>CM053417.1:76287838-76387241 GCA_028644305.1 Xerus rutilus | reverse complement strand
CTATTTGGTTCTTGAATTTGAGAAGGGTTTGTTTGACAAACATGGCTGCCCCGTTGTTTGGTGCATAGATATTTAAGATTGTTATGTCTTGTTGATGTATGATTCCCTTAAGCAGTATGAAATGACCTTCTTTATCCTTTTTTACTAATTTTGGTTTGAAATCTATTTTATCTGAGACGAGGATGGAAACTCCTGCTTGTTTCCACAGTCCATGTGAGTGATAATTTTTTTTCCATCCTTTCACCTTCAATCTGTGAGAATCTCTTTCCATGAGATGAGTCTCTTGGAGGCAGCATATTGTTGGGTCTTTTTTTTTAATCCAATCTGCCAGTCTGTGTCTCTTAATTGCTGAGTTTAGGCCATTGACATTCAGTGTTATTATGGAGACATGGTTTGTACTTCCAGTCATCCTGGTCTATTGTTAGCATTCGACTTGACCTAGTTTCTTTCCTGATTGGCCTCTAGTGCAGCTCCTCCCTCTGCGAGTTTTCATTGTTGTTTATCATTTCCTCTTCATGGAATATTTTACCAAGAATGTTCTGTAGTGCCGGTTTTCTTGCTATGAATTCTTTTAATTTTTGTTTATCTTGGAAGGTTTTTATTTCGTCTTCAAATTTAAAACTTATTTTTGCCGTATATAAGATTCTTGGTCAGTATCCACTGTCTTTTAGCGCTTGGTATATGCTTTGCCA
Organism: Xerus rutilus; assembly: GCA_028644305.1. Lineage (NCBI taxonomy): Eukaryota > Metazoa > Chordata > Mammalia > Rodentia > Sciuridae > Xerus > Xerus rutilus. Next base: position 76,386,549 of record CM053417.1, on the reverse strand, counting down.
TGATCTTCTTGCTCTCACAGTCTGGGTAGAGAAGTCTGCTGTGATCCTAATTGGCTTTCCCCTGTATGTAATCTGATTCCTTTCTCTTGTGGCTTTTAAGATTCTCTCCTTGATCTGAATATTAGACGTTTTCATTATGATGTGCCTTGGTGTAGGTCTGTTGTGGTTTTGAACATTTGGTGTCCTGTATGCCTCTTGAATTTGATTATCCAATTCATTCTTCATATTTGGAAAGTTTTCTAATATTATTTCAATGAATAGGTTGTTCGTTCCTTTGGTTTGGAATTCTATGCCTTCCTCTATCCCAAAAATTCTTAAGTTTGGTCTTTTGATGTGATCCCATAGATCTTGGATGTTTTGTTCATGGTTTCTTACCATCTTCACTGTGTGGTCAACTCTATTCTCAAGGTTAAATATTTTATCTTCATTGTCTGAGGTTCTGTCTTCCAAATGGTCTAATCTGTTGGTGATCCTCTCCATTGAGTTTTTGATTAGGTTTATTGTTTCTTTCATTTCAAGGATTTCTGTTTGGTTCCTTTTCAGGATCTCTATCTCCTTATTAAAGTGACCTTTTACTTCCTGTTTTTGCCTAAGCATCTCTGTTTTGAAGTGATCTTTTACTTCCTGAATTTGTCTGTGCATCTCTTTATCAAAATGATCTTTTGCTGACTGGGTTTGCTCTCTGATATCATTCTTTAATTCACAGAACATTTTGATTATGTACATCCGGAATTCATGTTCTTTCATTACTTCTCCTGAACTGACCATGGATTCTAATATTGAAGAATCTTGGTTTGTTTGAGTGATTTTCTTCGCTTGTTTTTTCATGTTTGTGTGTCTTTCCTTCTAGCTCTGTTGATCCAAGTTGTTACAATTTTTACTCCTATATGTGTATAGTTTCACTGCAGGGTTTCAATACCACTCTTTTAAAAGAGGGGATCAATATTGGTTGATCACAATACAAGCAATATATAGTTTCAAACCAAATAGTTCCTAATAGTTCCCAAATACATTTACAGTTTAATCATGATATACAACAATTATGGGTTCGTTTACAATCTATTGTGTAAACAATAAGTTCGCACAGGGGTCTATAGTTACTGTTGGTGTGCTAGGGAAACTTGAGGGTGGGGTGTAGGATAGATTATTGGGGTAGTAGGAAGTGAGGATATGGTTATTAGATCTTAGAAAGCATAAAAAAGGAATCCAAGAGAAATTGGTTCTTAGTAGAAAGAGCGACCAAGAGTTGTGGAAGATCCGTAAGGAGGAAGAAACGGGAATACAACGAGGAGAGAAGATATCAAGGAGAATAAAATGTATGCAAGTGTGAGTTATAAAACTATATCATAGCACTCTAGTATACAGTTCAGAAATCCCAAACTACCATGACCCACTGTATAACAAATACTTGGTTTCACAACTGTTGAGGATTAGAGGGTAGGAAAAAAGTGAGAGAGAAAAGAGGGAGGGAAAAAGAAGGAAGGGGAAAAAGAAAGGAGCTGTGAGATAAAACAAAAAGATCCAACAATAGAAATATTAGGAGAAGATAAAGGATAAAATAAAAAGAAGAATATAAAAAAGTAAAAAACAAACAAAACAAAACAACAAAAACAACAAAAAAAAACAAAGACTCAATGTAAATAAACAGGAATGGTTCCTTTCACCTCCAGTAGGTGGCGTTGTCTGTTGCTTGCTGGGCTTACCCTGCTAGTGTCCATGATGTGGGTTTCACAGCCGGGTGTACCTCTGGATCAGGCCACTGGTGATATCCCTGTCTGTTCGCGGTGTTCTGTGTTGAGTTCAGTTTGTTCCCATGAGCTGTCCCACGCCCCTTCATGTACAAGCAGGCCCTACCCGGGGTTCCGAACAGCCGCAGAGGAGCTGCAGGCCGGTTGGGGCGCTGCCGGCCGTGACGCGCCAATTCCTGCTGAAGTCACACTTTTTGTGGCAAATGTTGCTGCCTGCTGGGTCTGCGTACACGTGCAAGTGGAATTCCTGTGGGGACAGTTGTCGGATGATGTCCAGGAGCTGGCTGAAAGATGGAAATTGCACAACTTCTGTCGCCGGTTCTGGAGTGAGTGACCACTGCGTCCGTCTAGGTCGCCATCTTGGACAACTATATTGACTTTTAAACCTTTGCCTTTTAACAAAAAAATGTCAGTGTTATAAGAAAAATGGATAGAAATAATTGTAATGTAATAGAATGTTCTGTGTTCATGAAGAATAGTTTTATTTTCATGTCTTTGACTTTGGTATCAGATTGATGCTGACCTGAAAGAACTTGAAAATTATACCCTTCTCTTGAGTTGTGGAAGAATGCGTATAGATTTTGGTAATGTTTGTTAAAAATGTAACAACTGTTTACATCTTTGGTAGAATTTACCAGTGATGACTGGTAAATGACTGATGACTTTGAACATCTTTTTATTTTCTTATTTACTGTCATTCATCTTCTTTGGTGAAGTGTGTGTTCAAATATTTCACTTATTTTGTGAAATGTTGTGTGTTTTATTATCAGTGAGTTTTTGACAGTGCTATATATATATTATGAAAGAAGACATGATACTGCTATGCTTAAAAACTTACTAGTGAGTGAGGTTTGCAACATGGCCAACTAGAAGTTTGTGTCACTCCCCTGCCCATAGAAACACCCCAAACAATAACTACCTTTGATTTTAAAAAAAAACAAAAAACTAAAATGAGAGCATTGGAAAAAGCAAGTCAATTGCAAAAATCTTGTAGAACACATAAGCCTGGGATGGCCATAAGAAGAGAAGAAAATGCTTTGACTCAGCCACCTGAATCCCCCTAGTTGGGATCAGCTCAGAAACAGAAGAGGGAATCAGGAGATACTTAATCCTATTGAGAAAAGGTAACCAAGAGGACCCCCTTATCACCCATCACCACCATGGACATCTGCCATCTTCACTACTGGAGATTCCTACAGTCCTCATTGGCTCTCAGCTCTGCCAAACCAGTTCTCTAGAGTCAAAATGCTGAGTTCCTCCCAGAGAAGGAGCCTACACTAGTGCTATACTCCACCATACCCACTGTGGTCCATGTTACTACTGCTGTGCACCTTTATGGAACTGGAGCTACTGCTAGAGTGTGTCTTTGTTCTGAGACTGTTACCATTGCATCCATCTATCTCTGAGGCTCACCTGACATTGCAACATGCACACTTAGTAGTGTGCTCTCCTTGAGCAGAGCTCCTGCTATGCTCTACCACCTAAGTACAAGCTACCACATTTCCACCTCCCCATCCCAGTTGCTGGAACATCCTTCCCTTAGGGCCAAGCTAAAGTGGTATCCCACTCCTGAGGACCTAGAGCCTTGAATTACTGCAGCAGTCATGCCTTAGCACCACAGATGGGTCAGCACCCAACCCTCCATGGATTTCAGGCAACCAGCACACCAGAGCATTCCCCAACTTCTACTAGAGATAAGGTAACATTCTGCCCACTGGGGCCTGCAAATATTTAGCATGCCTGAGATGTGAGATGTTGCACCTCCCACTATTAAAGCTGACATGGTGCTCCACCAGTAGAGATCCAGAAGCTTCACTGACTCATGTCCTTTTGTATTCTGGGACTTAGTAGACAGACTATCTTGTATACTAGTTAATCGGAGCTTTAGATGAGCTATGCCACCTACTCTCAAGGCCAAATAGCTACATCTATATTACTCCTCCTGTCTGGACCTGGGGAGTAGAATCTTCACTGAATTGTATTCAGCTCTTCAAAGCACAAGACTCAGCAGCATCTTGCCATCCCTGGGTCCTTGCTGCTGCTGCACCTGGCCTTGTAGAGCCTGAATTATGGGTGTTTTCCCTCATTCCCCAGAACCTGCATTACTATTACACGCTCTTGGTTATGGATCCCAAATTGAACTTATGACCTGCTGCCCAGTTTCTGAGTCTTCAGAGTACCTCATCTTCCCTAGAGCCATGCCATTGCTGTACTGTGTGCTCTGTGGTCAGAGCACATCTATATCCCAGCTGCTTGGGCATACCTTAGAGCAACAACAGATTCTGACCTAATAGGAAAGATGCATCTATTTATGCCTTGGAGGAAACACTTACACCTCAAATGTCAGATTGTAAGGTAGTTGTGCAAGACAGTGATCCCTGGAACCTGGATTCATAGCTGTTCTGAGCACTATTACCTGGATCCCAGTACCAATGTGGCTGATTTTTATCTGTGTCAAACCCAGTGGCAAGAGAGATCTCCTCATCTAAGACACTCCACTGTGAGCAAGGGAAAACCAGAATGATCTCTAAAGTCTTGTCTTAATAATCTATGTAACCACTGTCAGTGCAACAAATTCCTGTTGCCTAGGACACTGAGGTACCACACAAAGAATTGATGGTGACATATTTAGAAGCTACCCATTATCTACCAACCAGCACAGATCCAGAGCCACCATATACTTCCCAACAAGCACCCTCTGGCCCATCTACAGATGAATGTTTCCCTTAAAAAAGTTACTCTACTCTGTAAGGTCTGGAAAAGTTAACACCACCACCAGATGTGCAGATATCAATTCAGAGACAAAAGAAACATGAGAAAGCAAAGGAATTTGGCACCCTCAAAGGAACAAAATAATTCTCTAGTAACTGACCCCAAATGAAATGGAAATTAATGAATTGACTGAACACAATTTTAAAACAATTATAAAATAATTATATAAATATAAGGAAAATCAACAAAATATATGAGTAGAAAATAGTGAAATCAATTCATTATATGAATGAGAAATTCGAGAAAAAGATATCATCATAAAAAAATTTTGAACTAAAATGTAACCAACAAAATGAAAAATATAGTTAAATACTTCAAAAGCAGACTAGATCAAGCAAAAAAAGAGGCTCTGAATTTGAAAGTAGTTCTTTTAAAATGATTTGGTTCCTGGGGTAAACAGAAAAAAAAATAATTAGAAAGCGTGAAGACACAGTCTGTGGGATTCTAGAACATCAGTAAGCAAACACATTCATATTATGGGAGTTTCAGAAGGAAAAGACACAGAGATAGGAACAGAAAACTTATTTAATGAAATAATATCTGAAAACTTATTTTTAGAATATAGACATCATATCCTTAAAGCTGAAAAGTTCCCAAATGGATTCAACTCCAATTTTTTTCTTCAAAGCGTATTTTAATCAAACTGTCAAAAGTCAAAAGGCAGCTGGGCGTGGTGGTGCAGGCCTGTAATCCCAGCACTGTGGGAGGCTGAGACAGGAGAATCGCGAATTCAAAGCCAGCTTCAGCAATGGCGAGGCACTAAGCAACTCAATGAGTCCCTGTCTCTACATAAACAGAAAGTAGTGCTGGGGATGTGGTTCAGTGGTCGAGTGCCCCTGAGTTTAATCCCCTGTACCAAAACAAAAAAAAAAAAGTCAAAAGGCATAGCACATTTTTAAAGCAACAGGAGAAAAATATCAAATCACATAGAGTCTCTTTTAGAATATCAGCAGGTTTTTCAGCAGAAGCCTTGCAGACCATGAGAAAACGCAATGATCTATTAAAAGTGCTGAAAGAAAAAAAAATCTTCAACCAAACACTATATAAAACAAAGCTGTCCTTCAGAAGGAGAAATAAATCTTAGGAATACAAGCGAAAGCTGAGTGATTCATCACAATTAGACCTCCCTTCCAAGAAATGCTTACATGGGAATTCTTCAAGCAGAAAGGAAAGATGATAGTTACTGTCCTGAATGCATATAAGAGTATGAAACTCACTTTTAAAGGTCCATAGACAAATCCAGAATATTCCAATGAATTTAATGATAGTGTGTAACTCATACATTTCTCTAATATGAAGATTAAAAATTAAAATGGACAAAAGTCAATAAAACTACAATAAGTTAAGGAATACAAAATATAAAAAGATGTAGCATGAATAGATGTAAATTGTTTCAAGAATGGTAAATGTCTAGAATTTTTGTATGTGAGAAGTTATCAACTTAAAATAGTAGGCTATAACTATAAAGTGTTTTATGTTGGCCTCATGATAAATAGAATAAAATACTACAGCAGATATACAAATAAACAGAAAACAAACATAGCGCTACAGAAAATTATCTTAATCATAATGGTAGACAACAAGAGGTGAAGACGGGAGCAAAAGACACACAGAATAATGAAAACTTTTAGGTTTTATTGGTACATCATTATTATACATGATAATGGGATTCATTGTTTCATATTCATATAAGCACATAATATAGATCGATCAATCTCATTCCCAAGTACCTACCTACTCTTTCCCTCCCCTCCTCCCTCATCATGAATCCCTCTCTCTTCTCTTCTGGTTTTTCTTTTATTATGTTTTGAATTAGTGCATTATAATTGTATGTAAAGTGGAATTAATTGTAGAACATTCATATGCAGATATAGCATAATTTGGTTGATTTTGTTTCCCAGTACTTTTCCATTCCCTCCACTTCTTCCTCCTTCTCAATCCTCTTCCTATACTCTGTCTCCCTTCTCTTTTTGTAAGATCTCCTTTTTACTTCTTTTATTTCTCTCTAACCTCCACATATGAGAGAGAACATTCAATCATTGACTTTTTGAGTATGGCATATTTTACTTAGCATGATATCTTCTTGTTCCATCCATTTGATAGAATTTCATTCCAGAAGATAAACTGAAATATAAATGGATTGCATTCTCTAATCAAAACACATAGAATTGTGTTATGCATTTAACAAATGAAGATCTAAATGTGTGCTGCCTACAGGAAGCCCACATAAGTTTAATGACAAACTATAGGCTGAAAGTGAAAGCAAGGATGAAGATATTCTATGTAAATGGTAAACAATTGATCAGTCATAGTTAAATTTGTATTTGATAAAATATATTTCAAATTAAAATCTGTTACAAGAAAAAAGAAAGTCATTATTTAATGATAACATGATTAATTCATCAAGAGAACAAATTTTATATATATGTATATATCCCCACCATTGGCACAACTAAAACTCTAGAGCAAATATTAATGAAAATCAAAGAAGAAATACCACATTAAATACCATGTTTTCAATAATGATTAACTAGATAGAAAATTAAGGACGAAACACTAAACTCAAGTTTTACTTTTTAACCATTGGATCTAGTAGACATATACATAATTTTCCATCCAACAACATCATACAGATATTTCTCCAGCACAGAGGAATTGTATTCAGGATACACCATATTTTACAGGACAAAACAAGTCTATAACACATTTGAGAAGATTGAAATCATATCTAGTGTAATTTCAGACCACAGTTTTATGAAACTAGCAATGAATAATCAGATGAGTGTTGGAAAATTCAAAAATAAGTGGAAATTGATGAATATACTCCTAAAAAACCAATGTGTCAAAAAAGAAACATGAAATTTAAACAAATGTATATATTAACAAATAATTGAAAAAATATACCAAAAAAGCTATAATATGCAGAAAAAAAATTCTAAAACAGAAGTTTATACTGATAAATGCCTGCATTAAAATGAAGACAGATTGGGGGTTTGTTATGAAGCTCAGAGGTGGAGTGTTTACCTAACATACATAAGGACCTTAGTTCAGTCCCCTGCACATCACATACCTACAAAGCCTAAAATCAGTAGAAGGAAATAATATAAGTTGGAACAGAAAAAACTGAAATGGAGAACAGAAAAAACAGTTAATAAAATGAAGTAGATTTCTTGAAAAAAAGAAGAACTTAATTAACAAACATTTAGCTAGTATAACAAAGGAAAAAAAGAAGACTCAAGTGTATAACAAATGAAAATAGAGAAAATACAGATTCACCTCAGAAATAAAAAGAACCATAGTGGACTATTATAGAACAATTACATGCCAAAAAATTGGATAACCTAGAGGAAATGGACATACTCTAGCACAAATACAGCTAACCAAGATAGAGTTGAGGAGAAATAGAGAGCTTTAACAGATCATTAAAAGATAAACAGATTTAAAAAGTAATCAAAACCTCAAAACAAAGAAAAGCCCAGGGCAAGATGACATCACAGCAGAATTCTACCAAACATTGATAGAATTAATACCAATACATATTAAACTCTTCTGAAAAATAGAGCCTGAGGAAAGACATACAAAAACATTTTGATACTAGCATCACTTAGTACCTAAGCCCAAGAAAAACATCAGAAAAAATAGGTCAATTTCTGTGATGCATATTGATTATAGAGTATTGTTAGAAAGAAGGATTAGATAATAGAATTTCATTTAGCCCTAAAAATAATGAGATATTGTCATTTGCCACAATATGAATGAGGCTGGAGAGCATTACGCTAGGTGAAATAAAAATATTTCCTGATGTTACTTATATGCTGAATCTAAAAACAAAATAGAATTCACAAGAACAACAAACCAGTGATTACCAGGGGTGGAGGAGTGGAAGAAATGGGGTGCTCTAGGTCAGAATATACATAGTAGCAAATACGTAGGATGGAAAAGTCTAGTGCTCTGTTTATAACAGAAGGAAATTATTAACATTATTGTATTTTGAAGCAAAATGAATAGATTTCAGTGGCTGTTGCCACAAAAAATAGCGACTATGTAAGATGACATATATATTAATTTGCTTCCTATAGTAACTATAGATGTGTGAATTATAAGATCATGTTATGTACCCTAAATATATACAGTAAAATTTATTTTTTCAAGACCTGAAAAATAGCTGTGAACCCAAAAATTCCCTTAACACCAACAGCAAAAATTCCCTTAACATCAAAGGAGAAATAAAACATTTCTAATAAAAACCTGCACAAACAGAGTTCATAATCACTCAGCCAGGATTACAGAAGACACTTAAATGAATCCTAAAAACAAAAGAAGATAAAATTAATAGAGAGAGCACAAGAAAGAACAAATCTCAGAAGAGTAAATAAGTAATGAGAAATTTGAATGAACCAAACATTAGAAAAAAAAGAAAATGACACAAAGTAAAAAATGCCTCTTTCAAATAACAGTGAATGTGAACAGTCTTAACACTCCAATTAAAATACATAGACTGATAGTTTGCATTATTAAAAAAAAGGTGTAATTGTATATTGTCTCGAGGAAACACACCTCATTGGACAAAACATTCACAGACTGAAAGTGAAAGGATGAAAAATGAAAATCCGTGTAAATGGAGTCTGAAATTAAGCAAGAGTAGCTATTCTGATACCTCCTCTTACAGGTAGCAAGCAAAAATTACTCAGAAGAGAAAAGGGTCACTATATATTGGTAAAGAAAACCATCCAACAGCAAGAATGTAATGATTGTAAATATGTATGCTTCACTCATGTAATGTACCTTATTACATGAAACAAACACTACTTGACATATAGCCACGTATAGGCCACAATAAAACATTAGTGGATGACTTCAATATACCACTCTTATTAATAGGTTAGATAGACCAAAACAGACAACAAGATACTAAAGATAAACTGTGAATTCTATCAAATGGACTTAACAAACATGTACGAAATATTTCTTCTAATACCTGAATACACTTTCTTTTCTTCTACTCATGGAACTTACTGCAAAATAGATCATATATTATACACAAAGCAAGTGCTAACACAAACAAACAAATAAATAAATAAATAAATATGGCCTTCGACATTTTCAGATCATAGTGGCATAAAATTAGAGATCAACACCAAGGAAAAATAAGGAGCTATAAAAACGCATAGAGATCAAACATTACACATTTGTATTTTGAATGAATCATGGAGGAAATCCAGGAAGAAATTTTAAAATTCTCAGATTCAAACAAATATAAATACAGCATACCAGTATTTGTGGGATACATCTTACAAAGTTCAAGGAGAAAGATTTATAGTTATGATTGCCTACATAAAACAATTAGGAATATCTCAAATATATAACTTAATGATACATCTAAAGGTCTTATAAAAACAAGAACAAACCAATTCCAAAACCAGTAGAAGGAAAGAATAAAGATCAGAGGAAAAATTAATGAAATAGAGAAGAAAATAGCAATACAAAGGACAAATGAAAGAGTTGGTTCTTTTCTTTTTAAATATTTTTTAGTTCTAGATGGATACAATGTGTTTATTTTATTTATTTTTATGTGGTGCTGAGGATTGAACCCATTGCCTCACACGTGTGAGGCAAGCGCTCTACCACTGAGCCACAACCCCAGCCCAAGAGTTGGTTCTTTAAATAGTGAAACAGGATTGATAAATGCTTAGACAAACTAAACCAAAGAAAGATGGAGAAGAACCAAATTAATAAAACTAGAGACAAAAGGAGGTATTAAAAGACACTACTGAAATCCAGAAGACCATTAGGGATTACATTGAAAACTAATGTTCCACTAAATTGAAAACTAAAAGAAATGGACAAATTCTAGACACATATCACCTACCAGAATTATACCAACAGATTACAAAAAACCTAAAGAGACAGATAGCAAGGAATGAGATTGAAGCAATAATAAAAATCTTGCTCACAAAGAAAAGCCAAGAAGAAAACAGATTCAGAGATGAATTTTATAAGACTTTTAAAGTAGAACTAACATATGGGTTCTACTCAAATTATTTCATGAAAGTGAAAGGGAAGTAATGCTTCCAAATTCATTCTACAAAGCTCGTTTCATTCTGATTCCAAAACCAGCTTAAGACACATCAAGGAAAGAAAATTACTGTTAACCTCAATGAACACAGATGCAAAAATCCTTAATAAAATATTTGCAAAATAAATTCAACAATACATTAACATGATCATAAATCAAGATAAAGTTTGTTTCACTGCAGGTGTGCAAATTCGGCTCAACATATTGAAATTAATAAACATAATATATGCAACAGAAATAGAATCAAATTAGAAATCACATGAACATCTAGATGCAGTAAAAGCCCTTGACAATATTCAGTACCCTTTATTTAAAAAAACAAAACTAAACTAAAATTCTTAGAGGCATCAGAAACTTACCTTAACATAGTAAGGACTATATGACAAACCTGAAACCAAACCTACTGAATGGAGCAGAATTGAAAATATTGCCTCTAAATTTAGGAACAAGACAAAGATATACACTCTCGCCACTCCTATTCAATATATTACTTGAGCCCAGTTGGGCTCCAGAGTTCCTGCGGACAGGCAGGAGCCACAGAGGGTGGAAACCCGCCCTCAGGAAACTCCACGGGTGTCCAGCCAAAGGGACACCAGAGACTGCTAGCCACTACCCACAAGGGAACCCACCCCAGAGTAAGAATCGAAGCAGAGACCCCAGTGCGAGGTGGCCCCACCCAAGTGAGGCCTGGGCACACCCCAGTTCCTCTCAAGAGTTCCTGCAAACAGGCTAGAGAGAGAGGGCCCAAAACTGCCCTCAGGGAATGCCAAGGTACCCAGTCAAAGGCAGATCAGAGCCTGCTAGCCTCCAGCCCCAGGGAGCCTCCAGCCCCTCACACCCACTATAAGCGTTGCATACAGACTCTCCTGCTTGTGACCTTCCTAAGTGACACTTGGGCCCACTCCCAGTTCTGCTCCAGAGATCCTGCTCACCAGCAGGAGCACTAGAGAGGGGCAAAACAGCCCTCAGGGACCACCACAGGAGCCCAGCCAAGGCCACTCCCAATGCCCTCTAGAGGTATGTCCACTACCTCCACCACCAACTTTAGTGGCAGTAGTGCCCATCTGCGGACAATGGGGGAACAGAAGTAGCTCCAAGGTGACACACAGGTAATCTGGAGTCTCAATACAAGATTATAGGGTAGAAGCCACAATATGTCAGATTGGTATCACAAGAAAGGAAGATACAAAATCAACATGAAAAAACAAGAGAACAAAGTGCCCCAAATAAAACTTGATACCACTGTAACAGAATCTATTGACAACACAGTTGATGAAATGTCAGAGAAAGAATTCAGAATGTACATAATTAAAATGATCTGTGAATTAAAGAATGACATAAGTGAGCAATTACAGGCAAAAATTGATGAATCCAACAAAGAAATAGTAGAGAAAATAAAGGCAACCATTGATCATTCTAACAAAGTGATGAGAGCAATTACAAGTAGCAAAAGATTAAGAAAGAACTAGATATCATGGAAAAAAAACAATCAGAAATTCTTGAAATGAAGGAAACAATAAACCAAATAAAAAAACTCAATAGAAAGCATCACCAGCAGACTAGATCACCTGGAAGACAGAAACTTGGATAATGAAGGCAAGATATACAATCTTGAAAATAAACTTGACCATACAGTGAAGATGGTAAAAAATCATGAACAGGACGTTCAAGAAATATGGGACAGCATCAAAAGACCAAATCTAAGATTTATTGGGATAGAAGAAGGCGCAGAATTTCAAACCAAACAAATGCACAATCTCTTCAATGAAACAATATCAGAAAATTTCCCAAATATGAAAAAAGAATTGGAAAATCAGTATATTACTTGAAATTTTCACTAGGGCAATTAGGCAGGATAAATAAATACAAGGAATACTAATAGAAAAGGAAGAAGTCAAATTATCTGTATTGGCAAGTGATATGATCCTATACTTAGAAAACCATAAAGGCCACACCAGAAGACTTGTAGAGGTGATAGACAATTTCATCAGAGTAGTGGGGTACAAAATCAACATACAAAAGTAAATAGCTTTTCTCTGCAACAATAATGAACTCTCTGAGACAGAAATCAGGAAATCAATTCTGTTCCCAGTAGTTTCAAAGATAAATAAATAAATAAATGCCTAGAACTAAAGTTGACTCAGGAGATGATGTACTTTCACAAGCAAAATGACAGAATGCTGAGATAATAAATGTAATAAGACACTAGAAGATCAAAAGACCCATGTTTGCAGATAGGAAGAATTAATGTTGTTAAAATGGCCATGATATCAAAAGCAATATACAGATTCAGTGAACCCCCACAAAAATACCAATGACATTCTTAGTAGAAGTAGGGAAAAAATCTAAAATTCACATGGAATTATGAAAGACCTGGAATAGACAATGCATTTCTGAATTAAAAGAGCAATACTGAAAGAGTAACAATACCCAATTTTAAATTATACTACAAAGCTTTATTTTCAAAACCTGAATGGCATTGGTCTAAAAGCAGACATGTAGTTCACTGGAATAAAATACTAAACACAAGGAGAAACCCATACAGATATAGTATTTTGATCCTTGAAGATCTTAGAAAATGGAAAAATCTCCCATGGTCTTGGATAGGCCAAATCCATATTGTCATAATGGCCATACTACCCAAAGCGCTATATAGATTCAATGTGATTCCAATTAAAATCCCAACGTCATTCCTTATAGAAATAGCAAAGGCAATCATTAAATTCATTTGGAAGAATAAGAGACCCAGAATAGCCAAAGCAATCCTTAGCAAGAAGACTGAAGCAGGGGGCATCAGAATACCAAACCTTAAAAAAATATACTACAAAGCTATAGTAACAAAAACAGCACGGTACTGGCACCAAAATAGACATGTAGAGCAATGGTACAGAATAGAAGACACAGAGACAAACCCAATTAAAAACAGTTATACTAGACAAAGGTGCCAAACATGTACATTGGAGAAAAGATTGCCTCTTCAACAAATGGTGCTGGGAAAACTGGAAATACACATGCAGCAAAATGAAACCAAACCCCTATCTCTCACCATGCACAAAATTCAACTCAAAGTGGATTAGGGACCTAGGAATTAGGTCAGAGACCCTACACCTAATAGAAAAAAAAGTAGGCCCAAATCTTCATCATGTCGGATTAGGACCATATTCCTTAACAAGACTCCTATAGCACAAGAAGTAAAATCAAGAATCAATAAATGGGATGAATTCAAAATAAAGCTTCTTCTCATTAAAAGAAATGATCAATGAAGTGAACAGAGAGCCGACATTCTGGGAACAGTTTTTTTCCACCAGCACCTCAGATAGATCACTATTCTCCAAGCTATATAAAAACTCAAAAAACTTAACACCAAAAAAACAAACAACCCAATCAATAAAGGAGCTAAAGGGCTAAGGAGCTGAACAGACACTTCTCAAAAGAAAATATACAATTGATCAACAGACATATGAAATAATGTTCAACATGTCTAGCAATTAGGGAAATGCAAATCAAAACTACTCTAAGATTTCATGTCACACCAGTCAGAACAGCAATTATCAAGAATACAAACAGCAATAAGTGTTGGCAAGGTTGTAGGGGAAAAGGCATGCTCATACATTGCGAGTGGGACTGCAAATTGGTACAACTAATCTGGAAAGCAGTATGGAGATTCCTTAGAAAACTTGGAATGGAACCACCATTTGACGCAGCTGTCCCACTCCACGATCTATACCCAAAGGACTTAAAAAGAGCATACTACAGGGGCTGGGGTTATGGCGCAGTGGTAGCGTGCTCGCCTAGCACGCATGAGGCACTGGGTTCGATCCTCAGCACCACATAAAAATAAAGTAAAGATATTCTGTCTGCCTACAACTAAAAAATAAATATTTAAAAAAAAAAGAGCATACTACACTGATGCAGCCACTTCAGTGTTTATAGCAGCTTAATTCTCAATAGCTTAACTGTGGAACCAACCTAGATGCCCTTCGATAGAGGACTGGATAAAGAAACTGTGGTATATATACACAATGGAATATTACTCAGCAATAAAAGAGAGTAAAATTATGTCATTTTCAGGTAAATGGATGGAGTTGGAGAATATCATACTAAGTGAAGCAAGCCAATTCCAAAAAAACAAATGCTGAATGTTCTGTCTGATAAGTGGCTGCTGATCCATAATTGTGGAGGGGACATGAGAAGAATGGAGGAAATCTGGTCAAAGGGGAGGACGGTGGAGGGGGCATGGGGACAGTAAAGATGGTGGAATGAGATGGACATCATCGACCTAGCTTCACATATTACTGCATCCATGTTATGATTCTACATCATGTACAACCAGAGAAATGAAAAGTTGTTCTCTATCTGTGTACAAGAAATCAAAGTGCATTCTGCTATCATGTATACCTAAGTAGAATAAATAAATTTTAAAAATCTAAAAAAAGAAAATGTATGAGGGCTTGTGTTTCTTTACATGTATGTTCAAATATAATTGACTCTTTAAAGTGACATCCATTATTCAAAATAGAAGTATAATCTAAATTAGCATGAGAGAAAGATAATTTTTTCCATAAAAAGTGCACTTTGTTAAAACCATTTTTCTAGAGTATCCAAATTATTATTACAACTCTGTCTTCACATAGCTTTGAATATTATGCTCATTGAAAACTGTTTATTTTTGTTGTTAGTCAACTTTGAATTCGGTCTGATTTTCCCAGTTATTTTTAGGAATTCTATTGTGGAAGATAGAATTCTCTTCTGTTGTACTGTTATCATGTGTTAATAGACCAATAAGTAACAGACCAATAAGTTGGTATATATTTTCCTCTTTTTTCAAAATATGCATTAATATGATTACTATTAGTATAATTAATCAAATATTTTACATTGAATAAATGATTTGATTTTGGAATAAATTTGTGAATATTATTTTAAGTTAGTTATGACCTATACTTAAAATTTGTATGTATTCTCTTCACTTCCATTTTGTGCTTCTGTTTGCATATCTTGCTCCCACTGAATTTTCTGTCAGCAGAGCATATGTAGTGCCATCAATTTGCCTTCTGTAGGTGTCCTGCCAGGTACTCTCTATTTATTCTAAAACTCCTGAAATCTGACCTTCTTCACAGAATTTTGTCCTTTGATTTTTTATTAGAATGTGAACTATGACATATGTAAAAACTACAAAAGTATATATGTACAGTTTAAGAACAATAAAATGAACACATGTATACCCTTTACTCAAGCCAGGAAACATAAATACATTATTTTTATTTGTGCATTATAATTATGCATATGAATGGGATTCATTGTGCCATCATTATACATGCACATAATATAATCATACATGCACATAATATAATCATAATATAATCAGTCTCATTCATCTTTTCCTTTCTTTTTCCTCCACTTATCCCTCTACCTGATCCCCTTACTTGACTCTACTGGTAAAGACATCTTTCATAAATGCCAAATAGTTAATACATTTATCTAGGTCTCCTGTCTAAGCATATAAGCACTCCTGTTGTGACCAGTATTCACATAAACTACTACTTTTTCATTAACATAATATTAATATATTGTTTAGTCGCTGCTTACATGCCTTGTGAAACTTTTGTGTTTGTCTACTTTCACTAGTCTGTTAGCAAAGAATACTTGTTCCAAATTGTGAGAGTTCCGGTACTGACAATTCACAGTGGAAAGTGAATATAGAGTTTTGGAAATAGAAGCTGCTGAGTTGGAATATTGGAACAGCAGTACCTCTGTGAGCATATTTAGAGATGCAATGATGGGATGTGGAAGCAGTGGTCACTGTTGATGGAAAAAATGGAATAAAGACCTAAAGTATCCAATTTATAAGTATAGAATTAACTTTTTATCATTAATATAAAATACATTATATACCCACATGTACCAGTAAGTTGTTTACAAATCTGTAGAAATCTACAGATTACATCTAATGTTTTACATTGAACTATGTGTACTTATAGTTGTTATACATCATCCTACTTTTGGTGAATGGCAAGTGTTCAACACGTATCAGTGATTGCATTGGCTTAATATAATGTCTTACATAATTTTTATCAGGCTTTCTCTAGAATTTTAGTCTTTACAATTAGTTTTCAATACCACCTGTAGTTTTCCTAGACTAATATTTAGCCCCTATGATTAGTCACATATTTCAAATTGCCTTAGTAATATCAGATTAAGTTCAGTTTCCCACACCATGTATATTATCATACTCATTTAATCCAAGTATTTGAATAAGTGGATAGTCTGTTCAGTTGTGTCCTGGTGAAAAAGTAAAGCAATAGGAAAAAATATTAGGTAGATATTAAAGAGACATACAAGGAATCTGAAAAGCTATTGAAGAGCTTAAGCAGAGGAGTGACACCCTCAGGATTATTTTAGCAGGATCATTCAGCAGGACTGAGATTGAATGGAAATGAGAAAAGATTACAGACCAGGAGAACAGTTGAGCATTCACTACTATTGAAGGGAAATATTCCTTAAGCCAGAGTTTATTTAAGCAAAGAAAAACAAAGCAAAACAAACCAAAAGAAATTGTGAATCAGGTTACTCCCATAACCAGAGAAGATTCTGGAAACTCTAACTAGTATGTGATCTAATAGCATTTACAGAAAACAAGAAGGCTTAGAAAACAACTTCAGTGGCTGTATCTGAATCAATCAACTTGTCAGTTGTTTATAACTGTAACCTTCATTTGTTACCAGTTTGGCAGGTTGGATGAGATAAGACAATAAAGACACTAGCTCTTTACACAATAATGTTTATTTTAGCAATAAAATGAAAGTAAAAGCGAAAGGAGAGAAGAGGGGAAGAGAGAGAAGAAGAGTTAGATCATATCATCAGATGGAGGAACACAAATTCTTGAGAGGCACCGGGCAGTTATTCAGGGTCCCAACTGTGAAGTCCCTGGTGGAACGTCCTCTCCACAAGTGAAACTCCAAAGTGAGGCTTTTTAAACATGAGTTGGAACAAAGAAGTCACAGTTCCATCAAGATGCATGAGTTAGTGCTGCACTTCATCCCCCTGAAGGAATAGCCAGACCTCCAAAGGGAGAGAGTGTTTGCCTTGAGAGAAATAAAATAACTGAGTTCCCATAAGTAAGCCAGACCTACAGAGAAGTCAGCATTCTTTAGATGTTCTACCAAAAGCATTCGAAGGTGACCACAGGTACATAAACAAGGAAGATCTTTAACATTTTACTTATCCCCTTACTTAGCCTTAAGATCTTATGTGTTCATTATGGAAGCCATGAACAATTTGGAGGTCAACTTTTTATACCGTTTTTAAAATTTATTTATTCTACTTAGGAATACAAGACAGCAGAATGCATTTTGATTCATTGTACACAAGTGGAGCACAACTTTTCATTTCTCTGGTGTACATGATATAGAGTCACACCATATGTACAGTCATACATGTACCTAGGGCAATGATGTCCATCCTATTTCACCATCTTTCCTGCCCCCATGTCCCCGCCCCTCCCCTTTGACCAAAGTACCTTCATTATTCTCATGCTCCTTCCCTCATTATTGATCAGCATCCATTCATCAGTGAGAACATTCGTCCTTTGGTTTTTTGGGATTGACTTACTTTGCTCAGCATGATATTCTCCAAGTCCATCCATTTACCTGCAAATGCCATGATTTTATATTCTTCTAATGCTGAGTAATATTCCATTGTATATATATGCACCACAGATTCTTTATCCATTCATCTATTGAAGCACATGTAGTTATACCATTATTTTAAACATACATATAGATATTACAACAACAGAGTAAGATTAACACTATAGAAAATATTATGGGATTAAACAAAGCATAAAATATTGTGCAGGTGGAGATTGAAACAAAAAATGTACCAATGGTGATTAGTATCAGTTGTTACTAAGTGTGAAACATCTGTTAGCCTACTGGTTGCAATATGAGTATGCATTTTATATTGTTTTAATTGATACTAATTATGTACTAACAATTCTTTATAGTACTTTGATTAAGGATATCAAAGTTTGTAAAGTTACACACATGTGGGGTAAGGGTAATGATTTGGGGATACAAATCAAAGTAACATTATCCACTTGGTCAGGGAACATTTAAAAAACATCAATCTGCCAATGGAGAACCTCTAGATATTCAACACTCAGCAAAAGGAACAACTTGATTAAGAAAGTTTAAGTCAGTTTGGTTATTAGTAGCTTAACATATTGATCAATTACTTCATAGAACATAGAAAAGTTATATAAGGGATACAGAGTGAGCCACATAAGTTAAAGGAATGGTTAAGTAGTCAGAGTCCCATCTGCCTACTCAGCCATCCATATACTCATCCTTGATCACAAATAATACATTCAGATAGAGAATGTCACATTGGTTTTATCTATATGAGTACCAATTAAATAAGGCAAATCAAATTATGAATGTAAAATGAAAGGTATAACATGAAAATTACATAAAAATGTGTTGATCAAGCTGGGCATGGTGGCACAAGACTGTAATCCCAGCACTTAGGGAAACTGAGACAGGAGAATCGCGAGTTCAAAGTCAGCCTCAGCAACGGCAAGGCGCTAAGCAGGCGCTAAGTGAGACCCTGTCTCTAAATAAAAACACAAAATAGGGCTGAGGATGTGGCTCAGTGGTCGAGTGCCCCTGAGTTCAATCTCCAGTACCAAAAAAAAAATGTGTTGATCAGATTTCATAATGCTATGTAGTCCCAATACAGAGTAAATCAGAACATTGCATATTAAGTGGCTGTAAAGGTGTCCAATGGGATATAAGAAAATGTGGCCAATAATTTGCTAAAAGTAACATTGTTTCCAGCAGTTAGAAATAGGTCACATTGTCTTTCTGTATTAAAGTATACATGTTATCCAGATAACAAACAGTCCAGTTAAACAACATGCTAAAATTAGTATCTGTATTCAAATTAGCAAAAGTAAATTTATTGAACAAGATTAGGAATTGCTTATCATAATCAAGAGCATTTTGGTGAGGGAGACTCATCATGGGCAGGCATTGAGCATTAATTGTTTTTTTAACACATAATTTTAGTTTTATTTATCATTGCCAGCATTTACATTCCTGCTCTTCTTCCATCTTTTTAAAAATTTGTTCTAATTATTCATCCATGACAGTAGAATGCATTTTAACACATCATACATAAATGGATTATAACTTCTCATTTTTCTGGTTGTACATGATGTAGAAATTGTTAAATATTGAGCTACATCTTTCTCAGCACTCTGAAGTCTGTCCACCAAACTCTCAAGGTTTATTGAATTTCCTATGCTCAAACCAGTTCCAGCTCTACCAAGTAAAGTATCATACCAAGCTCTTTTCTCTGATTACATTATTTTAAAATAGGGAAAGTCAAGTTAAAAAGCAATAGATGTTTTTGATAATTTTGAATTTCATTTACAGAGAATTTTAGAACTCTATTTGAGAAGTTTTGACATCAGGTTGGGCTTGCAATGTTTAATGTAGTCTCCCCACCATGTTTGCTTATCAGTTTGTGTTGCATTGACACAAAATAATACTTCAGAGATACTAAATACATTACTGAAATTATATCCTTGGTATAATTTCATTTTCATTCTCTTTTTAAAGTCAATATTTGTTTCTGGGAATTACCATGTGGGAGTAAAGCAGACCTATATATTTGCAACAACTAAGATTGACAGGCAGAAACCTGGAGTGATATATTCATCCTAGTAATAAAATGCCTGCCATATATCTTTGAGAAGCCTATCCAATATGTCCAGTGAAAATAAAGAATGAATTTATTTTCTTGCTAAGCTCGATCTGGATAATAGGTGCCCAAAATGATTTTTTGGCATTTGTATACCTATTCTCATATAGATAGTTTCAGTTTGTTTATTTATTTTTGTTTTGTATTGTTGGTACCAGGGATTGAACACAGGAGTACTCAACCACTGAGCCACATTCTCAGCCCATTTTACTTTTTTAAATTTTGAGACAGAGTCTTGCTAAGTTTCTTAGGGCCTCTCTAAGATGCTTAGGCTCTTTTTGAACTCGATATCCTCCTGCCTCATCTTCTCGAGTTACTGGGATAACAGGCATGCATCACCACTCCCAGCACTAGTTTATTTCTCTTATATCTATTCCTGTTTCCTTTAATGTCAATAAATCATTGCCTACAGACTCATGAGTGCCTTTATAGGGGGCAACTGCATTTATATTTATTGCCCACCATTTTAAAGACAAATTTTGCTTGACTTAACTCCTAATTTGTAGATTGGGGGGTCATCACTTTGGCTAAATTTGTACTTTCTCCTAAAGGGCGATTATTCAGATTCTATGAGGTTACAGACAAATTATCTTTCCAATTTACATAGATTTTTTCCTATTTTTCTTAACTGCTCTTTAAGCATCCCATTCATTCACTCAATCAGTCCAGCAGCTTGGGGATGGTACAGTGTATGATAAATCCATTCAATATTATTTAAGATACAGTACCTTTGAATTTATTTGCCTTTAAAATGAGAACCATTATCACTTTGGATTTGTAATGAGACTCCATAATAAAGAGTTATGTAGGGTATGACAAGTATTCTTTTGAGTAGCCCTTTTATAAACACAGTAAGAACACACAAATATGTATGTACAGAAGTGCATATATATTGGCATACTCTGCTCATGAGGAGTGGCCCTATGTAATCAATTTGCCATATCTATACAGATTGATTGCCCAAAGCTAGCTCACCTGAAATTACTTTTGGAATGACTCTCATTTTCTGACATTTTGCATTCCTGTTCTACCTTCTTTAAAATAAACAAAGGGAGAACTATCCTTTGGGTTTGCACACACATGGCTTGAACTCCTATGTGATTCAAATTGTAATGTACCCATTTTGCCAAGGCATATTCTTCTTCAGGTTCTTCTTTTACCATGGCAATTTTTGCCAGTTGGTCTAAATGGACCCATGTACTTTTCAGTTTTTCGTGTAGATGTGCATGCTTCAGTGTTTGGGCAAACTAACTGAAAAGTTAGTACATTATATTTTCCAAATATCCTGCCATAATCCCTTTCCCCAAATTTCTCTTTCGTGAATTTCCCACTTTTTTTTCCCATATGTCATCCAAGTTCCCAATCCATTTGCTCTTGCCCAGGAGTCAATAAATATATGACATTGTTCCTGCTTTTCTTGATGTATCTTCTGATGAACCATCTTTAGTTCTGCAAATTGGTACTTTCTTGTTTTTCTAGTGTTTCTGGAGTCACACTGGTAGCAGGCTTATAAGAGACCACCTTCCAATGTCGCACCTGACGTATGTATTTAGCAGTCCCATCAGTAAACTAGGCATACTTTTTATGTTCAGTGATTAAGAATATCCATGATTCCAACATATTTTAGATATGTTTTTTCTGGATTGGCTTACTTCACTTCACATGATGTACCTTTTCCCCCACATCCTCACCAACATTTATTTTTATTTATATTATTGATAATTGCCATTCTGACTGGAGTGAAGTGAAATCCTAGTGTTCTTTATATATCCTGGAGATGAATGCTGTATCTGAGGCTCTCTGTTCACGTTCTTGGTTTTTTTGTTTATGGTAAAGCAGCTTATTAATTTGATTTCATCCCATTTGTTGATTCTCTGCCATCTTCAGCATGTCACCATTTTATTTTCTAAATGGAAATTTATAAGAGTTCTAGGTCATCTATATCCTTACCAATAATTAGTATGGGCAGACATTTTATTAACCATTCTAATGGTAAATATACCATTGCAATGGTGTTTTGGTATCTCCTTGTGTTAGTTTTCATGCACCTAATAAGTAATGATGCTGACCATCTTGTATTTATTTTCCATCTACTGTCCATTTCTAGTGATGAATCTATTTGGATCTCTTACCCATTTTTGTTTGATTGTTAATTTTCTTATGAAATTTTGATTTATTTATATGTTCTCCTTACAAATCAAAAATATTCTGAAAAATTCTCTTAATAGGTAGTGTCACAAACAGAAATTTTTACTTTTGATGAAGTCCATTGTACCAATATTACAGACCATGATTTTGGTATTATAGCTAACAAATCTTTGTGAAATCCCAGGTAACAAAGATTTGATCCCATGTTTTCTTATATAAGATTTATAGTTTTAGGTTTTATGTTTACATCTGATGTCCATTCTGAATAAACTTTTTTTAATTGTGCAAGATATGAAGTTCATTTTTCTGCATATGAATTGTTCCATCACCATTTACTGAAAAAAGAAAACAATGGTTTATATACAAAATTGCCTTTGCATGTTTGTACATCATCAACCAACTGTATATGTTGTGAGTCCTTTTTCTGGACTCTGCTTTACCCCATTGATCTATTTATTTTAATGTCAATACCACACTGACCTGATTGCTATATGTAATGAGTCCTGAAATGAGTAGTTTAAGGCCTTCAGTTTTGTTCTTCTTTTTCAAAGTTATCCTGGGCATACCATATCCCATACAAACTTCACAATTAGTCTGTTAGTGTCAGACAAGAAATAGAGAAAAGATTGCCAAGATTCCAATTGTGATTGCATTGAAATTATAGACTGATTTGGGAAGAACTGACATTTTAATGATATTAAATCTTCTGAACCATGAACATGGTATATCTTACCAACTAGGTCTTCAGTACTAAGTCTTATTTAATTTCTTTCAGAAATATTTTGCAGCTTAATTGAAGAGCTGTTGTGTTTTGACATATTTTTCCTAAGTATTTTATTTTGTACTTGTTGATGATATTGTAAATGTTTAATAGTTTCAAATTCTGATTTTTTTCTGCTACTGTATACAATTTTTTTTTTGTAGTGATGGGGATCAAACTTAGGACGTCATGTATGGTAGGAAAGTGCAGCACCCAGTCCTGCAAATGATTTTGTATGCTGCAACCTTGCTAACCTAGCTTATTAATTCTAGTAGCCTCAGATTTCTTCAGTTTCTATATAGGTGATTATTTGTTTTCAAATACAGTGTTTTATTTTTTTTCTTTTCTGATATGTATGACTTTCATTATTCATGTCTAATTGCAATGGATAAAATGTACAATACAATCTTCAGAAGAAGTGGTCAAAACGATATGTTTTTCCTTTCCTGCTCTTAGGGGGAAAGCACCCAATCATTTATTGCTTTTTATTTGTTTCTTTCTTTCTATCTATCTATCTATCTATCTATCTATCTATCTATCTATCTATCTATCCCAGGCATTGAATCCAGGGGTGCTTAACCACTGAGCTATATCCACAGCCTTTTTGTATATTTTATTTAGAGACGGGGTCTTGCTAAGTTCCTTAGGGACTCACTAAGTTGCTGAGGTGGTTTGAATTTGCAATCCTCCTGCCTCAGCCTCCCAAGCTGCTAGGATTATAGGCATGTACCACTGCATTTATCATTTATTGATTTTTTAGTGCTAAATAAACCTAGCCTTTATGGGATAAACTGTACTTAGTCATGATGTATTATCAACTTTGTGTATTGAATATATATTGTTAAAATGTTGTTTACATTTTTTTGCATCTATGTTCATGAAACATTGGTTGAAAGTTCTTTCGTTTTAGTGTTTTAATCTGGTTTAGGTTTCAGGGTATATCCTTACAAAATGGCTTTGGGAAATTAATCTCTTTCAATTTCCAATATTTTTTATAATACTTGATATTGATTCCTTCTTGATTGTTCAGTGGAATTCAGCAGTGAAGCCATCTAGACCTAGAATTTCATTATGGGAATTTTGTGAAATACAAATTAAATTTCTTTAGTGGACATGATTTTGTTCAGGTCATTTATTTCTTCTTGAGTAAGCTTTTTGTTTGTGTCTCAATTTATGGCTCTCATCTATTTTTTTCAACTTTTTGTATATAAAGTTGTTCGTATTTCCTTATTATCTTCTTAATATCTGTATAATTATATAACAATGTCCCTCACTCTCATTTTTTGCATTTTCTCTGTACTTTTTCTCATTAGTCCAAATAGAAGTTTACTGATTTTACTGATCTCATAAGTCAGCTTTTAATTTTATTTATTGTTAGCTTTTTAATGGCATTGGTTGACTTTCTCTTAAACCTTTAATGTTTTATTTCTTACATTTATATTGGGTTTCTAGCTTACATTTCTAGCTTCTTAAGGTGATAGCTTATTTTATTTATTTATTTTTGTTTTTTCTTCCTTTGTGCTATGCATTGAGTGCTATGTTTTTTTTTCTTCTTTTAGTCTTATGTTATTTATGTGTTATTAGGTTTTAAAATATTTGGACATTTTCCAGATACATTTCTGTGATTATTATGTGATTTAATTTCATTGTGATCAGTGAAAATACTTTAAAACCATTTAAATTTATTAATACTGTTTACATATCCCAAAATGTGATCTGACCTGGTAAATGTTCCATATGCATATGAAAAGAATGTGTATTGTACTGTTGAGTGAAGTGTTTTATAAACAAAGGTAGGTCAATTCGTTTAAGAAGGTTGCTCAAATGTTCTGTATGCTTGCTGATGGTCTGCTTTATCTGTTAATTATGAAGAGTGTTATATTGAAATCTCCAAATACAATTTTCTTGTTCCTCCTTTCTGTTCTTACAGTTTTTGTTTTGTATGTTTCAACTTTATTAGGTATATACACTTTTAAGATTGTTCTTTCCTATACATCAATGGATCATGTTATCATTTTGAAATTAGTCTTTATCCCTTTACTCTGAAGTCTATTTGTTATTAATATAGCCCTTCAGCTTTCTTTTTACTCATATTACTGTAATGTATTTTCCATTGTTGTATTTTTATTCTTTTGAAATGTAATATTTGCATATCTTTATGGGATATAATATGGTAATTTGATACATGTATATAATGTGTAATGATAAAATCAGGGCAATAAGCATTTCTGTCTCTTCAAACATTAATAATTTTTATGTTTGGAGAATTTTTCCTCTTTATTCATAGTTCTTTTCAAATGCATTGTAGATCGTTTTAACCAGTAGTTACCCTACTGTGGTAGAGAAAGCTCAGAACTTATTTTTCCTTTCTGTATTGTAATGCTGCCCCTTATTGAACTTCTTTCCATGCACCTACTTCCCACCCCTCCCAGTCTCTACTGGCCATTATTCTATCCCATTTTTCTAAAACATTGATTTGTTTCCCCAAAAAGATGAGAACATGTGATATTGTCTTTGTCTGTTGTATTTTACTTAATATAATGACCCCCAGTTCCATCCATGTTTCTGCAAATAACAGGATTTCATTCTTCTTTAGTCCATTGTGTGTGTGTATAATATCTCACATATTTTATCCATTTATCCACTTTTAGGAATCTAGACTGATTCTGTAGTTTAGCTATTATGATTATTAGTGCTGTGATTAAACATGGGAGTACATATATATTTTTGGTGTAATGTTTTAATCTCCTTTGTGTATATACCCAGTAGTGTTATTGATGAATGATATGATAATTCTATTTTTAGTTATTGAAGAATCTCTGTATTGGTTTCCATAATGGCTGTACTAATTTACATTTCAATCAACAGTAAATTTGTTTCTTTATATTGAATTCGCAATTATTATGAGCAGCATATAGTTGTATCTTGCTTTTTTTTTCCAGTGTGACAATCTGTTCCCTTTCATTGAGTTATTCAAATCATTTATAGACCATGATTTTTGTATTGTAATGAACATATCTTTGTTTAATCCCAGGTCACTCTGTCAATGTTTGGTGTTTATTGCATTTTGTATGTTGAACCATTGCATTAGAGGATTAAATCCCACTTAGTCATTATATATTATACTTTTAATGTGTTATTGAATTTAATCTGCTAGCAGTTTGTTGACATTGTCTACTTTTATTATGAATATCAATATGATTTACATTTGAGTTATCATCTTAATTATTTTTTGTTGTCCTATCTGTTCTGTTGCCTTTTCTTGCCTTCTATGGATTAAGTATCATTATTATTATTATTATTACTATTATTATTATTCCATTTTTCTCTTACGCTAGAATATTAGCTGTAATTTTTTTATTTTTAGTGCATTGTAGTTATACATAATATTGGGGTTCATTTTGAAATATTGATAAATTCATATAACTTAGTTTTCTCCATTTCACTCTCCTGTACTGTCCCTTCCACTCCTCATGCCTCCCGCCCTCTTCCTTTTCCTCTATTATGTTGGTTGTGTTATTATTAACTTATTTTTAATGAATGCATTATAGTTATGTATAAAATTGGAATGAATTGTGACATATTCACACATTTACATAGCATAATTAGGTCAATGTTATTCTGCACTTCTTCCCTGGAGAGTAGTGTAATATTTTTCCCATTATTTTTGCAGTTGCATTTGAGTTTATCATATATATCTTTACATCATTAACATGTTTATCAATTGCTGTTCTAGCATTTCATATATAGTATGCAGACTCTACAATAGCATCATCCTGTTTTTACTCTTTTCTTTTCCTGTTATGATTATCAAAGAATTTGTTTTAAAATTATTTTTTATTTATTATTTTTGTTTAAATTATCAGTTATCTTCTGAAAAATTTGCATAAAAAGAAGAAAAATCTAATGATATTCCCTTCACTTTTTTTATTCTTTTGTGTCAGTTCAAATTTTCGTCTGGAAATAGGGGTTTAGCTCATTCGTAGAGTACTTGCCTAGCCATGTGTGAGGCCCTAAGTTAAATACCTAGCACTGCAAATTGTCCTTGTGGACGACATCACCACCACCACCACCACCACCATCATCATCATCATCATCCATGTTATTATTTGATTTTTTCTTGGAGGCTTTTCTTTAACTTTGGTAAAGTATGGGTCTTCTGATAATGTTTTAGTTTAGCTTTTGTATGACTTAAAATACATTTCCTCTTCTTTCTACAGGATATTTTCATTGGGTTTAGAATTGTGCTTTTATAGTATTTTTCTGTCTGTAATTTAAAATCTAAATCTACTGTCTTCTTGCTTGCAGGTTTTCCAGTGTTAAATTTGTCTTCATTATTTTTGTACCTATGTAATGATTTTTTTTCTTCTTATTCTAAACTTTTCATTCCTACTCTGATTTGGAACAATTTCTTTGGGTGCTTTGGCATGTTTTTCTCTTGTTTGTGGTTAGTTGAATTTCTTGGATTCTTGTATTTATAGAACTTCACAATTAGAGGCATTTTAACCATTACTCTTCAAATTCATTTTTCTCTTCTCCCTCTATTCTCTGCTAAGTTGTTTGAAGACTTCACTGTAGATAACTGATATTCTGGTAATTTATTTTGTTTGTTTCATTTTGGATAGTTTATTTTACTGTTTCCAAGTTCAATAGTTTTTTTCTTAGCAGTGTCTAATATGCTATTTTCCACAAATAATACGTACTTTCTAGATCAGATTTGTCATTTTAATATCTTGAAAAGTTATGTGGGAAATTAAAATTATTTTTTACATCTGTATTTAACTTTCTGAACTTCAGGAATAGAGATATAATAAGTATTTTACTGCTATTATATGGCAAGTTCAGTTTGTCTGTCAATTCTGTATCTGTTTCTGATGATTGATTTTTGTCCTTGTTATTAGTAAAATTTTCCTGCTTCTTTCCTTGTCTTGTAACTTTTTATTAGGTGTGGAATATCGTCAACATTACAATGCTGGATGCTGGATATTTGTGTATTATTATAAATATTTTTGAGCTTGGTTTGGGGCTCAGGTTACCTTACAATAATTTGATTCTTTCAGATCTTGCTTTTGCATTTTTAACATAAGGCCAGGGCAGTGAGAAATATATAGAATTCAAGAAAATTTCAGGAGGCTATGTGACATATTAGTAAATAAACCAGCTCTGAAGTTTGCCCTTATCAGTACTTGTAAGCTCACTACGTTTGAATATTGAAGGTGATAAGGACTTAAACTAAAGGTACTATGAAAAGAGACAATGTTAATTTTTAGCACCAATCTCAGTCAAATATGCCTTTAATACTCAATTTAATTGTTCATTTATTTTATAGTCTTTTGCTATATTGGTAATAACATATTGGTCTGAAGTTTGTTGAAACTTCAGATGATAATACCAAGTGTTAAAAAGTGTAGATCAAATGGAAATCTTATAAACTCCTTTTGGACATGGAAAATTCTATAACTTACTCTTTATTAATTTCTTAAAAAGCTTAATATCCATTTACCATATTAAGGTATGCCTCAGACTTTTCACTCTTAAGTTTTTACTCAAGAAAAGTGACAATATACATTCACATAGATTTCTATACAGTTGTTTATTGCAGCAATATTTATAATAACCAGAAACTTTAAATGATCCAAATGTCCTTCAGTAAATAAATTTGTGTAAACAAATTTTGATATGTCCATGTGACAGAAAACCATTCAGCAATAAAAAGGAATAAGCTGCGGATATATACACCAACATGGAAAAATCCCCAAAGCATAATATCAATAGAAATTGCAGATAAAAACCAATATATAGTGTATGATCCTATTCAATTTCTAAGTTTTAAAGAACAAAAACCAGTTTTTTTGTTTAAAAATATTCAGATCAATAGTTGTTATGGTCTAGGAGTAGAGAGAGTGATGAACTATGTAGGGATGAAAGGGAACTTTTGAAGGTGCCAGTTCCATGAGTGTATACATCCATTAGAACTTAAAAAATTATGCAATTTAGTTGATTCAGTTTAACTATATCTTGATTGTAATTGCTAGATTCATGAGTGTGTACATCTAATATAATTCAAGTTACTGTAATTTTAATGTATTCAATTTATTGTTTGAAAATTGTATCTTAACAAAGTCAATCAAAAGAATATAATTAGTGTTTACAAAATGAGGATTTGGTTTTCATAGAAAGTAGGCCTACATCTTTGTTTCCCTTCTGTTTAGCATAGAGCTCAGTAAATATTTTCTTTTGTATAACATTGGACTACATTTCTGTGGAAGTTTCCTAAGCTCCTGTTTTCATGTGGATTGATATCTTTTATGGAATCATCAAACAGAGATGTGTAGATTTTTAAAAAATACATTTCATTTTCCAATGAAAGCTCACTATTTTATTCCTGGCATAAAATATCTATATATGTATTATTTCTTTTTTAAAGTTTTATTTCATTACTGTGAATAAAACATTGACAACTTAAGTGTCACTGAAAATACCTAATGAAGGAACAGGAGAGGTTGGTCTCAAAAACAACCAATAAGTGGAAAAACTGTTAGAATTAACTTTTGCAAAACTCGTAGATCTAGTTAAAAACAGAATAATCAGGGAGTTACTTCATGAAGAATGAAGCTGCTGCATTGTAGTAAAAGAGTACTCTGGTATTTTTAATTATATACCTACCATATTCTACAGAGTGTGGCAATCATGAAAACATCCCACATTCTTGATACACATTGCTAGTGCCCAGGGGAACACTATGAACCTTATTCTCAAGTAATTGTGTTTATATGTTTTGATATATTTGGCAGTTTCCTGAAGGACAAGTGTGATGGCTTGCCTTTACTGCCCTATACTTAGAGTAGTTTCAGGGCTAGGAATATTCCTTAGCAATTATTGCTGAAAAATATTAAAAGACTGAAGTATTGGCTGCAACATTCTGGGCAAGAGACAGCAGCTGAGACAAGTAATGGACACACTGAAAATCTTTAGAAGAGGTTGAAGAAGGAGACTCTAGGGGAACAAAGACGTAAAAGCTCCTGTGTATACCAGAAAATTGAGAAGTCTCATACATGTACAGATCTGAATACATGCTGAGAAAAGGCCTGAGAATATCATAATGTTTCATGTTTAGCTAACTTTCAGCCTCTGTACAAGCAGGAAATAAAAGCTCAAGTAATTGTATATAGCTATGCTCAGCACACAGTCAAATCTACAAAGATTATGAAGAGCTGACATGTTATTGCACACTTGTCATCCCAGCAGCTCAGGATACTGAGGCAGGCGGATCTCAAGGTTTTAGGTAGCCTCAGCAGCATAGCGAGGACCTAAGCAAATTAGTGAGAACTTGTCTCAAGATAAAATATAAAATTGGGAAAAAAAACTGGCTGGCGATGTGAATCAGTGATTAATTGCCCCTGTGTTTAATCCTTGGTACCAAAAACAAAAACAAAACAAAAAAATGATAAGGATATTTTTGGTTGGTTGTTGTTTGGGTTTTTTCTGGGTACCAAGCATTTAAGAAATGTGAAGATATTCACTGACCACTCAGCTATGAAATCTAGGCTACAGGGGCCCCACATAACAAAGAATACAAACTTTAAAAAATAAATTTTGAAAGTCACAAAACAAATAATCACTGTCTACAATAAACAGCCAAAACAAACTGTAGGAGTGAGTGTTATATTATTTACAGTGATGCTGCATTATAATATTCCAAATGTCTAGTGTCAAAAATAAAACAGTTACAAGGAATGTAAAGAAAACAAAGTATGACAAATTCATGGGGGGAAAATTAATAGGCACCATCATTGAAGAAATCAAAGCATTATTGGACCTAGCAGACAAGAACTTTAAATCAGATCTATGAAATATATTTAAACAACTAAAGAAGCCGTGGGAAACAGTAAAAGGAAACCATGCAATATATGAACAAAATTAGAATATTAATTATAAATAAATATTATAAAAAGAACCAAATATAAATTCTGTAATGGAGAATAATAATTGAAAGATAAGCAACCTTTAGAGGGGTTCAGCAGGTTTGAGCATAAAAATAAAAACTGAATTAGAGTTAGCTCAATTGAAGTAATCCACTCCGTGGTGCAGAAACAAGATAAACATGTGTAAAAGACATGCACGACATCAAATGTATGAGTGTATGAACATACATATAATTGTAGTCTCAGAGGGATAGAATAGCAAAACAGCAGAAAGTATTTTGAATAAGTAATGGCCCAAAACAGCTAAAGTTCAATGAAAGAAATTAATCTATACATTCAGTATACTCACAAAACTCCAAGTAGGATGAACACAAAAAGATTCACACCTAGATATATTGGAGTCAAATTGTCAGAAAATATTGAATGAAGAAATACACACACACACACACACACACACACACATGTACATACATAAAGCACTGACAAAGAAAATACATCAACCAAGAATTTTTTTATATAAGGTATGGCTTTGGAGGCTGAGACAGGAGGATTGTGACTTCAAAGCCAGCCTTAACAAATTAGTGAGTCCCTAAGCAACTCAGCAAATAAAATATTTTTAATAAGGGGGCTGCGAGTGTGGCTCAGTGGTTAAGTGCCCCTGGGTTCAATCCACGTTACCAAAAAAGAAAAAAAACACAATTCATTTCCAAAATGAAGGAGGAATTAAGACATTTGCTGATAAACAAAAAATATTTGAGCTTCTCATAATTAGACTTGCCCTGTGAGAAATTTTGAAATGATTCTTCCAGGCTAAAATGAAAAGAATAGACAATATATTTAAGCTATATGAAGAAATGAAGAATGACAATAAACATAGCTACATAGGTAAATATAAAAATACTTTCTGTTTGTAATTTCTTTTTCACCTCATATGACAAAATAGAAAAGTGTATAAAACTATTTTAAATCTATGATTAAGGGCACACAATGGATAAAGATATAATTTGGGACAAAGGGAATATAAAGGAGGACAATTTTTTTAAAAAACTAGTTATTTCTATACTACTGATGTCTTTGCATTAATTCAGATTTGATTGTTATGAAGATAAGATGGGAGTTGTAATCTTAACTTTATAAACAAAAATGGGAAGAGAACCTATGAAATACTAGCAAATGAGTCAAAGATTATACAGGAAAAAGAAAATATGGGATTAATGAAAATTAAAACACAACTTAAACCTTAAGAATTATAACTGAAATTAGTACTCATGAAAATTTAAAACTGTTTGAACTCAAGAAATAATCCAAAGGAACATTAAACTTTAAACATTAAAGAACTAGAAATGGAAATGCAAGCTAAACCCAAAGCTTGGGGAAAGAAGGAAATAATAAGAATTAGAGCAGAAATAAGTGAAATTGAAAAAGCAAAAACAAAGGGAATCAAGGAAACTAAAATTTAGTTGTTTAAAAAGATCAGAAAATTTGGCCAATTTTTTGCAATTCTGGCAAAGGAAAAAATAGAGTAGATACAAGAAACTAAAATCCAAAATGAAAGTTGAGCTACTACACAAATATTACAGACATAAAAAGGATAAAAATAAAATGTTATAGATCAATGGATTTGATAACATAGATGACATGCACATATTCTTAGAAACTCAAAGCACCAAAACTGGTTGAAAAAGAAATAGAAAATCAGAATAGAACTATCACAAGTAATAACATTGAATAGTGAAAAACATCCTACAAGATAATGACCAGGAATATATTGGCTTCACTGTTAAATTGCACAGCCATCTTTCACAAACTCTTTTTTTTTTTTTTTTTTGGCACCAGGGACTGAACTCAGGGGCACTCGACCACTGAGCCACATCCCCAGCCCTATTTTTGTGTTTTATGTAGAGACAGGGTCTCACTGAGTTGCTTTGCACCTCGCTGTTGCTGAGGCTGGCTTTGAACTCGCGATCCTCCTGTCTCAGCCTCCCTAAGTGCTGGGATTACAGGCGTGAGCCACCGCGCCCGGCTTTCACAAACTCTTTGAAAAACTTTCTAGCTCATTTTATAGACCAGAATTGTCATGATAACAAGCAAGACAAAGAAATCACAAGAAAAGAAACCTGAAAAAAATCACTTATGAATATAAATTAAAAAGCCCTCAACAAATGCCAGCATTCTGAATTAAGCAGTATATGATATTATATGGTTATATTTAATGGGAAAGAAGGATTTATCTTGGGAATACTGAATAATAGAGTGATTCAGCATATAAAAATCAATGAAATACATCAGAATAGGCAAAGTACTCTTATTCAAAAACAAAAACAACTCAACTAAAACTGAGCAAAGGACTTAAATAGATATTTGCTAAAAGATTGTATGTGAATGACCAGCAGCACTTTGAAGATTGTCAACAACTCTAGAAAATGCAAATTAAAACCACAATAAGATACCACTTCACACCCACTCAGATAGCTATAATAATTTGTAAAACCAAAAAAATATGTTAGTGAAGACATGGATTAGTTGGAACCCTCGTACATTTGCTGCCTGAAATGTAAAATGTTTCAGGTCTTGTGAAAAGCAGTTTTGCAGTTCCTTAGAAAGTTAAACAACAAGTTACCATAT
Organism: Xerus rutilus; assembly: GCA_028644305.1. NCBI lineage: Eukaryota > Metazoa > Chordata > Mammalia > Rodentia > Sciuridae > Xerus > Xerus rutilus. Next base: position 76,352,730 of record CM053417.1, on the reverse strand, counting down.
GGCCCAACAATTCAATTACTAGGTGTAGAGTCTTAAAAAGAATTGAAAACATGTATTCAAAAATATGTGTATAATCATGTACAAAGACAAGAATGGGAAGTTATAATCTGTGTATGTATAATATGTATAATATGTCAAGATACTCTCTACTTGGGCTGGGGATATAGCTCAGTGGCTGATCACTTCTTATTATGCAGCAGGCCCTGGGTTCAATCCCTAGCACCCCAAAAAAGAAAATAAAAAATACAGTCTACTCTCATGCATGTCTAAAAAGAACAAATAAAAAATTAAAAAAAATATATATTTGTATGCAGATATTCATAATGGCAGTATTTACAATACCTAACACATAGAAATACCTAAATGTACATCAACTGATAAGTGGATAAAAAATGGTATATACTTACAATGAAATAGTATTCAACAAAAGGAAATGGAGTACTGCTACATGCTATATTGTAAATGAATATTAAATCTGTCATGCTAAGTGAAAGAAGCCAGACAAATTGTCACATATTGTATGATTCCATTTATATCTAATCTACACAAACAGAAAGCTTATTTTGTTCAGTAATTCCTTGGAAAAGGATGGAGAAGATGTTTGGATAACAATGTAATGTACTAAATGTCACTAAACCATATACATTAAAATGGTTGATTTTGTCTTATGGTTATTTACATAAATACTTTAAAGTATTGTCTTTTTTCCTTTTTACTTATTTTTAAACTGACAAGTAATAGCTGTATATATTTATGGTATATAACATGATGGTTTGACATAAATATGCATTGTGAATGACTAAATCAAGTCTAACAATATCTATTATCTCCCATATTTACCATTTTTATGGTGAGAACACTTTACTCTCAGCAATTTTGAAGTATATAGTACATTGCTGCAAACTACCATGTTATACAATAGATCTCTTGAACTTTTTAATTTTTTTAATTTATTTTTTTTCTTTTGGTCCCAGGTATTAAACCCAGGGACCCTTTAACTCTGTGCTATGCTGCCCCAAGTTTTTTTTTTTTATTTTAATACAGTAACTCACTAAGTTGCTTCTTGCCTAAGTTCACTAAGTTATTGAGGCTGGTCTCAAACTTGGATTCCTCCTGCCACAGCCTCCCAAGTTGCTGGAATTACAGGTATGTGTTATCATGCCTGGTTTGATCTCTTGAACTTGTTCCTCTGGTCTATTTATTAAAATTTATATAAGTTGACCAACATCCCCCAAATCTTGTCTTTTTCTTGCTCTTAGAAGAAAGAGTCTCAACTGTTGCCATTGTGTGATGTTAACTGTGGGCTCTTGATATTTGGCAAATCAAGGTACATTCTATATATATCTAATTTGTTAAGATTTTTTAATTATAAAAGGATGTTGAAGTTTGTCAAATGTTTTTTCCTTCTGCATCATTGAGATCTACATTATTTGGAATTTTTTTACATAATTTTTTAAATACCTAAAATTAAAATGGAACCACAAAAGATCCTCAGTAAACAATCTTGACAAAGTAGAGCAAAGCCAAATAATTTCACTATCTCATTTCAAAACCTACAAACTTATAGTAGTCAAAATAACATGATACTGACATAAAACAGACACATAGACGAAAGGAGCACAATACAGATATATCCATGTATTTATGTTGAATTTATTTTCAACAAAGATGCCCAGTACACACCACAGGTAAAGTATTATTTCAACAAGTGGTGTTGAGAGAAATGCACATGCAAAAGGATGATATTGGACTCTTCTTGACACCATGTACAACAATCAATTCAAGATACATGAAATCCTTGGAAATAAAGCCTATAATTATGAAACTGTTAGAAGCAAACATAAGGGAAAGCTCCATGACATTGATATGCTCAGTGATTTTTTTGATATGATACCAAAAGCACAGGAAACAAACAAAAAAATAGAGAAATTGGATATCAAACTAAAAAGCTTCTGAACAGCAAAAAGAAGTGGTTACCTGTTGAAAGGTAACTTACAGAACAGGAAAAATGCTTGCAAATATTTATGTAATTAGAAGGTAATATCCTATGGAGCTGGAAAATATCCTGTTAAGCGAAATAAGCCAAACCCCAAAAAACCAAAGACCAAATGTTTTCTCTGATAAACAGATGCTAATCCATAATAGAAGGGGGAATGAAGGAACTTTGGATTGTACAGAGGGGAGTGAGAGGAGGAAAGGGGGTGTGGGGATGGGAAGGACAGTGGAATGAGACAAACATTATTAACCTAGTTACATGTATAATTACTAGAGATGTTGAACATTTTTCATGTATTTTTGATCAATTGTATTTCTTCTTCTGTGAAATGTCCCATCAGCTCCTTTGCCCATTTATTGATTGGGTTGTTTGTGTTTTGGTGTTAAGTTTTTTGAGTTCTTTATATATCCTGGAGATTATCCCAGCACCATTTATTGAACAGGCTATCTTTTCTCCAGTGAATATTTTTGGTGCCTTTGTCTAGTATGAGATAACTGTATTTACGTGAGTTTGTTCCTGTTTCTTTTATTCTGTACCATTAGTCTACGTGTCTATTCATGTGCCAATATCATGCAATTTTTTTACTATGGCTCTGGGGTATAGTTTAAGTTCTGGTATTGTGATGCCTCCTGCTTCATTCTTCTTGCTAAGGATTGCTTTGGCTATTCTGGGTCTCTTATTTTTCCAAATGAATTTCAAGATGGCTTTTTCTAGCTCTATGAAGAATGTTATTGGGATTTTAATAGAAATTCCACTCAACATACAAAAATCAATAAACTTAATTCATCACATCAATAGACTTAAAAACAAGAATCATATGATCATTTCAATAGATGCAGAATAAAAACATTTGACAAGATACATCACCCCTTGATGTTCAAAACTCTAGAAAAACTAGGGATAGAGGAACATACCTCAATATTGTAACAGCTGTATATGCTGAACCCAAGGCCAACATCATTCTAAATGGAGAAAACTTGAAAGCATTCCCTCTAAAAACAAGAACAAAACAAGGATGCCCTCTTTCACCACTTTTATTCAATATCATCCTTGAAACTCTAGCCAGAACAAATGTACAGGTTAAAGAAATTAAAGGGATACAAATAGGAAAAGAAGAACTCAAATTATCACTATTTGCTGATGACATAATTCTGTATTTAGAAGATCCAAAAAATTCCACCAGAAAATACCTAGAACTAATAAGTTAATTCAGCAAAGTAGCAGGATATAAAATCAACACCCATAAATCAAACATTTTTCTATACATCAGTGATGAATCTACCAAAAGAGAAATTAGGAAAACTACCCCATTCACAATAGCCTAACAAAGTACTTGGGAATCAATCTAACAAAAGAGTTGAAAGACCACTACAAGGAAAACTACAGAACACTAGAGAAAGAAATTGAAGAACTTAGAAGATGAAAAGACCTTCCACACTGCTCCTGGATTACCAGAATTAAGATTCTCAAAATGGCCATACTACAAAAAGCATTATGCAGATTTAATGCAATTCCTATTAAAATTGTAAGGTTAATTTCTAAAGAGTAAATAGGTAAACTGGGAGAGACGAGGTAAGGAAAAATTGGGAGGCTCTTTTAAAAAGAAGATATTATGCAAAAATAAGAATTCAAGATTTTTAGCAGTACTTTTAGAGAACTCCAAAGGTATATAGTGTGGCATGTCTGATGCACACAGTACATCTGGGTTCACATGAGATGATACCCACTTGTAGATAGGAGGCCAGGCAAACAAATGTTGGCCAAGGATAGATATTATAGGTAGATTGGAGAGAAGAGTTTTTAAGGATTATTATAGACATAAAGGTAACAATAGTGGATGTTCCAGAAATACATTTGAAAAAATCAGGAAAAACTACAGGTTTGAAGGAAGAAGATGAAATAAATTGAGTCATGTTGCATTTGCTGTGTTTGTGTGACTTGCAGGTTGGTATATCTCAGGATTCCTTGATTTCAGTGCTATTGAGTTTTTTCTTTTTCTTTTTTCTTTTTTTGGATGAGTAAATCTTTGTTGTGTAGAACTGTCATGTGCATTGGAAAATGTTTAGCAACATCTTTGGCCTCTATTCACTAGATGCCAATAGCATGGTTCCCCCAATAGTGACAGCTGAAAATATCTGAGAACCCTGGTATATATATAGTAAATGATTGGATATACCAGAGTATTTATCAGAATAATTAGAATTAGCAATTTGAGATTCATTGACTTACATTTAGTAGCTGAGACTGTGGGCACTTATTTGTGGACATTAAGAAAAAAAGCAGGGCTGGGATTGTAGCTCAGTGGTAGAACACTTGCCTCGCATGTATGAGGCACTGGGTTCGATCCTCAGCACCACATAAAAATAAATTTAAAAAAAGATATTGTGTCCATCTACAACTAAAACAAAATTAAAAAAAAAGAAAAAGAAAAAAAAGCAGAAGAAAAGAGTCTTTAGAACAAAGAGAATTATCCTAACAAATTTATTCTTATTTATTGCTCATTCTCTAACAACTTTATACTTTATTCTTAGTTATTACTCCTGGATGGTTGGTATGGGAGATGCAGTGGTGTATATTATTTCCCTTTGTTTTCCTTTGCCCAACTTTTCATTTATCCTTTCTTTCCTCCACAAACCACAATATCTTAATCTTTTCTATCAGTTATCATATATACCTTCCAAGTAGATTTTCCTTAAAACTTATCTCTAGAATAACATCATTCATTTCAACTATTCCTTCTTTTCAAGTACTTTGCTGATTGTAAAGTATTTGATATTATTTTGTAATAATTATCATAGTCTACCAATATTCTTAATAATTCTCAATAGATAACTCTTTGCCTATCTTACACTCTGCATTACACGCCTGAGGTTCTGTGTCTCTGTATTAGTTTTCTATTGCTGTAGCAAAATACTTGAAACTGAATGCTTTACAAAGAAGAGTTAATTTAGCTTATGGTTTGGGAGGCTACAATTGCAAGATTGGGTAAGCCCATCTGTTTGGCCTTTTGTGAGGATCTACCTGGCTGTGCCACAACATGGAAGAGATGTAGGAAGATAAATGGCCATGTGCAGAAGAGGTCTAATTCATGGGGTAGCTTCACATTATAATAATCTGTTCTTCTGAGAGCTAATTTATTTGGGGAGACTTCAACCATTCTGAGGGCATTGCCCCCTAGGTCCTTATCACCTTCGACTAGGCCCTACCTTTTTAATGGTCCACCATATCTCAATGTTACTAAATTAAGGACTAAGCTTCCAGCACATTAACCTTTGAGGAACACACTCAAATCATACCCGAAGCATAGTAACTTCTCTCTTCAAATATTCTTGCTAATTTGCTCAACACTATGAAATGTTATGAGATTTTTGGAATTTCCTTATTATAATCATTTAAGTAGTCTAAGCCCTCTTTAAAAAGTAATTTCTCAGCTACTCAGTTATGTTAAATAATAGACATGTCACAACACAGCTGTTTGAGTTCAATGAAATACCTGGGTCACTTTCAATGAAGTAAGACTTAATTGTATTGTTTTGTTTTACTATGTGTGCAAGATGTTATGAACTACTAATCCAACTGACTTCCATTCAGAATATCAAGTACTTAAATGAGTAAGATGAAAAGAACAAAAATAGTATTATCTTCCAAACATCTAGACGGGGACATAGGACACAATTTTACCAATATGATCCTGAATAAATTATATATCTTCCCTGATCCACAGTTTCCTCAGTTGCAACATGAAAGGCAGAATTTATGTCAATCCTGGTACACATTAGAATCATTTGAGAAGTATCTTTTTTAAAAAAAAATCTACCTATTCCCCAGACCAAATGAATTAATATGTCTGGGGAATACACCAGTATACAAAACCAAGGTTCAGATCAACTGAACTTTATGATCTCTAAGTTCCCCTCATTCATCTGTGTGTGTGTGTGTGTGTGTGTGCTTTTATACATGCCAAAATCTTTTATGTGAACACATATTTCTGATGTTCTAATAGAATTTCTTTTACAATATGACTCAACACGCATTTTTCCTTTTCCTATTTTCTTCTTATTTTTAGTGTTTTTAGTTATATCTAACATAAGTGTTCATTTTGACATGATTATGAAAATATTGAATATAATTTGCTATAATTCAGTCCTTAGAATTTCACCTTTCCATCTCCTCCTCCCTCCCCATGCTCCTTTCCCTCCACTTTCCTGATCTTTCTGCTACCTACCTATAGTTTTTTTTTTAATTAGTGTGTTGTGGATATACATGATGGTGAAATTTCCTGTGGCATATTTACATATGTACATAGGAAAGTTAGGTCAGATTCCTTCCACTGTTTCCCCTTATCCCCTCCCTCCTCAATCACCTTTGTCTACTTCACTGCTCTTTCTTCTATTTTTCTATTTTGATGGAATTATATCCCACCCTCCTCCCCTCCCCTCTCCTTCCCTTCTCTTTTCTCCCCCCCTCCTCTTCTTCTTCTTCTTCTTCATCCTCCTCCCCTCCTCCTCCTCCTCCCTCTCCTCCTCCTCCTCCTCCTTCTTTCTCTCTCTTTCTCTCTCTCTCTCTCTCTCTCTCTTTCTCTCCCCTTATTTTTGGACTAGCTTCTGCATATTATATAAAACAATCTTTGACTTTGGGATCTGGTTTATTTCACTTGACATGATAGTTTCCAGTGAATGCCATAATTTCATTCTTCATGGCTGAGTGATAAAAACTGATGTGGCTGTATCTTGATGGTAGGCTGATTTTATTTTTAAATGTTTTTTTTAGTTGTAGATAGACACATTACCTTTATTTTATTTATTTGTTTTTATGTGGTGCTAGGGATTGAACCCAGTGCCTTACACATGCTAGGCCAGCAAACCACCACTGAGCCACCACCCCATCCCCATGATTTTAGATCTTTTGGATACATATGAAGGAGTAGGATACCTGGGTCATATAGTGGTTTCATTTTAGTTCTTTAAGGATTCTCCATAATGTTTTCCAGATTGCCTGAAATAATTTGCAGTCCCACCAACAGTGTATGAGTGTAAATTTTTCCCCACATCCTCATCAAAACTTATTTTTATTTGTATTCTTGATAATTGCCATTATGACTAGTGTGAGATGAAATATCAGTGCAGTTTTGATTTGCATTTCCATCATTGCAAGAGATGTTGAGCATTTTTTCATGTATTCATTGATCATTTGTGTTTCTTCTTTGAGAAAGTTCAGATCCACTGAAGTTTCTATTTAATACTTTTACCCTTTTATTAACTGGGATATTTATTTGTTTCTTTGTTTTAGTGTTAAGTTTTTTCAGTTCTTTATATATTCTGGTTATTAATGACTTATCTGGGGAGGAGGTGGCAAAGATAGTCTGTTCTGTAGGCTCTCTTCATTGTCTTGTATCTTTTGCTGTGCAGAATATTTTTAATTTAATGCCATCTCCCTTATTGAGTTTTGGTTTTATTTTTTGTACTTTAAGAGTGTTGTTAAGGATGTTGATTCCTGCACTGACATGCTGTAGTGTTCTTTTGGCAGTTGCAAAGTTTCTGGCCTAATTCCTAGGTCTTTGATCCATTTTGAGTTAACGATTGTGCAGGGTGAGAGATAGGAATCAAGTTTCATTCTTCCTCATATGATTCTCTGGTTTTCCCAGTACCATTTGTTAAAAGGCTATCTTTTCTCCAACATGTTTCTTGGCACTTTTGTCTAGCATCAGAAAACTGTATTTACGGGGGTTTGTCTCTATGTCTACTCTTTTATTCCATTGCTCTTCATTTTTGTTTTGGTGCCAGTACCATGCTGTTTTTTTAAATTGTTTGCTAATTTTATTTTATTTTTGTACACAAATGGAGCACACCTTTTTATTTCTCTGATTGTGCATGATGTACAAACTATTTGTGCAATCATATCCATACCTAGGGATAATAATGTCCATCTCATTCCACCATCTTCCCCTCCCCACACCCCCTCCCCTTTCCCCTCTGTTCATTCCAAAGTTTCTCCATTCTTCCCTTGCCCCTCCATTATGGATCACCATCCACTTATCAGAGAAAACATCTGGCCTTTGGTTTTTTTGGGATGGCCTTAATTCGCTTAGCATGATATTCTCCAACTCTGTCCATTTACCCATAAATGCCATAATTTTATTCTTCTTTAAGGCTGAGTAATATTCCATTGTGTGTGTATGTGTGTATATATGTGTGTATGTGTGTGTGTGTGTATGTATCTTCACAGTTTCGTTATCCATTCATCTATTGAAGGGCATCTAGGCTGTTTCCACAGTTAAACTATTGTGAATTGAGCTGCTATAAACATTGAGGTGGATGCATCACTGTAGTATGCTGATTTTAAGTCCTTTGGGTATAGACCAAGGAGTGGGATATCTGGGTCAAATGGTAGTTCCATTCCAATTTTATACGGAATCTCCATACTGCTTTCCAAAGTGGAAATCCCACCAGCAATGAATCAGTGTACTTTTCCCCCACATTCACGCCAGCACTTATTGTTGTTTGAGTTCTTGATAATTGCCATTCTGACTGGAGCAAGATGAAATATTAGAGTAGTTTTGATTTGCATTTCTCTAATTATGGGAGATGTTGAACATCTTTTCATAAATTTTTTGATCCATTTTATGTCTTCTTCTGTTCAGTGTCTGCTGATTTCCTTAGCCCACTTATTGATTGGATTATTTGATTTTTGGTGTTAAATTTTTTAAGTTTTTATATATCCTGGAGACTAGTGCTCTGAGGTGTGTGTGGTAAAAATTTACTCCCATTCTGTAGACTCTCTATTTTATTGGTTGTTTCCTTTGCTGAGAAGAAGATTTTTAGTTTGAATCCATCCATTTATTGATTCTTGATTTTATTTCTTGTGCTTTAGGAGTCTTGTTAAGGAAGTCAAGTCCTAAGCCAACATGATGAAGAATTGGACCTGCTTTTTCTTCTATTGGGAGCAGGATCTCTGGTCTAATTCCTAGGTCCTTGGTCCACTTTAAGTTGAGTTTTGTGCAGGGTGAGAGATTGAGGTTTAATTTTGCTGCATATGGATTTCTAGTTTTCCCAACACCATTAGATGAAGAGTCTCTTCTCCAATGTATGTTTTTGAAACCTTTCTCTAGCATGAGATAACTGTATTTATGTGGGTTTTTCTCCATGCCCTCTATTCTGTACCATTGGTCTACATGTGTGTTTTGCTGTCAATACCATGTCATTTTTGTTACTATTGCTCATTAGTATAGTTTAAGATCTGGTATTGTGATGCCTCCTGCTTCAGTCTTCTTGCTAAAGATTGCTTTGGCTATTCTGGGTCTCTTATTCTTCCAAATGAAGTTCATGAGTGCTTTTTCTATTTCTATGGGGAATGTCATTGGGATTTTGATTAGAATTGCATTAAATCTGTATAACACTTTGGGTAGTATGGCCATTTTCACAATATTGATCTGTCTATCCAAGAGCATGGGATATTTTTCCATCTTCTAAGGTCTTGTACAATTTCTTTCTTTAGTGTCCTACAGTTTTCGTTGTAGAGGTCTTTCGCCTCTCTTGTTGTATTGATTCCCAAGTATTTTATTTTTTGAGGCTATTGTGAATGGGATAGTTTTCCTAATTTCTCTTTCAGTGTGTTTATCACTGACGTATGGAAATGCAGTTGATTTATGGGTGTTGATTTTATATCCTGCTAATTTGCTGAATTCCTTTATTAATTCTAGAAATTTTCTGGTGGAATTTTTTGGATCCCTTAAGTATAGAATCATGTCAGAAAATTGTGACAGTTTGAGTTCTTCTTTTCCTATTCATATCCCTTTAATTTCTTTGATCTGTGTAATTGTTCTGCCTAGAGTTTACAGGACTATGTTGAATAGAAGTGGTGAAAGAGAGCATCCCTATCTCATTCCAGTTTTTAGGGGGAATACTTTTAATTTTTCTCCATTTAGAATAATGTTGGTGTTGGGCTTATCATAGATAGCTTTTACAATGTTGAGATATGTTCCTATTATCTCTAGTTTACTAGTGTTTTGAAAATGAAGTCATGCTGTATTTTGCCAAATGCTTTTTCTGCATCTATTGAGATGATCATGTGATTCTTATTTTTAGTTTTATTGATGTAATGAATTACATTTATTGATTTCCTTATGTTGAACCAGGCTTGCATCCCTGGGATGAACCCCATTTGATCATGGTGTATTATCTTTTTAATATGTTTTTGTGTTCAATTTGCTGGAACTCTATTGAGAATTTTTGCATCTATGTTCATTAGAGTTATTGATCTGAAGTTTTCTTTCTTTAATGTGTCTTTGGTTTTGGTCCAGAGTGCTATTGGCCTCATAGAAAGAGTTTGGAAGGGTTCTCTCTTTTTCTATTTCATGGAATAATTTGAGGAGTATTGGTATTAGTTCTTCTTTGAAGGTCTTGTAGAACTCAGCTGTGAATCCATCTGGTCCTGGGCTTTTCTTTTTTGGAAACCAGCAAGTGCTGTACCCCACCTCCAGGAGTTCCATCTCCAAGACCAACCCTCCCACACTAATAACCTGCATCACCCTGTGGGTGGAGATACCAGCAAACACCAGACAACCCCACCTATCAGATGAGAAGGGAAGCAGGGAAGATTCTGAATGAAAACAGAAACAATCATTCAATTTTCCTTCAAGACTTTTTTTTACAGTCTTCACATTTCCAACATTTGTGAAACCAAGTACATTCCATGCATTAGGCAACTAAGGTCCAGGATGTCTGAATAGTATATTACAGTTTGTTGTATATTCTTTTATCTTTTCTTGTTATATTTTTTCTTTTTCTCAAAAAATTTTTTGTTTGTATGTTTTTGTACTTCCTTTCTATTCTCTTCCCACTTATCTGTCTCCCCAGAATCTCTTTCTCTCTTTTCTCCTGCTATGAGCCAACTTCTTTTGATTCCTCATACACACTTGCTAAGATCTAATACCTCTGTATCCTGACATCCTACCTCCTTCACATCTCATCCTACACCCCTTGATTCTCTGTTCACCATTAGGAACTCTAGACCCTTTCACAAACCTACTCTTCTTATTGTAGACAATAATCAAACACATTATTTTTGTCTACTGTGACAAAATGGTAAACATTTTTTTTTTTGGTACCAGGGATTGAACTCAGGGGCATTCGACCACTGAGCCACATCCCCAGCCCTATTTTGTGTTTTATGTAGAGACAGGGTCTCACTGAGTTGCTTAGCACTCGCTGTTGCTGAGGCTGGCTTTGCACTCGCGATTCTCCTGTCTCAGCCTCCCAAAGTGCTGGGATTATAGGCTTGAGCCACCGCGCCTGGCTGGTAAACATCTTAATAGAAGCTATTTGATTTAAGGCTGCATATTGTTTGCACTGAAACCTGTTAATATTGATCTCCTCCTTAAAGGAGAGGTATTCAAAACACTATAAGTCAATAGAGTAGAAACTAATACCTCGGGCCTGCACTGCTAGAGGGGAAGACACACAAACAACATGAAAAAACAAGGGAAGAAAGTACCTCAAACAAGCCAAGATAGTACATTATTAGAATCCATGGCCAGTACATTAGAAGAAATGTCAGAGGAGGAGTTTTGGATGTGCATGATTAAAATTGTCTGCAAACAAAAGGATGACATAAGAAAACAAACACAGGAAACACAAATTACTTCAATAAAGACCTATGTGAACAAATACAGGAAGCAAAAGTTTACTTCAGTAAAGAGATGGAGATTCTGAAAAAAAAAAAAAAACCAGAATTCCTTGAAATGAACGAAACGATACACCAAATTAAAAACTTAGTAGAAAACATCACCAACAGACTAGATCACTTGGAAGATTGAACCTTAGAAAATGAAGACAAAATATATAATCTTGAAAATAAAATTGACCAAATAGTAACGATGGTAAAAAACCATGAGCAGACCATCCAAGAATTATATGATAATAAATATCAAAAGACCAAATTTAAGAATTGTTGAGATAGATGAAGGCATAGAATGCCTAGCATACAGAAGAAGGATAGAATTTTAAAGGCTGCAAGAGAGGAATCAAATTAAATATAGGCGGAGACCAATTCAGATCTCAGTAGATTTATTAACACAGATCCTCAAAGCAGGAGGTCTTGGAATAACATATACCAAGCTCTGAAAGAAAATGGATGTCAACCAAGAATCTTATATCCAGCAAAATTAAGCTTTAGATATGATGATGGAATAAAAACTTTCCATGATAAACAAAAGTTAAAAGAATTTACAACTAGAAATCCTGCACTACAGAACATCCTCAGCAAAATATTCCATGAGGAGGAAATCAAAAACAACAATGAAAACTTGCAAAAGGAGAAACTACACTAAAGGAAAAGGCAATCAAAGGAGAAACCAATGCAAGTTAAAAACCAAAACTAAACAAAAATGACCAGGAATACAAACCATGTCTCAATAATAACTCTGAATACTAATGGCCTAAACTCATGAAACAAAAGATATAGACTAGCAGATTGGATGAAAAAAAAGACCCAACAATATGCTGCCTTCCAGAGACTCTTCTCATAGGAAAAGACATCCACAGACTGAAGGTGAAAGGTTGGGAAAAAACATACCACTCACATAGACTGCGTAAACAAGTGAGGATTTCCATCCTCATATCAGATAAAATGGACTTCAAACCAAAGTTAGTCAGAAGGGATAAAGAAGGACATTTCATACTGCTTAAGGGAACAGTACATCAGCAAGACATAACAATTGTTAATATGTGTACCCCAAACAAAGTCATCTCAATTTCAAGAATCAAATAGACCACAACACAATAATACTGGGTGACTTTAACACCCCTCTTTCACCACTGGATAGACGTTCCAAACAAAAACTAAACAAAGAAACTATAGAATTCAATAAAATGATCAATAATTTAGACTTAACAGACATATATAGAATATTTCATCCATCAATGAGTGAATACAGTTTCTTCTCGGCCACACATGGGTCCTTCTCTAAAATAGACCATATATTATGCCACAAAGCTACTCTTAGCAAATACAAAAAAATAGAGATATTACTGTGCATTCTATTAGCTGATAATGGAATGAAATTATAAATCAATGATAAAACAAGAAAATGGAAGCCACTCCAACACCTGAAGAATAAATAACATGCTATCAAATGAACAGTTTTTAGCAGAAGATATCAGAGTGGTGATTAAAAAATTCTTAGAGGTAAATGAGAACACTTATACAACATATCAAAATCTCTGGGACACTATGAAGGCAGTGCTAAGAGGAAAGTTTATTGCATTGAGTTTATTCCTTAGTTTATTGGTTAGGTCAACCAATAAATGACCTAACATTACATCTTAAAGTCTTAGAAAATGAAGAACAAATCAACACCAAAAGTAGCAGAAGATAGGCATTAATTGAAACCAGAGCTGAAATCAATGAAATTTAAACAAAAGGAACAATTTACAAATTGACAAAATGAAAAGTTGGTTCCTTGAAAAAATAAATAAAATTGATAAACCTTTAGCCACCCTAATGAAGAGGAGAGAGAAAACTCAAATTACTAAAATTCGAGAGGAAAAAGGAGATATCACAATGAATACTATTGAAATACAAAATATAATTACAAACTATTTTGAAAATTTATACTGCAATAAAATGGAAAATCTTGAAGACATCAACAAATTTCTAGAGGCATATGATCTACCCAGACTGAATCTGGAGGATATACACAATTCAAACAGAGCAATTTCAAGCAATAAAATAGAAGATGTCATCAAAAGCCTACTAACAAAGAAAAAATCATGCTGGGTTTTTTTACAGTATTTTGTAGCATTTTAGTTCCAGTATCATGATGCCTCCAGCCCCCCTCTTCTTGCTAAGGATTACTACACTGAGTCTATCATTTTTTCAAATGAATTTTAAAACTGCCCTTTCTAGTTCTGTGAAGAATGCCATTGATATATTTATGATAATTGCATTAAAACTATATAGTACTTTTGGAAGTATGGCCATTTTGTCAATATTAATTTTGCTAATCCAAGAACATGAGAGGTTGCTCCATCTTATAAGAATTTCTTCAGTTTTTTTCTTCAGTGTTCTGTAGTTTCCATTGTAGAGGTCCTTCACCTTCTTCATTATATTAATTCCCAAGTATTTTCATTTTTTGAGGTTATTGTTAATGATATAATTGTCCGAATTTCTTTTTTAGCAGATTATTGGAGGGTAGGAAACATTTGATTTATGTATGTTGATCTTGTATCCTACTCTTTACTAAATTTGTTTATCAACTCTAGAAGTCTTTTGGTGGAGCTTTTGGATCTTCTAAATATAGGGTCATGCCATCAGCAAGCAGAGATAATTTGAGCTCTTCTTTTCCTATTTTTTTCTCTTTAATTTCCTTCTATTGCCTAATTGCTCTGGCTACAGTTTCAAGGACTAAGTTGAATAGGAGTGGTAAAAGTCGGCATCCTTGTCTTGTTTCTGCTTTTAGATTTCTTGATTTCTTTATGTGGAACCAATATCTTATCCCTGGGATGAGACCCACTTGATCATGGTGCACTATCTTTTAAATGTGTTTTTGTATGCAGTTTGCCAATGTTTTATTAAGAATTTTTGCATCTATGGTTGTCAAGTATATTGGCCTGAAATTTTCATTCTTGATTTGTCTTTGTATGGCTTTGGTATCAGGGTGATAATGTCTTCATTAAATGAATTTGGCAGGCATTCTCTCCTTTTCTATTTGTGGAATAATTTGAGGAGGATTGGTATTAGTTTTCTTTAAGATCTGGAAGAACTTGGCTGAGAATCCATTTTGTTCTGACATTTTTGTTGTTTGAAACACAATTTGCTAAGAAGATAGCAAATGATAAAAATATAGTAAAACTCCTCTCTCTCTCCATCCCTCCTCTCATATGTACATATATACACATGTACACATATGGAAATGGCTTATGTTTATGTACTTCATTCCACACATTATATTTTTGTTATGGCAAGTATGCATTTTTCTCCTTCTGGTTAATTACAAGGTAATTGAAACCAGAACTTATTTTTTGTTATCCTCAATAGTGATTTTAGTAATTCTCTGCATACGAAAAATCCTTTTTTTTCTATCTTCCCCATGGATGCTTTATAATTACACGTAATGGGATTCATTGTGAAATATTCATTCATGCACATAACATTATTTGGTCAATTTCATTTTCCAGCACCTCCTCTTCCTCCCATCCTCCCTCCCCCAGCCCCCATCCTCTACTCCACTGTTCTCCCTTCTATTTTTATGAGATCCTTTTTTTCTCTTTTTCTTTTCTCTCTAGCTTTCACTTGTGGAAGAATGCATACGACAGTTGACTTTCTGAGTCTGACTTAACATGTTGCTCTCCAGTTCCATAGATTTTCCTATGGATGACATAATTTCATTCTTTATGGCTGAATAAAACTCCATGGTGTATATATACTACATTTTCTTTATTCATTCATCTGTTGACAGACACCCAGGCTGGTTCCATGATTTGACTAGTACGAACTATAATTCTATAAATATGGGTATGCATATATTGCCATAGAATGCTGACTTTACTTCTTTTGGCTAAATACTGAGGAGTGGTATAGCTGAGACATATGGTGGGTGGTTCTATTCCTGTTCTTTTGAGGAATCTCCATACTGAGGTCCTTAGTAGTTCCATATAGCAAATTGTAAATAGCTATTTTTGAATGAATAATATGACTAGTGCAATGTTTTTGTTGACCAATTGTACTATGCTTATGAATGACCTTATAACCTTCACTTCCTTAGTGATTACAATGTTGTAAATAGCTAAATTAAGTCAATATAGAACCTTGTTGTTTTGGTTGTCTAACCAAAATCATGTCCCGTATAGAACTAAGATTTTACATGGGTTTGGTAGAGCTCATCTCATTTTCCTTCCCATAAAACAGTGGATACTGTATTCAAATGCCCTATCAGAATGCTCCATTCCAATATTCACCATATTGGAATATTATGAATATTCAATATTGGTTTAGTAATAGACATGTGACCTAGGATGGGTAGGCCAAGTAGAAATATGGGCTAGGACCAGAGAATGTGAAAGAATAAGCATATAGACCTGGGCTTTAAGAAAAACACTTTCAAAAAGCTACTGCCTAACCCCAAATTCCACGAAATGTCTGGGGAATTTCTTGAAGTAAAGTCAGGCTCAAAAGGGAAGTCATCACATGTTATATTGAACACCAATTAGAGCATGATGTAAAATAAGAATCTGTATTAGATTAACTTTGAATATTTCACAGTCTTTGGAAGAGTTAAATGAGATTGTTACAAACAGCAGCAAAAATGCACTATGATATTTGTTACTTTTATAAATAGAAATTATTCACAGCCATTTCACAGGAAAATTTTGAGCTCATAGATGATCCAAGTGGAGCTTTATTTTTAGGTTTGAGGAAAACATTAGCTAGTTTCCTAGTAACCTTATTTTACATGTTTAAAAGATTAAAGTTGTGTTTATGTCTATTATCAATCCATGTGTTTTTGTTTAGAGAAAATAATCTAAAAGATAATGGGATTTCAAAGGAAAAAGATCCTCCTAGAAGAAAGTTATAGTGACAATTTATTTTTATAAGCCCTTAACTTCTGATAAATGAAACTCAAATTCCTTTTTCCCAATATTAAAAGCCCTGTACATTTTAGCTATTTGCACTAATTGGCTAGAAGAGATTCAAGTCAAAACTCAAAGAAAACAAAGTCCACTTAGAAACAGGAATCACTGGTGTTCTCAGTGCCATGGCAGAGAAGCCTCTGACCATGCAGTGATAGCCCCATTTTGAGTCATTCAGCAGTCTCTCAATGTTACAAGCACATGAAATTGCTTGTAACATGTAATTGCAGAATGTGGAATTTTTGAAACTATTCTTATTTAATTATTTTATTTATCTTATTTTGAAACTATTCTTATTTAATTATTTTTCTTTTTAATTAATATGAAATTAATATGTATTAATTTCACATACCAGTGGGGTCCAGTGTGATTTTCCATATTTGCACACAACATTCACTGAAAGATCAAGTTCAAATCCCTCCTTTGTTCATTCCTCCAATACTTCCTTTCCAATCTCTATTAATCACTATTGTACATTCAAACCAACTGTTTTATTTATTTATTTTTTAGCTTCTACACATGAAAAAGAACATGTGGTTCCTGTCTTTCTGTCTCTGGCTTATTCCTCTTAACATAACATCCTCCTAGTCCATCTATTTTGCTATAAATGCCAGGATTCCATTTTTCTTCATGGCTGAATAATATTCCATTGCCTTATCCATTCTTCTGTTGATGGGCACCTAGAGTGAATCCATATTTTACATATTAACATAATAAACAGGGTCATGCAAGTTTCTTTTCAATATGTGGATTTCATTTCATCACCTAAAAGTGGAATAGTTGGATCATATGGTAGAACTATTTTTAGTTTTTTGAGAAATTTCCGTAAAATTCTCCATAATGGCTGTGCCAATTTACATTGTCACCAACAGTGTTCCTTTTTGGGGTGAGGGGGTCTGAGGATTGAACTCAGAGGCACTTGACCACTGAGCCACAACCCCAGCCCTATTTTGTATTTTCTTTAGATACAGGGTCTCACTGAATTGCTTAGCGTCTCACTTTTGATGAGGCTGGCTTTGAACTTGCCATCCTCCTGCTTCAGCCTCCTGAGCCGGTGGCATTACAGGTGTGCACCACCATACCCGGCAACAGTGTTCCTTTTTATTCATATTTTTGCCAGCCCTAGTTATTTTTTGTTTTCTTAATAATTGTCACTATAACTGGTGTGGAATGGTATCTTTGTGGTTTTGATTTGCATTTTTCTGAAGTCTAGTGATATTGGATATGTTTTATATTTTGGCCATTTGTATTTCCTCTTCAGAGAACTGTCTATTAGATTATTGGCCCATTTTTAATTGGAGTACTTATTTTTGTAGTTGTTTGTTCTGTCATTTATTTAGATATGAATCCTCTGTCAGATGAATAGCTTGCAAAGGCTTTTTCCCATTCAATGGGTGTTCATTCCTTGGTGGACACTTAGGTTAATTTCACATCTTGGATATTATGAACAATGCTATAATGAAAATGGGAGTACAGATATCTTTCCCACATACTAATTTTATTTCTTTTTATACCCAGTAATAAGATGAATGTATCATGGTATAATATTTTTCTAAATTTTTTAATGGACCTGAATGCTGTTTTCCATTTGGCTGAACTAATTTCAATTTGTTGCAACAATGCATAAGGATACAGTGTTGATAATTAATTGTCAACACTTGTGATCTTTTGTTGGGATAATCATTCAAGCAGGTATGAAGTGATTCTCATTGTTTGATTTGCATTTCCCTGATGATTACTAAAGTTGACTGTTTATTCAGATACTCATTGGCTATTTTTGTCTTTTTAGAAAAATGTCTTTTGAGGTATATTACTTGTTTTCCAATCCAGTTTTTTTCGTGCTATTGAGTCATTTATTCCTTCCTTATATTTTTTTAAAAATATTAACCTCTTATCAGATGTAGGATTTTCAAATATTTTTCCCATCATATAGCTTGTATCTTTCATTCTGTTGATTATTTCCTTGGCTGTGGAGAATATTTTTAATTTGTTGTAATATCATTTATCTGTCATTCCATTTGTTACCCATGCTTTCAGAGTCAAATTCTCCTAAGTTTTTTTTTTGTTTTTTTTGGTACTGGAGATTGAACTCGGGGGCACTCGACCACTGATCCACATCCCCAGCCCTATTTTGTGTTATTTTTATGTAGAGACAGGGTCTCACTGAGTTGCTTAGCACCTCACCATTGCTGAGGTTGGCTTTGAACTCACGATTCTGCTGTCTCAGCCTCCCTAAGTGCTGGGATTACAGGCTTGAGCCACCGCGCCCGGCTAAATTCTCCTAAAAGTTTAATGCAAAATCTTTTTCAAGGAGATTTCTACTATATTCTCTTGTAGTAACTTTTAGAATTATGTTTAAGTCTTTAATCCATTTTAGTTATTTTTATATAGTGTGAAATCATAATTTTATTTCATTCTTCTTTGTATAGAATCCAGTTTTCCCCACACAGTTTATTAAAGGGATGGCTTTATCCATTGTGTGTTCTTGGCACACTTGTGAAAAAAAAAATCATTTAACTGTAAATGCATGTATTTAATTTCTTTACATTCTGTTGAGTTACATTGGTTTTTGTGTCTCTTTTAAGGCAGTACTGAGCTAGATTGGTTACTATAGCTTTGTGGTTGGTAGTTTTATGAATAAGTTAGAATAATGAACCCTTCTTTGTTCTTTTTGCTCAATATTGTTGTTATTATTTGGGTCATTTTGGTTTTATATATATAAGATCAAGTCATCTGCATACAGAGATAGTTTAATACTTTTTTTACAAGTTTGACACTTTTATTTCTTCTTACTACCTAATTTCTCTAACTAGGACGTCTGATATGATGTTGAATAGAAGTTTTGAGAGTGGACATCCTTGTATTGTTCTTGATCTTAGAGGAAAAGCTTTCAACTTCTCACCATTAAATATAACAGCTATAGGCCTCTTGTGTATGACCTTGACTGTGTTGAGGCAATCTCTTCTGTATTTAATTGTTGAGACATTTTTTCATGAAAATATGTTGAATTTTGCCAAATATTTTCCTTCCTCTATTGAGATTATCATTTTTTATGTTTCCTTTTGTTAATAATATATGTTACATATATTGATTCTTGTATGTTGAATCATTCTTACACCCCATAAATCCTAGTTGGTCATATTGTGTGATTCTTTTAGCATGCTGTTGTATTTGGTTTGTTGGCATTTTGCTGAGAACTTTTATATCTGTGTTCATTAGGGATATTGGCCTGTAGTTTTCTTTGTAACATCCTTGTCTGCCTTTGGTATCAGACTTAATGATGGATTGTAAAATGAGTTTGGAAGTCTATCCTCTTCAAATTTTTGAAGAAAACCTTAAGAAAAATACCATTAATTGATCCTTAAATGTTTGGGACAATTCATTAAAGAAGCCATCTGATTTTGACTTTCTCTTTCTTAGCAAGTTTTTGATTAATGACTACATGTAATTATTATTCTGTTTGCATTTTCTGTTTTTTCATCATTTAATCATAGTAGTTGCTGTGTTTCTAGGAGTTTATCAACTTCTTTTAGGTTATAATATTTCTTGGCATATAATTGTCATATTAGCCTCCTATGATACTTTGTATTTCTGTGGTATTAGTTGTAATTTCTCCTCTTTAATTTATAATCTTGTTTATTTAAGTTTTATATTTTTCTCTATCTAAAGTTTGTTATTTTTATGTATTAAAAACTTTCTATGATTGTAGCTCAGTGGTAGAGTGCTTACCTATCACATGTGAAGTCCTGGGTTTGATCCTAAACACCACATAAAAGTAAATAAAATATAGGTATTGTGTCCATTTACAACCAAAAACACATTTACAAAATTATTAATTCTGTTGATTTTTCTTAGTGTTTCTTAGTGTCTCTTTTGTTTTATTAATTTTCCTTCCTTCTTTCTACTAATTTTGGCCTTATTTTTTCTAATTTCTTCAGGTGTATAATTGTGTTGTGCATGTAAGATTTTTATTCAAAATTAATCACAGAGTGTAAAAAGACTGAAGAGAAAAATGTGTCAGTGAGCCATGAAGTAAATTCAGGGAGCCTAACTGGAACCCTAGAAGAAATGGAAGTTTAAAGGGGGTGAAAATGGAACAACATATTTGAAGAAATAATAGCCAAAATTTTCCAAATTTTCTGAAAATAAATGTAGCTGTAACTCCAAGAAACTCAATGAACCTCAAATATAAGAAACATGAAGAAAATTACAGTATTGCTCATAAAAAATTTCCTTAAAACTAGTAATGGAGACTCATAAAATTAAGGAAATATAAAGGACTAATTCAATAGAAAAGTAAAAAGTATGATAGCACACATATGAACCAATATGACTCAGAAAAATGTGGACATCACTGAAGTACTAAAATAACTAAACTGACAATTCAAAATTTTGTACCAAAAATATTTCTAATATAAAATTGAATACAAATTCAAGTATGCATAAGCTGAATTTATTCATAAATACCAAATCTGCAGTGCAAGATATATTGAAGAAATTCCTTCAAGTGTATGTAAAAGGATAGCATGTTGATATAGTCACATACACAAAAAATGAAGACCACAAAATTGTAATTATGTGCACAAATATTATTTGTTTTATCATCATATAATTTTCTCTTAAGTATTTAAAGAAAAATTATAACAATATAGTCTTCAGTTTATAACTAGAACTAAGTATGATAATAATAGAAGAAAAGTATAGAGGGAAGAAATGGATGTGTAATTATCTAAAGTTCTCAAAGTATGTGAAGTGATATAACATCACTTCAAATAGACAGTGATAAGTTAAAAACATATCCTATAAACCATAAATCAATCATTAAACACACACAAAAAACAGTGTTTTAGCTAATAAACACACAAAGGAGATAAGATGGAATCAAGAAAATATTAATCAGAAAGAATGCATAAAAAAGAAGAAAAGTGGAAAAATAATAAATAGAAAACTAATAAGACAAAAGAAACAAACTACAAGCATATAAATAATCACATTAAATGTGAGAATTTTAAATAACCTAATGGAATATCATTAGACTGAATAATAATTAAAATATTCTACATGTTGCTTATGAGTGCAGTTTTAAATCTGGGGACAGGGGAATACTTAAAAGTAAAAGGATAAAGATGAAACATGATTACTGTTGAGAAAGGTGTTAAGATAGCTGATTTGAGGCTGCTTTCTTTGAGAGGGACTTCTGAGCAGATAGGTCTTTGCTGGCATTTACGAACTTGGATTTCAGTAGTGTTCTCACCATTCTTCACCTGATAAAGTAGTTTGTATCTAAATTATGTGTGTAAAAATAAATTTATAATATAGTTGTTGTTTCCTTCCTGTAATCTGAAATTTGGGAGCATGCTAAGCAAAGGGTGTCACAGTGACATGTTCCCAGTGAAAACATTATTTTTCTTTTCCAAATTTTTATTGTTGCATTGTAGTCGTACATAATGATGGGATTTGTTGTTACATATTCATGCATGTACACAATATCCAGTGAAAACTTTAAGCTTTCTTGTTCAGAAACATTCTACACATTTTCATTGCTAAAGGAGAGAGTGACCTCTCCTTAGAATGAGAGAGTATAAGAAACTCTATGTGTGAATTTCTTCTGCCTCTGCCTATGTATGGTATGATTTTATCAATATCATTACTGCTATGGTTTGGGTATTGTTTGTGTAGATTCCTAATGGTTTACATGTGGAGGCTTAGTCTCTAATGTAGTAATCTTGAGAAGCAGAATTTTTACTAGGTGGGCTTATTGAGAGCCAATTAGGTCAATGATGTCATTGTCCTCCTAAGAGAGTTAGTTCCTGCATGAGTGAATTGTTATCAAAAGAGCAAACCTTGCTCCTGAATCTCTGACTTCCTACCCTTCCATGATCTATTCTTCATTCACTTCTACCATTTTGATGCCATCCTCCATGAGGCCCACACCAGAGGCTGAACAAATGGAGCTCATGGTCATGGGTTTTTAGCCTCCAAAACTGTAAGATAAATGAACGTCTTTTCTTTAATAAAATACCTAGCCTTAAATATTTGGTTTTAACAATAGAAAATGGACAAATAAAGGAAATTGGTACCATAACGTGGGGTAATTGTTATGATTCCAGGAAATGAATGGAACTTTGGCAGTGGACACAGATGGGAACAGCTTGGAGCAGTCAGCTAGAAAAGCCTAGAATTGTCAGCATCTCTACACTTGCTTTTGGGGACTATTATTAAGTAAAATAATATTTCAATACAAGCACTGTGAAGCACGGAGAGTCAATCTGAGAACCCTGACAAATGAAAACACAAGTTGCTTATTTCTGGAATTTTCCATTTAATATATATTTAGATCTTAGTTGATCATAGATAACTGAAACCATGGAAAGCAAAACTTTGGATAGAGGACAATCTTACATTGAGAAAATGAAGAGAATTAACTATCTACACACTAAAAGCTGAGTCCACCTTCACTCAGCTCCAGTTCCTTCTCCTAGCTCAGGTCCTAAACTCAGGAAGCCAAATACATACTCAAGTCAAGAATTTGGAAGAGAGGTTCAATATGGATTGTAGGAAGGTTGCATTCCTAGTTGTTCTGTGACTTAGGGTTCAAGCAGAAGTACTGCTTCTCATTGAGGTGGATGAAAGAGGGAATTCACTAAAATTGAATACTGCACAGTCAGAGCATCTGAGAGTTTCAGAAATTTGAGTGCACTGAACAAGAAGAAAGAGTACATTGGAGCCCAGCCAGCTGTGGCAGCAGCAGCAGCATATTGCACCAATAAAAGAAAATGTAGAAAGAGAAAAAAAATCAGAAAGTGCCTCTTCAGGGATGCCTGTGGTCCAAGCTAAAGAACTGTAGAATATAGCTTCTGGATTACCCCCCATGAAAAGAGACCCCCCTCATACTTCTGATAAATTACTAGGTGAATCCATCAACAAGCTACTGCCATGCCACAGCATTTCCAATCAGCATCTCAGTGCCTCTCTCGTAAATATCAACAGAAAGTAATGGACTTCCAGAGATTTAAAAAAAAAAAAAAGCTCTCCATAATGAAAGTGGATATTTAAATCTCAATAATCCTAAAGGGAAGTACCATATAAAATATATCCAGTACTTTAATTGCTTTTCATAGAAAAGTCCAGGAATCTTGAAATAAGGTATATCACCAAGATGATGGTGCCAATTTACAGATTTCAATGATAGGATTTTGTAAAGGTAGTTTTATTTATTTGCGTCATTTAACTGCAAGGTGGCCATTTAGTAGCATAACCTAAAAAAAGAAAAGAAAAGAAAAAGCCTAGAATGTTGTAAGCGTAACATCACAGAACATTCTGGTAGGACTCAGAAGATAAGGAGACTATGGAACTAGGCCTCGTCTCAGATGGAAATGAGACTTCATTGGAAATAGGAATAACGGCAACCCTTATTACTCCATTGTACAGAATTTGGCTGCATTGTATCCATGCCCAGGGCTTTAAGGAAAACCCAATTTAGGAATGATAAACTAGAATATTTGGTGGAGGAAATATCTAAACAGCAAGGCATTTGGATTGCATAGGTACTGTGGGCTGCTTTCTGACAATTTTACAGTGAAACTCAGGAACACATGGTAACAGAAGATGAAATATTTGGAAAATCCATAGTATGGATTTACATAGTATGGATTTACATAGTATGGATTTCATAGAGTGAATGAAAATCTTATAATAGTGATTCCAACAATTACTTACTAAAGATATTACCTCAGATAAAAAGAAGCCAAGCACTTTGAGTCAGGACTGTGGGAAAGAAAAGGCATTTCAGAAATCTCTGTGGCCACCTATGTGATTACAAGCCTGGAGGGCTGGATGGGCAGAATTCAAGAATTCTGGATGGCAGAATTCAGAATTCCTGGGCATTGCTGCCAAGGAATGCCTTGGGATTCAGCTCCCTGCTCCATGGATGATCTACTCCATGGATGTTTTAGCTATGGTTCCAGCAAGCCCAGGCATAGCTCATGTCACTGCTTTGAAGGAAGCCAAGTGACATACTTTGGTTGCCAAATGCATTGATTCTGACAGTGTGGAGCATGCAAGGACTATGGGGTCATGATGGCTTCCAGTTATATTTCAAAGTAAGCACTGAGTGTCCATACAGGGGCCTGCCACAGGGGCAGAACCACTACAGGATTCTTCACTAGAGTGCATAGTGGAGCTGTAGAAGCGAGACCACTGTTCTTAAGACCCAAGGAAAGAACAACAAGTATTATGCAGTGCACACATGGAAAAGATGCTAACATTAGCATGCACTGCCAGCCAGGGAGATTAGCCATACAGGCTAAGACCAGCAAAGCCATGGTGTCAGGGTTGCCCAAAGTTTTGGGAATCCCTTCCCCTTAACAGAGTCCACAGGATTCTGGACTTGGAATTTTAAGATTTAATGTCTACCCTGCTGGGTTTCAGTCTTGTTTGGGGGCCTATTAACTCCTCTCTATTTCCCTTTTTGCAATAGGAATGTTTATCACTGCATCACCATTGTGTATTGGAAGTAGAGAACATTTTTGTTTTTGGTTTTATTGTATAGGCCCACAACTGAAAGGAATTTGTCTTGAGTCTCATATGAGACTTTGAAATTGGTCTTTGAGTAATGCTATATTGATTTAAGATTTGGGGAGTATTGGGTATGGAATGATTGAATTTTTTCATCATGATAAGGACATAAACTTTAGAGGCTAGGGGCACAATTTCATGGATTTGATATAGTTTGAAGGTCCTATAAAGGACTTCAGTGTGGTAATGCTGACAGGTAATAAAAGTTTAAGAAGTGAGGCCTTGTGAGAAGTAATCAGGTCATTGCGGTCATTACCCTTGGAAGACATTAAAATAGTTGCTATGAGACCCCAGTTAGTTTCCATAAAATTGAGTTGTAATAAAAAGTATAAGTTTGGCCTTGAATCTCTCTGGCTTCCTGTATCACTATATAATCTTTTCCACATATGCTCTTCACCACTGTGAAGCACTCAACTATGGTACTCTCCCCAGAGGCCAGTTGGATGAGATTGCCCAATCTTAGACATTCACTCTCCAAAATTGTAACTATGCAAACTTATTTCCTTTATAAAGTACCTGGCCTAAGGTATTTCTGTTATAGCAATAGTAAATACACCAATATACTTAATATATCATTATAGTGAATTTTAGCCATGAGCTATGTACTAAGACCTAGCAGTCTTTCTAAAAATGTTGAGGTGGTCTTGTATCCCTGATACAGTAATGAAAACAATGGAAAGCTATTGTATCAAAAGGAGATAAAGAACATTTTAAAGGAAATAACAACATGTATAAAGAATGTAAATTTGGGGCTAAGGATATAGCTCAGATGTAGAATGCTTGCAGAACATATAAGATACCCTGACTTTGATCCTCAGCTCTGCAAAAATAAATGATTAAAGGGTCAATTCCTCAGGAGAACACAATCTGAAAATGTTATGCATCTAAAACATTGCTTCAAAATTAGTGAAGCAAGTGATAGAACTGCAAGGTAAATGGGTTAATCCATATTTATAATCAGCTATTTCATCCATACTCTCTCAATTATTGCTAGAACAAGTAGACAAAGTTAAGATATACCATCACCCAAATTAACCTAGTTGATGTAAATGTCATTCTGTCCATGTTTTTTCAAGTACATATGAATCATGCATCAAGATAGAACATAGTTGTGGCCACACTATAAACTTCAGTTAATAAAAAAAGAATCAAATTATATAAAATGTGTCATACAAACAAATGAAGTTTTATTAGAAAACAATATATCTGTAAATATCTGTACCTTAAATAATATTCTTCTGAATAACTCATGGGCGAAAAACCAAGAGAGAAATTTAGAAGTATTTTATAACAGTATATCAAAATTTATAAGGTACAGCTAAAGTAGTACTTAAAGTAAGGAATTCATAGCTCTAAAATGCCTGTTTTAGAAAAGAAGAAGGGTCTCAAATCAGGAAAAGTGAAAGAAGATACAAATTCAATGTGAAAAAGCAGAGATGTAATAATATTGCAGTACCCACATGATTAAAGAATTATAATAGAATATTATAAATGACTTATTCAAATAAATTTGAGAACTTAGATGAAGTAGAGAAATTCTTCAAATTTGTATATTGTTAAACACCATTTAAGGATAAATAGGCAACCAAAAAGAATTACTAAATTATTTGAATTCATAGTTTTAAAACTTCCAGATGTATGACTATACTGAAGCATTCTACTAGACAATGAAAACAGGAATAAGGAAATAATACCCTTTCTACACAAACTCTTACAGAAAATTGAAGACACACAAGTTTTTCAGACTCTTTACTGAAAAGATTATACATATTAGAAGATGTCAGTGTGAAAAATTTAATATGGACAACCCCAGTCAGGAGATGGGTGAGGTTAGGTGAGTTGAGTAGTAAATGCAAAATTGCTAATATCACATATTTCAAGTGAAGTATTAATTAATAGTATCTGAAGTTTGAGGATTATCAAGGGAAAGTCTTATAGAAATAGAAAGAATATAAATGTTCACATATGTATTGGTAGTTCTCAAAGAAATTACTGTGAAATAGAAATAAATACAAAAATAAAAATAACCAAAATAAAAAAATAATGATATCTGAAATTAAGCCATGATAATTGTAATTTAAAGAATTGAATAATGCAGTATCTTTTCCAGGGGGGTACCAGAGATTGAAATCTGCGGCACTTGGCCACTGAGCCACATCCCCAGCCTTATTTTATATTTTATTTAGAGATAGTGTCTCACTGAGTTGCTTAGCATCTTGCTTTTGCTGAGGCTGGCTTTGAACTTGGGATCTTCCTGCCTCAGCCTCCTGAGCTGCTGGGATTACAGGCGTGCACCACCATGCCCAGGAATGTCATTTTAATACATATTTATCAATCTATCCATCCCTATTATTTACATAGAGAAATGGTTTTAGTGATACTATTTCTGGGTGGTTAGAAATAGGGTGATTCCATTATTATTCTTCATTGTTTGGATTTTTGTAATTACTGTGTATCATTTTCACAAAATCATATTATACATATTTATGTATAAAATATGACTGCAATGTTTCTAGCTTGAAAGAGCAAAACCATAAAGGCATTCAGCAGGAGAGCTCATAGATTGTTTGGATTTTGCACACTTTAAGTAAATGTTGCATTTTTTTCCCATGAAGATGTTGGTTGTTCTGTATGGTATATGTAAATTCACTGTTTGTATTTTCTCCACATTTGGGAGACCAACTGTGATGGTCTGTACAAGAATCACAAAAGTAATGAGACTCCTAAACTTTAAATTTCAATATTCCACAAAACGAACTCTAGTAGGAATTCATAATATTGCACTTTTAATTATCACAGTTACTTAATAAGTAGTCCAAAATTTTAAGGATAGGAACAATCTTTTGCTGCTTCCAATGTGTACAAATGATTTCCTGTTATTTAGAAATCTCTCAGAAAGGAAGTATAATCTAATGGGATACAGTAGAGAGTCCAGAAATATCAGTTGCAGATATGCCAGATTATTTTTGATGAAGGTACAAAGATCATTCAATGATTAAGGAACAATCTTCTAAACAGGTGATGCTGGATAACTGGGATATTCATAACTGAGAATCCAAAATATAAAAGTAGAACATTACATAGTACTATATACAAAAATTGGCTCAAAATGGATCAGAGACATAAAATTAAAAGTTATTTTCCTAGGTATGTGTATGAATACACCACAGTGAATCTTTACATCATGTACAACCACAAGACTGGGATGCTAATTAGAATAATATGTACTCCATATTTATATAAATATGTCAAAACAGACAATACTGTCATGTATGACTAAAAAGAACAAATAAAACAATTTTTAAAAGAGTTAGAACTATAAAACAGAATAGAGGAAAATGACATTGGATTTGTAAATGATTTCTTGATAAGTGGAATTTCATTAAAGTGCATCATAGGAAATTATTAACAGAGTGAAAAGGCAGACTAAAAAATGGAGAAAACATTTGCAAAACAGATAATTAATAAGAGATTAGTATCCAAAATATTTATAGAACTCCTACAATTCAATAAGAACAAACAATTTAAATATAAAATGGTCAAAAGATCTGAATAACCATTTCTCAAAAGCAAATATCTGAATGGCCAATAAGAATATGAAATGTGAATCAAAGTCACTAGATTCTTCTTTACTTCATATGCCCTAGGATGGCTGTTATTAAAAAAACTGAAACATTCATTTTGGTGGCGATGTAGAGAAATTGGAATGCATATGAACTACTATTGGAAAAGTAAAATGTTGTAGTTATTGGAAATATCATGGCAGTTCACCTAAAAATTAAACAAAGGTTGATATATGATTCAACAATTACTTCAAAAGAATTAAAAGCAGAGACTGAAATATATACTTGCATACCAATGTTCATAGCATTATTCATACTAGCCAAAATATGGAAGCAATTGAAGTGTCTATTGTTGAGTGAATGGATAAATAAAGTGATATATATATATATATATATATATATATATATATATATATATATACACATATACATATATATATGCCAAATCTTGTGTTTAAGTTATAATAATCCAACAAAATCAAAATTCTAATTTTCATTATTAGCCTGTGTTTGAATCTTATGTTCAAATTTGACTATCAGGGACTGCTAGCAAGTAGCCACAGGGGAGACCATACTCGGGGCAAGAGTCACCACAGAGACCCCAGGGCAAAGCAGCCCCACCCAAGTGTGGCCTGGGTCCACCTCAGTTCCATTCCAGAGTTCCTGTGGACCTGCAGGAGCCGCAGAGGGCCCAAATCTGCCCTTAGGAAACTCCACGGGTGTCCAGCCAAGGGTTGACCAGAGACTGATAGCTACCAGCCACAGGGGAATGCACACCCAGGGTAAGAGTCACTCACAGAGACCCCAGCACAAGTCAAACCTCCCAAGTGTGGCCTGGGCCCGCCCAATTCGGATCCAGAGTTTCTGCGGACCTACAGGAGCTGCAGAGGGCCCAAAACCACCCTCAGGAAGCTCCACGGGTGCCCAGCCAAAGGGACACTAGAGACTGCTAGCCACTACCCACAGGGGAGCCGACACTCAGGGTAAGAGTCACCACAGAGACCCCAGCCAGAGGCGGTCCCACTCAAGTGCAGCCTGGGCCCCCCCCCAGTTACGCTCCAGATCTCCTGTAGACAGGCGACACAGAAGGCCAAAACTGCCCTCAGGGATTGCCACGGGTGCCCAGCTAAAGGCAGACCAGGTCCTGCTAGCCTCCAGCCCCAAGGGAGCTCACACCCACTGTAAGGGTCAAACACAGACACTACTACTTGTCACCCTGCCTAAGTGAGACCTGGGCCCGCCCCCAGATCCACTCCAGAGATCCTGCTCACCAGCAGGAGCACTAGAGGGGCAAAATAGCCCTCAGGGACCACCACAGGAGCTCAGGCAAGGCCACTCCCACTGCCCTCTAGAGGTATGTCCACTACCTCCACAACCAACTTTAGTGGCAGTAGTGCCCAACTGCAGACACTGGGGGAACATAAGTAGCTCCAAGGTGACACACAGGTAATCTGGAGTCTCAATACAAGATTATAGGATAGAAGCCACAATACAATATGCAATGTCAGATCGGTATTGCAAGAAAGGAAGATACACAATCAACATGAAAAAACAAGGGAAGAAAGTGCCCCAAATAAAACTTGATACCACTGTAACAGAATCCATTGACAACATAGTTGATGAAATGTCAGAGAAAGAATTCAGAATGTACATAATTAAAATGATCAGCAAATTAAAGAATGACATAAGTGACCAATTACAGGCAAAACTTGATGAAACCAACAAAGAAATAGTAGAGAAAATGAAGGCAACCATTGATCATTCTAACAAAGAGATAAGAGAGCAATTACAAGTAGCAAAAGATTAAGAAAGAGCTAGAGATTGTGCAAAAAAAAAAACAATCAGAAATTCTTGAAATGAAGGAAATAATAAACCAAATAAAAAACTCAATAGAAAGCATCACCACCAGACTAGATCACTTGGAAGACAGAACCTTGGATAATGAAGACAAAATATACAATCTTGAAAATAAACTTGACCATACAGTGAAGATGGTAAAAAATCATGAACAATACATAAAAGAAATACGAGACAGCATCAAAAGACCAAATCTAAGATTTATTGGGATAAAAGAAGGTGCAGAATTTCAAACCAAAGGAATGCACAATCTCTTCAATAAAATATCAGAAAATTTCCCAAATATGAAAAAAGAAGTGGAAAATCAAATATAAGAGGCTTGTAAGACACCACACCAAATGTACAAAATTTCCAGAGATCTACACCAAGGCACATTATAATGAAAATGCTCAACATACAGAATAAGGATAGAATTTTAAAGGCCACAAGAGAGAGAAACCAGATTATATATAAGGCGAGACAAATTCCAATCTCAGCAGATTTTTCAACCCAGACCCTAAAAGCTAGGAGGACATGGAACAACATATTCCAAGCTCTGAAAGAAAATGGATGCCAACCAAGAATCCTATATCCAGCAAAATTGAGCTTCAGATTTGATGATGAAATAAAAACCTTCCATGATAAACAAAAGTTAAAAGAATTGCAGCAAGAAAGCCTGCACTACACAGCATTCTTGGCAAAATATTCCATGAGGAGAAAATGATAACCAACAATGAAAATATACAAAGAGAGGAACTACACTAAAGGAAATACCATTCAAAAGAGAAAACAAGTCAAGGTAAAAACCAAAACAAACCAAAATGACTGAGATTACAAATCACATTTTAATTATAACCCTAAATGTAAATGGCCTAAATGCATCAATTAAAAGACATAGACTGACAGACTGGATTTTAAAAAAAGACCCAACAATATGCTGTCTTCAAGAGACTCATCTCATAGGAAAAGACATTCACAGACTGAAAGTGAAAGGGTGGGAAAAAGCATATCACTCACATGGACCCCGCAAACAAGCAGGAGTTTCCATCCTCATATCAGATAAAGTGGACTTCAAACCAAAGATGGTGAACAGACATAAAGAAGGTCATTCCATACTTCTTAAGGGAATCATATATCAACAAGACATAACAATCATAAAAATCTATGCCCCAAATAATGGGGCTTCTATGTATATCAAACAAATCCTTCTCAAATAGAAGAATCAAATAGACCACAATGCAATAATACTTGGAGACTTTAACACAGCTCTCTCACCATTGGATAGATTTCCCAAACAAAAACTTAATAAAGAAACCACAGATCTCAATGAAACTATCAATGATTTAGTCTTACCAGACATATATAGAGTGTTCCATCCATCAACAAGAGAATGCACTTTTTTCTCAGCAGCTCATGGATCCTTTTCCAAAATAGATCATATGTTATGTCACAAAGCCAGTCTAAGCAAATACAAAAAATAGAGATATTACTCTGCATCCTATCTGACCAAAATGGAATAAAATTAGAAATCAACAACAGATTAAAAATACAACCTACTCCAACACCTGGAAACTAAATAATATGCTATTGAATGATGCATAGATAACAGAAGACATCAGGGAAGAGATAAAAAATTCTTAGAGGCAAATGAAAACTCTGATACAACATATCAAAATCCATGGGATATCATGAAGGCAGTGCTAAGAGGAAAGTTCATTTCACTAAACTCATTCATTAGAAGAAATAAAAGTCAACAAATAAATGAATTGACTCTTTATCTCAAAGCCTTAGAAAAGGAAGAACAAATCAACACCCAAAGAAATATAAGACAGGAAATAATCAAAATCAGGCTGAAATCAATGAAATTGAAACAAAAGAAACAATTCAAAAAATTGACAAAACAAAAAGCTGGTTCTTTTAAAAAATAAACAAAATTGACAAACCCTTAGCCACCCTAATGAAAAGGAAGGAGAACACCCAAATTATTAAATTTGTAATGAAAAAGGAAATATCATGACAGACACTACTGAAATACAGAGGATAACTAGAAACTATTTTGCAAATTTATACTCCAGTAAAAGAGAAAACGCTGAAGACACTGACAAATTTCTAGAGACATATGACCTACCCAAACTGAATCAAGAGGACATAACACAACTTAAACAATCAATTTCAAGCAAGGAAATAAAGATGCCATCAAGAGCTTTCCAACCAAGAAAAGCCCAGGTCCAGATGGATTCTCAGCTGAGTTCTACAGTGCATTCAAAGAAGAATTAATACCAATACTTCTCAAACTATTTCATGAAATAGGAAAGGAGGGAACCCTTCCAAACTCATTCTATGAGGCAAGTATTACCCTGATTCCAAAACTTGACAGAGACACATCAAAGAAAGAAAACTTCAGACCAATATCCCTGATGAACAGAGATGCAAAAATTCTCAATAAAATTCTGGAAAATCATATTCAAAAACATATCAAAAAATAGGGCACTATGATCAAGTGGGGTTCATTCCAAGGATGCAAGGTTGGTTCAACATATGGTAATCAATAAGCGTAATACATCACATCAATAGACTTAAAGATAAGAGTCATATGACTTACCAATTGATGCAGAGAAAGCATTTGACAAAATACAGGACCCTTTTATGTTCAAAATGCTAGAAAAACTTGGGATAGTAGAAACATACCTCAACTTTGTAAAAGGTATCTATGCTAAACCCAAGGCCAACATCATCCTAAATGGAGAAAAATTGGAAGCAGTCTCTCTAAAAACAGGAACAAGACAGGGATGCCCTCTTTCACCACTGCTATTCAACATAGTCCTTGAAATACTAGCCAGAGCAATTAGACAGACAAAAGAAATTAAAGGGATACGAATTGGAAAAGAACTCAAACTATCATCTTTTGCAGATGACATGATTCTATACTTAGAGGATCCAAAAAATTCTATCAGAAAACTTCTAGAATTAATAAATGATTTCACCAAACTAGCGGGATATAAAATCAACACCAATAAATCAATTACATTTCCATACATCAGTGATAAACCCTCTGAAAGAGTAATTAGGAAAACTATCCCATTCACAATAGCCTCAAACAAAATAAAATACTTGGGAATCAATTTAACAACAGAGGTGAAAGATCTCTACAATGCAAACTATAAGACACTGAAGAAAGGAATTGAAGAAGTCCTTAGAAGATGGAAAAATCTCCCATGCTCCTGGATAGGCAGAATCACTACTGTCGAAATGGCCATACTACCCAAAGCGCTATATAGATTCAATGAAATTCCAATTAAAATCCCACTGTCATTCCCTATAAAAATAGAAAAGGCAATCATGAAATTCATTTGGAAGAATAAGAGACTCAGAACAGCCAAAGCAATCCTTAGCAAGAAGAGTGAAGCAGGAGGCATCACAATACCAGACCTTAAATTATACTACAAAGCTATAGTAACAAAATGGCATGGTACTGGCACCAAAATAGACGTGTAGACCAATGGTATAGAATAGAAGACACAGACACGAACCCACTTACATACAGTTACCTTATACTAGACAAAGGCCAAATATGTACACTGGAGAAAAGATAGCCTCTTCAACAAATAGTGCTGGGAAAGCTGGAAATCCATATGCAGCAAAATCAAACTAAACCTCTATCTCTCACTATGCACAAAATTCAACTCAAAGTGGATCAAGGACCTGGGAATCAGACCAGAGACCCAATGCTTAATAAAAGAAAAAATAGGCCCAAATCTTCATCATGTCATATTAGGACCATACATCCTTAGCACAAGAAGGAAAATCAAGAATCAATAAATGGAATGGAGTCAAACTAAAAAGCTTCTTCTCAGCAAAAGAAATAATCAGTGAAGTGAACAGAGAGCTGACATACTGGGAACAAATCTTTGCCACACACACATCCGATAGAGCATTAATCTCCAGGATATATAAAGAACACAAGAACTTAACACCAAAAAAACAATGCAATCAATAAATGGGCCAAGGAGCTGAACAGAAACTTTACAGAAGAAGGTATACAATCGATCAACAGACATATGAAAAAATGTTCAACATCTCTAGCAATCAGAGAAATACAAATCAAAACTACCCTAAGATTTCATCTCACACCAGTCAGAACAGCAATTATCAAGAATACAAACAACAATAAATGTTGGCGAGGTTGTGGCAAAAAAGGCACACTCATACATTGCTGGTGGAACTGCAAATTGGTACAACCAATCTGGAAAGCAGGATGGAGATTCCTTAGAAAACTTGGAATGGAACCACCATTTGACCCAGCTATCCCACTCCTGGGTCCATACCCAAGAGACTTAAAAACAGCATACTACACTGACACAGTCACTTCAATGTTTATAGCAGCTCAATTCACAATAGCTAAACTGTGGAACCAACTTAGATGCCCTTGGATAGATGACTGGATAAAGAAACTGTGGTATATATACACAATGGAATATTACTCAGGAAGAAGACAGAATAAAATTATGGCATTTTCAGGTAAATGGATGGAATTGGAGAATATCATGCTAACTAAAGTAAGCCAGTCTCAGAAAACCACATGTTGAATGTACTCGTTGATAAGTGGATGCTGATCCATAATGCAGGAAGGACATGGAAACAATGGGGGAACTCTGTTCATAGGGGTGTAAGGGGGGAGGGGGCATGGGAACAGTAAAGGTGGTGGAGTATGATGGCAAAAAAAAGGGAGAACCAAAATAAATGTGCATAATTAAATGTCTACAAAATGTAACATTGTTAGCTTACCAAAGTAACTTAGTTAAAAAGTTACATATAAATTATTATTTAAGGTGGCCTTGGAATGTATTTTTAAGCCTCCCAAAAGGTCTTAAAGATCCTGTTCACCATATTTCATCCACAGATTAAAAAATGAGCGCTGTGGGCTTGGAACCCAGGCTTGGTCCTCATGAAAGATTCTAACACTTCCACAGAGAAGTGATAGTTTCATTCAGTATATTTAACATTGTCTACCCTGATCTGGGTAGAGAGATCATGAGGCCTTACTGTGTAAACTCTGTGTGTTTTGTCAGTTACTTTTATTCTCTTACTAATGAATGTAAGCAAATTTATTGAGCAACTGAAATACAATGAAGAACAGGTACCCAAAGCCTCCTCTTCTTGGGATTTATATACCAATCAGGGAAGAAAAATAAATAAATTTGTTATTAAAGAATGTAAGTGTTATATTTTATAAAACACAGAGTTTGGGGTGAGAAGGATTTAGAAGTGAGAGAAGGTCTTTTCATAAATTGATAGTTAGGCTGAGGCATGAAGAAAGATTTGGAATGAAATAGAAGAAAATTGAAGAAAGGCTAATTCAGAGATCTTGGAAAAGGAACAAGATCTATGCCTCATCTATGGAAAGAAAATGCAGCCAGTGTGGCAGAAGCACTGTGAGCTTGAAGAGGATGCTATGAAAGGAGAAGTGGAGAGGGAGGCAGGGTCATGCAGGGCCTCTGGATCTTGAGTACCATGGATCTCAAATTTTATTCCACCTGAAGTTTTTGAGCACCCAGCACAGCAGACTTTGATTTTTAAAAAGATCTCTGTGGAAAGTAGATGGGTGGGTTCCTGAATGGAAGAAGGGATAGGGAATGTGGGGAGGCAGTTAGAAGGTTTTATACTAGTCCTTCTGAGAGATGATGTGTCTTGACTAGCAGGCTCAGAGAAAGGGAGGAAAATGGATGGATTCAAGCAATATTGTAGAGGTAAGAACAAGAGGGCATTGAAATACACAAATCTTTAGTCTGTTTTATGATACAATGTCAGTAACAGTTTAAAGTCAAAACTAATTCAAACAACTTATTGTGTTATGGTATTAATAAAGTAAAACTTTTGTTTTTTAAAAAAAATTTGACTATCAGTAGAAACAGTTGATTCACTGTCTTTTAATTATGAAATATAAAGTTCATTGGCTCAGACTATGCTGGTTTCAGGAATTATTCAGTGTAATGCCCTGAATTTAATTCTAATTTTCCTGTACTGTAGTTAAATGTATAAAACAAATAAAAATCTCCCTTTACATTTGTTGCCTCATAAATAAGTTTTCTGCAGTTGTATTGTTGTCATACCAATACTCTCCCTTCTTGTAGAATTTCCATATTCATATTCTTTATCTAAATGATTCAAATTTTGTATTTTAGACTTAAAATGAATGAAATCATGACATAGGCTACAATATGGATGAAACATGAAGGCATCCTAAGTGAAATAAGCCAGATGCAAAATGACAAACATTATTCTGTTTATTTGTTTGTTTATTGGTACTGGGGATTGAACCTAGAGGTGCTTACCATTGAGCAACATTCCCCAGCCCTTTTTAAATATTTTATTTAGAGACAGGGTCTCACTGAGTTGCTTAGTTCCTTGCTAAGTTGCTAAGCCTGACATTGAACTCATTATCTTCCTACCTCAGTCTCCCAAGCCTATGTTATTCTATTTACATGAGGTATCTAGAATAGTCAGTTTCATTAAAATAGATAGAATTGTGGCTATCAGGATTTCTGGGGGAGAAGGAAAGGGAAACTTCTTATTTCAGGGGTACAGAGCTTTAGTATGAGATGATGAAAACATCCTAAGAATGGATAGTGGTGATGGTTGCACAAAATGTGAATGTACTTAATGCCTCTGAATGTACACTTGAGTGGCTAAAACGGTCGAAACACACGCACACACACACTCACATATGTAAATACTAACATTAGAAGTCTTATGAAACTTAATTTAAGAGTGATTGAAACTTTTAATACTCAATATAGTACATAGTATAACTTTTGGCTTAATAGTTGGGTTATATTTCAAAAGAAAAAAGATAAATTTGTTTAATGTAGTCATAACTAAAATACTTTTTTAAAAATAGAATCAATAAAGATGTTGAATATTTTTTCAAGTATTTGGTGGGCATTTGTATTTCTTTATGTGTGTTTAGCTCATTTGCACATTTATTGTATGGGTTATTTTTGCGGGATGTTAAGTCTTCTGAATTCTGTATATATTCTGGTTTTTATCCTCTGTTAGAAGAGTAGCTGGCAAAGAATTTCTCAGCATACTATTTTGATACATGAATACCAATGTTTATAGAAGCACAGTTCACAAGAACAAAGTTATGGAATAAGCCTATGTGTCTGTCAACAGATGAATGAATAAAGAATAAATAAAATGAAATATATAAGCATTATGGAGATTTACTCAGCCATAAAGGAAGAAATTTTGTCATTTGTAGGTAAATGGATGGAACTGGAAAGTATCACACTAAATGAAATAAGCCAGATCCAGAAAGTCAAGAGTTGAATGTTTTCTCTCATATATGAAATTTAGGAAGAAAAAAAGGAATTAAAAAAGGGATATCATGAAAATAAAAGGGAGACCAGTAGAGCAGATAAAGGGAAGGAGGTAGAGATGACTGAAAGGAAGGGGAATTACTAGAAAATCAAATTGCCTGAATTGTTATGTGCATGTAAGAATATATCCCAATGAATTTCAATATTATGTGTAATTATAATATAGCAATGAAATAAAATAAATAAAAATGGGGATGTAGATCTGTGGTAAAGCACCCCTGGGTTCAATCTCTAGTAAAATACATACATACATACATACATACATACATACATACATACCATACTCTAATGG
The DNA here is from genome assembly GCA_028644305.1 of Xerus rutilus. Lineage (NCBI taxonomy): Eukaryota > Metazoa > Chordata > Mammalia > Rodentia > Sciuridae > Xerus > Xerus rutilus. The sequence continues at coordinate 76,314,460 of CM053417.1, read as the reverse complement.
AAAAAATAGAATACTGCTTCAACCTAAATATAAAAATAATTTGAGTTTACAGATAACTTACTTGACATTTCTGGATTTTCTTCTTTCTTTGAGGTAAACTTTATTGATATATGGCATTCATTATTATTATTGTTGTTATTATTATTATTATTTTAACAAATACAGGTGCATTCAACACTTGCTGTCTCCTGAATCATGGTTTTTCTCCTACCATTCAGTCATGACATTCCAGAAAAGAGGTGTTTAGGCAAGAAAGCCTGTTCACTAATCAATAGGTATCAAAAACCTTATCTTGTAATATTATAAGATACAGCTTTCCTTATTTAAGTTGTATTAGAACCAAAATTCCAATTTTCCACATTAGGCTGCATTTAAAACTTGAGTTCAGATTTGACTATGAATAAAAACAGTTCTTTCGGGGTTGTGGCTCAGTGGTAGAGCGCTTGCCTAGCACGCATGAGGCACTGGGTTCGATCCCCAGCATCACACACACAAAAACTAAATAAACACAAGAGTTGTTTCAATATCTTTTGATAATGAAACATAAAGTTTATTGGTCCAAATTATGCTAGTTTGAGGAATTGTTCAGTGGAATATCCTGAATTTATTTGGCATTTTATTTCACCATGGGTGCATACATAAAACAAAAAAACTGCCTTCAGTTTTCTGTTACCTCATAAATAGATTCTGTTATTGTATTGTCATAAAATTACTATTCCTTTCCATATTCATATTCTTTATCTAATTTGATTTAACCTTATCTAAAACCCAAGGAAGTTGGGACAATTTTTCTAACCTCTTTTTGTTAACTGAGAGATTGGAATTTAGGTTAAACTACTTAGAATCATAGATTATTAGAGATTAAGATCTCAGACTCTGGCCTTTTTCTATCATAAATGAGGAAGCTAAGGTCCAATGCAGTCACACAGATGAATTACTTTTGTAATATAGCTAAACCAAAATATAGGCCTCTTAAATCTTATTCCAGCATGCTTGAAACAACCCAAATTCTTCCTCTATATAGTAGTTATAGGTTAAAAATATACTTATAATTTCCTAAATATTTCTTCTGGATTGGAGAGGGTAAATAGATCAGAATATTCGTAAACTTTAGTTTTAAACTTCCATTACATAAAAATAAATTTATTCAGCAAACATTTACTGAGTGCATAATATATAAAAATAAGACAAAACCCCATTCTCAAATCACTCTCCACTTTTAAAATTTAATGGAGAGGTAGACACAAAAATAACTCTAGAGCTCTGCATTCATTTGATATTGTAGCATAAGAAACTAGCACAAATTTAGAGGCCTAAAATAACAGGTTTATTACATGACAATTTCCATAGGTCAGGAGTCTTTGCATGGCTTAGTCTCAAGTTTTCTACTCAGGATTTTATAAGGCTTCAATAAAAATATCTGCATGGGTAGGTTCTCTGAGCTTCACAGGCCTCTTCAAAGCTCATGTTATTGTAGGAAGAATTAATTTATTCTCATCTGTAGAACTCAGTGGTATCTTGCCTCTTCAAAATCAGCAGAAAATTGTCTCTGATCCAGTAAGCTTCTGACTTGTGAATTCTATTTTTTCTGAATTGTATTTTAAAGGACAAATTATTAAGTCAGGCTTGCCAAGAATGTCTTACTCTCACTTTTCTCCTTCCTTTTTTTGAGGTATATTTTTCAATTCTTAAATTTATTTTAACTGATACATAAAACATAAACAATTTGCATATTAATGTGGTAACGTGGTGTTTCCATAAATGTATACATTCTGTATTGTTTAAGTCAGATTAAACATATCAATCTCCTGAAACATCATTTGTTTTAATTAACCCAATGTCAACTGATAAGGGACTAGAATATCTCTTTTAAAAATCCCTTCTTCTTTGCCATATAATGTAACCAAACTATGGTAGTAACATACATTGTATTCACAAGACATATCCACATACAAGAGGTTGAGATTATACTATGCATGCACACCAGGGGATTCAGAGATCTGGGGACCAATATAGAATTCTACTTTCCAAAAATGCAATCAAATCATAGGTTAAAGATGTACTTTAAATTTAATAAATTAATCTAACAAAGATTTATCTTGAGTCATGCCTTTACTTTTGTATCTTAAATGTCTCAGTAAAATATCAATTATAGAGGCTGGAGTTGTGGCTCAGTGGCAGTGCACTTGCCTCACATGTGTGAGGTGCTGGGTTTGATTCTCAGCACCGCATATAAATATATAAAATAAGGGTCCATTGACAACTAAAATATATATTTAAAATAGCAATTATGTTTAAATGTTGTTATATTTTAATTGGAAAATACATGTAGAAATACACACTTGCAGAAATTCAGGCATTATACGTAAAGCTAAAGTTTCCTGGATCTTCACCCACCATTCTAGTCACATTCCCAGAGAAAACTACTGTTAATAGTTTGGTGCAGACTCATGTATATTTATATATACATGTATACCTATAAAAATGTGTAGTATTTTATACACTATTAACAAAGGAGTAATATTGTACTATGCATATTGCTTTACATTTTGTCTTCTTAGTGGTGTTTTTATTTTTTTTTATTCCAACACAGATCATTTTACCTAAATTCACATAATTTTAAACAACACATAGTATTTTCTTTGGCAGTTCTGTGGATTGAACTCAGGGCCTTGTGAATACTAGGCCAGTACTCCACCACTGAGCTACATCCCTAGCCTATTATATAATATTTTATTTTGCTATATAAAATTATATAAATGGTGTTTTGCTGTACTTGTTCTTTTATACCTAACAATTGTGTTTTATTGAGGTTCAATTTACATTCACTAAAGATCACTATTTTCAGGTGCACTGTCCTATGAATTACGATAAGCTTACACATTCATGCAATACCCAGTGTAAGAGAGGGTTTTTTCATTTTCATAATGGTGTATTGCAAAGAACCAAAGTGTTTTTTTAATTAGACTTTAGTTTTTAGAGCAGTATTAGGATTACAGAAAAATTGTGCAAAAAGCAGAGTTCCCATATGCCCCTTTTCTATCCTCCTCCTTCCACAGTTATTGCTATTATTACTATCTCAAAGTAATTGTACATTTGTGATGATTGGTTAACAAATATTTATATATTATTAAGTCAAAAGTCTTTATTTTACATTAGGATACATTCTTTGTTTTATACAATTCTATGGGTTTTGACAAATGCATAATAGCATATATCCACCAATACTGCATCATACTAAATAGTTTGCCCTAAAAATCCCCTGTGCCCACTTAGTCACCCCTAAACCCCTTCTCTTAAACCTCATACATCCACTAATCTTTTTCCTATGTCCATAATATTAAATTTTCTAGCATGCCATATAATTGTAATCATAAGAGTATGCAGTCTTTCTAGGTTGGCTATTTCCACTAAGCAAAATGCATTTAAGATTCATCCGGTTGCTTCCAAATTTTGACAATTGTGAATAAATTTATAGAAACATTAGTGTGTAGAATTTTATAGACATAACGTTCAATTCATTTGGGAAAATACCTAGAAATTTGATTACTGAATCATATGATAAGCTTATGTTTGGCTTCATAAGAAATTACCAGACTGTCTTCCAAATGGCTATACCATTTTGCATTCACACCAGCAATAAATAAGTATCAGAGTCACTCCACATCCTTGTCACCATTTAGTCTTGCTAATGTTTTGCATTTTAGCCATTCTAATAAATGTATAGTAGTATTTCATTGTTGTTTCAGTTTGTACTTCCCTAATGACTTAGGATGTTGAGTCTCTCTAGTTCCCTTATTTGACATCTATCTTCTTGGCAAGGTGTCTGGTTAGATATTTGGCCATATTATATTTGCATTGTTTTTAATTGATTGGTTTCAACAATTCCATGTATATTTGGAATTCCATTCTTTATCAGATACATGGTTTGTAAAAATTTCTCCCTGTCTGAATCTTGATTTTTCTTTGTCTTGACAGTATATATTGCAGAGTAGAGGTTTTTAATTTTATTGAAGTCCAACTCTATAAAATCAATTATTAAATCAGATTTCCTCCTGCTATGATTTTGATCATACTTTTGGTCTTGAGTCTAAAAACTCATCACCATGCCCACGATCACAAAGATTTGCTACTACGTTGTCTTCTAGAAATCGTATACTTTCGTGTTTCATGTTTAAGTCTATGATGCATTTTCAGCTAATTTTTATAACAGGAGTAAGGTCTGTATTTTGAATCATTTTTAAATGCAGATGTCCAGATTTTCAATCATCATTTGTTAAACAGACTATTCTTTCTTCATTTAATTACCTTTGCTCCTTTTTCAGTGATCAGTTAACTATATTTGTGTGTGTCTACTTTAGGGCTTACTAGTATTTACAATTCATTTTTATGTTCTTTCACCTGTGCCACACTGTCCTGAACACTGTATCTTTAGAGTAAGTCTTAATGTTGCACAAGTATTAATAGTCCCATGTTAGTTTTAGTATTATGGTATATTATATATAATACTAATTTGCCTTTTGATATAAATTTTACACTCAATTTATCAATCAGTGGATCCACCAGATAATTAAGGGATATGAAGTATCCACAGGTAAGTGTTATTCAACCATGAAAAGGAATCAAGCTTTGAAATGTGCTACAACATGGTTAACACTTATAAAATTCATGTTAAGTGAAAGAAGCCAAACACAAAAGGTCACATATCATGTGATTCTATTTTTATGAAAATTCCAGAATAGGCTAATTCATAAGGAGAAAAAGGAAATTAATGATTGCCAAGGGCTGGCAAGATGCAAGATTAGAGTGTTTAATGAGTACAGGACTCTTTTGGGGTCATAAACTGTTTTGGAATTAAATAGTTGTGTACAACATTGTGGATACATTAAAAGCCACTGAAATATATACTTTAAAATAGTAAACATTGGTACAAATAAAAAAGTGAAAAATAGTAAAATAAATTATATTTGTAGCCAATAAACATAATCCATTTTGCCCAAAATTCAGGTTATAGCTTACGACATTGTATAGATTTCCTCATTTAAATAGCATCTACTTGTATTTCAGTGGTAATACTGGGTGGAGTACTGGAATTGTACTGAGACAATACCAAAGCAGTCATTGTTTTGAAACTCTTGTTTTATTAAAAAAAAAAAAAAGACTTTTCTGAAGTCACATGGATGAAAATTGGTGAGAGTTAAAAGCACACAATGCAGAACCAACTACATTTTGTCCTATTGAAATGAAAAGTGTTCCATTGATATTCATATAAGGCACTGCAATAATTAGGCAGCTTAATCTCAGACAATAATGTTCCAGGGAAAAACTGCATAGAGAAGTATTGATCAGACCTTTTTTTGGAGGTAGCGTATAGAAAGTAGAGACAATATTAAAAGGACTGTGGCCTCCCTCTCAAATTTTCATTAATAAGAAAAAAGCATATAAATATTTTCAAAACTTCTCAAGAGTCAAACTTTGAAGGATACTATCTAGAATTTAACTTCAAGAAGGATGTGATAATGTGATATACTGTTTTGTTTCTAATCATCATTTCACAGTCTTTTTTCTTCTTCCTATACTCTGTACAAATTTCTATTGTTCCTTTATTTATTCACTATCTACATTACATTATAGTTCATTATATTAACTTATGGGGATGCACAGATTAATAAAATCCAAGGCAGTTTTCTAACATTCTTTTACCTGTTTTTTTCTTAAAAGAATTTTATTCTTTGACTTTAATAAGCATCTATATGTCACATTCTTGAGTTCTGAAATTTCTCCCATGTTCTAATCCCATATTTCCAATTTCCTGATGAATAACTTTCTAGATATCCCACTATCACACATATTACACACACATAAAATAGAATTTATTATTTAATTTCCCTCCCATTTTTAAATATTTGTATTTCTCAATTTATATTTGTATTTCTGATTTATGATAAAATTATTTATAGGTTACCATTTTTTCACCATTTTTGAATATGCAATTTAGTGACTAAATACACTCACATTATTTTACTATGCACAGATACTGATATTGTTAGAAAAAATTCAGCCACTGATAATTTGAGTTTCTTTTTTTATTTGTTGTTTTCAGATATGCATGACAGTAGGGTGTATTTTGACATATACATACATGGAGTGCAACTCATTCCAATTTGGATCCATTCTTATGGTTGTACATGGTATGTTGTTTCACTGGTCATATATTCATATATGAGCAAAGGAAAGTTATCTCTGATTCATTTTAATGTCTTTCCTATTCCCGTCACCTTCCTTTCTCTTTGACTTCCTTTCCCTTTGACTAATCCAATGAACTTCTGTATTTCCCCTCCCTACCCTCACTTGTTATAGGTTAGCATACACATATTTTGTCTTTGGTTTTTAAGGACTGGCTTATTTCCCTTAGCATGATATTCTCCAATTCCATCCATTTACCTGCAAATGTCACAAATTCATTTTCTTTAAGGCTGAGTAATATTCCATTGTGTATATATATCACATTTTATTTATGCATTCATCTCTTGAAGGACACTTAGGTTGGTTCCATAGATTGGCTATTGTGAGTTGAACTGCTATAAACACTGATGTGGCTCTGTCACTGTAGTATGCTGATTTTAAGTCCTTTGGGTATATACCCAGGAGTGGGATAACTGGGTCAAAGGGTGGTTCTATTCCACGTTTTCTAAGGAATATCCATACTGCTATTCAGATTGGTTGAACCAGTTTGCAGTCCCACCAGCAATGCATAAGTGTGCCTTTTCCTTCACATTCTCCCCAACAATTATTGTTGTTTGTATTCTTGATACCTGCCATTCTGACTGACATGAAATTAAATCTTAGAGTAGTTTTGATTTGCATTTCTCTAATTGCTAGAGATGTTGAGCATTTTTTCATATATTTCTTGATCAATTGCATATCTTCTGAGAAGTGTCTGTTCAGCTCCTTAGCCAATTGACTGATTGGGTTGTTTGGTTTTTGTTTTGATGTTTTTGTTTTTTGTTTTTGGTGTTAAGTTTTTTGAGTTCTTTATATATCCTGGTGTTTAGTGCTCTATCTGATGTGCATGTGGCAAAAATTTGCTCCCAAAATGTAGGCTCTCTCTTCACCTCATCATTTATTTTGCTGAGAATAAGCTTTTTAGTTGGAATCCATCCCATTTATTGATTCTTGATTTAAGTTCTTGCACTTTAGGAGTCTTGTTAAGGAAGTCAGGGTCTAATCCAATGTGATGGAGATTTGGGCCTACTTTTTCCTCCATTAGGTGCAGAGTCTCTGGTTTAAGACCTAGGTCCTTGATCCACTTTGAGTTGAATTATTTACATGGTGACAGACAGGGGTTTAGTTTCATTTTGCTGTATATGGATTTCCAGTTTTCCCAGCACCATTTTTTGAAAAGGCTATCTTTTCTCCAATGTATATTTTTGGCACCTTTGTCTAGTATGAGATAACTGTAATTATGTGGGCTTGTCTCTGTGTCTTCTATTCTGTACCATTGGTCTACATGTCTATTTTGGTGCCAATACTATGCTGTTTTTGTTACTATAGCTTTGTAGTATAGTGTAATTTCTGGTATTGTGCTGCCTCCTGTTTCACTCTTCTTTTTCTATTTCTATTTCTATTTCTATTTCTTTTTGCTTTTTCTATTTCTATATGGAATTTCATTGGGATTTTAATTGGTATCATATTGAATCTGTGTAGTGTTTTGGGTATTATGGCCATTTTGACAATATTGATTCAGCCTGTCCAAGAGCATAGGAGATCTTTCCATCTTCTCAGATCTTCTTCAATTTCTTTCTTTAGTGTCCTGTAGTTTTCATTGTAGAAGTCTTTCACCTCTTTTGTTAAATTGATTCCCAAGTATTTTATTTTGTTTTTTGAGGCTATTGTGAATGGGGTAGTTTTCCTAATTTCTCTTTCAGAGGATTCATCCCCGATGTATAGAAATGCATTTGATTTATGGGTATTGATTTTATGTCCTGCTAGTTTGATGAATTCATTTATTAATTCTAGAAACTTTTAGGTGGAATTTCTTGGATCCTCTAAATTAGAATCATGTTGTCGGCAAATAATGGTAGTTTGAGTTCTTCTTTTCCTATTTGTATCCCTTTAATTTCTTTCATCTGTTTAATTGCTCTGGCTAGAGTTACAAGGTCTATGTTGAATAGGAGTGGTGAGAGAGGGAATGCCTCCAGTTTTTCTCCATTTAGAATAATATTGACCTTGAGCTTAGTATAGAGAGCCTTTACAATGTTGAGGTATGGTCCTACTATTTCTAATTTTTTAAGTGTTTTGAACATGAAAGGGTGTTTTATTTTATCAAATGCCTTTTCTGAATCTATTGAGATGATAATGTAGTTTTTAAGTCTATTGATGTGATGGATTATGTTCATGGATTTCCATATATTGAAACAAGTTGCATCCCTGGGATGAACCCCACGTGATCATGGTGCACTATCTTTTTAATGTTTTTGTATGTGATTTGCCAGAATTTTATTGAGAGTTTCTGCATCTGTGTTCATCAGGGATATTGGTCTGAAGTTTTCTTTCCCTGATGTGTCTTTTTCTGGCTTAGGTATCAAGGTGATACTAGCCTCATAGAAGGAGTTTGGAAAGGTTCCCTCCTTTTCTATTTCATGGAATAATTTGAGGAGTACTGGTAGTAATTATTCTTTGTTGGTCTTGTAAATCTCAGCTGTGAATACGTCTGCTCTTGGGCTTTTCTTGTTTTGTAGGCTTTTGATGGCATCTTCTATTGCATTGCTCAAAATTAATATGTTTAAATTGTGTATGTGTTCCTGATTCACTTTGGGCAGATCATATTTCTCTAGCAATTTGTTGGTTTCTTTGATACTTTCTATTTTATTGGAGTATAAATTTTCAAAAGTTTCTAAGTGTCTTCTGTATTTCAGTGGTATCTGTAGTGATATTTCCTTTTTCATCACAAATTTTAGTAACTTGAGTTTTTTCTATCCTTTTTCAATAGGGTGGCTAAGGGTTTATCAATGTTGTTGATTTTTCAAAGAAGCAGTTTTTTGTTTTGTCAATTTTTTGAATTGTTTCCTTTGTTTCAATTTCATTGATTTCAGCCCTGATTTTGATTATTTCCTGTCTTCTACTTCTTTTGGTGTTGATTTGGTCTTCTTTTTCTGGGGCTATGAGATGTAATGTCAGGACATTTATTTGTTGACTTTTTCTTCTTTTAATGAATGACCTCAATGCAATGAACTTTCCTCTTAGCATTGCCTTCATAGTGTCCCAGATATTTTGGTATGTTGTATTGGAATTCTCATTTACCTCTGATAATTTTTTATCTCCTCCCTGATGTCATCTACTATCTATGCATCATTCAATAGTGTATTATTTAGTCTCCAGGTGTTGGAGTAGCTTGTGTTTTTTTTTTTCATCATTGATTTCTAATTTCATTCCATTATGGTCTGATAGAATGCAGAGTACTTTCTCTATGTTTTTTGTATTTCTCTATGTTTATTGTATTTTCTTTGTGGCATATCACATGGTCTATTTTAGAGAAGGATCCATGTCCTTCTGAGAAAAAAGCTTATTCACTTGTTGATGGATGAAATATCCTATATATGTATGTTAAGTTTAAATTATTGATTGTATTATTAAATTCTCTGGTTTCTTTGTTTAGTTTTTGTTTGGAAGATCTATCCAGTGGTGAGAGAGGTGTGTTAAAGTCACCCAGTATTATTGTGTTGTGGTCAGTTTGATTCTTGAAATTGAGAAGACTTTGTTTGAGGTATGTAGATGCTACATTGTTTCGGGTATGAATATTTATGATTATTATGTCTCATTAATGTATGATTCCCTTCAGCAATATGAAATGTCCTTCTTTATCCCTTCTGACTATCTTTGGTTTGAAGTCCACTTTATTCGATAAGAGGTTGGAAACCCCTGCTTATTTACGGGTCCATGTGAGTGGTATATTTTTTTCCCATCCTTTCACTTACAGTCTGTGGATGTCTTTTCGAATAAGATAAGTCTCTTAAAGGCAGTGTATTGTTGGACTTTTTTTTCTGGTACTGGGGATTTAACTCAGGGGTATTCTACCACTGAGCCACATCCCCAGCTCTATTTTGTGTTTTATGTAGAGACAGGGTCTCCCTGGGTTGCTTAGTGCCTCGCCGTTGCTGAGGCTGGCTTTGAATTCATGACTCTCTTGTCTCAGCCTCCCAAAGTGCTGGGATTACAGGCGTGCGCCACTGCACTTGACTTGGGCCTATTTTTTAATCCAATCTACCAGTCTATGTTTTTCAGTTGATGAGTTTTGGCCATTAATATTCAGGGTTATTTTTGAAATATGGTTTGTATTCCGAGGCATTTTGGTTTGTTTTGGTTTTTTACTTGACTTGGTTTCTCCTTTGATTGGTTTTTCCTTTAGGGTAGTTTCTCCCTTTGCGGGTTTTCATTATTGATTTTCATTTCCTCCTCATGGAATATTTTGCTGAGTATATTCTGTAGTGCAGGCTTTCTCATTGTGAATTCTTTTACCTTTTGTTTATAATGGAAGGTTTTTATTTCATGATCAAATCTGAAGCTTAATTTTGCTGGATATAATAGTGGGCATCCATTTTCTTTCAGAGCTTACTATGTGTTATTCCAGGATCTCCTAGCTTTGAGGGTCTGGGTTGGAAAATTTGCTGAGATTTGAATTGGTTTCCCCGTATATGTAATCTGAAACTTTTCTTTTTTTGAAACTTTTCTCTTGTAGCTTTTAAAGTTCTATCCTTATCATGTGTGCTAAGCATTTCCATTATAATGTGCTTTGGTGTAGATTTGTTGTAATTTTTTACATTTGGTGCCCTGCAAGCCTCTCGTATTTGGTTTTCCTATTTATTCTTCATGTTTGGGAAATTTTCTGATATTATTTCATGGAAGAGATTATGCATTCCTTTGGTTTGTATCTTTATGCCTTCGTCTATCCTGATAAATCTTAGATTTGGTCTTGATGATATCGCATAATTCTTGGATGTTCTGTTCATGGTTTCTCACCATCTTTATTGTATGGTCAACTTTATTTTCAAGATTGTATATTTTGTCTTCACTGTCTGAGGTTCTGTCTTCCAAGTGATGTAGTCTGTTGGTGACACTTTCTATTGAGTTTTTTGTTTGGTTTATTGTTTCCTTCATTTCAATGATTTCTGTTTGGGTTTTTTCTTTTTTTTTGAGAATCTTTATCTCTTTCATGAAGTAATCTTTTGCTAATTGTATTTTCTCTCTTATCTCTTTGTTGGAGTGATCAGTTGTTGCCCATATTTGCTCTTTTTCTTATGTCATTTTTAGATTTGCTGATTATTTTAATTATGTACTTTCTGAACTCCTCTGACATTTCTTCCACTAGGCTGCCAATGGATTCTATTATTGTATGATCTTAGTTTGTTTGGGGCACTTTCTTCCCTTGTCTTTTCATGCTTTCCTCATGTCTTCCCTTCTAGCAGTGTGGATTTGAGGTATTACAGTTTCTACCTTATAATCTTATAGTGTCCTCTCAGATTACTGATGTCTCACCTTTAAGGGGAAGATCAATATTAGTAGCACCCAATGCAAATGATATACAGCCTTAAACCAAGTAGTTCCTATTTAGATGATTACAGTTTTGTCACAATAAACAGGAATGGTGTGTTCAGTTATATCTGCAATACAAACAGTAGGTTTGCAAAAGGGTCTACAGGTGCTAATGGTGGACAAAGAGAAACAGGGGGAGGGGGAAGGGTGTGAGGTTTACTAGGTAAGAGTTAAGAATACAAAGGGATTAGATCATAGGAAGAGTGAAAGATTAATCAAAAGAAGTTGGCAGTTAACAGGAGAAAAGAGAACGAGGCAATTCAGTGCAAGTCTGTCTCCTGCCTCTGGAATAAGATAGTGGCTATTAACACACATAGCAGGGATACCTCTGGTGTGACCTTGCTGATGGACTTCCATGTCCTGGTTGTTGTCCCCAAATGAAAGTGGCCATGTCCATAGTTGATGGCAGGGTATCATCAAACCTATAAGTACTTTGATGTTGGGCTTCCAGCTACGGGCCGGTGTCCCAAGGTAGAAGCTGCCACAACTAACAATGATGGTGGCAGCAGTGGGGTAACCTGAGATGGTGTTGGATGTGTCCCAAGATGGTGGCAACCATTTTTAAAGATGGGGACAAACTGGGAAATGGCTTTGGGTGGCCTGTTGGAGATGCAGCACTGTGGTGTGCAGCTGTGGTCCTCAGTGTGATGAGCAATCCTATGCCTGGGCCTGGGCTCCTTACGGGTTGGCAGGGTGGTCCTGTGCCTGGGCTTGGGCTCTGCACTGGTCAGCAGGCCTGTTCTGGTCCTGCCTGCGCTTTGTAGGTGTCCACAAGATTGTCCTGGACCTGCCTCTGCAGGGATCAGCAGAGCTATCCTGGGCCTGTCTGATCTTCACAGGCATCAGCACGACTGTCCTCACAGATGGAATTATATTTTCAATATAATTTTTGCATTTCTAGTATATGGAAATATATTTCAATAATATTTGTATCCTGCAATTTTTCTCAATACCTTTATTGTGTGTGCATTGTGTCCCCTAAGTCACTTAAGCTTTTCTATATATAAGAAAATATCATCTAGCCGGACACGGTGGCTCAAGCCTGTAATCCCAGCACTTAGGGAGGCTGAGACAGCAGAATCACGAGTTCAAAGCCAGCCTCAGCAACGGCAAGGTGCTAAGCAACTCAGTGAGACCCTGTCTCTACATAAAACACAAAATAGGGCTGGGGATGTGGCTCAGTGGTCGAGTGCCCCTGAGTTCAATCCCTAGTACCAAAAAAAAAAAAAGAAAGAAAATATCATCTGAAAACAAATATGAGTTTACTTTTCATTTCCAATTTGAATGCCATTCTCTCCTTTCCCCCACAAATTATTCTGGTTAGGACTTCCAATACAATGTGGAGCAGAAATGGAAAAAAAAAAACAAAAAACAGGCAAACTTGTCTTTTTACTGATGTTAAAGTGAAAGTTTACAGTGTTTTACCATTGAGTTACATAACAGTAGGGGATTTTTCATCAATGTTCCTCGTCATGTTGAGGAAATTCACTCTATCTCAGGTTTTCTGAGTGTTTTCATAATGAAAGGGTGTGTTTGATTTTGTCAAATAGCTTTTCTGTTTAAATTAAGATCATCTTGGGTTTTGTCCTTCATTCTATTAATGTAATTTATCATATTGATTTTTTTAGGTTGAAGAATTTTTGCACTCATGAGATAAATCCCACTTGGTTGTGGTGTATAACACTTTTAGTATGCTGTTGGTTTCAGTATGCTACTATTTATTGAGTATTTTTGCACCTATATTCTTAGGGGATTGTTCCATTGTTTCCTTTACTATGATATAATTGTCTATCTTTTATAACATGGAAATTCTTGTCTCATAGAATGAGTTAAGAGGTTTTCCCTCTCTTTTATTTTTTGGAGGAGTTTAGAAAACATTGGTATTAATTCTACTTTGTGTATTTGGAAAAAATTAATAATGAACTCATTTACTCCTGGGACTTTCTTCATGTGCTGTTTTTGATTCAATTACTTTTTATATATCTGTTCACATTTTATATTTCTTCTTGATTCAATTAGCTAGTTTGTGTGTTTCTATGAATTTGTTGATTTCACCTAGATTACCAGATTGTTGGTGTATAGTTGTTCATATTATTTTCTTCTACTTTTAGCATCTTCTGTCTAGGTAGTAGTAATGTTCCCACTTTCCTTTCTGGTTTTAGTAATTTGAATTTTCTCTTTTATTCTTTATCAATTTTGCTACAGGTTTATCTCTTTTTTGACCTTTACAAAGAACCATTTTTTAAATTTCTTTCATTCTCTTTTTTTTCTGTTTTTTGTACTTACCTTTTTGTTCCAATCTTCCTTCTCTTTCAATCTTTATTCCTTTTCTTCTGCAAGATTTGGTTTACTTTACCTTTTCTAATTTCTCATGTGTGCAGTTAGATTATTGGTTTGAGATCTTTCTTTTATTTTTAATATAGAGTGCTACATCTATAAATGTCTATACTTTGATTTTTTTATTTGTTCTGTGTTTCCACCTTCAAATCATCTTAATCATGTTTCCCTTGTCAAACACCTGCTCTTTCTTACTAGTGCTTCTTGTGTCATTTTTTCTAGTGTCTATGTCCTCCAAAGGTTGTCACCCATCCACTTCTTTATGACCTCACTCACCAACTTTGTTGATAATCTCTACCATAACCTCATGAACATCCGAGAATATCAACTTTTTGCCCTTAATACAATATACCTACTTCTTTTTCACTCCATATATTATCACCATATTGTCAAGTGTTCATTATTCCTTCCCATCTTTATACTTTATTTCTCTCAATCTAGTTTAAAAGAATTTCTATTACTGTGGGACTTCTTTAATTAACAGAACTCATCTTCAATATTTGTCCTTTTTCTATGATTAATTTACAGTTTTCTATATGTTAATCTGCACTTTAGAAATTTCTTTACATATTTTAACATTATATACATATTTTTCTTAGGTATTTTTTATTCTCCAATAAGTCATATATTATAAGTAATTTTTTCTATCCAAAAATTTCTTCCAATTACTGCATTAATTTAGATTCACAGTTATTCAGTCAATTATTTTTCATTGGCAAATCAATGAAATTTAATAATGATGTTTTCCATGTTATAGAACTCACCTTCCTAATAATCTCCTTTAGTGCTAGATCGCTGTTCTCCCTTAGTGCTTGATCATTGTTCCTGTGTAGCTCCATTTACTTTGATCCTAGTGGACAAGCATATTTAGACATATTGTAGATTCCATAAAGTGTAGTGAGTGGTTGGCTAAAATGGTCTGAAATCTGTAGGACACTCCCTCATAAAGGGGATATCACAGGCAAACTGGATCCAAGGGCATGAGCCTACACTGTTGTCCACAGGCAAAATTTCTTCTCTGCCAACCTTGTATTTTAAAATCTGTAAATATTGATGTATATAAATCTAATTTCCTTTCCTTCACATGTATCATATTTTATTTAACTATTCTCGTAGTAATGACATTTTTCCAACTCTGTCATTACAAACAGTGCTGTGGTGAAGATGTTTATATTTGTACATGTGTGAAATGTTTTCTGTGGCATATAGCTAGTAGTGTAGTTGCTAGCTAGTACTGTATATCCATACACATTTTCACTGTGGACTGCCAAAACAGTTTCCAACATGGCAACACTCCCACAAGTGCTAAATGAAAGTTCCCATTCCCCATCTTCAGCAGTGTTTATATTAACTGATTGATATTTTTGGCAGTCCAGTAGGCATAGACTTGTATTGAATTTCTTAAAGTTATGTTTCTATGGTTAATAAGGACATTGAATATCTCCTCATGTTTATTTGCCTTTTGGTGCTTCCATTTATGTAAATTGTCCATTCATGTTATTTGTCCATTTTTGTAGAGGTCAGCCAGGGTTTTTTGTGGTGTATAGGAATTGGAATATGATTTCCTTCTTCAATTTGATCTTGTTTTTTTTTTTGTTTGTTTGTTTTGTTTTGTTTTGTTTTTGTTTTTTGTCTTTCAGGGACTTTTTAGATTCTGCTTAACTAAGATGTGCTCTTTTTTGTTTTCCAGTGTAGTAATGGATGGATTGGATAAGTGAAGTCTACCTTGAAAAGCCTATAGCAAAAGGTAAAATACATAGTTTAACACCTGAAGCATACCATAAGATGTTGAATAAAATGTAGTTGAATAATACTATGTTGAAGAACTAAATGCAGGAGAGAAATCTGCATCAATTAGAATAATTCATGGTAAAGACAAGTTTAAATATACTCAGATTCTAAACACTGTGCTAGTACTTATTTTGCTATAATTTATAATATTGTATAAATCCCCTAATCTTTTGGAGTCTCAAGGGCTCTTCTACAAATTATATTTATTCATATCTATTTATTAAGGATTCTCTAAATAGTAATTAATTTTATATGTATAAAGTCCCTACCCTACTATCTGATAGATAGTAGGTACCCAATAATTTTTACCCACTTCATTCTTATTGTACCTTATGTTTCTATAGCCCTCTGCAGTTGAAATGCACTTTCTTAATTATTTCATCCTTTTTAGTCACCTAGAATCCAGTATTTGGTCATAACATGGCTTTGTAAAGTAAGCATATGCTTGATAAATTAAATGTAATTTGATTTATCCCTTTTCTTTATAATTTTAGAGAAATCTTGTTTTTTATTTTGATTATCTAAATTTAGCAGCATCACCTATTAGCTTAGCTCCTCCACTTTCTCAAGTAGATAATTATTTGTAAAGTATTCAAATATAATGGAAGAAATTAGTTATTAGAGACTTTTGATGAATCTCATTGTGAGAGAATTCTTTTGTTGTTCTTCTTAATACATCTCTTTCTAAGCTTGTGTTTTCCTAAAGGAAGTTATACTTTTAAAAAACAGGATTAATATTGACACTTGTAGGGGCTGGGGTTGTGGCTCAATGGTAGAGCACTTGCCTGGCATGTGTGAGGCACTGGGTCCTCAGCACCACTTAAAAATTAATTAAATAAAGGTATTAAAATATTCTTACTTGTAGCCGAACTTAAGATCACTTTAAATTAGCAAGCCATTCATAACGGTATAATTGATGAATGTCTACTTGTTGTTTGAGCAAAATTTAAGACAAGAGTCATTAAAATTAGAGTGGTTTAGAACATGGAAGGTGATTTCTTTAAAGAAAAGGATAAGCTTTCACTTTCTTAAAATATTTACTATATATACTTCCATCACTCTAAATAATGTGCTATTTTGTTTGCACTCTAGATAGCATTCTGATGAGGTAGTAATGAATTTGGGCATATTATATGCAAGAAGGAGTGAATTGTTTTATTCCTATACCTCATTTTCAAGTTAAAAAATAGTTATCAAACTTTATCTATTGACTCTAATTTTCCAACCTAAAAGTATAAAGGAAGGTGAAACTCCATGCTGTTATATTAAATTTTCTTGTAAGATCCAGGCACAGTGGCATATGCTTCTAATACCAGCAATTTGAGAGGCTGAGGCAGGAGGATTGCAATTTTGAGGCCATCCTGGGCATCTTAGCGAGACTTTGTCTCAAAATTTAAAAAAATGAAAAGGGCTAGTGCTGTAGCTCAGTAGTAAAGCCCCACAAGTTCAGTCCCCAGTACTTAATAATAAAAATAATAATAAAAGATAAAATAAAAAAAAGTTACTGGTATGTATATTTAAGATCTTTCCTTGGCTGATATTCAGGCCAATGCTACATCTCTTGGCTTGCTTGGGTTTGGGATTAGGAACCTTCCCTAATGCCTTTATTTCACTGTGGATACCCAGGTTCCCCTTCTGTATCCCATCTCTTACAAATATCCTAGTTATCTTTTAAAATATAAAAATTGACTCATTTTTAATTAAACAAAAGCTAGCAAACCATTTCTTATATTATTAAAAGTGAAAATACTGAATGCCTTATTTCTGTTTTATCTTAATCTGAACATCAAAATTCTACAAACGAATTATGTTGCTCACTGAATCTTGTTCTTGAACCACTTTAAATCCTTATATAGAAATGTTAGTATATACCCAAGACACTACATGTAACCTATCAATACAAATCAATTTAGTGATTTGTAGCATATAGTAAACTAAAGGAAAGTGACTGATTAAATCTCTCTCCCCATTTGGCATTATGTACAAATCATATGGGTCAACATCATACTTCAGTGGAGAACAAAGCCATCCGGTTGTGATCATTTGTACAAATGTCTGATTATTTGACTAAGGTTCATCTGATTCCATGTGTGCAGTTTTAG
The DNA here is from genome assembly GCA_028644305.1 of Xerus rutilus. Lineage (NCBI taxonomy): Eukaryota > Metazoa > Chordata > Mammalia > Rodentia > Sciuridae > Xerus > Xerus rutilus. Next base: position 76,296,638 of record CM053417.1, on the reverse strand, counting down.
GATATTTTCATTTACTAACCAAATGAATAAATTTATTTTTCTTTATCATTTCCACACAGTGCAACACAACCCTTGGATGTATTCTAGCTGATATTTAACTAATTTACAGTCCTCATAAAACCTTTACAAAAAATTGTAACCCCACACTTTGCCAAAAATATTGAGGCTCTTCTTCCCTCATCTATGTAGAAATTTTTAATATTGTTGTCTTTTCTCCTTGACTACTTAGCTAAGCTTAATGTTGGTGTTGGTATTGTTGTTGTTGTCATTATTTTCATTTTCTTTGTTTGAAAAAGAAGACTGCATAGTAGAATCTCTATTATTAGCCTGGATTTTTAAATTATTTATTTATTTTTGTTTCTGATGATAGAAACCATGATATTTTACCAATGCAGTGTACTGGATGTATCCCCTATCCTTTATTTTTTACTATTTATTTCTGAGACAGGGTCCTGCTAAGTTGCTGAAATTCTCACTATGTTACTGAGTGAGGCTGGCCTCAAAATTGCAATCCTTACTTCCTAATCCTTCTGAGGCACTGGGATTAGAGTCATGTTCCACCACATCCATCTTTAGTCTGGATTTGTAGTACTAATGCATCTTTTCCATTTTATGTGATTCATAATTGTTGTCTTTCTTTTGTTGAGTCCCTATTTGAAAGATGAAATAATCTGAAATACCAGCAATTTATGCTTTTCTTCTACTTCCTAGAAGGTTTCTTCTTTAGCATATACCTTAGATGCTACTACATCTCTTTTGAAATGAGCAAATATAGATACAAATGTTTAAATTTTACATAGAATTCCCACCCTAAATAAAAAGATGAAACTGTCTTTGCTCTCATTATATATATCCAGAGTGCCAACAACTTCTGGCAGAACTCTATCACTGGAGTCAAGAATAAACACTTATCTTTCTTTATGGAAGACAATCACTGAATTACTGAAACTGGAAAATAACCTTGAATTTTCACATATGATAAGTCTCTTAAGAAAATCAAGCAGCTTACCTACTCATAGGCCATTAGTTATAAACCAAAAGGAACTCTAGACATATATATTATTTTATTGTACTTAGATTTTATTTCTTGAGTTTTATAAACACCATATGTTCTTACTTTTATAGGTATTAATCCAAGCAATTCAATATTAGCTTCTTATTCATTTATTTTTTAGATTTAATTTTTAAACCTTTATTTATTTGTGTGTGGTGCTGAGGATTGAACCCAGTGCTTCATACATGCTAGGCAAGTGCTCTACCACTGAGCCACAACCCTATCCCCTTATTTATTTTTATTAGAATTATTAATACAAAATGATGATGCAATTTAATTGGAATTCACTGTGATAATTCCATAAATGCATACATTATATGTTGATCATGTCTGTTTTAGTCAGCTTTTTTGCTGCTGTGACTAAATTACCCAATCAGAACAACTATAAAAGAGGAAAAGTTTATTTGGGGGCTTACGGTTTCAGAGGTCTCAAACCATACACAGCAGGCTACATTCCTTAGAACTCAAGGTGAGGCAGAATATCATGGCAGAAGAGTGTGGCAGAGGGAAGCAGCTTACATGATGATCAGAGAGCAGAGAGAGGGCTGGGGTTGTAGCACAGTGGTAGAGTGCTTGCCCCGCATGTGTGGGGCACTGAGTTCGATCCTCAGCACCACATAAAAATAAATAAAATAAAGGTCCATCAACAACTAAAAAAAATTTTAAAAAAAAGAATGAAGAGGGAGAGGTCTCCACTTGCCAGATACAAATATATATCCCAAAGCCACACCCGCAATTCCCACCTGCAGCCACACACTACCACTCAGTTAATCCCTATCAGGGGATTAATCACTGATTGTGTTAAGACTCTCACAATCCAACCATTTCCCCTCTGAACCTTCTTGCATTGCCTCACACATAAGCTTTTGAGGGACACCTCTCATCCAGACAGTAACAATGTCCATTCTTGTTTATTCTGTGTCTACCCTCCCTCCTCTGGCACCTGTTTCAGTGCTAGTAATCCCTCTGCTACTTTCATGGTTTTTTTATGATTATTGGTTTCGTTTTATATTTTAAATTTCCACGTGAGTAAGAAAACACAATACTTGTTTTAGGAAACATTTTCCATGCTATGACCAAAAGACCTAACAAGAAAAATCTTAGAGGAGAAGAAGTTTATTTGGGGGCTCACAGTTTCAGAGGGCTCAGTCCATAGATGGCTGACTCCATCTCAGTCCATACAACATTATGGCAGAAGAGTGTGTCATAGGTAAGTGGCTCAGGACACACCAGGAAGCAGAAAGAGAGTTCTCCTTACATCAACAAAAATATAAACCCCGAAAGCATGCTCCCAATGACCCACCTTCTCTAGCCACATCCTACCTACCTACAGGTAATTCCTGTCATGGATTAACACAGCAGTGAATCTAAGGCTCTTATAATCCAATCATTTCACCTCTTAACCTTCTTGCATTTTTTCACGCATGAGCTTTTGGAGGACACCACATATCTAAACCATAACACTTATTTTTGAGTCTGTCTTATTTTGCTTAAGATTATGTCCTCCAGTTCCATCCATTTTCTTGCAAATGATATTTAATTTTTCTTTATGGCTGAATAATACTCTACTGTTTATATATAACATATTTTCTTTATCCATTCATCTGTTGATGCACACCTGGGCTAATTCCATGCCATGACTATTGAATACAGTGCTACAAGATGGGTTCTCTTTTGTATGGTGCCTTCATTTCCTTTGGATATATACACATGAATGGGATAGCTGGATCATATGGTGTATCTATTTTTGATGTTTTAAGGAACATCCATACTGTTTTCCATAATGAATGAACTAACATGCCCACCAAATGTGTATGAGCATCCATTGTTTTTTTCTTTACATCCTTGCCAGTATTTGATATTTCTCGGTTTTTTATTATAACCTTTCTAATTGAGGTGAGATGATATCTAATTGTAGTTTTGATTTGCATTTCCCTAATCACTAATTAAACAATTTTTCTTATGTTTATTTACTATTGGAATTTTATAATAAAAAATAATTCTGCCCATACCAAAATGCTACTTCTACTTTTATTTATTGTAGCCAACTATTGAAAATTGCTAAATTTCATAAAGGTTGGAAGTTAAGATATTTCTGAGAATTTTATCTGTTCTTTGTGCATTTATGTTGTATAGAATTTTGTATAATAACATTAGCCAACTTTTTATAGCTCTTACTATGGACCAAGCACTTTATATCTATTAACCAAATCAATGTTCACAACAACAATATGAAGTCTGTATTATACTTAGCTTTTTATAAATAAACCAAAACACAAGAATCTTAAACTAATTCCCCAAAGATCAAACAGTAAGCAAGTGGTAGAGCTGCAAGATGCACTCAAGTAGTCTTTTGACCATTTAAAGTCTGTCACTTCTCAATTTAGCCTCCCATTTTAGTACCAGTCAAATGTTTAATTGGCCATTTTGTAGATGTATTACTAACCTTTGTTGTCCTTTTTTCCTCATTATTACATGTAGGTTTTTCATGGTAACTAAGAATATCCTGAAGCATTAGATATATGTGTTTAAGGGTAGAACTTAGAAAATATTGTGTGTATATGATCAGTTACATAAATTTTCATGGTAAGTTTCCTGAAGAATAAAGAGAAATATGTTGTAATTGAGTTATTTTATTAGACTATTAGACCTGTTTGCTTTATCCTTCGTTTGTACTTTTCTTTGGCCATATATGAAACTAGATGCATGTGAAGAATAGCAATAAATCATTTAACTGTCTAGGAAATTAGAGCTTTTGATGCAAGAAACAAATGAAGTATTTGTAGTAGCCAATATATCCCTCATGTACATAAAAGTAAAAATCTGTCTCTGTTTTTATTATTTTGCTAATGAGTACATTGCTTTCATGGTGGCAAATGTGATATAGTAGACAGATTATGAGCTTTAAATTCAGAAACTTGGATGAAATCACATCCGTGCTATTTATTAACTGTGTAACTTTGGATGTGTTAGAAAATGAAAATACTCTGTACCTCCAAGAGTTATTATAAGTAATTAATAACTAATGTAAAGCCACAGTGCATTGCTTATTATATAATAAGCATTAACTAGATATATAATTATCATTCAATAAGAATTGAGCTTTCTCTCTATACTTTTCATCCATTCCTTATATTAAAAATAAAGTTAAGGGTTGAAAATAGAATGTATAAAATAATAAAGTTCAATAAATAGAATTAGATCCTGAGACTGAAAAAAATAATTCAAAACTCAGAAAGTCAATATGCTAATGACAAAGATTATTAATTGCTAGGACTGAGCACAAAGGGGTATTTCAGCTTCTTAGCAAACAAAGGAAAAAAACATAATTTTGAAAGCACACATAATAACAGTTCTCATTACAAAGAGCGGAAGCAACCAATTTTGTTTTCTGGCATGAAATTTCAAATTAATTTTTTTTACTTGAAACACAATACAGTTTTGAAACAAGAATAATCAGCAGTGTCTTCAACATTTTCACAAACTATAATTTATATGGCTAATCATTTCTTATGACTATTTTCAAGAATGACCCTCCATAATATATGGCAGCACAGTGTTAAAGCACATCTTCCAATGTTGATTATATAAGATTTTGAATTAATACAACTCAGGTAATTAAACTTTGGATAGTCTCATTTATTAATCAAAGACAATGTCTTCCAAAGTGTTATGTCAGTCCATAACATCACTGGCACAAAAAATAATTTGAATTATTACTTAGACATTGTTATTTTTGGATGTGAGGTATTCTCCAAAAGCTTATGTGTGAGACAATTCAAGAATATTCAGAGGTGAAATTATAAGGTTATGAGAGCTATGGATCAACGCCTGATATGGATTAACTGGGTGGTAACTGTAGGCATGTAGTGTTTGTCTAGCATAATTAGGTTGCTGGAGGTTTTCCTTTAGGATTTATATTTTGTCCTGGGTGAGTAGAGCTCTCTTTCTGCTTTCTGGCTTTCATGTCCTGAGCTGCTTCCACCATGATGTTCTTGCTTGTGTTGCACCCAGAGCTATTAAATTGGCTGACCATGGTATGAATATCTGAAAGTGTATTCCAAAATAAACTTTTCCTCTTCTAAGTTATTCTTGTCAGGTATTTTTGTGATAGCAACAAAAAGCTAACCAAACCAGAAGTATGTATATTTATATACATAATATTTAATTTTAATAGTTATGTTTATTGAATATTAAGAAAAACAGATACCTCTCATATCAAACTTATAATTTCATGAATGAAATTAATAAAAGGCTAAGCAAAATATTTTAAATAGGCTTAAAAAATTGAAAGAATAAATAAAAGTGATTCAATTTAAAGAAAATTAAAGTATAATACAGGCAGTACCCAGAGATTATAATACAGGTAGTAAGTATCCAGATATATTAATTACGAAGGTGATTCAAAATAACTAAAGTCTAGGAATTATTTATTTAAAAGGAAAAGTGTCCCAACATGCAAATAGCGACCATATGTCTTAGGTTTGATTTCCTGAGTATAATTAATTACAACCCACCTTCTTGTTATTTCACTCTTTGAAATAGTAGATTTTATTGGACTCAGTTTTGCTGGCAGCCTATTATATTATAGAGTCTTTTTTCTGTAAGTATGGAAGTAGTTAAAATAATTTTAATATGGATGTATTTCCTCCTGTGAAAAATCTAGACATCTACAAAGCAAAAGACATCGGGTGCCAGAAAAAATATTTTGGGCTAATTTTACATCAGTTGGCTTTCATGGAGCAAATAGCATTTCAGCACTGCCTGCAAAAATAATGTGCATGTGTTTGAATATATATTTATGCAAAAATTATCTCAGATGTGAGATTTTAGGGAAACATTCATATATATATATTATATACATACACATACATATATATGTATGGAGATACATGCACGTGTGTGTGTTCATGGAATTTATATTCAACATGTTTTTTGTGTGTGTAATAAGAATTTATTTCAATATATATTGTATTTACATAAATCCTTTCAAATACAGAATATATGTGCCACATTTGTATGTTGTTGATATATCTATTGTGGATATATTTTGCTTTAAGTAGTGCATATCCATTCATTTCCCTTTTAAATTGGTTCTTCTTAGTTATACATGACAACAGAATTGATCTTGATAAAATCATATGAGCATAGGATATATCTTATTCTAATTAGGACCCCATTCTTGTGGATGGGCACAATAGTGAGATTCACTTAGATATTTTCATATGTAAATAGAAAAATTATATTTATTCTCCTGTCTTTCCTATTCTTATCTCTCCTCCTTTCCTTTTGTTCCCCTTTGTCTAATCTGCACAACTTCTATTATCCCCCCTCCACTTAACTGTAGTTTAGCTTCCACATATCAGTAAAAGCATTCAACCTTTGGTTTTTTGAGATTGGTTTATTTCACTCAGCATATTTGCCAGATCCATCCATTTACTGGAAAAGATTATGAAGTCATTATTTATGGCTGAGAAATATACCATTGTATATATATACTACACTTTGTTTATTCATTTTTCTGTTGATGGACATCTACGTTTGTTCCATACCTTAGCTATTATGTATATTTATATACATAATATTTAATTTTAATATTAAATATTAAAATTAATTTAATATCGATATCATTATTAATTTATTTATTTATTTATTATTAATATTAATATATTATTAATATTAATATTTAATATTAAATATTAAAATTTTAATATTAAATATTAAAATATTAAAATTAAATATTATGTATGTAAATATACATACTTCTGGTTTGGTTAGCTTTTTGTTGCTATCACAATGTTGTTATAAACATTGATGTGGCTGTATCAATGTAGTATGCTGATTTTAAATCCTTGGATATATGCCAGGAGGTGGAAGAACTGAGTCAAATGTTGGTTATATTCCAGTTTTTTTGAGGATTCTCTATACTACTTTTGAGAGAGTTGCATCAATTTGCAGTTCCACTAACATCCTCACCAACATTTGTTGTTACTTGTATTCTTGATAATTGCCATTCTGAGTGGAGTGAGATGGAATCTCAGTGTAGTTTTAATTTGCATTTCTCTAATTGGTAGAGTTGTTGAACCTTTTCTCACATATTTGTTGATCATTTGTATTTCTCCTTTTGAGAAGTGTATGTTCAGTTCCTTTGCCCATTTATTGATTGAGATGTGTGTGTGTGTGTGCCTGTGTGTGTGTGTCTGTCTGTGTGTGTGTGTTTGGAGCTTTTTGAGTTCTTTTTTTTTTTTGGTACTGGGGATTGAACTCAGGGGCACTCGACCACTGAGCCACATCCCCAGCACTATTTTGTGTTTTATGTAGAGACAGAGTCTCACTGACTTGCTTAGCGCCTCGCCCTTGCTGAGGCTGGCTTTGAATTCATGATTCTCCTGTCTCAGCCTCCCTAAGTGCTGGGATTACAGGCTTGCACCACCGTGCCCAGCTTGAGTTCTTTTTATATCCTGGAAATTAATGCCCTATCTGAGGTGAATTTGACAAAGTTTTTCTCCCATTTTGTAGGTTCTTTCTTCATGCTCGTTTTGTTTCTTTTGCTTTGAGGAAGCTCTTTAGTTTGATGCCATCCCATTTATTGACTTTTTAATTTTATTTTTTGTGCTTTAGGGCTCTTGTTCAGGAAGTCAGTTCCTGTGCCAGTATGTTGAAGTGTTGGGCCTACATTTTCTTCTATTAGGTACAAGATTTCTGGTATAATTCCTAAGTTTTTGATCCACTTAGAGTATATTTTTGTGCAGGGTGAAAGATGAAGGTTAACTTTCATTCCATTACCAATGGATTTCCACTTTTTCCAGAACCATTTGTTGAAGAGGCTCTCTTTTCTCCAGTGTGTGTTCTTGGTGCCTTTGTCTAGTATGAGGTAAGTGTTTATGTGAGTTTGTCTCTGTGTCTTCTATTCTGTACCATAGGTCTTCTTGCCTATTTTGCTGCCAATACCATGCTGTTTTTGTTACTGTACCTTTGTAGTATTATTTGGGTTTGATATTGTGATGCCTCCTGCTTCATATTTCTTGCTAAGGCTTGCTTTAGCTATTCTGGGCCTCTTATTTTTCCAAATGAGTTTCATGACTCCCTTTTCTGTTTCTATGAAGAATGTCATTGGAATTTTGATGGGAATTGCATTGAATCTGCAAACACTTTTGGCAATATGGCCATTTTGACAATATAGGCTCCAAATTTTATAGGACCTTTAAAAACACATTAATTCTATGATTGTTTGAAAGAAGGGTTATTCCATTATCTCTTGACAAAATATGACCATCTCAATTTTTCAAATCAATCATTTGACTACAGTTACATAGATTTAGCCCCCATGTATAGGTCTTTTTTTTTTAATTAATTAATTTATTTATTTTTTTATTTAAATGCATTTCAAGTCATAGTACATAAACAGAGCTCAGTTTTTCCATTTCTCTGGTTGCAAATCATAAAGAGTAACACTATTTGTGTCTTCATACATGCACCAGGGGTAGTAATGACCCATTCGATCAATCATCATTACTATTCCCGTTTCCCTTTCCTTCCTCCCCCCTCCCCGCTGCTGCATCCAGAGTTCCTGCATTTCTCCTGTGTTTCCCGTTCCCCTCCCCCTTATGTATCCTCATCCACTAATGAGAGAGAACATTTGGCATTTGGTTTTTTGGGATTGGCTTACTTCACTAAGCATAATGTTCTCCAATTCTATCCATTTGCCTGTAAATGCCATGATTTTATTTTCTTTTATTGCTGAAT
>CM053417.1:76244056-76287338 GCA_028644305.1 Xerus rutilus | reverse complement strand
CTGCTTACCCGTGCGAGTGAAATTTCCTTCCGTGCTGTCCAAAAGCCGGGTGGGAGAAGGTTGTACCGCAGTTTCTGGTCTTTTGTTTGGGGAGACTGGTAGCTGCGTCCCTCTAAGCCGCCATCTTGCCGGAAGTCCCCATGTATAGGTCTTAATTGAGACTCATTTAGGGGACTGAAGGAAAAAATTCCTCTCAACAGTGACCATCTGTTGGATGTCTTCTGAAAGCAGCATTCATGTTACCAAATAAATAGGTACCCTCTGGCAGCAAAATCCTTTGTAAACCTTATTTATCACTTCAATAGTTCTTTATTTTCTGAGCTTCTTAAAATTTTGATTAATGTGTTAATGGTGCACATTAATGTGACAGTTTGATATTACAATGCATGCATACAGTGTACACTGATCAAGTCCTACCTCCCTTTATACAACTCATTTTCCTTCCTAATCTCTTTCAATCAATATTCTATATTCAGATCAACTTTATTATTTGTAACTTCCACATGTGAAAGAGAACACAGAGTAATTGTCTTTCTGTGCTGGCTTACTTCACTTAACATAATACCCTTCAATTCTATACATTTTACTACAAATGAAAGGGATTCTTTCTTATTTATGGCTAAATAACATTCTATTATATAGTGTGTATATATGTATGTGTGTATAATGTGTTATTTTGTGTGTATATGGTATATATGTATATATAGTTTATATGTAATTTTCTTTATCCATTGATGTCTTGTGATGAACACCTAGGTTGATTCAATATTTGGTCACTGTGAATAGTGACACAAGAAACTTGGGATTGCAGGTATCTACTTGTTATGCTGATTTCTCTTCCTTTATATATATACCCAAAAGTGGAATAGCTATTATCATATGATAAATCTATTTTTGGGGGGGGGATATGGCAAATTTCATCCTGTTCTCCATAATGATTTTACTAATTTACTTTTCACCAATGGTATATAAGAGTTCCTTTTTATCCACATCCTTGCTAGCATTTGTTATTTTGTTTTTTTTTCATAATAACCATTCTAACTGAGTTGAGAATTGTGCTCAATTTGAATAGCTTCTTTCATGATTTAATAGTGGTATAGGAAAAAAACTAATACCATCTTTCTGCTATAAAAAACAAATCCCTGCTACTGTTTTGATAGAGAATGGAAGAAAAGATCTGTGGGCTAGGATATTTTTTAACATGATCTAATCCTCACAACGATGCTATAATGTAAATATTAGTTATCTTTTTTATAGGGCATTATAGTTAAACATGATAGTGTGGGCTATTCTGACATATTCATAAATGCATATAATGTAGTTAGCTCCATTTCTCTGGAACTGGTTCGCTGAACTAGTCTCTGATTCTTCCTATTTCCCTCCCTCCCTCCTTCTCCTGAGCTCCTTCTTCTATTCTATTCGTTTTCTTTCTATTTATTAATGTTTTACCTGGTACTTTCTAGTTATATATAAAATTGAAATGCATTGTGATATATCCATACATACACATAATTTGGTCACCTTCACCCCCAGTTCTTCCCTTTTTCCTCTCCTCCTCCCTCTCCCTTGGTCCCCTGCTTCTACTCTACTGATCTCTCTTCTATTTTTACAATATACCCTTTTTTATTCCTTTTTCCTCTCTAGATTATGAATATGATGGAAAATATTAGACCCTTGACTTTCTGAGTCTGACATATTTCACTTAGCATGATGTTCAGCAGTTCCATCCTTTTACCAGCAAATGCCAATTTCATTCGACTTTATGACTGAATAGAATTCCAATGCATATAGATAACCACATTTTCTTTATTCATTCCTGTATTGATGGACACCTAGGATGGTTCTGTAACTTGAATATTGCAGTTGTGTTTTTATAAACTCTGGTATGCATGTTTTACTATATTATGACCTATCCCAATTGAACAAAGAGGATATAGAAAACCTAAGCAGACAAATATCAAGCAATGAGGTTGAAGCAGCCATAAAACACCTTCCAATAAAGAAAAACACAGGACCAGATGAAGGTCCAGCTGAGGAACTAATGCCAATGCTCCTCAAATTACACCATGAAATACAAAGGGAAGGAACACTCCCAAGCTCATTCTATAAAGTTAATATCACCCTAATACCAAAACCAGATAAACCCTGTCTCAACATAAAACACAAAACAGGGCTGGGGATGTGGCTCAGTGGTCGAGTACCCCTGAGTTCAATCCCCAGTACCAAAAAAAAAAAAAAAAAACAGATAAAGACACCAAGAAAAGAACAAGGAAAGAAAACTAATGAACTGTATCCCAGATGAAAGTAGATGCAAAAGTCCTTAATAAAATATTAGCAAACAACATTTAAAAGCACACTAAGAAGATATCATGTCATTATCAAGTTGGATTCACCACAAGGATGCAATATTGTTTCAAAATATGTAAATAGTCATCAAGTAAATAGAATCAAGGGCAAAAATTACATGATTATCTCAGTATGTGCAAAAAAGGTCTTTGATAAAATATAGCACCCATTGATGTTGAAAGCACTGAAGAAACTAGAGAGAGAAAGAACTTAGCTCAACATCATGAAGGATATGTACGAAAACCCCAAAACCAGTATCATACTGAATGGAGAAAAACAGAAGAAATGTCCTCTAAACTTTGGTCAAAGTGGAGAGAGGGGTATGGGGGCATGGGGACAGTAAAGATGGTGGAATGAGATGGACATCATAGTCCTAGCTTCATGTATGACTGCATATATGATGTGATTCTCTACATCATATACAACCAGAGAAATGAAAAGTTGTGCTCCATCTGTGTACAATGAATCAAAATGCATTCTGCTATCATGTATACCTAAGTAGAATAAATAAAAAAGATTAAAAAATAAAATAAATAGACTTGAAGGAAATGAAAAGAAAAAAAAAGAAATGTACTCTAATTAGGAACAAGTCAAAGATGTCCACTCTCACCACTCCTATTCAATATAGTTCTTGAATGTCTAGCCAGAACAATCAGACAAGAAAAGTAGATTAAAGGGATACTGAATGGGACTGTATTATATTTCTTATTTTCCATGCATCATTATTTTCCTTCAGTCAGCAAATATGTTAAATAATTACTGTGTTCTAGGTTTTCTTTCTCTATACATGATTATACATACACACCTGTGCATGATATAAGGTATATGAATAATAGATAGCCTGCATGCTTGATTTAAAAATTGCATAGTTGTTAAGCATACCATTTGTGAAGTCATATAATCTTGATTTCAGTTCTCAGCTCTTACTAAGTATCCGAATTTTATTTAGAGAAGAGAGAATTCTTTCTTAAGACTTTTGTGAATCCAAAATAAAAGAAACAATACACATGAGGTTCTTTTGTACAGTGGTTGGCAGATAATAATCATGTGATAAATGATGCTATAATCAGCTGTTATCATTAAGCAACTCACAGACCACAAGTGTTAAGACACTTATAATTTTAATGAATTGTGATATGATTATAATAGATATATTTTTAAAACTTCTTTAGGATCACAAAAGAGATAGTCAATTGTGCTTAGTAGGGATAGTGATTGCTTCATAGAGACAATACATGTTATCTGAAACTTAAAGTATAATAGGCAGTCAAAAGGTATTCTACATAGAGGGAACAGCATGAGAAATGTTTTCAAGTTGTAAAAATACATGACTGTCTTAAGGGAACCAGGACTATATGGAGAAAGGCTGCAGGAAACTGAAGGTCTTTGTAAAGTCAGAGAGTAGTTGTAGTGAGAGTAGGATGATTATATATTATGATTTGAATGTAGAATATTAGAACATAACATCAGGTACAAAGAATTATGGTTTAGTGACAGAAAGATCAGTGGAGGGAAGGGAGCTAGGGGTGGGGAATGCAAAGAGGAAGGAGAGGTACTAAGTGAGAATCAGAATAAGATATATTCCATGCTTGTATAATTATGTCAAAATGGATTCTACTGTCATGTGTAACTACAAATAAGCAATAAAATTTTAAAAATCACATGTACTTGTTCTGATAGCAAGGTACCACCAGATTATGTCCTTAAAAGTGGGTGTGTGGTGTATAATAAAAATAAAAACAAGCACATATGGTCCATTCCCAGTCCATTTTTAAGTTAAAATTTTATTTTCATTACTTTGAATTTATCATTGCTTTAAAATTTCAACACCATATTCAGTATTTATTTATAAATTTATTTATTTATGACATTGGGGATTGAACCCAAATTGCTTAACCACTAGGCCCCATCACCAACCTTTTTATTTTCTATTCTGAGATGATCTCACTAGGGCTTCACCAAATTGCTGAGGCTAGCCTCAAACTAGTGATTCTCTGTCCTCAGCCTCCTAAATTACTGGGCATACAGACGCATTTTTGGTAAAACCCAACAATTATTTAATTTCATATATAGAAAGCTTGATGTACACAGAATTTACCCATATCATTCCCAGAATGATCATTCCTAAATAGAAGACATAAAGAGACAAAAAGAATGTATTATAAATAATAACATTTATTGAACATTTTACAGTTTGAGAATGTCCTTATGCAATTTTTGTCCTCCCAATTACTTTGTGATTAAGACAATGATTATTATTACTTCATTTTAAAGATAAAGAAACCAAAATCCAGAAAAATGGGGTTCATATAGGTTTCAGTAATAAAAGCAAGACTTGTTCTTACATACTCTGAATCAGAATGTCTGCACTATAGTACAATTTCTTCTGGTAAAAGTAGTTTTGATGAGGCTAGGATCATTGCTATTGGATAAGTAATGTCCCTTCTCATTCATTTTAATCAAGGAGGCCTCAAAATAAATAGAATTATACAATGTGTAAATTTGATGTGAGACCATTTTAGCATGTGGATGGAAAAAAGATTGACTACAGTCACATAGCAACATAGTGGCAAAGACAGGACTACAATTCAGGATGGCAGAATCCCTATCCAATTCTACTAATTTAGCCTCAGGGAAAACATTCCGTAAGCAAATCACAGTCACTAACATGTATTCAGTGTCATGTACTTCGCAAAGCATTTTATGTAAATATATAATTCTATCAACTGAGGTAATATTATCTGTCCTCCTTAGGGAGAAAACTGATGCTCAGAGATGTTGATTTCATGAGTATAAAACTTGGTAGTAAATAGGGATTTGAACTTAAGCAGACTGACTAAAGTCAAAGACAAATGAAGTGACATAATAAGTATCTGATGCAGTTGGTCTAAGAAAATAGGGCTTTATGGGGAACTAGATTGTATAACCCAACAAAAGACACTGAAATTCCAGTTTTTGATCAGTGGACTGATGAAACAAAATAAATCAATGGATCATAACAAACCTACTAGGAGCCAATTAGAAGCCTCTCAGGTCCATAGGAATTTGAGTGAAAATCAATGTCCAAATCGTGGTAACCATCACTACTATTAGAGCACCCCTCTCCTGAGCATGGAAAAGGCTGCAGAACATTATGTAAGACACAGAAGTTGATTCCTAAACCATTGATAATGTTTTTCATTTCCAACATAGCTATAACTATATCCCTACCACAGTATTTACTACTTTTATAAAGTCTGAATTGATTTAAATTATTTTTGTAGAAGCCTTTACATGAATACATCCTTTTTGTGGTGGTTGTTACTCTTGTGTTGTTTAGTTCAAACAAATAGAAATAGTAAAGAATGGCAGTTGCTTTCTGCTTCATGACAGAATAACTGAAATTGAACTTTCTTATTGGCATAAATAGTAAGACCATCAGGGAGATATGAGTGAAACCTTTTAAGATGTTGGACAACCAATGTTGCAGGACCATGTAACATTACATAATGTTCCATATTACATAATGTTTATCTCATCTCTCAGGGATGAGAAAATGGAAATGATTCAGGTGAGCCCAGTGTTCACCCAAACTTTCTAAATGTAAGCACGTTCCAGATTATGATACAATGAGTAGTGACCCAACTAAAGCACAATGAGGTATTAGTTGAGAAGCCAGAGGTCAGATTTTTGGGAGACTGAGCTGAGATAGTTGAAATCTGTGGATCAGAGAACTAGACGAGATAATTTTAGGGAGAAAGAGCTACAGAAAATTGCTTAAGGATTCTCTTCAGTTTTGGGCTGAAAATGGAGCTACCCACATATAAAGTGAAATTTAACAATACCAGATGAAGAACACTAAAAGAGACTATAATCTCTTTCCTCAGAGATCATACAGAGCTGTAAGGAATTGAAATTTTAGCTAGACACAATAGGAATATCCTTGTTACACACTCAGACATTCAGTGGAGTAGACTCTAGAATTGTCAAACTAACCCTAGAATAAAAATTACTGTACTCCTTCCCTAGCAAAGCTTAATCACCAACCTAGAAGTGGATGCAGTAGGCATATGCCTATAGTCCCAGCTAATCAGGATACTGAGGCAGGTGGATTGCTTTATCCCAGGGATTTGAAGCCATGTTGGGGAATGTAGTGAGAAACAATGTCAGAAAAAGAAAACAAAACAAACAAACAAAAACCTAAAAGGCCTAACATCACTGACAATGGAAAATTAGCATACTTCAAGACCCTATCCCTCCACAAAAACACCTGATGGACTGAAGAAACTTGGCATAATAATCTTTTGTAGAGTTTAGCCAAAAAGAGAACAATGAGGCCTGGCACAGTGGCACACGTCTATAATTCCATTGCCTTGGGAGGCTGAGACAGAGGATTGCAAGTCCAAAGCCAGCTTCAGCAATTTAGCAAGGCCCTAAGAAACTTAGTGATATCCTGTCACTTCAAAATATTAGAAAAGGGGTTGGGGATGTTGCTCAGTGGTTAAGCACCCTTGGGTTCAATCTCCAGTACGAAAAACAAACAAAAAACCACACACAGAGAGACACACACACAATTAAGAAGAAGGTTGTTGCAGAAATATACTATTACTTTGCAGTAAAATAATAAAATGTAACAAGTATGTTGTTACTTTGCAGTAAAAGAGTATTGAGGGACATTGCCTACCATACTGACATGCAATAACCTAAATCAGTGGTGGCCATGTCAGCATTCAGTGCTCTTGGGTGCAATTTTCTAGTGCCAGAGGGAGCAGAATGAATTGTGTTTGTGGCTTTTGATACCTCTGGCAGCTCCGTGAATGATCAGTACAAGGACTTGCCTTTCTTTCATCCAAATCTGAATGTTCCAGTGGTTGTTGCGGCTTCCCAGGCATATTTTTCCAAAAGCATTTAAAAACACAAGTATTGGCCACAGCAGCCTGGGGCAGGAAAAATCAGTCAATACAATAAATGTACAGACTAAAAACTTCAGAAGGAAGAGATTGTGAGAGATGATATATGGTGGAATAATGACTTGTAAAAGCTCCATAGAAAATCGAAAAGGGTTCAGGCATGTACAGGGCTAGACACACTAAGACAAAGTCTAGAAGACCTAAGCTTTGACATATGGCTGACCTTCAGGCTCCATACCAACAGGATGTGAAAGCTAAGGAAAAGTTATAAATGGCTTTATTAAGCACTGAAGGAATGATTCAAAATAGACCACTCTGTAAGACTGGGAGAGTCGAATTGTTTGTTGTCTTTGGGGTTTCAGCTGATTGAGGAGACTATATCGAAACACCAACTGGACACTATGCTAACAAAAACACAGACGTCACTGGCCATACAAGAAAAAGCATATGGAGTTTACAAAATCAGTTTATAAAATCACCCAACAAGCAAACAACAACCTACAACAGGAGGCAAGAAATGATGCTGGAGAAGAGGATGAAACTGATTTTCAGTTTAAAATTTCCTGGTTTAACAAAAAAGGAAATATGCAAAGAAATGAGAAAATATGGCCCATCTAAGGGAAGAAATAAACTGAAAAGAAAAAAAAAAAACTAAGGAAACCAAGACATTAAACTTACTAGAAAATGATTTTACAATCATCTGTTAAGTATTTCCATATTGCTAAAGGAAACCATGAATAAAAACTTAAAGGTAAATATTAGAACAGTGTCTCACAAGAGGATATTATTTCCAAACAACCAATGGGTAGAAGAAGAAATCAAAAGGGAAATTTAAAATATCTTGATATGAATGACAATAAAAACAGCATATCAAAAACATTATGGAGCTCGGTGCAGTGGCACACACCTGTAATCCCAGTTACTCAGGAGGCTGAAGCAGGAGGATCTCATATTCAAAGCCATCTTCAGCAACTTAGTGACAGCCTGTCTCAAAATTAAAAAAAATACAAAGGGCTAAGGTTGTGGATCAGTGGTTAAGTGCCTTTGGGTTCAATCCCTGACACCAAAAATTAATTAATTAATTAATTGATTAATTAATTAATTAATTAAAACTATGGTGGCCACCATATGGTTTATGCCTATAGTCCCAGTTGTTAAGGAAGCTAAGGCAGAAAGACTGCTTGACCTCAGGAGTTCAAAACTAACTGAAGCAATATGCAAAACCCTGTTTCAATATGTTTAATTAAAGAAAGGGAAAAAACAAGAAAAATATATGGGATACAGTTAAAGAGGAAATCTTGTAAAATAAATGCCTACATTAAAAATGAGAAGACCCCAAATAAATAGCCTCAATGAGCTAGGGAAACAATAAAACCAAAGTTAACGGAAGGAAGGAAGGAAGATCTAAAGTTAAATAAAACAGAAAACAGACAAAATCATAGAACAACATCAATAAAACCAAGTTGGTCCTTTGAAAAAATAAACAAAACAATGCTTAGCTAGAATAAAAAGTTGGAGACAAAAATTAGAAATGCAAATGGATACATTATAGTGGATAACTCAAATAAAAAAGATCACAAGAGACTAATATGAACAATTATATTTTAAAAAATTATATCAACTTCAGGAAATTAATACATTCCTATAATAAAATAAACAACCAAGAATAAATCATAAAGAAATAGAATGCTTGAATGGACCAATAACGTTGACATTGAAGAAGTCATTAAATACCTTCCAACAAAGAAATAATAAAGATTGGATTTATTTTGTAGTTGAATTCTACTAAAGAATCAAAGAAGCATTACCAATTTTTCTTAAACTTTCTTTTAAAAACTGAGCTACAGGGAACACTTCCAAATAGATTTTGCAAAGCAAGCATCACTTTGTTACTTGAACCAGTCCAAAACATCACAAAGAAAGAAAAATACAGGCCTATAAATCTGATGAACATATATGGAAAAATTCCCAATAAAGGGAAAAGAAAGAAAGGGAGAGGGGATAGGAATAGGACTAGGAAAGATCATGGAATGAATCTTACATAACTTTCCTACGTGCGTATATGAATGCAACTCAGGGAATCTCAACATCATGTACATCCACCAGACTGGGATCTCAATTACAATAAGACATACTCCATGTTTGCATAAACATGTCAAAATAGACTCTACTGTTATGTATAAGTAAAAAGAACAAATAAATAAATGAATTCGAAAAATCAAACTAAATTCAAGACCACATCAAAAAGATTATTCATATTGAACAAGTATGACTTATCCTTGGCATCCAAGCCTGGTTTAATATATTTAAATCAAACAGTGTGATATACCACATTAACAGAATGAAAGATAAAAACCATTTGATAATCTCATTTGACACTGAAAATGCATTTGACAGTGTGTGCCATCATCTCTTAATAAAATAGTTTAGGTGTATAGAAGGAAAACAATATATTAAAGGCCATTTATGAAAATTCGATGGCTAACATAATCAATGGTGAACAACTCAAAGCTTATCCACTAAAATCTGATGCTAGCCAGGGGTGTCCTCTCTTTCCATTCTGAGAGGGGAAGTACTTGAGACTGAATTAGAGCAAATTCTATCCCATGCTTGTATGATTATATAAAAATAAATCCTAATTTATGTATATATAAAATTAACTAATATAAATAATAATAAAGAATAATATTTAAAAGAAGTTAAAGTCATCCAATCAGAAAGAAAAGAGTAAAATTTTCTCTATATTTTCAGATAACACAATTTTATATGTGGAAAACTTCAAAAAATCCTCAAAGAAAAGTTTTGTGACAAATAAAAGAATTCTGTGAGGTTACAGGATATGGAATCAACACTTAAGCATTGTAGAGTATCTATATGACCATCCTGAAAAGGTATCAGTAAAACAATTCCACTTAAGACAGCATAAAAAATAAAATGCTGAGGAAAAAATTTAACCAAAGAAGTGAATTATTTGTGCACTGAAAACTATAAATCATTTATTAAACAAATCAAACAAGATGCAAATAAGTAGAAACATATATCATGTTCATGAATCAGAAGAATTAATATTGTTGAAATGCCCATAGTTCCCAAAGCATTAAACACAATCCATGTCATACTGCCAATGGCATTCTCAGAAATGGAAAGAAAATTCTAAAATTCATATTAAACCACATATATACAAACAAAAATTTGAATTATAAAATCAATACTTATGAAAAAAAAGTAAGAGGCATCCCACTTCCTGATTTAAAGTTATATTTTGAAACTATGGTAATCAAAATTTTATGTTAGTGGCATAAAAATAGAAACATTGACCAAAATAACAGGAATGAGAGTTCAGAAATAAATCCAATCACACATGGTGAACTAATTTACAGTATGTGCAAATGAGAGGAGATAAATGGGAAAAGGCAGTCTCTTCAATAAACAGTTCTGGGAAATTTTGTTTTATAAACACAGTGTAATAAACATAATGTAATTGGGTCTCTATATTACAACACACACACATACATACCACACTAATTCAAAATATGTAAATGTCTCAAATGGATAAAAGACAAGAAGCCATAAAACTCAGAGAAGAAAGCCAGGCGTGGTGGCACACACCTGTAATCCCAGCACTTTGGGAGGCTGAGACTGGAGAATGGCAAGTTCAAAGCCAGCCTCAGCAACAGCGAGGTGCTAAGCAACTTGATGAGACCCTGTCTCTACATAAAACACAAAATAGGGCTAGGTATGTGGCTCAGTGGTCGAGTTCCCCTGAGTTCAATCCCGGGTGCCAAAAAAAAAAAAAAAAACCTCAGAGAAGAAAACATAGGGTGAATGCTCCTTGACATTTGGCCTTGCAAGCAATGATTTTTTTAAATTGGTTCTTTGATATCATACCAAAAGCTCAGTATACAAAACAAAAATAAATGAATTGACTTTATGAAACTAAAATGATTCTTCATATCAAAGGAAATAATCAACAAAACTAAAAGACAACTTGAGACTGAGGAAAATATTTGCAAACCTCATATCTGATAAGATGTAATTATCAAAAAGTTATAAAGAATTCTACTGCTTAATAGCAAAACAACAAGTTATCCTATTAAGAACAGGCAAATATCCACTCATACTTAAAACACTAGAAAAACTAGGGTTAGTAAGAGCATATCTCAACATTTTAAAAGGTATATATGCTAAATCCAAGGCCAACATCATTCTGAATGGAGAAAACTTGAGAGCATTCCCTCTAAAAATCAGAATAATATAAGGATGCCCTCTTTCACCACTCCTATTCAACATAGTCCTGGAAACCCTATTCAGAACAATTAGATGAAAGAAATCAAATGGATATGAATAGGAAGAGAAGAGCTTAAAATATCCATATTTGCTGATGACATGATTTTATATTCAGAAGACCCAAAAAACTCCACAAGAAAGCTTCTAGAAGTCATAAATGAATTAAACAAAGTGGCAGGATATAAACATTAATACTCATAAATCAGTTGCATTCCTCTATACCAATAATGAATCAACTGAAAGAGAAATTAGGAAAAAATATCCCATTCACAGGAGCCACAAAAAATAAAATATTTGGGAATGAATCTAACAAAAGAGGTGGAACAGCTGTACAATGAAAACTACAGAACACCAAAGAAAGAGATGGAAGAAGATATTAGAAACCTGAAATATCTTCCATGTTCTTGGATAGGCAGAATTAACATTGTCAATACGGCCATACCACCAAATGCTTTATAAAGAATTAATACAATTCCTATTAAAATTCCAATGACATTCGTCATAAAAATAGAAAAATCAGTTTGAAATTCATTTGGAAAGATAAAAGAGACCCAGAATGTCCAAACCAATACTTAGTGAGAAAAATGATGCAGGAGGCATCGCAATACCAGACCTTAAATTATAATATAGAGCTAGAGTAACAAAAACAACATAGCATTGGCACAAAACAGACCAGAAGACCAATGGAATATATTAGAAAACACAGAGTCAAACCCACATAAATAGTTATCTCATACTAGACAAAGGCATCATAAACATACTTTGGAGAAAAGAGAGCCTCTTCAACAAGTGGTGCTGGGAAAACTGGAAATCCATATGTAGTAGAATGAAATTGAACCTATATCTCTCACCCAGCACAAAACTCGACTCAGAGTGCATCAAGGACTTAGGCATTAATCAATGATTCTGTGCCTACTAGAAGAATAAGTAGGCCCAGTTCTCCAACACTCAGCTTAGGAACTGACTTCCTCAATAAGACTCCTAAAGCACAAGAAATAAAATCAGAAATCAATAATTGGGATGGTATCAAACTAAAAAGCTTCTTCACAGAAAAGAAACAAAAGAACGTGAACAGAGAGCCTACAGAATGGGAGAAAATCTTTACCACAGGCAATTCAGTTAGAGAATTAATCTCCACAATATGTAAAGAACTCAAAAAACTTAACACCAAAAAAAAAAACAACCACAAAACTAAATAATCCAATCAATAAATAGGCAAAGGAAATGAACATGCACTACACAGAAGAAATACGGTCAACAAATATATGAAAAAAGTGATCAACATCTGTAGCAATTAGAGAAATGCAAATCAGAATTTCTCTAAGATTTTTATAACTAATGAGAACAAATTTAAAAATAGAAAAAAAACTAAGACTTCATCTCACTTCAGTCAGAATGGCAATTATCAATAACACAAGCAGACCAAACATGCTGTGGCCCCCCATGTACCAACATGTGGCTGTCCTGGCTTACTTCCATCTAGAGACAACAGCCAGAACCCAGAAGACCATCACCAAAATTCCTCAGGCCTGGTTAAACCAGACGTGAGGTATTGATAACCTTCAGGGACACTACAAGATTATAGGGTAGAAACTGTAATACCTCAGATACATACTGCTAGAGAGGAACACACAAGAACAACATGAAAAAACAAGGGAAGAAAATGCTCCAAACAAATCAAGATGCTACAATTATAGAACCCATTGACAGCGGAGTAGATTAACTGTAAGAGGAGTTCAGAACCTATGTAATTAAAATGATCTGGGAAGCACAGAATAATATAAGAGAGCAATTACAGGCAACAACTGATGAATTCAACAGATATTAGAGAGCAAATATAGGCAACAATTGATCACTCCAACAAAGAGATAAGATAGCAAATACAGGTAGCAAAAGATTACTTCAAGAAAGAGATAGGGACTCTGCAAAAAAAAAAAAAAACTAAACAGAAATCATTGAAATGAAGAAAACAATAAACCAAATAAAAAATTCAATAGAAAGCATCACCAACAGATTAGATCACTAGGAAGACAGAACCTCAAGCAATGAAGACAAAATATATAATCTTGAAAATAAAGTTGACCCCACAATGAAGATGCTAAAAACCCATGAACAGAACTTCCAAAAATTATGTGATAACATGAAAAGACCAAATCTAAGAATTATTGGGATAGAGGAAGGCACATAGATATGAACTAAACGAATGAAGAATCTCTTCAATGAAATAATATCAGAAAATTTCCCCAACAAGAAGAATGAATTGGAAAATCAAATACAAGAGGCTCACAGTACACCAAATATACAAAAGTAGAACAGACCCACACCAAGGCACATTATAATAAAAATGCCTAGCATACACAATATGTATAGAATTTTAAAAGCTACAAGAGAATAGTTTCAGATTACATACATGGGGAAACCAGTTCACATCTCAGCAGATTTCTCAACTCAGACCCTCAAAGCCAGGACATCCTGGAACAACATAAACAAAGCTCTGAAAGAAAATGGATGCCAGCCAAGAATCTTATGTCCAGCAAAATTAAGCTTCAGATTTGATGATAAAATGAAAATTTTGCATGATAAACAAAAGTTAAAAAGAATTTACATTGAGAGAACCTGCATTACAGAACATTTGCAGAAAAATATTCCATGAGGAGGAAATGAAAAACAATAATGAAAATCAGCAAAGAGAGGAACTACACTAAAGGAGAAATCAAGTCAAGTTAAAAACCAAAAATAAGGAGCTGGGATTGTGGCTCAGTGGTAGAGCACTTGCCTCGCATTTGTGAGGCACTGGGTTCGATCCTCAGCACCACATAAAAATAAACTAAAGATATTGTGTCCATCTAAAACTAAAAAAATAAATAAATAAAACAAAAATAAACAAACATGAATGGGAATACAAACCATATTTCCATAATAAACCTGAATGTTAATGGCTGTACTCATCAATTAATAGACATAGACCAGCAGATTTGATTTT
The DNA here is from genome assembly GCA_028644305.1 of Xerus rutilus. NCBI lineage: Eukaryota > Metazoa > Chordata > Mammalia > Rodentia > Sciuridae > Xerus > Xerus rutilus. The sequence continues at coordinate 76,272,833 of CM053417.1, read as the reverse complement.
AAAAAATATCTAACAATATGCTGCCTTCAAAGGACTCATCTCATAGAAAAAGACATCTACAGACTGAAGGTGAAAGGATGGGGAAAACCATATCATTCACATGGACCACATAAACAAGCAGGGGTTGCCATTCTCATATCAGATCAAGTGGACTTCAAACCAAAGATAGAATGGATAAAGAAGGCCATTTCATACTGCTTAAGGGAATCATATATCAAGAAGACATAACAATCATAAATATCTATGCTCTGAACAATGGAGCATCCACATACATCAGACAAGCCCTTCTCAATTTCAAGAATCAAATAGACCACAACAAAATAATACTGGGTGACTTTAACATACCTCTCTCACCACTGGACAGATCTTCCAAACAAAACTAAACAAAGAAATCAGAGGACTCAATAATATAATCAATAATTTATACTTAACTGACATATACAGAATGTTTCATCCATCAACAAGCGAGTCCAGTTTTTTCTCATTAGCACATGGGTCCTTCTCTAAAATAGACCATATGTTATGCCACAAATCAAGTCTTAGCAAATACAAAAAATATATATATAGTACCCTGCATTCTATCAGAACATAATAGAATGAAATTAGAAATCAATGATAAAATAAAAAATAGAAGCTACTCCAACACCTGGAGACTAAATAATACACTATTAAATAATGCATGGATAATAGGAGACATCAAGGAGGAAATAAAAAAAATTCTTAGAGGTAAAGGAGAGCTCTGATACAACATATCAAAATATCTGGGACACTATGAAGGCTGTGTCAAAAGAAATGTTCATTTCATTGAGGTCATTCATTAAAAGAATAAAAAGTCAATAAAAGAATGACCTAACATTACACCTCAGAGCTCTAGAAAAAGAAGACTGAATCAACACCAAAAGAAGTGGAAGACAGGAAATAATTAAAATCAGGGCTGAAATCAATGAAATTGAAATAAAAGAAATAATTCAAAAAATTGACAAAACAAAAAGCTGCTTCTTTGAAAAAATAAATAAAATTGATAAACCCTTAGCCACCATAATGAAAAGGAGAAAACTCAAATTACTAAAATTCACAATGAAAAAGGAAATATCACAACATACAATATTGAAATACAAAAGATAATTAGAAACTATTTTGAAAATTTATACTCCAGTAAAATAGAATATCCTGAAGACACTGACAGAATTCTAGAACTGCCACAAATGAATCAAGAGGATATATACAACTTAAACAGACCAATTTCAAGAAGGGAAATAGAATATTCCATCAAAAGCTTACCAACTAAGAAAAGCCTGGGAACAGAGAGATTTGGAGCCAAGTTCTACAAGACCTTCAAAGAAGAATTAATATTCCTCAAATTATTCCATGGAATAGAAAAGAAGGGAACCCTATGGAACTCATTCTATGAGGCTAGTATCACCCTGATTCCAAAACCAGGAAAAACATACACACACATATCAAATAAAGAAAATTTCAGAATAATATTCCTGATGGACATAGCCACAAAAATTCTCAATAAAATTCTGGCAAATCACATGAAAAAATATATTAAAAAGATAGTGCACCACAATCAGGTTGGTTTAATCCCAGGTATGCAAGGTTGGTTCAACATACGGAAATCAATAAACATAATTCATTACATCAATAGTCTTAAAGACAAGAATCATATGATTATCTCAATAGATCTGACAAAGCATTTGACAAAATACAGTGCCTCTTCATGTTCAAAACACTAGAAAAACTAGGGATAGTAGGAACATACCTCAACATTGTAAAAGCTATCTATGCTAAACCAAAGGCCAACATCCTCCTAAATGGAAAAAAATTGGAAGCATTCCTTCTAAAACCAGGAACAAGGCAGAGATACCCTCTTTCACCATTTCTATTCAACATAGTCCTCGAAACTCTAGGCAGAACAATTCGATAGATGAAAGAAATTAAAGGGATATGAATAGAAAAATAAGAACTCAAACTATCATCTGCTGAGAACATGATTCTATACTTAGAGGATCAAAAAAATTCCACCGGAAAACTTCTAGAATTAAATGAATTCAGTAAAGTAGCAGGATATTAAATCAATACTCATAAATCAAATGCATTTCTATACCTCAGTGATGAATCCTCTGAAAGAGAAATTAGGAAAACTACCCCATTCACAATAGCCTCAAAAATAAAATGCTTGTGCATCAATATAACAAAAGAGATGAAAGAACTCTTTAATGAAAACTACAGGACACTAAAGGAAGACATTAAAGAAGACCTTAGAAGATGGGAAGATCTCCCTTGTCTTTGGATAGACAGGAAATAATATTGTTAAAATGGCCATAATACCCAAAGCACTATACTGATTCAATGCTATTCCAATTAAAATCCCAACATCATTCCATATAGAAATAGAAAAAGCAATCATGAAGTTCATTTGGAAAAATAAGAGACCCAGAAGAGCCAAAGCAATACTTAGCAAGAAGAGTGAAGCAGGAGGCAGCACAATACTAGACCTTACACTGTACTACAAAGCTGTCATAACGGCATAGTATTGACACCAAACTAGACATGTAGACCAATGGTACAGAATAGAAGACAGAGACAAGCCCACATAATTATAGTTATCTCATACTAGGCAAAGGTGTCAAAAACATACATTGGAGAAAAGATAGCCTTTTCAAAAAATGGTGCTGGGAAAACTGGAAATCCATATGCAGAAAAATGAAACTAAACCCCTGTCTGTCACCATGTAAACAATTCAACTCAAAGTGGATCAAGGACCTAGGTCTTAAACCAGAGACTCTGCACCTAATGGAGGAAAAAGTAGGCCCAAATCTCCATCACACTGGATTAGATCTCAACTTCTTTAACAAGACTCCTAAAGTGCAAGAACTTGAATCAAGAATCAATAAATGGGATGGATTCAAACTAAAAAGATTATTCTCAGCAATGAAACAACCAATGAGGTAAAGAGAGAGCCTACATTTTGGGAACAAATTTTTACCACATGCACATCAGATACAGCACTAACTTCCAGGATATATAAAGAAATCAAAAACATAACACCAAAAAAAAAAACTCAATCAATTAATAGGCTAAGGAGCTGAACAGATATTTCTTAGAAAAAGATATGCAATTGATCAACAAATATATGAAAAAATGTTGAACGTCTCTAGCAATTAGAGAAATGCAAATCAAAACTACTCTAAAATTTCATCTCACATCAGTGAGAATGGCAGTTATCAAGGATTTAAAAAAACAATAAGTGTTGGCGAAGATGTAGGGGGAAAGACACACTCATATATTGCTGGTGGGACTGCAAATTGGTACAACCAATCTGGAAAGCAGTGTGGAGATTCCTTCGAAAATTTAGAATGGAACCACCATTTGACCCAGCTATCCCACTCCTCAGTCTATACCTAAAGGATTTAAAACAGCATACTACAGTGATGCAGCCACTTCAATATTTATAGCAGCTCAATTCACAATAGCTAAACTGTGGAACCAACCTAAATGCCCTTCAATAGATGATTGGATAAAGAAACAGTGGTATATATAAACAATGGAATATTACTCAGCATTAAAAGATAACAAAATTATGGCATTTGCAGATAAATGGATGGAGTTGGAGAATGTCATGCTAAGCGAAGTAAACCAATCCCAAAAAACCAAAGACCGAATGTTCTCTCTGATAAATGGATGCTGATCCATAATGGGGGAGCATAGAAAGAATGGAGGAACTTTGGTCAAAGGGTAGAGAGAGGAGGGGAAGATACATGTGGGCAGGAAAGATTGTGGAATGAGATGGACATCAGTGCCCTAGGTATATGTATGACTGCACATATGGTTTGACTCTACATCATGTACCACCAAAAAAATGAAAAATTGTGCTCCATTTGTGTATAATGAATCAAAATGCATTCTGCTGTCATGTGTACCTAATTAGAATAAAAATTCTATAAAACTATTGAAAATCTTATATTCAATGTTTGTGTAAATTGAAAAACATGATGAAGTAAAATAATCATTAATAAACTTAAAAATAATTTCCAAAAAAAAAAGAATACAAGCAACAATAAATATTGGCGAGGATATGGGTATAAAGGTAAACTCATACATTGCCTGTAGCACTGCAAATTGGTGCAACCACTCTGGATAGCAGTATGAGATTCCTTAGAAAACTTGAATGGAACCACAATTTGACCCTGTTATCCCACTCCTTGGTTTATATCCAAAGACTTAAAATCAGCATAAAACAGGGATGCAGCCACTTCAGTGTTTATAGCAGCTCAATTCACAATAGCCAAGCTATGAGACAAAACTAGGAATATTATTGAACCAGAAAGTAAAATGAAATTATGGCATTTGTGCATAAATGGATAGAACTGGAGAATATTATGCTAAGTAAAATAAGCAGTCCCTAAAAATCAAAGACAGAATGTACTCTCAGATATGTACTCTCAACAAAGGAGGGGAAAATTAGATGTTCATTGTAGTAGACAAAGAGGAATGAAGGGAGGAGAGGGAGAATGGTAATAGGAAAGACAGTAGAATGAATCAGACATATTTTTCCTCATATAAATACATGAACAGTGTAACTTCACATCATGTATAATCACAATTATGGGATCCTAACTGGAACAAGTTATTCTATGTATTAAAATATTTCAAAAATATACTCTACTGTCATGTAAAATAATAATAATAATGATAAAATGGTAAAAAATAAAAAAGCAAAGTACTTGACATTTATCTAAAGAAGTCATAAAATGACCAACATGTATATAAAAAAGTGCTCGGCCTCACTAATCATCAGGGAAATATAAATTAAAAATACTGTGAGATATTACCTCACTCCCATTAGAATGGCTGCTATGAAAAAGATGAGATAATTGTCAGTGAGTTTATGAAGAAAAGGGAAATTTAGTACTCCATTGTCAGGAATGTAATTTGAACCATTGTAGCAAACAGTATGTAGGTTCCTAAAGAAATTAAAAACATAATTACTAAATGGCACAGCAATTTCTCTTCTGAGTACATATCCAAAGGAGATAAAATCAACACTTGGTAAATATAATCCTCATTTCCATGCTAACTCACAATAGCAAAGACATGTATGGATAAAGAAAATTCTGTATACATGTACAATGGGATATAATTCATCCTTAAAAAATGTTCATCATCCTTAGCAGTCAGGGAAATGCAAATCAAAACTGCACTGATATTTTATCACACTGAAGTTAGAATGATGATTGTAAAAAAATACAAATAATAATTAAAGCTGGCCATGATATGAGGGAAAAGATATGCTTACACATTTTGGTGAGACTTCAAATCAGTACCACCACTATGAAAAGAAGTATGGAGATTCCTCAAAAGTATAGCAATGGACCCACCATATGACCCAGCGATCCCATTCCTAAGTATTTATTCAAAAGAACTAAAATCAGCATACTATGCTGATACATGCATACTCATGTTTATAGCATCTAAATTCACAATAATCAAGTTATGAAACCAACCTGAGTGTCCTTCAATATATTATTGAATAAAAAATTAGATAGATAGATAGATAGATAAATGATAGATAGGTAGATAGATAGATAGAAACATACACCATGAAATTTTATTTAGCCATAAAGAAGAATGGAATTATGTCACTTGCCAGTAAATGGATGGAATTAGAGAACATCATGCTGATTGAAATAAACTAGACTCAGAAAATGAAGGGTTGAATGTATTCTCTTATATGTGAATGCTAGAGAGATATAAGGATGTTAAAGGGTGAATCTTATGAAAATAGAACACAAAACAGTAGAATAAAGGAAGAGCAACAAGGGGAAGGGAGCAGAGATGGAAACAGAGAGGAACAGCAGAATGAAATTAACCAAAATATATCATGGGCATATATGAACATATCACAATGAATTCTTCTTTTATGCATAACCATAACATATCAATTAAAAATAAGTCAAGTTTTTTTTGAAAAACAAACACTATCAACAGAAGAAATTAAAAAGATTCATATAAGAAACATATTAAAATTACCAAAATTGAAACACAAAGACTATTGCAAGAAGCAAAAGAAAAGTGATTCATCATCACATACTAGGGGGTTCTTAATAAACTTGTTTTTCTTCATACATCATGGAGGCCATAAAGAAGTGGAAAACATTTTAAATGCTGAAATTTAAAAAAAGACTGACAGTTTTCTACTTTGAAAATGAAATTACGATATCCTTGGATAAAATTTGAAGGAGTTTGTCACTAGTGGATATGCTGTATATGAAATTCATGTTGGAATTCATATAAAATTCATGCTCTACAAGAATCATTCATGTTGTAATTAAGGACAGCAGATAGCCGTTCAACTCCAGATGAAGAAATAAATAACAAAAGTAAAGGGAACTACAAAAATAAATATAAAAGCCAGTAGAGCAGAATTTTTGCTTTGTAGCTGCTTTTATTGTCTTTTTAGATTTTTAAAGGAAAAATCATAAAACAGTTATAAATGTGTATTAATGGAGACCCAATGCACACATATGTAATTTGTGACAAAACATTAAGTATGAGTTGGAACTGTAAAGGAGCAGAGATTTTCTGTATTGAAGTTCACTTTGTATTAACTCAAACTTGGTTTTTATAAGTAAAATGCTAATTATAATTCTAGTTTAACCATGAAGGAAAATACTAAAATTATAGAGAAAACAAAATGAAAAAGAAATTGAAATAATACTCCAGAAAAAAATTAATTAATCAAGAAAATAGCAGTAAGGGAGTGACTAAGAAAAATGGTATAGCATATGCAATAAAAATACCAAAATGGCATATTAAGTCCTTTCTATCAGTAATCACTTTAACTGTAAATAAAATCAGTTATCTCATTAAAAGATAAAGGTTAGCAGAATAAAATAAAATACAAAAAATGATCCAACTATACATTTTTCACAAGAGACTCACTTTAAACCGAACAGTACAAGTTCATTCAAAGCAAAAAATTTAGTAAAATTCCATTTGAATAGTAACCAAAAGAGAATTGGTGTGGCTACACTAGTATCAGATGAGGTAGGCTTCAGTACAAAAAATTATAATAAATTAGAGCATACATTCATAAAACAGTCATGCATCAAGAAAACAGTGCAGTTAATGTCAAAGGAGACAAAGGAAGAGAAGAAATAAAATATGAGGCAAATACAAAGCAAAACATAGAATGATAGATATAAATCCAAAAGGGTCAATAATTACATTAAATACTAGTGTTCTAAACAACTGATTTAAGACAGATTATTAGACAGGATTAAAAAAACCAATGCTATAGTGCCTATAATAAAGTAAATTTAAAACCAACTTTAAATAATAAGACACAAATGAGAAAAAGTAAAAGAATAGAAAAAGTTTTGCCATGGTAACACAAATCAGTGGAAAACTAGAGCAACAATATTAATGTAAGGAAGAAAAGTAGATGTCAGCACACATAAGAGTATTAGGGATAAAAAAGTTATTTTATAATTATAAAGAAGTTTAGTCACCAAGAGAATTTAACAATTCTCATTATGAAACCTAATAATAGTGCTTCAAATATTTTATTAGTATTTCAAAGGACAAAAAGCAAAAATCTGATTATAAGAAATAACCTATAAACACACTTTTATAATCTGCTATCTCAATTACATATCCCAATTATATATGGGACAATTAGAAAATCACTTACGGACAAAGAAAACCTGAGTGATACTGTCAACCAATTTGAAGAAACTTTGTTATTATAACAGACCTCTCCCAATAGATATACAATATACATTATTATGAAGTGCATATGGAATATTTATGAGGATAGACAATATTATAATCTAGAAAATAAGTCTCTATGCATATAAAACGTTGGAAACATGAAAAGTACATTGTGACCTCAGTGTTACTAAAATTAAGTAACAAGGGTATCTGTGAAATCTCCATGTTTGGACACTAAATCATTCCTTTCAAAATTTGCAGCTCTATGAAGAAATTAAAAGAAAAATGAAGCATTTTGAATTGAATGAAAAGAAAAACAAACTATATAAAAAATCTGTTCTGTGTTGCCAAAGGGGTGTATAAAGGGAAATTTGTAGTCCTAAATAGCTCTATTAGGAAATAAGATATAGCTGAAATCGATGGCGTCTATTTCTACTTTAACAACCTAGAGAAATAAGACCAAATGTAACCCAAAGTAAACAAAATAAAGGAAATAAAAAATATCAAGAAATAGAAGAAACCCTAAAGTAAAGCTGGTTCTTTTTTTTTTGGTACTGAGGATTGAACTCAGGGACACTCAACCACTGAGCCACATTGCCAGGCTTATTTTGTGTTTTATGTAGAGATAGGGTCTCCCTGAGTTGCTTAGTGCCTCGTGTTGTTGAGGCTGGCTTTGAAATAGTGATTCTTCTGTCTCAGCCTCCCAAAGTGCTGGGATTACAGGTGTGCGCCACCACACCCAGCTAAGATGGTTCTTTTAAAAGAATATTGTATTGATAAATCTTTACACAAACTGAGCAGAAAAAACTAGAAGACAGAAATTATCATTATCAGAAATTTAAAAAAGGAAATTAAAAGTGGCATCACTATAGATTCTAGACATAGTAAAAAGATAATATGAAAACCTATGTGCAACATTATTCCAATAAAATCACCAAGTTTAAGTGGAAAAAATCCTTGAAAAACTCAAGATACAAAGAGATTCACTCATATAGCATTTGAGTATCATTTCATCTTTTAAAGAAATCGAATTTGTAGCTGAAAAACTTCCTATAAAAACTTCTGGTTTCCAGTCAAGCATGTAGTGAACTTAGAAGTCTTCATTTTGTCCTAATAACAAAAAGCTGAAAAATATGAAAAATCAACAGCTCTTCTTAGATCCATCAAAGAAATGAAATCCCAGGTATGCTTCTGCCCCCTAAATTGGAGAGACTGGCAGATATAGAGAATCGCAGCCTACTGGACGGTAAAGTCACATACACAGGAATGAATACCAGGGTAGGAATGCCAGAAGCATAATTTGTAAATTGCTGGAGGCTCAGTGTAGGCAACTCTGAGAGATAAAAACCACAGGTAGCCCATTCCCAGGAGGCCTCTTATACTTTTGTATGTTTTGCTTCTAGGAGCTCTACCAGGCTCTCACAGTGAAGGTGGGAGATAAATCCCCATATTACTGCATTTTTGTTGCTGTAATGAAATGCCTGTGGCTGGATAACTATAATGAAATGAGGTTTTTCTAGCACACAGTTCTGGAGGTTAAATGCATGGTACTTACATCAGCTCTGGTGAAGAACGCATAGTGGCTATCATGAGATAGGAGAAAAATGGAATCATAATGAAAAATGGAATCATAATGAAATTGTTAGAGTAAATGCAAGAGTATATGACACAAACAGGATCAAAAAGAAAGGCAGTGACTAGAAAAGAGTGATATACCTAGTAGATATCACTCTAATTATAATAATAATCATTATGGGCATTTTATGTGGGAGTCAGAGATCATCAGAAAGAAAGCCAAACAGGGACCAGGGCTCCATAATTTCTTCAGAAGGCATATCCTCAGTTGAATTGACTTCCCACTAGATTTTACCTCTTAAAAATTACACACCACCATCTAACCTTTAGAGGACAAACTCAAACCATATCCAGACTCCAGCACTCCCCTTGGATTTCTGGCAGGGGCAAGAGAAAAGTAACCATCTTCAAGTTTCCCAGAGAATTCTGTTCTTAACAAGGTATTCCCTAAAGATAAACTAGTTTATCAGAGCCTAAATCCTGGAGTTTTATGAAAACTTAACCTACCTGGAAAACTGAAATATCCAACTCCATCCAGGCATACCCTTTCATGTGGGAGAAGAGAAATACTCATCTCCAGTGCCTCACCAACTCTCTCACACTAAGAGGGTATAAAAGAAAAAAAAAATCTCAACATCACTTGTGAAATTCATTAGCCCATGGACACAGGCTTACTAAAACACTGACACCTAATCATAGAACTACAAAATGATACTCTCCCTCCACACCTTACAATACATCACTAGAGGTACATTTACCACAATTCCTTTTACCCAGCATATCTTGTCTCATTTTCAATTAAAAACTTACAAAGTATACTAAAAGACAGAATGCACAATTTCAAGAGATGAATAAGTAACAAAATAAGGCCCAGATATGGCAGGAATGTCAGGATTATCACATCATGAATTTAAAATAATTATGATGACCATGGTAAGAGCTAAAATGGGGGGAAAAGTAGACAACACACAAGAATAGATGGTTAATGGAAACAAAGGAGTGAATACAAAAGAAGTGCTAGGAATAAAGAATGAAACAAAAATGAAGAAGGTCACATTAGTAGATTTGGTACAGCTGAGAAAAGAATAGCTGTGCTTGAAAATATGCCTCCAGGAACTTTAAAAACTGAAATGAAAAGAGAAAAAAGACAAAGCACACACACACAGAACAGAATATTTAGTACCTGTGAGACAACTACAAAACATATAATATATGCCCAATGGTAATACCAGGAGAAGAAGAAAGAGAAATTAACAGAAGTATTTGAAGCAGTAACTGGAAATTTCCCCTCAATCTGACACCAAACCATAGATCCAGACAGCTCAGAAAACATCAAGCAAGATAAAGTGAAAAATTGATAATATTATACCTATGTAGATATTATAGTATATATTACATTATGTAAATTGTAATATATCTATGTAAATTATAAGTATGCCTTTAGGTATGTCATTTTCAAATGGAAGAAAATAAGAGATTTAAAAAATCTGTAAAAAACATAGGGAAAAATCACTTTACTTAAAGAGGAGCAAAAAAAAAAAGAACTGCATCCAACTTCTTTCCGGAAACCATTCAAGCAAATAGAACAGATTGAAATATTTTAAGAATTGGGAGGAAAAAACACCAACCTGGAATTCTGTACACTACAAAATTATTGTTCCTAAGGACAAATAAGACTTTCTCAGAAAAAAAATAAATTTCACAAGGAAACTTTGCTAGTAGCCCTGTCATGCAAAAATTGTTAAAACAGAAAGGAAAATTATGTAAACAAGACAATTGTGTCTGCCTAAAGAAAGAGCACTAAAGAAGATATAACTAAAAGTAAATGAAAATAAAATTGAAAGTGGAGTTGCTTTAGTTATAAATGTATATTATAAAATCAAAGGCAGCCACTAAAACATTTATAAAAGAAATATAATTGATAAGAAAGGAGAAAAATGGAACCATAATGAAATTGTTAGAATAAATACAAGAGTATATGACACAAACAGGATCAAAAAGAAAGGCAGTGACTAGAAAAGAGTGATATACCTAGTAGATATCACTCTAATTATATCAATAATCATTATGGGTATTTTTTCATGTTTTTATTGGTTATTATTAGTTATACATAACATTAGGGTTCATGTTGACATAATTATAAATGCATGGAATATAATTTGCTCTAATTCAGTCCCCAGTGCTTCCTGGTACCCTCCCTTTCCTCCTCCCCCCTCTTCCCTTTCCTCTACTTTTCTAATCTTTCTGCTGTTTACTTCCACTTTTTTAAAATTAGTGGATATACATAATGGTGAGATTCACTGTAGTATAATCATGTATGTACATAGGAAAGTTCTGTCAGATTCTTCCACTGTTTTACCCTAGTCAAATCCCTCCTCCCTCCCACTCAATCCGTTTCTTCTATTCTACTGATCTTTTATTTTTATGGAATTCCCTGGCCTCTGTTTTTCCATCCTTTCCTCCCTCCCTCCCTGCCCCCACCCTCAACTACCTTCCACATGTCAGAGAAAGCATTCAAACTTTGACTTTCTGGGTCTGGCTTCTTAATAATCATTTTTATACCAATAGTCCACATATAACAATTAAAACTCAATCCCAAAAGGGAGCGGGGAATAAATATTCATTAGATTAGACAAAGGGAAAGGAAGGGAAGGGGGATATGAATAGGAAAGACAGTAGAATGAATCTGACACACTTTCCCATATTCATATATGAATACACAACCAGTGAAACTCCACATCATGTACAACCACAAGAATAGGATCCTAATTAGAATGAGTTATATTACATGTATGTATAATATGTCAAAATACATTCCACTGTCATGTCTAAAAATAATAAATAATAAAAAGATTGTCAAAGAAGATTAAGCAACAAGGTCAAAAACAAAGCCCAACAATATGTTTTCTACAAGAAAAGAACTTACAATATACTCGGATTAAAAATAAATGGATGGGGGCTGGGATTGTGGCTCAGTGGTAGAGCGCTTGCCTCGCATGCATGAGGCACTGGGTTCGATCCTCAGCACCACATAAAAATAAATAAAATAAAGATATTGTGTCCATCTACAACTGAAAAAATATTTTAAAAAAAATAAATGGATGGAGGCCAGGCACAATGGTGCATGCCTGTAATCCTAGTAGCTAGGGAGGCTGACACAGGAGAATTGTGAGTTCAAAGCCAGCCTCGGCAATGGCGAGGTTCTAAGCAACTCAGTGAGACTTTGTCTCTAAATAAAATACAAAATAGTCCTGGGGTTGTGGCTCAGTGGTCAAGTACCACTGAGTTCAATCCTCAGTACCATAAATAAATAAATAAATAAATAAATAAATAAATAAATAAATTTTTAAAAAATGAATGGAGATGAGATAGCAGAATGTTTACTCTGCACCCTCTTTCCTGCTATGGACACACTGATTCAGTAGGAAAATACAATCCAATTCCCATTGTGGAAACCCAGAAATTAGTTGCAAGGCTCCTGCATTCTAGGTGAGCGTGGAATTAGCCACATGAAACCAATAAGAGATTTACAGGCACACACTTTCCAAAATCCCTATAATCATAGCATCATGAGACTGGAAAGAAACACCAGCTCTCAGTTTTCTCAAGAAAGAAGGGAAAGATAGTACTATATGTTCAGTGCTATAATTTTGAAGGATACTGCCTGAGGTGGGACATTTTGATTATCAGTCTCAGAGCAGTAGTGGAACCTGTCATATTATAGATACAAGGCACTATTGAGTACAAAGACTGCAGTTTGAAATAGTAAGTTAGCACCTGCCATAGTCTCACTCTTGCCTCAGTGAAAAACCAGAGATTGGACAGGACCAGCTCCTAGCTTCTAACTGTAGAGTATAGGAAAGGAATGGATCAAAAATTACACATTCTGATTGTGCTGGGGCTTTTCAAGACCTCTGTCTCATTTATCACATAGCTCTGTTGATACCTAGCATACTCTAGATGCCTTTAGGTTATTGAGAAAAAAAATGTTTAAATTAGCATGAATATTTGATAGGTTACTAGAACTTCTGGCCAGGCTGATTGTTGGAGGGTCTTCTATATGAGGCCAGTTTGTGAAGTGTGAGGGATTGAATGTATGGTTTAATGCACAGAGAGTAATACAGAAGTATGAGAATATTGCAGGAAAATGCACTCCAAGCACACAAACAAGGTAAATATCTTTAAAAAAATCCTAATGAAATAATATATATGATTAACCTGAAAGATATTCAAAGTAACCATCATAAATATACTCAGTGAGCTTAGGAGAATAATTCATGAATGGTGAGAATTTTAACAAAAATACAGGAAATATAAAAGATATCAAAATCCTCCTCCTAGCACAAGTACTGCTTTCTGGAAGTGTCATGAAGGAGGTCAGCTTATATTATTATTGTGTGGCCAAATAGAATTTATGTCTATTCATCAACCCTGATCCATGCAGACCCAACCAAGCTTCCCATCCTTGAAAACATAGCACAGTGGAACAGTGCACCTCCCAGGACTGCAGAGGATGCAGTTAACATGCTTCTCAAGACTGTGAAAAGCCAAAAACATCTTCATGACTATAGCTATTATTGATGCTATTAAAACAAGCCTTAGACCAAAAGGAAAGGATAAAACAAGTGAAGCTAAAATAGATAATATGACAGTTACAAATGACGCTATCTCCATTCCTAACAAGTGCTTCATGCAGTAGCTAAAATGATTTTGGAACAGCTCTTAAGATAAACAGAAAATGGTACTGCATCAGTGGCCATTGGTACTAACAAGCAGTAAAGAATTCATCCAGCCATCATTTCTGAGTCACTTTAGAAGCCCTTGGGAATGGATATTAAAATCTTAACTAACGTCTTAACCCATAGAACTTAAATGACAAAAAAGTTTGTTCAATAATACTGCATTGGACTCAGAGGTACTCTCAATATTCTAGTCTACTTTCCCCAATGAGTACAAATGCACTGGTGAATGTGAATGACCCAACCACAACTACCATTGTAAATCTTAGAGATATTAAAACAACTAAGAAAGTTGGGGAGGCATTCAGTGACTGTAAGATGGAGTAAGAACTGGTTCTCACCCAAAAGCTGGAAAATTCTTCCATAGTCAGAGTTGGAATAGCTAGGATTGGACATATTCAGTTTTGCTTATCTGTTACAACAACAGATGTGGAAATTAAAATAGTTTCTATTTTCTCCCTGGTGGACTTAGTGATGTAAGAAGAGAAAGCCTCTATTCTGTTTAGTGAAGCAAATTATTAAACTCTGGAGATAATATTCTTCTCATATAGAATTCTAATAGATGGCCTTATGCATTACATTTTTAAAACAAAATGAAGATCATGGCTGTTGATATATTTGTATATAATATATATTATATATATACATGGTGTGTGTGTTAAGGATATTGAAAGAGAACCTATGAAATACATTTGTAAGACAATTGGAAACAATGCTATTGTATTGGCTTATTTTGACCAATTCAATACTGACACCCTGAGTTGTACTCAGTTAGGCAAAGAGTTTGATTTAAACCACCTAAATCATTCTAGCCAATTGCTCAATACTTCAGGCTGTGAAAGTCATGGAAAGTCAGTTGCAGTTATTGTGTATGGTTCTCACAAACTGGCAATTGGGAAAACTTTATTCTGCATTTCATGGTGTCCTGTATGTTATTCACTGTTGTATTGGTTAGGATTCTATAGAGGAACAGAATCAACAGAAAGTATAATTATAAAAGGGGGACTTATTAGGCTGGCTTACACAACCAGAAGCTGGACAGTCCAGAATGGCTTTCTGTAGGCTATAAAAACCAGTAACTGCACAGTTCAAGAGGCCGAAGCCCTAGAAAAGAGGAATCAACAGTGCTACCCTAGTCCAAGACTAAAGGCTTTTGGAGAATCTGCTTTGTAAAAGTGAAGAAGCAAGAGTCCAATATCCTCAGAAGATGGCAGTAGCAATCAAGAACCCATTCAAGAAGAATTGAGCTTGCATCTGCTGTTACTTCTTTATTCTTCCAACTTATATTTTTGATACCAGATGTTGAACTCAGGGGCACTCAATCTCCAAGACACATCCCCAGCCATATTTTGTGTTTTATGTAGAGACAGGGTCTCACTGAGTTGCTTAGCACCTTGCAATTGCTGAGGCTGGCTTTGAACTGGCAATTCTCCTGTCTCAGCCTCCCAAAGTGCTGGGATTACAGGCCTGCGCCTGTCAACATTCTGGCTAAGTGATTGTCCATTCTCTGTTGGCTTCAGTCAGTACTCTGACCCTCTCAATTGTAATAGTCTAGAGGAGTTAATGTCAATCTTTTTCAATCTATTACCCAAAATTGAAGGGGTGGGAACATTTCCAAAATCAAAATTCAAATCAAAATTCAGTTTTTGAGGGCTGGGGTTATGGCGCAGTGGTAGCGTGCTCGCCTAGCACGTGTGAGGCCCTGGGTTCGATCCTCAGCACCACATAAAAATAAAATAAAAATATTCTGTCCACCCACAACTAAAAAATCAATATTTTTTTAAAAAATCAGTTTTTGATTCCAAATTCATTTTATAAGGCCAGCATCACTCTGACACTAAAGCCAGGCAAAAATATTACAAAAAAAGATTATAGGTCAATATTCCTTTTGGACATGGATTCAAAACTCCTGAACAAAATGCTAATAAAGAAAATTTAACAGCACATTACACTAAAAATAAACTGTCCAAAAAGGAAATTAAGAAAATAATATCATTTACAATAGCATCCAAAATAGTAAAACATTTAGGAATAAACATAAATAAGGAAGTGAAAATTTTCTGCCCCTAAAATAAGAAAAAGTGACAAAAGAAATTAATGAGAACATAAATAAATGTGACTGTATCCCTTATTCATTGCTTGAAAGACTTAATAGTGTAAAAACATCGATATTACCCAAAGAGTTTTACAGATACAAGGCAATCTCTACCAAAAACCCAGTGCTAGTTTTTAAAGAAATACAAAAATAATAAAATTCATCTGGAACAAAGAAACTAATTCCAAATGCAAATTTGAGTCATAAGAACAAAGCTGTGGGCCTCATTTTTGCTGATTATGAAGCATATCACAAGTTTACAGTAATCAAAATTTTAATGTGCTAGCAAAATAAGGGCATATAAGCCAGGCGCAGTGGCGCATGCCTGTAATCCCAGCACTTTTGGAGGCTGAGAGAGGAGAATCGTCAAAACCAGCCTCTGCAACGGTGAGGTGCTAAGCAACTCAGGGAGACCTTGTCTCTACATAAAACACAAAATAGGGCCAGGGATGTGGCTCAGTGTTCGAGTACCCCTTAGTTCAATCCCTAGTACCAAAAATAAAAAATAAAAAAAAAATAACAGCATATAAACCAATGTAACAGAAAAGGGAGTCATGGTAATGATTTCTCATATGAGACACCAAAATCCTGGCAAAAGCCAAAATGGACAAATGGGATTACATCAAACTAAAAATCTCTGCACAGCAAAAAGAAAAATTAACAAAATGTATAGCAATCTGTGAAGTGAGAGAATGTATTTGCGAACCATATTTGGGTAAAAGGTTAATATTCAAAATTTATAAGGAACCCCTACAATGCCACAGAATAAAACAAATAGGTGGCAGCAGATGCAGCTATATTAGAGTGCTTACCTAAAATGCTAGAGGCTATAGGCTTGATTCCCAGCAAACAAAAATAATTTTAAAATAATAGTAACAGAATAAAACAGACTGATATTAAAATGGACAAAGTACATGAATAGACATTTTTCAAAAGAACACATACATATGGCCAACAGGTACATGAAAAGATGTTCAGCATTACTAAGTATCAGACAAATGCAAATCAAAACACAATGAGATTCCACCTCACACCATTTGGGGTGATTTTTATTTAAAATACATGATGAGGGGCTTGGGTGTGGTTCAGTGGTAGAGCGCTTGCCTAGCGTGTGTGAGGCAGTAGGATCAATTCTCAGCACCACATATAAATAAATAAAATAAAGGTCCCTTGACAACTGAACAATAAAAAAAATACATGCTACGTTTTGATCAGGATGTAGAGATTATGAGCCCTTATACAAAATTCTTTCAATTGTAAAATGGCACAGCCACCATGGTAACAGTGTGATTTAGAAATCCCATTTCTAGATATTCAAAAGAATTGAAATGAGGTTTTTCAAGGAGAGATTTCCATTCTCATCTTCATTGCAGTACTATTCACAATATCAAGATGTGGAAATATCCTAAATATCCATCAACAAATATATATGTATACATTTTATAGGCAATAGATGTATATATAAGTATATACATATATACATAGAATATGTACATATGTAAGACCACCATATATGAAACATATCACTATATAAAATATATCACTATATATAAATATACATATATATTTAGATACAGATACATATAGATATACATTCACCCTTAAAAGATAATTCTTCCATTTGTAACAGCATGGGTCAACCATGAGAACATCATGATAAGTGACATAAGCCAGATACAGACAGAAAAATGCTATGATCTCTTTTATTTGTGAATCTAAAAGAAAAAAAATAGCCATATGTGTGAAAACAGAGTAAGATATTAGTTACCAGAGTATGGAAATGTAAGTTATAAGATATAAAGTTTGTTATTTAGGATGCATAATCTAGATATTGAATGCACAACATAAGAACTTTGGTTAATAATAATGTATTATATGCTATAGATTTGCCTAGAAAGTAGACTTGAAGTGTTCTTACCAAAATATAACTATTGTGAGATGATAGTTATGTTAATTATCTTGACTAATAATCTTTTAACCATGTATATGTATATCAAATATTGTTATATGTACAGTAAAAGAAGTTTCAATAATCTAAATAGAAGAAAATGTATAATAAATATTAAAGTAGAAATCAATGAAATGGGTAACAGGAAATCAATAGAGAAAAGCAAGAAAAAAACAATAGCTGGTACTTTGTAAAGATTAATAAGTCTATAAAGGCTAATAAAAAGAGGTAAAATACAAATTACCAATATTGGAAATTCAAGAAAAGATATCACCAATGATCTCTTAGATATCAATGGGATAATAAAATATACTACAAGTAAATGTATGATCACCTATTCAAAATTCTAGATAAAAAGGAACAATTTCTTATAAAACAAACTGTAGTAATTCACAATGAAGAAATAGACATTCTGATAGCCCTAAATCTATTTTTTTATTTTAAAAATTCAATCCACAATTACTAATCTTTCAAAACAGAAAGCACCAAGATCACATAGTTTCACCAGGTATATTCTCTCAAACATTTCAGAAAGAAATTATGTGAATTCTCTACAGCCTTTTTCTGAAAAATAAAAGAGAGACTACTTTCTAATTCATGATTACCATAACTAAATTAGATAAAAGTTCATAAGGAAGGAAAAATAATAATATATCTTATGAACAGATGCAAAAATTGTCAAAAGAATATTTTAAAATTAAATGCAAAAGCATATAAAAGGGATCATACATGATCAAGTGGTGTTTATCCCTAACACACAAGTCTCATTGAACATTCAAAAACCATTAATCTAATCCATCATATGAACAGACTAAACAAGAAAAATCACATGACTATATCAAAAGATGAAGAAAAAGAATTTCACAAAATCCAATATCCATTCATAATAAAACCTCTCAGAAAACTCCAGAGGGAAAACCTTCAATGTGTTAAAATAATAAAACCAACCTCTAACACATTATACTTAATAGTAAGAAAGTAGAAAATTTCCTTCTAAGAATAGAAATAAGACAGTATCTTTCTTCTTTTGCTACTGTTTTGCAACATCATACTGGAAGTCATAGCTAATATAATAGGACATGAAATGGAAACAAATTATACTTAATATGAAGAAGCAAATAAAACTGTCTTCACAGGTATGATTTTTAGAAAATTTGAAAGAACTGACCAAGAGAAATGTCTTTGAATTAAAACACAATTATAGCTTGATCATATGGTAGTTCTATTTCTAGTTTTTTGAGGAAACTCTTGTAATGTTTTCCATGGTAGCTAAAATAATTTACATTTCCACCAATAGTCTGTAAGGTTTCCTTATTCCTCCACATACTTGACAACATTTTTTTCTTAGTAATAGCCATTCTGACTGAGGTGAGATGGAATCTCAGTGTAGTTTTGATTCACATTTCCCTGATGGCTGAAGATATTGATCATTATTTTTCATATATGTATTGGCCATTTGTAGTTCTTTTGCGAAGTGTCAGTTCAGCTCATTTGCTTTATTGATTGGATTATTCTTTTGGTATTAAATACTTTTAGCTCTTTATACACTAATTCTCTGTCAGAATATCTGGCAAAATGTTTTTTTTTCATTCTGTAGGCTGTCTTTTCACTCTGTCGTTTCCTTTTCTGTGCAGAAGTTTTTAAATATGATGTAATTCCATTTGTCAATTCTTGCTATTATTTTGTGAGTTACTAGAGTCCTATTCAGAAAACTGTTGCCTGTGGAAATATGTTGAAGTGTTTCTCCTATGTGTTCCTATAGTAGTTCCAAAGTTTTAGGTCTTACATTAAGTTCTTGTATCCATCTTAATTTGATTTTTGTACAGGATGTGAGACAGGGATCTAGTTTCAATTTTTTACAGTTAGATGTCCTGTCCTGAATACATACCCAAAAGAATCAAAGTCAGCATAAGAAAGAGATAACTGCATACCATTTTATATCCTGGTACTGTTCACAATAACCAAGCTATGGAATCAGCCTTGATGCTTATCAACATATGAGTGGATAAAGAAAATGTGGTATATATAAATAATGGAGTATTATTCAAGAAAAAGAAGAGTGAAATCATGTAATTTGTGGGGAAATTGATGGAATTGGAGATCATCATGTTAAGCAAAATTAACCAGTAAACAAGTATCACGTTTTCTCTCATATGCAGAATCTATAAAAAATTTAAAATTAATTAATTAGAATTTTAAAATAAAAGTGCAATATGAAAGTAAAAGACAGCCTATTAGGAAAGGAGAAGGGAACAAAGAGAAGGAGGAAAGAGTAAGAGGAAAGTAGGGGGTGTGGACACAATCAAAGTATATTATATGTTTGCATGGATATGTCACAATGAAACTCATTAATTTTTACCATTAATATGGTTTAATAATATAATTTTTAAATAAATCAACAATTATAAGCAAGTATAGCAAGATTTCAGGAAACAAGATCAGTATATAAAATTCAATTGATATCCTATTTGCCAAGTACAAATGGAATGTGAAATAGAAAACAAAATATACTATTGACATTAACACAAAAGAAATTAAATTATTTGGTATACATCAAACAAAACATGTATGAGATATGATGAAAACCATAAAACACTGATGAAAGAAGTTAAAGAACTAAAAAAATAAGGAGATATTCCATGTTTATAGATACTAAGACAATATTGTCCAAATATCATTTCATAGAGACTGATTTCAAGTTTGTGGAATAAAGCAGGTCACTTTCCTGGGTGCTGTGTGGTGGGAAACCAGAAAAGGAGACAGGCAGCTTCTCAGCAAGTGAAGTATTGGAAAACTTCAGGGACATTCTAAGTCCAGAGGGTAGAAACTATACTGCCTCAAATCTATACTGGTAGTTGGGTAGACACACAAATAACATGAAAAAACAAGGGAACAAATCACCTCAAACAAACCAAGATACTTCAATAACAGAATCCATTGCCACCACAGTGGAAGAAATATCAGAAAAGGAGTTTAGAATGTACATACTTCTGATCTGTGAGGTAAAGGATGATGTAAAGAATGATATCAGAGAGAAAATACAGGAAGTGAAAGATCATTTCAATAAAGAGAGATTTTGAAAAAAATCAAGCAGAAATCCTTGAAATGAAGGAATCAAAAAACCAAATTAAAAATTCAATGGAAAGCATCACCAACAGACTATACCCCTTGGAAGACAGAGTTTCAGGCAATGAAGACAAAATATGCAATCTTGAAAATAAACTTGACAATGGATAAAAGATGTTAAGAAACCAGAACCAAACTTCCAAGAAATGCAGCATAACCTGAAAAGATCAAATTTATGATTTACTGGGATAGATGAAGGCTTGGAGATACAAACCAAAGGAGTGCACAATATTTTCAATGAAATAATATCAGAAAATTTCTCAGATCTAAAGAATGAAGTGGAAAATCAAATACAAGAGGCTTACAGGAACTCAAATATACAAATGCCATCTCATAGATCCAATTCAATTCCAATAAAAATCACAGCAAGTTATTTTATAGATATCAACAAACTGATACTGAAGTTTACATGGAGGGCAAACAATCCATAATAGCCCATTCAGTATTGAAAGATAATAAAGTTGGAGAATTAACATTCCCTCCCTTCAAGACCATAGACCTGCAGTAATCAAAGTAGTGTAATGTTATATTGACAAAAGAATGAATAAGGAGAACAATGGAACAGAATAAAGAACCCATAAATTGACCATATAAATACAGAAAACTGGTTCAAATATACTCTATTCAACAAATGGTGCTAGAAGAATTGGACAATTTCATGCAAAAAAAATCTGAATGCAAACCTTACACTGTTTATAAAAGTTACCTCAAAATACATAATAGGCCTAAATGTAAAATGCAAAACTTAAAGTGCCTAGAAGAAAATATTGTAGAATTAAAACCAATGGTACAGAATAGAAGACACAGAGACGTAAATACAGTTATCTTATACTAGACAAAGGCACCATAAACATACATAGGAGAAAAGATAGACTCTTCAACAAATGGTGATGGAAAAATGGAAATCCATATGTAGCAAAATGATATTAAACACCTATCTCTCACCCTGCATAAAACTCAATTCAAAGTGGATCAAGGACTTAAGCATTAGGCCAGAGACCCTGTGCCTACTAGAAGAAAAAGTAGGGCCAAATCTCTATCATGTTGGCTTAGGAACTGAATTCCTCAAGAAGTCTCCTAAAGTGCAAGAAGTAAACTCAAGAATCAATAAATGGGATGGATTCAAACTAAAAAGCTTCTTCACAGAGAAAGAAGCAATCAAGAACATGAAGAGAGAGCCTAGGGAAAAAGATAAAATATTTGCCACCTGCACCTCAGATAAAGCATAAATCTCCAGGATATATAAAGACTCAAAGTAAATTAACACAAAAAAAGACCCAATCAATAAATGGGAAAGGAACTGAACAGACACTTCACAGAAGAAATATATGAAAAAATGTTCAACATCTCTAGCAATTATAGAAATGCATATTAAAACTACACTGAGATTCTATCTCACTCCAATCAGAATGGCAATTATAAAGAATACAGGTAAAAATAAATGTTTATATTTTTTTCAACAAATATATGAAAAACTCCAATCAGAATGGTAATTATCAAGAGTAAAAGCAACAATGGGGTGGGGTTGTGGCTCAGTGCTAGAGAACTTGCCTGGCATGTGTGAGGCACAAGGTTCAATTCTCAGCACCACATAAATAAAGATAGTGTGTCCATTTACAAATAAAAATATTTTTAAAAAGAATTCAACAACAATAAATGTTGGTGATGACGTTGGGGGAAAAGGTACACTCTTACGTTGCCTGTGGGACTGAAAATTTGTGCAACCACACTGGATAGCAGTATGGCAATTCCTTAGAAAACTTGGAATGGAACCACTATTTGACCTTATTATTCCACTCCTTGATTTATAGCCAAATACTTTAAATCAGCATACTACAGTGATGCAGCCATTTCAATGTTTATAGCAACTCAATTCACAATAGCTAAGCTATGGAACCAACTTAGGTTCCTTCAAATGATGAATTGATAAAGAAAACGTGGTATACATAATGAAGTATTACTCAGCCATAACAAAGAAAGAAATTATGACATTTTCAAGTAAAGGGATAGAACTGGAGAATATCATGCTAAGTGGAAATAAACCAGTCCCACAAACTAACTGCCAAATATTCTCTATGATATAGAGATGCTAACACAAATGTGGGAGGAAAAATAGAAGTTCAGTAGATTAGACAAAGAGAACGAAGGGAAGGGAGGAGGATAGGAAAAGGAAAGACATTGTAATAAATCTGATATAACTTTCATATGTACATCTATGAATAAACCACAGTGAATCCCAGAATCATGAACATCCACAAGAATGGGGTCCTAATTAGAATAAGATATATTCCATACTTGTATAATTACATTAAAATGGATTCTACTGTCATGTATAACTAAAAATAACCAGTAAAAAGATTCAAACAACTCGATAGCAAGAAAATAAATAATTTTAAAAATGGACAAATTGATCTCAATATACATTTCTTAAAATGTTCAACATGTCTAATCAGGAAAATGCAAATAAAATCAAAATGAGATATCATCTCATATCTATCAGAGTAGCTACTTCCAAAAAGACAAATGATAACAAGCATTAACAAAGATATGGAAAAAAAAAGACACTGTAGTACACTTGGTGGGAATACAAATTAATATGCCCATTTTGGAAAATAGTATTGAGATTCTGCAAAAACAAGGAACTAAAAATATAATAACTATATGATCCAGCATTCCCACTTCTGGGTATAAATAAATACAAATGAATTAAAATTAGTATGTCCCACTTCCATGTTCATTGCAACATAATTCATAATAGTTAATATATGGAAGCAAGCTAAGTGTCCATCAACAGAAGAATGTATAAATAAAATCTTATATATATATATATATATATATATATATATATATATATATATATATATATATATATGATGGAATTCTGTACAGCCTTTGAAAGAAGGTATTTCTATCATTTGTAACTACCTGAATGGAACTAAAGGACATTATGTTAAGTGAAATAAACCAGGTACAGAAAGACAAATATTGAACCTTCTCACTTATATGATGGAATCTGAAACAATTTATCTCAAATATGCAGAAAGTAGAATAGTGGTTACTAGAGTCTTTGGCTATGGGGGCAATGGGGATATGATGACCAAAGGGTACATAACCTCAGTTAGATCAGAGGAATATGGTTTTTTTGTTCTTTGAGATACAATGCATGGTAAATGTAGTAAATAATAATGTATATTTCAAAATTACTTAGAAGTATATAGAAGTAACTCCCTTATGTCTTGAGAAGGATATGGAACAAATGAAACTCTCTAAAGTGGCAAGAATATAGAAGAAACGAAATGCCTATTCTTTGCTTTATAAGAGCACATGAAATTTACTTTCTTAGCAATTTTGAAATGTACAATGTATTACTTTCTCACAAGAAAAGTGATAAGTATTTAAGGGATGTATACATTAAGTAATCTCATTTAGTTTTTTCATATTGTGTTTATAAATCATAACATCACTTCTTACACTTTTATATATATTAGTATAATTTGTCAATTTATAATGACAAAATATAAATCAAAATGACAAATACAAGGAATTTAACATGTGAGTTTTACCAAATTTTAGTTACAATTCTTTTTTTATAAACTGTGCTAAAATATAGAAAATGAGTGGGATTCCAAACTCAATTTTTCATTTTCTGAAAAAGATTGTTTGTATTACTTTGCACTCAGTCTTTGCCCTGCTTCTAGCCCTAGGCAATCAATGATCTCTTTTTTATAACTTTAAATTAGTCTTGCCTTTTCTAGAACTTCATATAACTGGAATCATACAATAAATACAATACTTCTAAATGGCTTCTTGCATGCCCAGAATAATGTTCCTGGGTTTATCCATGTTTTTGTATGTATCAGTAAGTTATTTTTTTATTTATGAATATATTCCACTGTATACTTATAACATGTTTAATTTATTTATTCACTGATAGTGATTGACTTGTTTTAAATTTGTGTATATTGTCAACGAACTGCTATGAATGTTTGTGAAAAAATTTTTTGTGTATGTACATGTATTTTAATTTATCTTGTGTAAATACCTGGTAGTGATTAGGTCATAAGGTAGAATGTGTTTTTCACTTATCAGATCCTGCCAAAGAATTTTCCAAATTGGTTGTTTCATTTCACAAACCTCTCCTCAGAAATTCATGAGAGTTTCATTTTTTCTTTACCCATACCAAAACTTGGTATTTTCAGACTATTTAATTCTGACCATTTCAGTTGACATACAGTGATATCCTACTATGTGCTATGATCTGAATATGTCCTTCAAAACCCATATGTCAGAAACTTAGTCCCTAGTGCCACAGTGTTGAAACATGAGGCCTTTTGGAAGTTGTTTAGGTCATGAAGTGCTCACCCTTGTAAATAAAATAATGCCATTATGAAAATAACTTACAAGAGTGGATTTGCTCTCTGCTTTTCTGCTGTATGAGGACACAGCATTCACAACCTTTTGTCTTTCCACATTCTGCCATGTGAAGATGCAGCAAGAAAGACATCACCAGATGCCAGAAGCTTGTTTGGGTGCTTTCCAGCTTTCAGAAATGTGAGTAATATATTTCTATCTTTAAAAATTATCAAGTCTTGGAGCTTCTGTGATAGCAGCTCAAAATTAATTGAGATATTATGAATTCAGGTATTCCACTTTATTTCCTCTATTGGTTTATTATCTATGCCTTTCTATTTTATTTTTTAGTAATTGCTACATGGTTCACAGTGTCCACCTTATCAAATTCACATTCAAACATATTTTACCATTTCATGTATAATCCAAGAAATTTAAAACTGCGTACTTCTATCTTCCCTCTCCCATTCTTCTGTGGTATTGTTGCCATATATTTTATTTCTACATATGCCATAAACTCCACAATTATTATTTTCGTCTAATAGGTTATTTTCCCATTCTTCTACTTTTAATCTAGTAACATGGTTCTATTTTTATTTTCAAATTTGTTCTACTTTATTTTTCTGTATTTTCATTAAAAATAACAATTGTGTATATTAATGGGATACAATGTGATGTTGATGTTTTTGATCTATGTATACATTGTAGAAATAGTAATTCAAGCTAATTATCCATCACCTGACCAATTTATCATTGTATGGTAAAAACTTCACAAATCCATACTTTTAGCAATTTAGAAATATATTATACAATATTATTAATTGTGGTTAACATGCAGTACAATAGCTACACAAAACTTATTTCTCCAATTTAACTGAAACTTTTTATCTTTTAATTAGCATCTTCCCTTACCCTTTCCTATGTTTACAAATGATTATAGAAGTATTTCAATATTATTTTACAAATAATAAATTTTAGTAAGTGAATTTATAAATGTGGAAGCAACAAAAAGAAATGAAGATTGATAGTATTATAAACCAGAATAGTAGGGTTGTAGCATAGTGAGGAAAACCAAGGTTCATGTTCATTGAGCACAATGGCCAATAATTTTTATCTCATGGCCATGAAGGAAACACTTAATGCCAGTACTGTGAAGGCAAGGTCCAGGGCATGTGGGCTCAGTATTCTCTTGTGCTTGTGTCTGTCTTTTCTTAGCCCATATAGATAATTCAGTGAGACACAGTATATGTTCTAGGAGAAAGAGGAGTAAAATTCTATGACACACAGAATGAGCAATGAACTTTGTCTGGGGAGAGGTAAAGAAAGTAAAAGTAAATGACTTTTGAACCGACTTAAAGAATGTGCATAATTTTCTAAATGGATAATGTTGCAAACATAGATATTTCAGAGGAAGTAGAAGATTCAATGCCAAAAATTACTTATAAGACATGATTTCTTTTATTGTGGTAAGAACACTTAACATGAGATCTACTTTCTACAATTTTGAGGGACTCTAAAAAGAGCAATGGGACTGAAGGTTAGGGTATTTGGAATATAGTTGTGAGAGACGATGTTGGAAATATTGGCTAGGAACATATAGTAGAAGGGAGTTTATAAACCTTGCAATGGAAAAGTAATGTCAGTCACCCATTTGGTGAGCTAAGAATTTCACTAAGTCCATAATTACACATACTGAGATTTTGACCATTTTTTTAAAATATTTATTTTTTAGTTGTAGGTGGACACAATAGCTTTATTTTATTTTTATGTAGTGCTGAGGATCGAACCCAGTGCCTCCCGCGTGCTAGGCGAGCACGCTACCACTGTGCCATAACCCCAGCCCTTGACCATTTTTTTAATCCATAAAATATTTCAGAAGTTGGAAAAGTGACATCAGAAAATGGTAGACTAGGAGGTACCAAGCTGCACTCCCCTACACAGAAAGATAAACTATCAACTATCCTCAGAGAAGAACACCTTGGTATAAAACACACGAGGTAAAGATAAGCCTAAATTACCTGTGTGTTCCCTAGGACTGAATGAAAATCCATATTGAAAGGGTAAGAAAACTGCTCTTTTTGACCACATTGCCTATCCTTCTCCACCAAGTTAGCACTGTGGCACACAGAAAGAATGTGTTAGGGCCATGATTTCTACCATGGGGAAAGAAAACACAGGGAAATAGACATCCAGCTTTCCTAGCATTCTCAGACAATTTCCAAGAAGCCCACTATATTCTGACCTCAGAGGTAATGGTAAAAATAAGGGGAAACTACCTGGGATCTAGCAAGGATCCATCAAAACAAGTGTGCAGATTTTGGTGATAGATAAGTGCGCTGCTCTGCAGTGGCTTTATCAGAGGTAACAGCTAACAGAGTCTGCCCACAAAGCTGAACTGGTCAACCCCAGAAAAGGTGAGAAGTGCTAGCTCACTTCAAACTCTATACATCCAACCTTGAAGCCCAGCCTCATACCATATCCAGTTACCTCACCCAGAGAGGGAGAAGACTCCACAAAAATTTTTCAGTATAAACTCAGTGACTGATTCTTCCTCGGAATTAATATGTCTGAGAATTTAATCAGTTTTCATTTCAACCTCAAAACACACTCACAAGACCCCACCCAGAAAGGCAGACAGTAACTGCAGTGAATTCCAACAAAAAGCAGGTACTAATTGATCCATGCCTGGGAGATTTAGTGTTTCCCATGTCTTTAAAGTTCACTTCTAGACACTTCCAAGGGAGGGAGGCAAATATCAAACATGTATTTATATTGATCATAATAATTGATCGATCAACTCTTCTCTACCTAACCTCAAAACCTCTCCTAACCCCCCCCCCTAACTGCTAAACCCAAATAACAGTATCGTCTGGCAAGAGGATAAACTCTTGTTTAGATAGTCCATAGGGAATTGCAGTGCTCATCCGGCTCCTCATCTTGATCACAGACATGAGCCAGTGGTCTTAACAAATATCAGAGACTAACCAACTTCTGCACCTAAATTCATAGCAAAGGCAGCAGCCCAGTCATCTAAGGAGACTGAGAGTAAGTTTTTTTTTTGATTTAATTATTTTATTTAAATGCGTTTCAAGTCATAGTACATGAACAGAGCTCAGTTATTCCATTTTTCTGGTTGCAAAACAGATAAAGTCATACCATTTGTGTCTTCATACATGCACCAGGGGTAGTAATGACCCTCTCGATCAACCATCATTACTATACCCA
>CM053417.1:76147590-76243556 GCA_028644305.1 Xerus rutilus | reverse complement strand
GGGGGGCAGGAAAGGGGAATGGGTATAGTAAAGATGGTTGATAAAAAAAAAAAATATATATATATATATATATATATATACTGTTCATTGAAAGTGCATATAAAGGTGTTTAATATGAAGAATTTAATCTGCTAAAAAAAAAAGTTTTAGGGGTAGCGGGCTAGCTCAGTGGTAGAGTGCTTGCCTACCATGTGCAAGGCCCTGGGTTCAATACCCAGCACAGCAAAAATAAATAAAGTTTCAGATTTAGGATTAGGGATGATCAAACTGTACAACTATAAATTGTCAATACATAATACAAATTTTGAAAAGAATGTTAATTAGTATGAAGTTGGTAACATGCACAATTCTCCAGGGGGAAAAGTTATTCTAAGTTGGAGAAACAGATGAAAATCTTCTTAAATTTGTATCAGAAATAATAATTTCTATAATTTAGAAACATTTATTAGGGGCTGGGATTGTGGTGCAGTGGTAGCGCGCTCACCTAGCATGCGTGAGGCACTGGGTTCGATCCTCAGCACCACATAAAAATAAAATAATAAAGATATTCTCTCCACCTACAACTAAAAAAAATAAATATTAAAAAAAAAAGAAACATTTATTAAATGCTTTATGGGTACATAGAAATATTCTAGTATTCTGCCACCAACTCACATTGTTGCTTTTCAGAACCCTCAATATTTGCAAGGAGACATTTGGCATTCACAAATGTTTTTGTCAACTGGATAATGACAGTAGTCTTTCTACTGCAACTGGAAAAATTTTGAAAATGCTGAATTAAAATAACATTATACAAGCAACCAACCTCTGACAACAATCAGAACAATCAGTTTATGCCTAACTCATGCTGACTGAAGATCAACAGTGGACTGACAACAGAGACCCCCAATATCATGACTTTGACAAAATCAATCACTTCCTTCTTAACTTATATTATAGCAGTAAATACACTAAGATGTACCCCTTCAAATTATTACAACTTCACAGCTTTGATTATGTGGTTTTTACAAAGACCACTCCTAAATTTTTAACAAATTCCTGTTACTTTTATCACAGTCTGTCCTTTCCTTTAAAAAAATCTTTGGAGAATCACCCTTTTTAAGTTAAGGGAAACAAAATTAAATGACCCAATGCACAAATTTTCTTTCTGTTTATCTTCCCCAGCAATTTCAAATTAAAACCCTATCTGGGGGCTGGGGTTGTAGCTTAATCGTAGAGCACTTGCTTAGCATACACAAGATGCTGGGTTCCATCCCCAGCACAGCTATATAAATAAGTAAATAAATACAATATTGGTGACATTAAAACATTTTTAAAAAACCCTTCTCACACAAACTTTATCAACATTTGTCCAAACTTCCCATATGTAGTTTTCCTATGTGAAATTCTGTGATTGAAAACACTTCCATATTTGTCTGGTTAGATTTCTCTCCTGTGACAAAATAACTGAGATAATCAACTTTAAATAAGGAGACATGTGTTTTAGCTCACAGGTTCAGTCCATGGTCAGTTGGTCCCATCACATTGAGCCTGCTGTGAGGCAGAACATTATGGCAGAGAGCATGTGGTGGAGCAAAATTGCTCACCTCTTGGAAGCCAGAAAAAAGGAAAATATCAGAATCTCAATATCCCCTTCAAGGGCATTCCCTTAATGACCTGACATCCTTCCACTAGGCCCACTTCCTAAAGGTTATTCCACCTCCTAACAGCACCATCAGCTGAGAACCAAGCTATCAACACATGAACTTTTGGGGATATTTAAGATAACAAACCATGTTGGGCATGGTGGCAAATTCATGTAATCCAAGTGATTAGTAAGATTTTTTGCTGCAATGACCAAAGACCTAATGAACAATTTTAGAGAAGTAAAAGTTTATTTGGGGCTTAGGATTTAGAGGTTTCCGTCCATAGAGGGCCAACTCCAATCCTTAGAGACTGAGTTAAGGCAGGACATCATGGCAGAAGAGTATGGTGGAGGAAAGTGGCTCAGAACATTGCACCAGGAAGCAGAGAGCAGGACATTCCCCTCACCATAGTGAAAATGTATACCACAAAGGCATGTCCTCCAATGATCTACCTCTTCTAGCTATGCCCTACCTGCTTACAGTTACCACGCACTTAATCTCTATCAGTGAATTAATGCACTGATTAAGTTAAAGCTCTCATAACCCAATACTTTTACCTCTAAACTTTATTTCATTGTCTTCCACTTGAGTTTGGGGGTACACCTAAACCATAACACCAAGTGACTGTGGAGGCTGAGGTAGGAGGATTACCTGTTAGAGGACAGCCTTAGGAAGTTAACGAGAACTTGTCTCAAGATAAAAATAGAAAGAGCTGGATACGTAGCTCAGTGTTAAAGCACCTGTGGGTTAAATCCCAGTGTCAAATGAAAAAAAAAAAAATGAGCCATAACACCTTCCTGGATTTGGTTCCCTTTTAAATTTCAGTTGCATCTTGGAGGAGTTTGAGGATTTTTAACCTGAAATACCAAATATTTAACTTGGAAGTTTGAGTTCAAGTTTATAGAGTTTTGTCTGCATCCCCTACCCGTGGTTTAATATCAATTTAGTTTTTAAATAAGAATACATGTCTTCCTTCCTCTGTAAAGATTGTATTATTCTCTAGTATCAGCAAGACATTCAATTTGGAATTTTTTCCATGCTCTCTTCTTCGCCCCCTCTGGCTATTAGTGGTATCTATTCAGGCATAATTAGTTAGGACTGAGAAACAATAGCTGGTTTGAAAATGAAGCTAGCCCAGGCATAGATTCTACAGGTTACCTTAGTTTAAATAAGAACCATGTTCTAACCCCATGATTTCAAAATGTTTTCAATTACCTAATCAGTTAAAAAAAATCTTAGCATGTACACTAATATTCATTTGTTTTTATTTTTATTTATAAATAATATTCATTTATAAATGTACATTAATATTTTATACATTCACAAATATGCGCATGTTTATATATAAATTATACATATGTTGTACTATACTAAATATTATAAAACATACAAAATAAAAATGGTCAAAGGATGTAAAATGTAAATATACGAAGTTTTATTATATGAAACTTTTATTGTATACACCTTCCAGTATCCTAGTGGATTACCTTTTAAATACTACTTTGCAAACACCTTTTCTAACCAACAATTAACCAACATAAGAATTATTCTCTCTTGGTGAACATAGTATTTCTTTTCTTTCTATTAAAATAGTTTCTGTCTAGAACAAGATAAAGGAAAGAAGCAGGGGAGGATCAGATAACATAAAGATATAGGGAAGATCAGTGGTGTAGAAGGAGACTCAGAGGGAGAGAAGAGGGATGGAAACGGAGGAAATGCAGAATGAATTCTTAAAAATCATGCTATGGTTTTTAACAAGGAATTTCACCATTATGTATAAGTAGAAAGAGCCAATCAAAAATAAATAAATCACCTGGCACACTGGCACTCGCCTGTAATCCCAGCGGCTCCCGAGCCTGAGGCAGGAGGATAGAGAGTTCAAGAGCCAGCCTCAGCAACTTAGGGAGGCACTTAGCAACTCAAGGAGACCATGTCTCTAAACAAAAAAAAGGGAGGGGGTGGGGATATGGCTCAGTGATTAAGCACTCCTAGGTCAATCTCCAGTACCAAATCAAGCAATCAATCAGTCAATTCATGAGCAAAAGGAAGATCAGTAGAACAGAGGAATGAGAATTAGAGGGCAAAGGGATAGGAGAAGGGGGGAAACATGAACTAGAATCATGTTCCATGCATGTACAAATTTGTTGAGATGAACCCAACTACTATGTATAACTATAGTGCTCTAATTAAAAAAAGAAAAAGAAAAAAATAAATAAGGATAAAATAGCTTTTGTCCTCCAGCAATAGGGAAAAACTTGCATCCTGATTTAAAGTCTGATAAAAAGCTGATAAAATTTAAAAGTTCTTTTAATTTTTCCTGTTTTGCCTGCTATTTATCACTGCAACAACAATATGTGGAAATAAGCACCATATACTACTGCAGATTTACTTGTGTGTCATCAGTCTTAATCTAAAATAGTAACCACTTTCTTAGCACGGCAATTGAAGCAGAATTCATATATTGATTTTTACAAGTGTGTAAAAATTGTGGAAGATTACATGATAAATGTTAATAAAATGTATTTATTGGAAAGTTTATTGTTGTCTTAAAGCAAATGTAGGAATATTATTGCAGAGTGAGTAGATCTGTTTTTTCATATAGGGTTCCATGTTTTTTTTTAAATATTTTTTTTAGTTGTAGATGGACACAATGTCTTTATTTTATTGCTTTGTACGTGATGCTGAGGATCGAACCCAGGGCCCCACGCATGCAAGGCAAGTGCTCTACCGCTGAGCCACAATCCCAGCCCCTAGGGTTCCATGTTGATCTGAAATAGAATGCTAGCTAATAAAAAGTTGTTCAAAAGCAATTCTTTAAGGCAATTTTTAAAAGTTACAGTTACACCTGGATTTACATATGAGGCAAGTTCATTATTTCAAAAACCATTGTGGTCTTAAATGTATCCATTTTCTAAAATAACAAATCTCAATATGAACTGTGGTTTTCATAGACATTCACATAAGTGTTTATGGTTGTGCATGCTAGTTAGTTTTAAAACAAAAGCCCAAATCCTGTATGTGTTAAACTGAAAGGCTTTGTAAACAATTCTCAGGCAACTGAAAATTGAGTTGATGTTTCATGTTTGATGAGCTGGGGCTCTAATCATTTGAACATGATTTGACTTAAAGTTTTTTCTGTGCTTTTCCAGTGGATTTTGTGCTAGTGAAAATTAAATCCAGTGACACATTTTGTAGAGTTAGGAGATTATTCATTTTTTCCTAGCCTGTATTCTGCTGAGTAAATTAAGTTCAAGATGATTTATAGGTCTAGGGATATAGCTCAATGGTAGAACCCATGCTTAGCCCACAGAGGCCCAGGGTTGAATCCCAGCATTAAAATAAAGATAATTTATAAACTGTTGCTGAATTATAATTCAGGAATTAATTTGTTTCATTCTACAATCTCTAAATGGCTTGCCTCTTCTTGTCATATGAGTCTGGAAATAATCTAGTTATTAGGACTTGGGACAAATAAATTTGCCGTAACAAATGAAATAAATTGGATTTATATTCTTGCTAATCCCCATGCATACACTAATTGTAAAACCCTGGATCAAATAACCTATGGAACTGTTCAGAACCTACTTTAAAATTGGTGCAAAAAGGGGCCTGGGGTTGTGGCTCAGCGGTTGAGCACTTGCTTTGCATATGTGAGGCACTGGGTTCAATCTTCAGCACCACATAAAATAAATAAAGATATTGTGTTCATCTACAACTAAAAAAATTTTTATTAAAAAAATTGGCGCAAAATGATGCGGTTTTCCTGCACCCAAGAAGTTGGAAGTTGGAGGGGGGAAATTGGCCAGAAAGACCTGAAAACCCCTGTCTCCTGCCTGAAATAAGGAAAAATAGGACTAATGATAAAAGAAAAATATATGTAAATCGGACTTCATCAAAATTAAGGACTTTTGGGGAACAGGGATATAGATCAAAGGTAAACTGCTTACCTTGCACGTGTGAGGCGCTGGGTTCAATCCCCAGCCCTGGAAGAAAAAATAAAATAAGAATGTTTGCTCTTCAAAAGACACTGTCAGCACAATGAAATGACAAGTCACAGAAAGGGGGAAAATGTTTTCAAGGCACATATCTGATAAGGGATTTCTATTTGGAATGTAAAGAATAATCAAAACTCAGAGGAAGTGGCATGCAGTGGGTACATATTTCTTTTGGGGATGAAAAAAAATCCTTTTGGAATTAAAGGTAATGTTTTCAAAACTAGGAATATACTATAACTTATAGAAATGTAAACTTTACATGGGTGATTCGATGATATCAATTCTGCCTGTCAAAGAGTATTTTTACAATGGCTGTATTGCCAAAAGCAATCTACAGGCTCAATGCAATACCCAGCAGAGTGCCAATGAAATTCCCCACAGAGCTAGGAAAAGCAGTTCTAAAACTCAAGGAAAAATAAGACCCAGAATAGCCAAAACAATTCTAAACAGTAAGAACAAGGCTGGGAGCATCACAATACACAACTTCAAGTTATACTCCAGAGTTTTAGTAATAAAATATCATGGTATTGACATAAATACTGACTTGAGGATCAATGAAATAGAAGACAAAAAGACAAATCCATTTAGATATAGTTATCTCATCCTTGACAAAGAAGCCAGAAACATACATCAGAGAAAAGATAGCCATTTTAACAAATGGTAATGGAAAAACTAAATATCCATTTGTGGATAAATGAAAATAAATTCCTGTCACCCTGAACAAAGTTCACTCGATGTGGACCAAAGACCTAGGAATTAGACCAGAAACTTTGCAACTGATAGAAGAAACCAGGATCAAAACTCCAACATATAGGTGCTGACAACAACTTCCTCTCTGGGAACTTTTGGAGGAGATTTGGTTTACATGCAAACTATAACATATGGTGAATAGTCACTAATTCTGCTTATTACCCCTCCACAAATAAGTAGCCCAGGTAGCCAAGTTTCAAGATATGAGTGCTTAATTTAA
The DNA here is from genome assembly GCA_028644305.1 of Xerus rutilus. Taxonomy (NCBI): domain Eukaryota; kingdom Metazoa; phylum Chordata; class Mammalia; order Rodentia; family Sciuridae; genus Xerus; species Xerus rutilus. The sequence continues at coordinate 76,236,966 of CM053417.1, read as the reverse complement.
GGATCATGGTCTCACAGGTGATACATGTAAGGAGAGATAATGACCACCTATTTCCTTCATTTTTGTCACACATATCCTGGTATCTGAGTAATGGCTCCTCTTGGATACATATCCCCATTTGCAACATTATGTGGCTCACTTTATCTTCTGCCTCAAAACATTGCTTCCTATTCTGCTTGTCCACATAAGAGTCAACTCACAGAAATAGCTGCTGTTCAGTGATGTGTACAAAATGAAAAACGTGGAAGGTCAGGAAAATGTTTCCTTCCCTGAGGATCTTATAAGCTAATTAGCAGATATTTATCAAGAATATACTGTATGTGAGGCTTAACAAATGGGACATAGGGATGAATAAATCTCACTCCGTCCTCAAGAAGCTCAGTATAACAGAATGAAAGGTATTAGAACCTTTTTCTTAGTGACTTTCTAGAAGTAAATTGTGATCCTTTACTTGGCTGCACACTATGTAGCCTTATACTAAATAACTAAATTAGGAGAATATGAAGAGGACCTCTCCAGAGCAGATGTAATAGACAAGTTGAACCCTTTCATCATGATAGCTATGAGAACTAGGAACTACAACTAACGACATGTTTTTTTTTTCTATTATGGCCAGCTTAAATACCAGTGCCTGATGATAACCAATTTCCCCAGATTAATGATGCCAGATTAGGATAATCCTTCATTTCATATATGTGTGTGTGTGTGTGTGTGTGTGTGTGTGTGTGTTTATCTTGACATATGTACACCTTCACATTGTAATGTTTTAGTAATGCATAGATATATATATAGTATCAACTCCAAACCAGCACCTTATTCTTGAACATGTTTCACATCAATAGAGTGTCATAGGTACATTTACATAAAGCCATATGTCATTTTTTTAAATTCACATATTTAAATGAACTGTATAATGTATTCTCTAGTGATCTCAGGCTAAATACTGTTGTCAATTTATTCTGTCTTGAGGAAAGGACATTTATTTATTTATTTTATGGTTTTATTTTTCCAGACCTAGATAGAGCATGTGAAACAGGAAGTGGCTAACTGAATAAACATAAGTCCATATATCTATCTGTCCATATTTACATGCATACACATCTCAATATGTACTAAATCAATGAATGGCAAGCATATAAACTGCTTATGTCACTGGTGCTTAGAATTCAGGATTTTATTCTGAGTTGCTATAGGCTCCAGCAGACCCTTCATTTCTCATTCTGCAAATATTGCACAGAACATGCAGATGTATGCCTGATGTAAAGTCCTCCCCAGTGGTGTGAGACTGGTGTCCACCCCCCTGCTTCATTCCCATTTCAACAGCCCCTATGTTCTTTGGTGACAGAGGCTGGCCCAGGCTGTTTCCATGGAAACTATAACAGTTATGGGGGAGATGAGAGAATAGAGAAGGGGTTAGAATATGCCCTAAAGAGAAATAAAATGTCTATTTCTCTTCAGTTGTATTATGTGCAGATTCTAAATCCCAGTGTGGCATATAGTAGTAGGCCTTCAATACATGTTGGAAAACCAAATGAATGCATCTTCAGAAATCACTCTGAGGGGCTTCCTCCATCATAATAAATAGACTTTTCCAGTATCAATGACTCAGATGTCCTATTCACACCATAACCAAGTTCTCCCAAACATAATTAATTACAAATATTCTCTCTCATTATCTTTCTAAACCATTAGAATGTCCCAGAAATTTCAAGTTTTTCAAGATACAAGTTACATTTCCTGAATTGCATCTGCCGTGAAGTGGTAACAGAATATCATTTCTTGGATCCTTGGAACTGATTTAGAGTTTGGAAAATATAATCACTATATACTACTAAAAGTAGTATTCAAGAAATGGGGAAATTCCCAAAGGTAGGAAGAATGATAAGACTGTTGACAACCTTTGGTAGGACACATTTTGCTCTGGAACTATGGTTTAATGCTCTGACTTCCAAATGGTAAGCACAGTTTGGAACACTTAAAATTATAAAGCAGTGGTTTCATAAAAATGATTTAATACTGCATTTCACCATATAATTGTCACAGATTCTATCACAAATTTTTTGAAAAAAAAGTGAGTTATGACCATTATGTGAAGGTTTTTAAAATTTTTCCTGATATTATTTGAAAATCATTTATCACAAACGGGTGCAAGATCAGAATGTACAGACTACTCATGAATATACATTAATGTGGTGGTGATGATTATGTGGCAAACTACAGTATTTTAATTTTTTTAAAAAATGGTTTATTCATTTATTTTGAAGAGGTAGGAAATATGTGTAAAAAATTCAAGGCTTTTTTATCCAAATGTTTGTATGTGTGTGTGTGTGTGTGTGTGTGTGTGTGTGTGTTAATATCAACTGTGTAAATTGCACATATGAATTTTTATTGGATCATCCATGAACTTATGGCTAGAAAAGTTTTCTTAGAGTAGAAATTGGATACTTTCAAGTGGTTAAAAATTAAAAGTTTATTCTAAATGTGATCTTTTAAGATTTATGATCTTATTTTGTTTTTCATGAAAAGTTAGTAAGAGGAAATGGTTATAAATAATTTCCAAATTCAGCATAGGATCTATATAAAAAATAGATCTGCTACTAAATGAATTCTACATAAAGTATTTCTTATAAATTAACTGTACATCTGTTTTTCTTTTTAAATTTGCTTTATTTGTGGTCTATATAAATGTAATTTATAATTATAAATATAAATTTGCTATTATTATTTTAGAATGTCTTATCCAGAGTTACAAGATAAGTTTACTTAAATCTGGGATATTCTGCATATCAATGTGTATTCAAAATTGAAAGAGTGCTGCAACTCTTGCCTTCTCCTCATGCGACTCTATTGGAATCTTCTTTTCCCAAGGCTGTGGGCTCTTTTTGATATCTGTACCTCAGCAAGAGTGGATAAAAGCCATGTTGGAATGGATAAACCACACAAATAAGAATTATAGATGTGGATTACAGGCCACCAAAGAAGAATGAGCTTGCTGAGGATCCATGCCAAATTTTGGAAATGTCTGAGATGTTAAGAGGTGAGTACTTTGGTGATTGGTGGTTGTGTTTGTGTGTGTGTGTGTGTGTGTGTGTGTGTGTGTGTGTGTGTTTGAAAGGGTAGACTGTAGTGAGAAGATGATCTGTATAATATGAAAAGCTTATAAGAAATGTGAGCTTTTGGAATTCTAGAAAGGTTAAGCTATCAAAAAGTAGTGAAAATCGGAAGAAACAGCTAATAAAATTATCTTCGTAGGTTGAAAACATTTAGGCTCTTAAAATCAGCAAGAAAATCATCATAGGAGGGGGTTATTGCAAAAGAACCATCATTATTGAGTTTATTGATCAAATACCAAAAACTTTCTGTTTATTTTTCCATTTAATACTCACAGCAATCTTGTAATGTAGGAATTATCTCTATTTTACGCATAGAAAACAATCTTGAATGTCTTTATGGCATTTTCCAGTAAACAGATGGATTAGAGACTATCATGCTAAGTGAAATAATCCAGTCCCCAAAAGCCTAAGGTTAAATGTTTTCTCTGATATGTGGAAGCTAACCAAGAATAAGGGGAGGAGGAGAAGAATAGAAGTTTAGTAGATTAGAAAATGGAGAATGGAGGGAAGGGAAGGGGGATTGGAAAGGGAAAGACAGTGGAATGAACCTGAAATAATTTATATATATATATGTGTGTGTGTGTGTGTGAATACACCACAGTGAATCCCACTATCATGTTTGTCCACAAGAATGGGGTCCTAAATAAAAGAAGATACATTCCATCTTGTATAATTATATCAAAATGGATTCTACTGTCATGTATAACTAAAAGGAACCAATAAATAATATCCATTAAATGCAAAAAAGAAAAAAATCTTGAACATGTTATCTGAATTGCTTAAGACAGTATACCTATGAAGTTCATTGTACTTTAGATCCATGTTTCTCTAGTTTCTAACACTGTGCTTGAAAATAATATTCAAGAGAAAATTATGACTATATATTTTATAATTTTTTATGAAGAATTGTGCTTTTACTTCTTTTTAGTTTTTCAGAGAAAGTTTTTTCCCTGTGGTATGTTCAGAAAATGCATCTACAACTTGAGAAAAAAACAGTACTAGGGAAAAAAAACCTCCTCAAATGAAAAAAGTATCAGTCCAGCTGGAGGTGTGGTTCAGTGTTATAGCAATTTCTTAGTATGCATGAGACCTTGGGTCCAATGTCTAGTATGGCAAAAATCAGTAAATAAAAGGGCCATGTATGGGGCTGGGGTTATGGCTCAGTGGTAGAGCGCTTGCCTCGCACATGTGAGGCACTGGGTTCGATCCTCAGCACCACATACAAAATACGTAAATAATAAATAAAATAAAGGTTTTAAAAAAAGAGGGCCATGTATGGTGGTGCATGCCTGTAATGCCAACTACTTGGAAGGATGAGGCAGGATGATCACAAGTTGGAGGCCAGCATTGGCCTCAAAATACATCTATCCATCCATGCATGCATACATACTTACTTACATACATATAAACATCTATAGTTCTAACTTTTTTCTTCTTTTTTTTCTTTATATTACATAAATGGAAACCAAATTTTCCAGAAAATGTATATAATTTGTAAGTGTAGAAATGAGCCTTCAATTTTAAGATCTGTTTATTTAGCTAAAAGTAGCAATGCAAAATTTATTCTTACTGACTCTTGACTAATGTTACATACTTTTGATACTTGATCAGTCTAAGGAATTGAAGTTTATTTTGTTTTGTTTTAAATTTAGAAGTGCTTAGGTAGTTTTGTTACTAGGCATTCTGGGAAACTGAGGCAGTGCGATGACCCCCTTCAAGCCCCAGTTCTTATGATCAAGTCAGAAAGATTTCAGACATGACACTCAACGTAACAGGGAATTAGTTTATCTGAAGGGATATGAAAGAGGAAAAGGGGACACTCTCAAGAAAGAGAGTGGATCCTCTCAAAGAGGAGAGAGACAATGTTCCTCTTCTGCACTCCAGTTTTACTGATGATCCCAGAAAAGTTTCCAGAGAGTCCTGCCTAGGTCCATCTTTTGACTTTTTTTAATAACATTATTTATTTATTTATTTATTTATTTATTTATTTATTTATTTATTTTTGTGTGGTGCTAAGGATTGAACCCAGTGTCTCATACATATTAGGCAAGTACTCTACCACTGAGCCACAACCCAAGCCCAATCTCTTGACTTTTGACTGACAGAAGGATGACATCAGACTTCAAATTCCCCACTGCCATGACAACTCTAGGTCATTTTGGCCCATGTCAACTAGTTTTAATTGGATTCCTATTCATAATTTTTTGGAGATTTTATGGTTAGTAGAAATTATTGTTATTTCCTTAAGTTTCAGGATCTGATCTATGAAAAGGGTCATAAAAGTCTCCCCCTTCAGGGTAACTTGGGTTCCTCTTATCAACATTATTTCAAGCCTGAATTTCTCAGGTAGTTTGCTGAGACATATCCTGTCCAATTAAGCCAGGCAATTCTGCAGGTAAATTGTTTTTTGGAAAAGGAAGCATGTGGGAATCAGCACAGTGGGCCCATTTTATATAATTATTCCCTTAAGCTCATGTTAGAACCACTTGCATCTGTCTATCCCCTATCAGTTTCAAGAAAGGTTAAGATATAAGTCTATTTTTGTCAAGTTGCAACCCTAAGATTTAGAACTTCTTTATGACGTTTATTAACTTTGGTGGTACCAGGGATTGAACCCAGGGGCTCTCAACCACTGATTCACATCCTCAGCCCATTTAATTTTTTTTTTACTTTGAGACAGGATCTCACTAAGTTGCTTAGGGCCTCACTACATTGCTGAGGCTGGCTTGATCTTATGATCTTCCTGCTTCAACCTACCGAGCCACTGGGATTACAGGCATGTACCACTGTGCCCAGCACATTTATTAACTTCTAATCACATATTTAATAATATTTTCAGAATTCATTAAGCATATCATAACTATAGGCAATTGCCAAACATTGACAAGAGCCCTTTAGATGAAGTCAGGAAATCTTAGTTGAAATTGCAGTTTTGCCTCTTATTTAGTGACTGTACCTTTGGGTGATTATTTTACTTTCTCTGAGCCTCAGTTTTCTCATACATAATGTGAGAATAATTCTTATATTAGTTTTGGAAATAAATTGACATAATAAATATGAATGTAGTTTGTAGATAAATCTCTATAGTAATGAGGAGCCTGGAAGTAAAATAAACATAAAGGGACTGTGCTAGTTGCTGTACTAGTTTGATAACTTGTTTTCTCTTTGTTTCTCCCAGCAAGACCAAGGCCTGCATATCCTTGAGAAAGAGTAATGCCCTCCCACCTTCGGCCACATTTCCTGACTCTCCTACCTTTTGCCTCAGGAGCAATGCAATAGTTGACAACATACTGGCAGAAAGGTAAAAGTGTATAGAAGACTTGCCTCTTCAAGTAAAATGATCCCTCCTGAAGGATAAGCCTACTTAAAAATGCATATCAATATCTTGGTTCAGGACAGTGAAGGAAATGTTAAGTTGGAATGGCAATTTCTTAACAAGGCCCAACAGAACCATGAAATGAAGGCATTATAGTAGAGTAGGAAAGGCACTGAACTGGAAGAAAGGAAACCAGAGTTTATAATTCTGGTTTCATTACAGAATAATTACATAACCTGAATAAAGGGTCTTTTCCTTCTTGGCCTCATGGTTTCCCACTGTACAATGATGTAGAATAAAGTAGATTATCTCCAAGGTCGATTCCAACACTGATATTATGTGATTCTATTTTAATTATAATAAAAAGATTTCAACTTTGTGGTCTTTAGGTAGCCATTTTATACCTCAAAAGGAAAAAGGGAAACAATCACATAAATTATTTCCCTGTTGTGAATTATAATAAGCACTTACATTAAAAGCTTTATTGGACTATAATTAGCATAATCCTTTGGTTTTTTAATGTTAATTGTAGCATTTATTGTTTATCATAAGCAAGAATACACAAATATACAGGAGTAATATTCAGACTTAAAAAACAAAGAAATCTTGCCATTTAAGATATCACAGATGAACCAGGTGCATGAAATTATCCAGGAAAAAAAATTAAACAGTGAAAGTTCTCTCTTATATGAGAAATATAGAGAACCAGAATCTCATAGAAAAAGATAATAGAATGGTGGTTTCCAGGGGCTAGATATGAGAAGGAGGAGGTGAATAGGGAAATGTTGGTCAGAGGGCACTCTCAGCTCTAAGAGGAATAAGTTATGGGTTTCTAATGTACAACATGGTGACAATAGTTAATAGTACTTTTTAAAACAAATTTATTTGTTCTTTTTAGTTATACATGACAGTAGAATGTGTTTTGACATATCATATATACATGGCATATAAATTCCCATTTTTGTGGTTGTAAATGATGTCAAGTTACACTTGTAGTGTATTTATATATGAATACAGGAAAGTTATATTTGAGTCATTCTTATATCTTTCCCATTCCCATACCCCCTCAATCCTTTGCATTTTCAAAATATGTTTTTTATTTTGTTTCCTTTTGAGATAGGATCTTCCTATGTTGCCTTGGTTACCCTTGAACTCACAATTCTGCCACTTCAGATTTACCCTTGAACTCACAATTCTGCCACTTCAGACTACGAAGTTGCAGGGATTATAGTTTGTACCACTGTGCCTGGCTCAGAGTGTTTCAAAGACCTAGTAGTTCATAGGAGTCCTACAATAATTAACAACTTTTCATTATTTATCCTCACATGATGAACTAAGAACTAAGAGGCTGAAGTTCAAAAGGTTTGCACAGAATCACAGCTAGTACATATTGGAGCTGGAAAACTAATTTCAGTCTATCTCTAAGTTCAGTATTTTTCCACTACAGCAAACTATCTCGATGATTATACTCAAGCTAAAAATGTATGGAATTTATCTGTAAAGTGAATTAAAAGTGAACAGTCACTCTTTTATATGTACACTGTAAGTAAAGAATAAGGACAGTTTTTATATCCCTTTAAAAAATTCCTCACATTTGAAAGTGGAGCTGTGAACCATATATAAGGAAGTATACAAACAAAACATAAATGTATCTCTCAGAGCACTGGGGATTTTAAAAGATTAAAGAAAGAGTATTTATAAAGCATTTGAAGGTCATTTGAAGAAAATACCTACTTAAATATAATATTTAGAACTATAACCTTGAAGCACACAATAGAAAGGGAAATAAGGAAGAATGGGATAAAAGAAAATGTCTTGATTTAGAGATCATTTAACACATTTGCTATGTTAATATAGATTTTTTGGCTGCACACCCTATTTTTTTTCCTTATGCTTCTCCTTTTACCTTCGAAACAAAAATAAGTGCTATCTTCAAAAAGTTTAAAGTACACTATCTCCGTATAGATATTAGTATAGTGACTGCTTTCCCTGGTGTAACAGCAACAAAATTCACCTGGAGACTTTGTGCCTAGACTTGTTATTAATAATCAATTTTAAAAATGTATAGTTTCTGTGGTGGCTTGCATTAAATCAAAGAAACTCCATGTCCCTGTTTGACAAATAAATGGTTTGTGATTGTAGAAGTCATTTACTTGCTTATTAGCATGTTAAGGTTATAATCAGATCCAGCAAACTTTTTTTTTGAGATTTAGGTGTATTAGATTCAAAGACACTGGACAATGAGCCTGTATGATGAGTCAATATGAAGACAATAAGCCTATGTGGAAAAAGCCTAGTATTCCAAAAATATATGCATCTCAAGTCATTCTGGTCTATGGAAAAGTAGACATCAAATACTATGGATCCAACTCTGTGAGGGAGGCAATAGAGCTTTAAGATATTGTCACTGCCCTCATGGAGCTTGCAGCTTAATTGGGGACACAGAACAATACCTTATGTCTATTTTTTATTTGATAAGCAAAACTAGTTTGTTAGGTAGAGAGTGTTGTTCTCATTTTACCAATGGGGGAAGTGGGATTCCAAAAATTTATGTAACTTGTCCAAAAATCACACAGCTAATAGGTAGCATGATTGAGATTCAAACCCACTGATGATAAAATATATGCTTTTATTTGTATTTTGATGCATTACAATACACAGGAAAATACTGACAAAGAAAATATAGCAGTTAGGAATACCAACTTGCATTTTTCCAGGGCCTCATGCACACTGGGCAAGCACACTGCTACTGAACTACATCCCCAGGACAATAGAGTATCTTAGCACTAAAATATATACAAGTAACTTTAATTGCAATAGGAAGTCAGAGAAAGTTGATCTTAATTCATGTGTATCTTAATCAGTCAATGTTTTCCTAAGACATAGAAAATCATAGTTCCTCAGTTGGTCCTTATAGATTATCTAAATAAAGAAAAAGGGGTAGGAAGAACAATAAGCTCTCTGAGTCTGTTTGTTTATCTATAAAATAGGGATGGTGCCATTCACCCAAAGTACAATTTTTTAAGATTGAATGAGATAGCATATATGAAAGCACTTTGTAAATTGCAAAGCATTCATTGATGTAAACCATTACTGTTACTTGGTAAAGTATGAAAATAAGTATGCATGTAATGAGTGTACATAGAGTTGACATTGAGGAAGTGGTTAAGCATGGGCAACTCAGCTACCACCAAATCAGAGAATTATGAAATCTCAGGAAAAGGGGGAACCTCGAAGGTTATCTAATCTAACCCCCATCTAGAGTTTGTCAAAAAGGACTGATATATTATAAGGGAATTTATCTGTATCTTGTTATGGTTGTTCCCCTCCCAAACTCTCTTCATTTTAGACAATAATGCTACAAATTTTTTCATTAATCTTACAAATTGAGTTGGATTCACATTTTCTTTTATTTTTAAATATTTTAGTGTCAATTGAAGTAAAACTATTATATTTATTTCAGTGCAAAATCTTCCTTATCATTTCAATTAGCATATTCCAAAAATATGAGAACTGGAAGACAAGAAAACAGTCTGCTTAGTTCTTATTTTTTCTGAATTGTGCTTCTAAACGCAGAGTTCGGGGTCTTTGCATAAATAAAATCCTGACTCTTTGGGGAAATATTCTAACACATACTACACAAAAAGTAAAGAAATACTCACAGCTTCATCTTTGATCTCACCTAATCTGGACTTGATACTCTATGTAGGTGCTAATTCATCTAAAGGAAGATCTGCCACTTATTTGTATCAGGTTAGACTTGATAGTAGGTAATCATTTCAAGGCAGTCCTCAGTATAGGAATTAATCCCAAAGGTAATATTAGTCATTTTTCTGCAGCTCAAAACATACTTTCTAGGAAACAACAATATTTCTAATGGTAGTAAACTAAAACATTAAAGGTCTTTAGATGGGTAAGACATGGGTGACATCTATTTTCTTCTTGGTATGTTTTTCTGTTTTCTAATTTTTCTACAGCAAGCATGTATTATGTATGTATATATAATATTTTTTCTTTTCTTAATTTGTTCTTTTTATATATACATGACAGTATAGTGTATTTTGACATATTTTTACATACATGGAGTATAACTTCCCATTCTGTGGTTATATATGATGTGGATTTACACTGGTCATGTATTCATATATGAAAATAGGAAAATTATATCCAATTCATTCTACTGTCTTTCTTATTCTCATTCACCCTCCCTTCCTTTCATTCCCTTTTGTCTAATCCAATGAACTTCTATTCTTCCCTCCCTCCCCTTATTGTGTGTTAGCATCTGAATATCAGAGAAAATAACTTTTAAAATTATTGAGATGAAACTTACAGTAACATAAAAGTAACCATTTCAAAATGGACAATTCAGTGGTATTTAGTGTATTCACAGAATTATGCAACCACTTCTATCTAGTTCATAACATTCCATCACTCCAAAATAAAATCCTTTACCCACTGAGCAGTTTGTCCAATTCCTTACTTCCCTTAAGCCCTAGCAATCACCAATCTAAAATCTGTCTCTATGGTTTTATCTAATTTGAATATTTCATATATATAGAATCATATGATATGTGATGTTTTTTGAATCACTTCAACATCACAATGTTTTTGAGATTCTTTCAACTTTTAACAAGTATAGGTACTTCATTCCTTTTAAATCTAAATAATATTCATTTGTGTATCCATTCATTCTTTGATTAACATTTTGGTTGCTTCCACTTTTTGGCTATTGTGAATATTACTGCAGTGAACGTGTGTACATGTACTTGTTTAAGTAAACATTTTCAGTTCTTTGGGCTTATATATCTAAGACTAGAATTATGAGGCTATATGGTAATTCCCTGAGAAACTGCCAAGATGATTTCCATACTGACTGGCCCATTTTTACTTTCCCACCAACAATACATGAGGATTCTCATTTCTCTACATCCTTAACAACAATTCTTATTTTATAAGAATTCTTAATTTATACTATGTGCATAACAAAGATCTCACAATGGGAAGTGCTTATCTTGTTGAGAACCAGTGAAAAATTATAATATAAAAAAAGAAAATAGTGCCACCATCAAGGGTTTGAAAGATGCACAGGTAGTGATTCTCACCACATCCCCATGCAACTGCCCTAATTTGCCTGAGCAGAATTCAGAGGAATGTTGAAGAATGACAGTGAATTCACCCTGTGGACATCAAGATGGTAGAATAGGATTTTCCACATTCCTCTTGAGTCTTGAAAAGCATCAATTTGAAAAATATTCGTGCATAAAAATATCTCACAAGAGCTAATGTCCAAGTAAGAAATTACAGTACATATGAGTAGCGCAGAAATAAGATACATTGAACAGAGTAAAAGAACAGTTTCACCTTGCCCATAATTCCCCTCTCCTAATTTCAGAAAATATAGCATGAATAGTGAAGTAAATACTCAACTTTATCTCAAACCCCAGCACCATATCTGTCCCAGTGGAACCTAGCACCAGGCCAGCCCCTGTGGCACCAGGCTTCAGGCCTCACATCAGGATGACCCCCTCAACCCACACTCCAGGACAGTTTCCTCACACCAAGCTTTCAGGCTCACCCCAGACCAGCACCCACAGATCGTAGTTTCACATCAGCCCCCAAAGCCCAATGTTATAGTGGATAAAGGCTCTTATGTGAATTCTATGTCTGTACCCAGGACCATCCTCAGATTCAGCCTACAGTCAAGTCCCTGTGGCTCCAGGACTGAGGCTAGCCCATGCAGACCTAGTGTCTAGGCAAGCACCTACAGACCTGTCTTTTAAGCTAAACCCCACATACCCAAGGTAGAGGTGCCCTAAACTTCAAATCAGCCCCTGCAGTCTTAGGCTTCAGTGGACCCAGGATCCAGGTCTGTTCCTACTTACACAAAGTTCAGACTAATCCCAGTACACTCTAGTGCAAGCCATCCCAGCAGACCAAGTGTCCAGAACCACCCACATAGACCAAAGCTCCAGGCCAGCCCCTACAGACCCAAGGTGCAGACCAGCCCCCATGGACTCAAGCACAAGGCCCACCCCAGGACCAAGATGGTACCCATAACTCAGGGTCCAAACCCATTCCTTTGGACCCAGGCTTAATACCTGTCTTAGCAGGAGGCTAGCCCCCACAGACTCAGACTCAAGCCCTGCCTCAGTACCAGGTTGGCCCCTGTGTACCCAGGCATGAGGCTAGTCCTGACATAACCAAGCTTCAGGATCATACCTGTGGATCTATTTGACAGGTGCACCTCAGTAAATCCAGCACACAGCCAGCCAGTATGAACACAGGACTCAGGATTGCCCAAATGGACCCAAGCTTCAGATCTGTCTCAGTGGTCCCAGGTGTCAGGCCCAACCACCTGTTGACTCAGGCACCATGCCAGCCCGCTTGAAGACTCTAGAAGCAATACCACCCATAGTCCCCAACAGACAGTACTCCCAGGATTTCTGGATGGGCTGACTGGTGGAGGGCTTTCTCTGCCAAAGCTAGTCTGCAAAGATTGGAAAATGCTTCTACATTTTAAAACTCACAGACAACAATGCATATCCACAGGATTTTGAGTAATGAGAGAAATATGATACCACCAAAGGAACACAATAAAGCACAGTATACAACCCTAAATAAAAAGAGATTATCTGGGCACAGTGATGTGTACATGTAACCTCACTTAGTAGGAAAGCTGGTGCAAGAGGATCACGTGAGCCCGGGAGTTCAAGGTCAACCTGGGCAACATAATGAGACCCTAGAAGGATGAATAGGTGGACGAGGAGGAGGAGCAGATGGAGAAGAAGAAGAAAATAGAACTTTATGAACTGCTTAACAATTCAAAGTCAAGAAACTCAGTGAGCTGCAAGAAAACACAGATAGAGAACTAGATGAAACAAATGGAATAATACATAAACAAAACAAATAGGTCAACAGAGAAGGAACCATTAAAAAAGAAACAAAACAATTATGGAGAATGACAATGGATTACCATAAGCTTAACCAGGTGATGGCTTTAATTGCATCTTTTATAGTAAATGTAGTTTCGTTGCGTGAGAAAATAAACACATCTTTTGCTACCTATAGAGATGAATATTTTGATGTGATAAATGCCTTTTCCTCCATACCTATCAATAAGAGCCACCACAAAAAGTTTCCTTTCAAAAATACACCCTCCCTGTTCTACCTCAGATACATATCAACTCACAAGCCCTGTGCCTTCATTTAGTTTGCAGGGATTTTGATTACTTTTTCCTTCCACAAGGTATCACAATGGTCCATTATATTGAAGACTACACTGATTAGACCTAGTGATCAAGAAGAAATAACTATACTAGACATATTGTTAAGATATTTTTTGTGTCAAAGTAGGAAATAAATGTGACTAAAATTCAAAGACTCTCTACCTTGGAGAAATTTCTAGGGGTCTAATGATGTGGAGGAGATTAACCCTTTCTCGGGTGAAAGACATGTTATTGTATCTCCTAAAACCAATAAATAGACACTATGTCTACTAGCCCTCTTTGGATTTGAGAGGCAACATATTGCTAATTTTGATGTGTTACTCTGGACTATTTACAATATGACCCCAACATCTGCTAAATTTGAATGGGCCCAGAACAAAAGAAAGTTCTGCAATAGCTACAGGCTACTCTGCAAGCTGCTATGCAACATAAGCCATAATAGCCAACAGATTTTATTGCATTTGTAGTGTCAGTAGAAGATGAGTATGCTTTTTGATGCCTTTGTCAAGCCTCTATAGATGAATCACAGTGTACATATTTAGTATTTGGGAGCAAGTTCCTGCCATAATTCACAAGTAACTACTCTCCATTTGAGAAACAGCTCTTAGCTTGATATTGGGCCTTCAGAGAAACTTGATACTTAATCATGGGCCACCCAGTTAGCATGTGGTCTTAGTTTACCATTATGAATTGGGTGTTATTTGACCCACAAAGCCACAAAGTTAAATGTGCATGACAGCACTCCATTATAAAATGGAAGTGGTGTATACATTATAGGTCTCAAGCAGGTCCTCAAAGCAAAAATAAGTTACATGGAGAAGTGTCCCAAATTCCCGCAGTTCCTACTTCTTCTATGCTACCATCTCTCTGCAAGCCTGCACCTATTGTCACATGCGGAGTACTCTATGATCACCTGGCAGAGGAAGAGAAGACTCTGGCTTAGTTTACAGATGGTTCTAAAGGTTGTACATGCACCACCCAAGAGTAGACAGATGCAAAACTACATCCCCTTTTTGGGATATCCCTGAAGAACAGTGGGAAAGAGAAATCTTCTGAGTGGTCAGAACTTTAAGCACTATACCTGGTTATTCAATTTGCTTGAAAGGAGAATGAAGGGTCTGGACTGTGGCTCAGTGGCAGAGCGCTTGCCTCGCATGCGTGAGGCACTGGGTTCGATCCTCAGCACCACATAAAAAAAATCAATAAATAAAATTAAGATATTAAAAAAAGAAAGGAGAATAAATATAACCAAATGCACATATATAAATATACCACAGTAAATTTACCCTTCATGTATATCTATAAAGCACCACTTTAAAAAGCTAAATAAATAGAAGGAAGACAAGTAGAGTAGGGGAAGGGGAACAGGGGATAGAAAAGATGAGGAAAAGAGGATGTGCTAGAAACTGAAATTGTGCAATTATGTCCCATGCATATATGATTATGTCAAAATAAGCCCCAATACCATATATAAATATAATGTACTAATAAAAACATTAAAAAGAAATGAGAATAGGAAGATATGCAGCTATATATTAATCCATGGGCTATAGCCAATGATTTAGCTAAATGCTCAGGGACTTGTAAGGTATGTGATTGAGAAACTGGTAACAAAGAAATATGTTGAAGAGGTATGTGGATAGACCTCTCTGAGTGAACAAAAATGTGATAGTCTATATGAATGTTCACGAAAGGGTAACTTCAGGAGAGGAGGGCTTTAATAATTAAGTGGATAGGACAGCCCATCCTGTGGATCCCCGTTAGCCTCTTTACTCAGCCATCTCTGACATCAGCCAGTGGACTCATAAACAAAATTTCCATACTCTCAGCTCCAGAGCTCAGGCATTGAGATTTTGTCTGGAGTAGAAACAGGCCATAAAATAGATAGCTCTTAATCTTTTTCCAAAACAACTGTGAAGAATTTCCAAAAGTGTGTGAAGAATTTTAAATCTGAGGATGTCCTCAAGATCAGTGAAGGCAATAGAGAATTATTTACACATAAAGAATAACAAAATGCTGTCATTTACAGGAAAATGGATGGAACTGGAGGACATCATGTTAAGTGAAATAAGCCAGACATTGAAAGACAAGTATTGCATATTTTCTTTCATATGTGGAAGCTAAAAAAAGAAGAAGAAAACCTGAAAATAGAAGAGGGATTATTAGAATGAGAAGAGGACCATAGAGATGGGAGAGAGGAAGGATGGAGAGGGTAGAAAAAGTGTAGATAGACACAATCAACTCAAAACATGGGTATATAGGAAAATATCACAGTGAAATGCATTAATTTGTGTAATTAATGTGTGTTCATAATTATAATTTTTAAAAAGAAAGAAGGCAGTGAAGTTTGTGGTAAAGAGCAATTAAGAGAATAATTGTAGATATAATGAAGTTATAGCCTAGATTGTAGGCCAAGTAGTCCACAGAAGAGCACCAGATAATAAAATATCTTGGAGGAATGCTGCTAGTATGAGAACAAATATCACACACTGATCACAGAAATTATTCTGCTGATTATATTAGTTTTAGAGCAATATATGTCTCAGGGCACTGCTCAAAGCAGTAGAATAATCTGCCAGCGATTAGTGGAGTCAATGATCTGGATGTGGTCAGAAAAAGAGAAGAGACCTCTACCAGTACAGTTACCCCAGAGTGACTATGGGTAAACCCAAATCTGTCCCTCCTTGAAGAGCAATATCAGAGGCTCTTTGTGGGAATGGAGGTTAGATTCCCTAAAATAATCCAGACACTAAATAGACAACCAAATAACAAAAACAAACTCTAGGAACAGGGGATAACCAGTATCCAGAGCTGGTTCAATATATTATATAAAATGTCCAGTTGCCAATCAAAAAAGTATGAGGCATGCAAAGGAACAGGATAGTATGACCCAAATACAAGAAAAACAGAAGGCAATAAAAATTGCCTGTGAGAGAACAAGCCATCATATTTAACATAAAATGATTTAATGGTAGCCATCTGTTATGAATTAAATTGTGCCTCCCCACCATGCACAGATTTCATTTGTTGAATTCCTAATTCTCAGAACCTCAGATTGTGACTTTATTTAAAAACAGTTTTATTTCAGATGAAATTAATTAGGTCAAGATAGGATCACACTGTGGACCAATGGGCTCCAAACTGAGTATGACTCATTTCCTTATAAAAAAGGAAAGTTGAACAGAAATAGTCACACAGGGAGAATGCCATGTGTGAAGATTGGAGTTATGCTGCCACAAGCCAAGGAAATATGACAAGCTAGGAAAGAGACCTGGAACAGATCCTTTCATCATACCTTCAAAGGGAGGATGACCCTACTAGCATCTTGATCTCAAACATCTAGCGTCCAGAACTATGAGACAATTTCTGTTGTTTAAGCCACTCAATTTATTTCAGTGTATTACAACAGCCCCAGAAAACTGATATACCATTATAAATATCTTTAAAGAAGTAAAGGAAAGCAGGACTACAGAAGGAAAGGAAAGTATGGCAATGTTTTGTCAAATGGAGAATGTCAATGAATACAAATTATAAAGTAAATTCAAATGGAAATTAGGAGTTTGAAATTACTATAACTGAAAGTAAAAAAATTAAAAATTAAAAAAATCACTAAAAGGAAAAAAAACATTATATCTGAACTACAGAGGAAATAAATAGCAAATCAGAGAAAAGAACAATAGAAATTATGTAAACCAAAAAATAAAAAGAAAGAATGAAGAAAAATGAACAGCACCTTGAAAAAATGTGGGACAACATTAACACACCAATACATGCATAATGACAGTAGTAGAAGGAAATATGACAGAAGAAGAAAAAAATTTGAAGAAATCATAGCTGAAAACTTTCTAAAATAATTGTCGAAACAATAACCTATAAATCTGGAAAGCTCATTAAAATCCAAGAAGGATAAACACAAAGAGAGCTACAAACTAAAGGTGTAGCTCTAACCTTTATGTAACTAACTAACATAATATTTAGTTAGCTCAAAGTCAAGGAGATAATATTGAAAGCCACAAAAGAAAAATGACGTGAATGATACGACCCAAAAGTATTCTAGTAAGACTTACTATTGTGTTCTCAGCAGAAATAATAGAAGCTATAAGGAGTAGCATCACATATCTAAATTTCTTGAAGGATAAGCAATTAGCCAACAATTCTACATCCAAAAAAACCTCTTGTTCAAAGAAAACAAAATATACTTTCTCAGATAAACAAAATGCTGAGAACGTTTCTTATTAGTAAACTCACCTTACAAAAAATATTAAAGAAAGTTCTTCAACTTGAGAGAAAGGGATCATAGATGGTAATTGGAATACATATGACAAAATTACTAGTAAAGTTAATTAATTATAAAATATACTATGAATGCATATTTCCTCTTCTCTCAACTGGTTTAAATTGCAAATTTATAAATAAAATGTATAGACTGTATCGTTGAACCTAAAACTTGAAGTATAACATATGTAATATATTTGCCAATAGTAGTACAAAGGAAGTGGATGACAGCAGAGCTGTATGGACTATGGGAAATGAATGCAGATAATAAAATATATTATAACATATATTCTTGCACTTGTAACTTTTCTGGATTATGTATATGTAAATATATATAATATATATGGTGTGTGTACACACACACTTTGTATGTGTATATATATGTCTATATGGATATATATATATATATATATATATATGAAAGGAGAAAAGGGAATATATTCTGATAAGAGTCAACTAAAAGTGTATCAAAGACCTATAAATTAAACCAGAACCTCTGAGACTACTAGAAAAGAAAAACAGTCAATATATAGGTGTCAGCACTGACTTTCTTAGGAAGAGTGCTAAAGCTCATGAAATAAAACCAAGAATCAATAAGTGTGATGACATCAAATTTAAAAGTGTCTGCAGAGCAAAGAAAATAATGAACAGAGTAAAGAGATGGGCTACAGAATGAAAGAAAATCCTTACCAGTTACTTTTCCTACAGGAGATTAATATCTAGAATAAAGAAAAAAATTATCACATCCCCAAGAAAGGATTACAAATTTTTATAACAGATTGAGTTGGTGTAGTGTATTCTTGGTTACCAAAAATACTCACGTAGCTTTGGGATTTTGAATTGGTGAATATTCATGATGTGTGGAAAAGCTTGATACACACTACAATCTCAATCACACGAAATGGGATATTGTATATGTATACCCACAACCTGGAGGGACACGTCCAACTAAGTGGCTTGTGACTGGATGACTGTGTTCTTTGCTTGTGTTTTAATTTTCCTGTAATGCACATATTAACTTTTTAAAAATAAAAGCTATTAGAAAAAACTTACCACACCAAAAAAACACAAATAACCCAATCAATAAATGAGTAAATGAACTAAACAGACACTTCTCAAAAGAGAAATACAAAAAGCCACCAAATACATGAAGAAATGTTCAACATCCTTAGCAATCAGGGAAATACAAATCAAAACCACACTACAATTTTGTCTCACTTCAGTTAGACTGGCAGCTATACTACAAGTAACAATAGATGCTGGCAAGAATGCAGGGGAAAGACATGGTTGGTGGAACTGCAAATTAGTACAATTAGACCATTATGGAAGTCAATACTGAGATTCTCCAAAAAACTAGGAATGGAACCACCATATAACCCAGCTAGTCCATTCCTTGGAATTTATCCAAAAGAACTAAAATAAACATACTATAGTGATATAAGCATACAAATGTTTAAAGCAGCACAATTCACAGTAGCCAAGTTATAGAATCAGACTAGGTGTCCATCAACAGACAAATGAATGAAGAAACTGGAGCTTTACTCAGCCATAAAGAAGAATGAACTGTGTCATTTTATGGTAAATGGATGGAACTGAAGAATATTATGCTAAGTGAAATAAGCCAAAATCAGAAAGTCAAGAGTTGAATGTTTTCTCTTATATGCAGAAACTAGAGAGAAAAAAAGAAGAAAAACAGGATCTCAAAAATAGAATGGAGAACAGAGGATGGAGAAAGGGAGGAATGAGATTGATGAAATTATGTGCATGTACAAACATCTCACAATGAATCCCACTATTATGTATAATAATAATGTATCAATAAAACCATAAAGTAGCCAGGCACAGTGTTGAAGTCTGTAATCCCAGCAGCTCGGGAGGCTGAGGCAGGAGGATTGAGTTCAAAGCCAGCCTCAGCAAAAATCAGGTGCTAAGCTACTCAGTGAGACTCTGTCTCTAAATAAAATACAAAATAGGGCTGGGGATGTGGCTCAATGGTCGAGTGACCCTGAGCTCAATCTGTGGTACCAAGAAAAATAAAATTAAATAAATAAATAAACAAACAAATAAATAAGTAAATGGGGCTGGATTGGTGGCTCAGTGGTAGAGTGCTTGCCTAGCATGTGTGAAGCACTATGTTTGATTCTCAGCACTGCATATAAATAAATAAAATAAAAGTCCATTGACAACTAAAAAAATTTAAAAAAGAAAGAATTTTTTTAGTTGTAGATGGACACAAATCTTTATTTATTTTTATGTGGTGCTGAGGATTGAACCACTGCACTACAATCCCAGCCCTAAAAAAGAATTTTTTAAAGCAAAAAAATGTATGTGATGTCCTAAAAAAACAATAAAATATCAATTTAAGAATAGTGAAAAAATTAATGAAATCTAAATGTTATGCTTTTAAATATTCAGTAAATGCAAAAGAAAGACAAAGGAGAAATAATAGATTAAGGGAAAAGCCATTTTAAAAACAATACATAACAGTTTGAGAAAAGAAGTGAATTAGGACTAATGAGAGTCTAGTAACCTTTGAGACCCTTCTATACCCCCTTTCTCTTTTATTCCCATTTGCCTGCTAATATATCTCAAATTTTATCTTGGAGATTTGGGGAGCTTACCAAAATTTGATCAAGCTGATGAAACAGCATGGCTGTAAGATTGCAGCTGCTCCTCCAAATTTTCCTTATCACTTTATCCTTTTCTATTTTAGTCTAATGGTTTGAGTATGAAAAAAGAAAATAGGCTGTACTCTTTTTCACTCATTTTGCAGAGAAATAAAATTGGAGATAATCAAGAAGAATCAAGCCCAGTGTTGTTAACTGAATGGGATGCTCAGGATGATTATTGCTATTAAGTCATAAGAAAGGCATTATTTTTTTCCTCAAATTTACTGTAAGTATAAGATGACACATTCATATTTCCGTGTTGCTTTTTACAAAAAGAGTGTTAGGGGTGTAGAAGGGTAGAACAGAAAGAAAAATAAAGGAATGGGAGGAGGGAAAAAGGGAAGAAGCGAGAGAGAAAAAGAAACTACAACAATGACTCAGAAGTCGACATGTTCTCTGGAGAAACCCCTTTCTTAATCATTCTCCCACCATCACTCATGTAAAGAGAATACACATTCATTGCACAATTAACTCTAGCAGAGACCTTCTCCTGAAGCATATGATGCAACTTCCCCACATGAATTTCAACTGATCTTTCCCTAGACTTTCTTTATATGTAGAAAAAAAAATAGTTATGTAACCTACAGCATCCTTGTCATTTTGGAATATTAAGCATTGAAAATATTTTTGTGTAGAGGAGAATAAATTCAAGTTCCACTTAGAAAGGTGGTATGATTCATTTGGACAACAGAGTGTGTGTTGCAGTGTTTTAGATGTGCCATGGACATAGGTCCTTCCTAATGAAATAAATGTCAATGGAAAGTAGTTGGAAAATGAGCTCAATTCCAAAACTGCATGTAATGGATCTTTAAAAAAAAGTTGTAGATGGACACAATACCTTTATTTTATTTATTTATTTTTATATCACACATGCTAGGCAAACACTCTACCACTGAGTTACAACCCCAGCCCTGGTGCAATGGATCTTGAAGACAAATCATTGTGTCTATTGTGTTTGAAGTACTAAAAGGATGAATGGGTAATGAAAGTCAGACGATGGATCTCCTATGAGTACTTTGTCTAAAGCTTCACCATTTGATGTGTGAGTATAGGATAAGAATTGAGGGAGTTTAATCATGCAAAGCTTTTAGATCTCCTTTGAAATTAAATCCTAAATTTTAAATAAGTTCAGTTGTTTTTAGCTTTGGCTGTCACGTGTAATATTGAGAATGCATTGAAGATAAAATATTTAAAAGGAATAAAAGAAAAAATATTTTGTTTGGAGAGTAATATAAAACCAGAAAGGTTAACAAAAGTGCTCTCATTCCTAGAGGGAAGTCCCATCTTTACAAACTACAGAAAATATGCTATGTCTTAGACTTAATTCTTTGTTAAGTATTCCTAACTACAATCCACTCAAGAGCACACAAATAGGTGGGTGTAGTTTGGGGTTGAAGCAATGAAGCAAATATTTTTCTTCTTTATGATATAATGGTTGTCTGTGATTGATTTACTATAAATGAAAATTAGAAGATATGAATTTTGGATTTTTCAGCGTGCCTTTAAGTTTGAGAATACATAATGTTTTCAACCCCTTTTGCCTCTCAAGCAAAGCCTTAACTTAGTATCTCTCCATGGGACTTGTTTAACATCTTCAGCTGATATGCTTGACACAGGGAATTGAAAGTGGGCTATGTAGGTCATAACAACTAAAACCTGGGGCTGAGGGGCTGGGATTGTAGCTCAGCGGTAGAGCGCTTGCCTCGCATGCGTGAGGCCCTGGGTTCGATCCTCAGCACCACATACAAAGCAATAAAATAAAGACATTGTGTCCATCTACAACTAAAAAAATATATATATTAAAAAAAAAAAACCTGGGGCTGAGGTTGTGGCTCAGTGGTGGAGTACTTGCCAAGCATGCATGAAGCACTGGATTTGATCCCCAGAACCACATTTAAAAAAAAACTAAATAAACAACTCAAATCTGGGTTGTGTAGGTAACGATGTAGCTCTATTAATTGAGAGTATTGTGTGCAAGCACTTAGGCAACACTAAGATGCAATGCAAATATAAATGTTCATATTTTATTACTGTTACTAAATTTTCCTAAGAGCGTATTCTCTTTTTTAATGATGGCTTGATACAATATAGATCTGTATGCTCTTTAAAGCTAATTCGAAAAAGAATTGTCCAGTTCAGAGTAAAAAAAAATATTCTTGATGACTGAACTGTAGCCACTTATCAACTACCTGAGATGCACACAGATCATTTTTTTGATATGTAGATTTCTTTAAGAGTGGCTTTTATGAAAAAATTGCTGCAAGGGGGAGGGGAAGACAGTTGGTCTATGTAGGTGTTCCTAATTCTCTATCAAAACATTCTTTCCCTGAACACAATGATCAAATAGCTCAACCACCAACAGATAATCAATAAATTTACTATTCTGTTATTGATTTGGTTACTGCTGAGTATCTCTGTCCCATGAAATCACTGTTGTTGTTTTTTAAATATATGTTTTTTTTGTTGTTGATGGAAGTTTCAAAATTTTACTTGTATATATGCAATGCTGAGAATCAAACCCAGTGCCTCCACACTCTAGACAAGAGCTCTACCACTGAGCTACACCTCAGTCCTGTTGTTTTATGGATTATTTTTTTATTAGTTGGGGGCCTTGTGGAACATTACCATTGTTTTATATCAGTAGACATGGTCAGATATTTACATCTCCATATAAGTTGTCCTTTGATAGATTTTGGAAAAGATGAAGTGGAATTTATAGTAGAACCCGAAGATTGATCTTGGAAAATTGTTCTGTGCAAATGCAAACTGAATGACTTGTGTTTCATACTGAAAGAACTGGGGAAGAGAGAAGATCTTTTTGCTTGGTGGAATTTCCTGAGGTCATTTTTAAAAGATTTCCCTGCATGTGTTTCTCTACCTTTTATAAATTCAGAAACAAGTTTATAATCATTTGCTTCATCATATTCTTAAGCAAGTTATAGGCAAGCTTTGTACCTATAAACATGTGACAAAGATGTTAGATCCTTAAAACAAATTACACCCAGTCGTATAAGTTTTTGTGACTAATGTGATTTTTCCACAGAATGCCAATGCTTAACACATCCATTTGTGATTTTTTTGCAACTCAATAACAATGAAAGGTAACAACTCATTTTAACATCTGTCATAAGTAGTAGAACATTATCATTGAAGCTTTTCTCCCCATTCACCTTCCTTTTTGGGAAAATGACTATTTTCTTTAAGGTATCCTCAATGCTTTCATTTATCCTTCCTCACCAGTAATATTAGGCATGAGATGTTCACCAACACACTAAATCATATAGCTCTTTATGTCTTTATAATTTTAAAAATTCCTGTCTACCCAGGAAACTATCACTATTTCCTTTAAGGGTCAACTCATACTTTCTTATACCTTTTAGTAATTAAGATAATGAGCCACAGTTTATAGTTATATAAGACCTTAATTATTATCTGTCTCCATTCCCCACCACCATCATTATAAGTTCCTTGTGATTAGGATCTTTGTCTCTTTTATATTCCATACCCTAACATGTTGGCACTAAGTAAATGTTTTTGTATTTCTTTTTTTTAATATTTTTTTAGTTGTAGATGGACACAATATCTTTATTTTATTTCTTTTTTTTATGTGCTGCTGAGGATTGAACACGTGCGAGGCAAGCGCTCTACCACTGAGCCACAATCCCAGCCCTGTTTTTGTATTTCTTTGTATACTTTATGAGTCTTTAAGTAACTTCAAATATAATATTCTTCTTGAATTCTTTCCTAAGAATTAAATAAATTATCCCACCCCACTGAGATAGGGGTTTTCACAGTACATATGTCCATGGAAATATGCAAGTAATTTGGGTAATCAACCATACATCCAGGTTTCCTGGGACATCTTCAGTTTATGCCAATTGTCCTGGCATTATTATTTGTGAACACTCCCTTCTTTCTCAAAAGTATCCCAGCTTGACCTGTAATTCAGATTTTAACCCTCTATAGAAACTGTTTCACCACTTCATAGGGCCACATCTAGCCAATTTTTAAAATATTTTTTGAGTTCTTTGAGGACAGACTCAGTTCTGGTTTCTCTTCCTAACCCTGGGGCTTACCACAGTGTCTGCCACTCAGTGACAATTCTTTTGAATGAAAAAACATTCCTGCTGTCTTTTCCCAATAAGTTTGCATTATAAAACAAAACACACAAGTACACACGCACACACACAAACATGACATCTACACATGTTTTAGGAAAGAGGACCAACATTTTTCTAATAATCTTCTTGCTTACAGCTTTGAATGGTAAACTCAAGTTTATTTCTGCTAAGTTGTGTATTTCTCTTCTATTTTATTAGCTGACAAATTTTTGCAATAATAAATAGTGATTTCAATAAGGTTTCTCTATCTTTGTGGGATTTTCCATAAATTTAAATCTCTTATTGTAGGTCATCATAAACCTGATGAAAGTGTTTACACCAATATCAATGTATGTTTTGTTTTGCTTTGGGGTATTGGAAATAGAACCCAGGATCTTACTCATGCTAGGCAATCATTCTATCACGGAGCTACATTCCCAACCCACCAATGCCAATGTAAATAGAGCTAAATATTGGATAGTAGAAAAGGAGAAAAGTATTCAATGTCCCACTAGCTAAGAGCGATTGAACTTGTCTTTTAAAAGTACCTCTCATTTCCCAAAAGTGTACATAGAGTCCTTTAAATAGTTTTTTTAAGTGTCTTTGGAGCTTTGAGTAAATATAAGAGGAAAATCTCTGTCCCTTGCACAGCAGAAATTATTTTGGGGCAGAGTACCAGGGATTGAATTTAGAGGCACTCAACCATTGGGCCACATCCCCAGCCCTATTGTGTATTCTATTTAGAGACAAGGTCTCACTGAGATGCTTAGCACCTTGCTGTTGCCGAAGGTAGCTTTGAACTCGCAATCCTCCTGCCTCAGCTTCCCAAATTGTGGGGATTACAGGCATGTGCCACCACACCTAGCCAGAAATTATTTTTAAAAGAATAAAATATCACATAGTAAATGAACTTATTTGGAAATGAACTTAGTAACCAAGATTTATGGAAAAGGAAAAAGGAAATGGATGAATATGTTTACCTAATTCATTAAAGTGATTTTTTAAAGTCAAAAGTGATAGTGTAATCATTACAGAAGCCATTACATGCTAACTGAATGCCAGTTCTGATGTGTCACTTCTATATAATTATATTTCCAAGTTTGACTCCTAAAGTAACCATGCAGTTATCCATGACATTGTTTGTTATAACTGTTGGTGGCTTTTGTTCTTGTTTGTATAAATGGAATTGAGATATAACTGGAAATTCCCAATATACTGGTTATGTAGATAACTTGGTTTATAACAATAAACACAGCTGGTGCCTAAGAATCTTGGCAGTACTCATAGGTCTACAGCCTTGCCTACCTGTCAGTCTTTGAAAAAACCTATTGGTGCCTCCTTTATATAGATTAAGAACCTACAGTGTTCTGTTCACTTTTCTAAGCACTTTCCTCACTCATCTTACGTAATCCTTACAATTATGTGAGATGGCTAGCAATATCTTCATTTCACACACATGAGAAAACTGATATTCAAGGAGAAGAAAACAGGTTATAACTGAAACCTGCCAGGAAAGATGAGGTAGGTGAGAGGAGTTTGGAAATAAAAATAGTCCCTAAGTCTCTTCTGTAATTAATAAATATTCTTTTAAAAATGCTCTGGTTCATCATGCAAGTTGAGTTGGTTTTCTCCTTTTTAAGTAATGGCCCAGGCTAGCCCCAAACTCCTGAGTTCAAGCAATCCTCCCACCTCAACCACCTGAGTATCTGAGACTAAATGTGTGCGTCACTGTAGCCAACCGATTTTCTACTTTTGTTTACCAATTACAATAAACAAATGAGGCTGCAGCAGGGTACAGTAATAATACATGCCTGTAATCCCAGCAACTTGGTAGGCTGAGGCAAGAGGATCCCAAGTTTAATACCAGTGGACAATTTAGCAAGAACCTATCTCAAAATTAAAAATTGTGAAGAGCTGGGGATGTAGCTTAGTGGTGGAGTGCCCCTGGGTTCAATCCCCAGTATCTCAAAATAAATGGACAAATAAATAAATAAGACTACAGATATATTCAGGAGTGTGAGCATACCACCATCTACATCTGGAATATGCCTTTTGTTACCCTTACAGATTACTTCAGTTGTCTGAAAACAATGTTAATCATTATTCAGTCTGTTTAGTTGATGGGATTCCTGATATTTTGCAAAGAGCAATGCTAAAAGGGAAATACTCTTCAGGAGTGGATTTCAGCCTTAGCAAGGATATGCTGAGGAATCTAGAAACATTTCCCTCACAGAAAAGAAGAAAAGAGTCCTTCCAAGGAGATACAAACACACACACACACACAAATGCACACACATGCAGACACACATACTTCTGCACCCTGCTGAAATGCATTGTTTTTCTTTCTCAAAGTTGTAGTGATAAATGAAAACTTTATCTGTATTTTTGTATATGTATGTGTGGCAATTACAGCATTATTACCACCACTGATATTTTGTCTAGAATTATTAGAATTAAAGACAATTTTTAATGTAAGGCAAGGCTAATCATTGTAGCAGAAATCAAATGAGAGAGAACATATAGTTTCTTAGGAAGAAACGGCTCTATTAGATTCTTTTTCAGAAGTTTACTAAAGATGATTGTGGCATGTGTGTTTATTTGTAGGGACTGGTAACATCTGAACATACCAAACCAAACAGGCAAACTTTTGCACCATTTCTACCACATTTTACCACAGAGGAATGCCACTGTACATGGATTCCAGGCAGGCTAAAAAGAAAAAGAGTTGATTAGACCTCAGACTATCCACTGAACGGGATGACGGCCACAGCTGCAGTGGAGACACCAAAAATGGAGAAGAGTGCCTCCAAGGAAGAGAAGCAGCATCCAAAGCAGGACAGTACAGAGCAGGGCAATGCTGATTCTGAAGAGTGGATGAGCTCTGAGAGTGACCCTGAACAGATGAGCCTTAAGAGCAGCAACAACAACAGCTGTGAACCTGGAGATAGTCAGCTGAAGAGAAAGGACATGCCCTCCAAGCCACACCGCCAGCTCTGTCGATCACCCTGCCTGGATCGTCCAAGCTTCTCCCAGAGCAGCATTTTACAGGATGATAAGCTCGACATAGAGAAGGAATATCAAGCCAAGATGGACTTTGCTCTAAAGCTGGGCTATGCTGAAGAACAGATTCAATCAGTGCTGAATAAACTGGGTCCAGAATCACTTATAAATGATGTATTGGCAGAGCTTGTCAGACTTGGGAACAAAGGTGACTCAGAAGGGCAGGTCAACTTGAGTTTGTTAGTGCCCCGTGGACCTGGCTCCAGAGAGATTGCAAGCCCTGTTTTGTCTCTTGAAGATGAAATAGACAATAGTGACAATTTGAGGCCAATTGTCATTGATGGAAGTAATGTGGCTATGAGGTAAGACTAGTGAATTTTTACTCTCAAAAAAAAAAAACTGTCCTAAGCTTATAGAAATTGTATTCCTTTGAAAAGAGCCCCTTAGTTGTTGTCTGTCTTGCATTCCTGTAGGTAGACAGAGGCTACTATGATGCTACCCTTGCCTTTTCTCTTTCCTTTGAAATTGCTCCCAGTTTATTTCCAGGTGTTTTGAAATCAGCTCTGATATCAGTGATGCTTCAGAGGAGACATAACCATTTAGCTCTTGGGGTCTGCTGTCACATTCTTACTTGTCACATCCTGAAAATGCTACTTTCATAATTTCACTTGTAGGCTTACTTAGAAACTTTCAGTAATGCTCAATTGCTCTTCTACCAATTTTGGATCCCCTTGTCTGTCTCAAAGGCACCTTATGATCTGGCCTTTTCATCTTCCCCATTTGATCATACCTATAATACTTATTGCATTTATAACATCCTTTTCAATGGTCTCCATATAAATTATGCTGATTTCTATTCCCTCTCCTGATTTTCTTATCATTTCCCAACCTAAAAATGGCCTCCTTACCTTCATACCCTTCAAGTTGCACAACCTCCACAAAAATTTTCCTGATTTTTCTAATTCCATCGATTATCTCTGAGCTACAATTCTTCCAGTACACTGAACAATAGACCCCAAAGGTGTCCACATCTTAATCCTTGGAACCCATGAAAACATTATCTTATGTGATAAAGTGAACTTTGCAGTTATGTTTATATTATGATCTTGAGAGAAAGAGTTAGCCCAGTGTAAGCACAAAGGGCCTTTATTAGAGGGGGCAGCAGGATAAGAATAAATAATAGGAGATGCAATAGAAGAAATAAGAATCAAGAGTATAAGAAAGGGGCCAAGAACCAAGGAATGTGCATGGCCTCTAGGAGCTAAAAAAGACGAGGAGATAGATTCTCCTCTGAGGCCTGCAGAAAGAATGCAGCATTGTCAATATCTTGATTTTAAACTTCTAACCTCTTGAACTGTAAGAGAATAATCGGTGTTATTTTAAGTCACTAAGTGCAATGAAATACTAATAGAGTACTAATAATACTAGCAGCAATGAGATGCTAATATCGTACCAATCATGCCTATATATTTTATTCTATATGCTTATATGATTTTTTATTTCATGTCAGTGAGCCTCAGCAATCCCTTCTATTTCCCAAGTGAATTGTCATCCAGCCTTGGCTTAAAATGCCCAATGATCAGGATCCTACTTCCCATCGGGTCCACCATTGCTTGATGGATTCACTTGGATTCCTTAGATCATAAGAAATTAGAACGAAGTAAAAAACGTTAGTCTGGAAAGTTTTAAATTATATTATCCCATTTTCTCTGAGGGCAAGGAACTTGTTTTATGCCTCCCTTATTTTTCCTACAGCACACATCCCAGTATTGGATGCTCCCAATGAGATACAAGGAAGTAGAGGTGAAAATTAAGTCTTAAGAACCATATCATTGGCCGGACATGTTGGCATACATCTGTATTCCCAGCAGCTCGGGAGGCTGAGGCAGGAAGATTGTGAGTTCAAAGCAAACCTCAGCAACTTAGTGATGCCCTAAGCAATTTATCGAGATCCTGTCTCAAAAGTTAAAATATAAAAAGGGGTTGGGAATGTGGTCCAGTGGTTCAGCCCCCTGGGTTCAATCTCCAGTACCAAAAAATAAAATCCAGAAACATCATTGCTGTATACAGGAGTAGCTTAGCAGGCTATCTGGAAGTACATTTTAGTATATAGGCATGTTTAATACACATAGAAACTTTATCTTACAGATTTGAAAACTGAAACTCAAAAGTTTAAATGACCTCTCTTAACTTCCATAACTAGTAAGTAGCCAAATGATTACTATAACTTAAATCTTCAGGCTTTGAATGAATGAAAGAAACTGACATTTATAAATATCTATTTTATGCCAGGTATTTTTGCATATATGATTTAATCTTCACTTTAAAACTCCACCAGAATGGACTAATTCATTTCAATTTTGGAGGTGAAGAGACTCAGGGTTCAGAAAGATTAAATAACTGTCCTAGGTTATACAGGTAACAAATGTCAAAGCTTAGAAGCTGACTCTAATCCCTTTTTGACAGTATCATGCAGTATTACATGACTATTAATGTTATGAAGAGTATTGGGCATCTTTACTAGTAGCAGAGAAAACATTTACATATTTTCTAATTTTTTAAACCCTGATGGCATCAACACAAGGTGTATAAAGCAGGCAAAACATCATCTCTGTTTTAATGAGGGGAAACCAGAAGCAAGAAAGTAACCAGTAACAAGAAAGCTAAATGACTCAAACACAGCAATACAGCAATTAGAATGATGCAGTGGATCAATTAAAAGCAGAGGATGATTTCTGTACTCAAGTGAAAACAAAAGAAGAAAAGAAAAAAATATCTCTGTTCTCCTAAAAGTCATAAGCTAGAGTGATTCCTAAGGTTAATGGGTATATGACCTGCCCAACTCAATCTTTCACCACACCAGACTACCCAGAACACTCCAGAGACTAGACATATTTCCCAAAACCTGCCCTTCTTAATGGGTTTTGTGTTTTGGAGTTGGGGATGAAAAGAACTCAGACTTCTTAGGAACTTTGACTTCATGTTGATATAAGATTTTCCTTGGTTTTAGACAACTGTTCGAGGATCCCTGAGGATGAAGGACACTCTATAGTTACTTTGCTTTGCAAAGAATAATGAAGAGACTAATTACATAGGTAATTAGTTTCAACATATCTGGTCTGTGCCAGTAGTCAATTATTATTCTGATAGGAAGATGCACTTTTGTTTTACAGCCTTGATGTGTTGCTTTGCTAAATTAATTGTACTTCACATGAGTTTAATAAAGCAAAAAAAAATATCAGTACTAAACATTATTTTAGCAGCATATTAAGATAGTATATAGTGGACCATATGATTTTTTAAATTGCCAACCATGAGTTGGGCATCATGGCACATACCTGAAATCCTGGCTACCTAGGAGGCTAAGGCAGGAGGATCAAAATTTCAAGGCCAGCCTGGCAACGTAGTAACACCTTGTCTCAAAATAAAATTTTTTAAAAAGAGCCAGTGATGTAGCTCGATGGTAGAGTGTTTGCATCTCATGTGTGAGACCCACAATTCAATACCCTATACCAGGAAAAAAGAAGAGTTGCCAACTCTGTCCTTGTTAGTGTCTTTTCTGGCCAGGTAAGTTACCTACAGATCCCACTTATTCTGCAGTCACATTTCACATAGTCAAAGTTCAGTGCTATAATCCATTTAGCAATCTCGTACTATTGTTAATCTAGTTTTCCCCATTACCTGGCTGTAGCTTTACCATGACATTGATATTTCTTATATAGATTACATGTTAACATCTGTTGTTCCTCAGCATGTTGGATAAGCCTATGTTAAAATTATGATACTTTGTTTGCCATTGATGGCATTTGTTTAACATTTGAAGTAGTGGTGTACCTATGATTCACATACTGTGAATATGCTAAGATATGTGCTAAGATCCTAAAGGGTACATTCACTCTGAGAGCTGTTTCATTTGGGAGAAAAAATCCATTTTCAGAGGAATTTGACTTTGAAATGTAAATGCCACTGGATTCTTTGTTAAGTCTAGAAGAAGCTCAAATATTTGAACCCTACTAAAAAAATTGCAAGGGAGAAGCCAGCAATGCAGAATTTTGCTTGGTAGCCTGGATCATGTTATGTTTCTAAAGCAGTTTACAAGACAAAGTGAGTAGTAGTGTCACCAAGATACTCTGTGACTGCAGGTCCTAAGCTTTTTAGCCTTTTTAAATTGCAAAAGGATCTTTTATATGTTTGGGCAAAAATGGGTTACCTTGCAAGCATTACTTTATTTTTTTCTTTTTAAAAATAAATTCACTCCTTAAATATTCCTTGGGCACTAAACTTTGCATACTGAACTCTTTTGTAGGTCTTCCTTGCTACTTTGATAAATAT
Source organism: Xerus rutilus (assembly GCA_028644305.1). Lineage (NCBI taxonomy): Eukaryota > Metazoa > Chordata > Mammalia > Rodentia > Sciuridae > Xerus > Xerus rutilus. Next base: position 76,204,935 of record CM053417.1, on the reverse strand, counting down.
TAATGCTACCTTCTGATTCTTTTTTTTTTTTTTTTTGTACTGGAGATTGAACTCAGGGGCACTTGACCACTGAGCCACATCCCCAGCCCTATTTTGTGTTTTATGTAGAGACAGGGTCTCACTGACTTGCTTAGTGCCTCACGGTTGCTGAGGCTGGCTTTGAACTCGCAATTCTCCTGTCTCAGCCTCCCTAAATGCTGGGATTACAGGCTTGCGCCACTGCGCCCGGCTTACCTTCTGATTCTTACTGGGCATTTCACAGTGTGCTTCATGGAATGCTCCAATAGCATAATTTTTAACAACTCTCAGTTTGTAAATAAATCGATATAAAAATGCAAATGTATCAAAATATTGGCAGTGTTGTTTCTCAGTAGTAGAACAGTTTGATCTTCAGGATTTTCTTTATATTTTACATATTTTCCACATTCTATGCCATAAGCATATAAGGATATATGTTTCTAATGATAAAATATTTAAAACAAAGAATTTGGCAGTATAAACTATAAAGTTGTAGTATTCGAAAAAAAGTTATCCTTGTATTTATTTCTGGACTTAGACAATGTTTAGAACAAGATCAGTCTTTATAGTACTGCAAAGCCAAGTGAAGTGAAATTCCATCCCCTTCCTCCAAATTCCCCTTCTAATGATACTTCTGGTGATTTTCCCAAGTTCTGGTTTTTATTTTTTTTTTACAGTAGTGGGAATTGAACCCAATGCTTTGCACATGCTAGGCAAATGCTCTCCCAATGAACTACATTCCCAGGTCTTTTTAAAATCAATTCCCTTTTTATTAGTTCCTTTCAGTTATGCATAATATTAGAAGTACCATAAAACGAATCTAACCAAATTTTACTATGCACATATATAAATATATCACAGTGAATGTCACTTTTATGCAAATCTATAATACATTAATTTTTAAAATACTACAAATAAATAGAATAAATATCAGTAGATTAGAGGAAAGGGAACAGAGAGAGGGCTGAGGGGAGAGAAAGGGAAAGTACTAGGAACTGCTTTGGAGCAAATTATATTTCATGCTTGTACAATTATGTCAAAATGGACCCAGCTCTTTTTTTTTTTTTTTTGACCCAGCTCTTTTTTTAAATTTTATTTTGAGACAGGGTTTTGCTAAGTTGCCCAGATTGGCCTTGAACTTTTAATCCTCCTGCTTCTGCCTCAGTAGCACGGATGACAGGTGTGCAACTTCACACCTGGCTCCTCTGTTATTCTTTATATTTACCATCACTGTAAGAGTAGGGAAATCTCGCAAGTGGATATCTTCCCTATCTGCCTGTTTCATGTTGGATTTATCCATTATTAATCCTATAAACACTGGGCTTGCTCATTAAACAAATTTTAGAAGCAATCAGAGGTAGCTGTCTCCAAAGCTGCCTTGGAGTGTATTGACAGTTAAAGGTACCCCCACTTTTTTTTCCTTAAGTGCTTTTGACTTTGAGTAGGCTAATATAATTGCTCTGTGGTAGTCACTGTGTACTTTGAAAGATGGTTAGCATGTGCTTGGAAATGTTAACCAAATCATTTAATAAATTTTTGCAATGTGCCAAAAGTGATAATACAATGGGAAGTCTTGCAGTGCATGTATTCATGAGGCCCATGAGATTATATGTGAATTCACTCATAGGAAAAAATGTGTAATCAGAGCTAATTTCTGCTGTAATTGAGTAAGAATGCCAGTGAGAAAGAGAAGAATCTAACGAGAGAAGACCCATCATATTGTCTTAATGTGCCTATTAACAAAACAGTTCTTGTCTCCTGACTAGTCTTGTTTGACAAACAATATCCACTTGATTTTGATAGAATTGGTGCTTGTATGCCAATTTGTTTTGCCACTGGAGCAGCTTAATAAACTATAATTTAGTGTTATTTATGTATATGTCAGAGCACCTGATACCATGCTAAGGGATCGTCATTTTCACACCCAATCTACACACAAAACTGGTAGACAATTTTTCAGTTTTGAAGATGATGGCAATAGATACTATGCATCTTTCCCCAGTTTTTCTGCTGATTTTCCCTCTTCCAATTTCCATTCAGATGAATTCTGTTTGGCCTTTTAAATTTGTACAATGTTTATTCCTATAAGTAATTGTGATAGAATTTCATCTATTATTACATCATTTCTGGTTATAATAGAATGTTTGGTTTTTTGAAGGAATTTTAGAAGTAGATAAATGAAATAAGTCACTAATAAACATCTAACACAGAATGACAATTTTATTAATGTTTTATGTATCTCTTTCTAGTATTTTTCTAAGTTTATATATAGATTTTTTTCTTCAAAATTAGTATCACAAAATGGGCACTGTGGCACTTTCTTATAGACCTGACTGCTCAGGAGCCTGAGGTAGGAAAGATTGCTTGAGCCCAGGAGTTCAAGGCCAACCTATGCAAAATAGCAAGACCTCATCTCAAAAAAAATTAAGATTATACATATACTTATATGTAATCCCAATGTCATATATATTTTATCTTATTTTCTAGAATTTTATTATGAGCATTTCTTTTTTAATTTTTAAATTTTTTTTAGTTGTAGATAGACACAATATCTTTATTTACTTATGTTTATGTGGTGCTGAGGATTGAACCCAGTGCCTCATGCATGCGAGGTAAGCACTCTGCCACTGAGCCACAACTCCAGCCCTATGAGCATTTCTTATACCTTAAATTTTTCAAAAACATGATTTTTGTTAGTGCTTTATGTTTAATTAAGGGAATACATGTGATAAACATTTTCTGTCAACATGTATGTGCATATCTTTTTTCTATCCATGTTATTTTTAAGCTTAATATATGTACTTAAAACTCATCTCCAACTAATCCTTCATGTAAACTGTATCCAGACCTCTCATTAAGTCTCCACTATTTTTTCATCTTTTGTGAATATCTGAATCTTTGGGAGAAGATGGAAGTAGAAATAGAAAGGAAATGAAATAAATAATAGGAAATGGTCACCAAGGCTGCTACAGGTATCATTAATAACCATCTGTGGCCTTGTGTGAAGTTTATAATAATAATGGCATTATTTGTAACAATTTTTAGGTTTGATTCGCTCTTTTAAAAATACATTCTTTGGTCTATAATGCTAATCCCAGCAACTCAGGAGGCTGAGACAGAAGGATTGCAAGTTCAAGACCAGCCTCAGCAATTTAGTGTGACACTGAGCGACTTAGCAAGACTCTGTCTCAAAGAAAAAAAATGAATAATAAAATAAAAAAAAGATCTAGAGTGTAGCTTAGTGGCAAAGCTCAATGGTAAAATCTCCAGTACCCAAAAAAAAAAATCTGAAACAAAAAGATACAATTTTTGGCATCATCAAGAAATAAAAAAAAATGTGCTGTTAATCCCTTGATACTAATCCCTTGGTTTTTTCAGTGTTTTGTTTTTTGTTTGTTTTGGAGTTTTGTTTTATTTTTGTTTTTTCCTGTCTGTTGTTAATCCTCTTTTCTCTTATTCTCTATTTTTCTAAAGTCATGGAAATAAAGAAGAGTTCTCCTGTAGAGGAATACAACTTGCTGTGGATTGGTTTCTAGATAAAGGCCACAAGGATATCACTGTGTTTGTGCCTGCTTGGAGAAAGGAGCAATCCCGCCCTGATGCACCAATTACAGGTATTATTTCAAATTAATACATTTCTTGTCATCTGTAGGCAAACCTAGCAAGAGTGTTTAGAGAAAAGTTGATGGTCCCAATTTAGATTAGTATTTTCTAAGTTGTTAAAATGTCTCTTCTGAAATATATTTATTAAAGGCTCACTAGATTTATTTATATTTTCATCTCTTACAGGACTGGGGATCAAACCCAGAGCCTCACACATGCTAGAGAAATGCTGTACCACTGATCCACATTCCCACCCTTTAAGTGTATTTTTGATAAAATGAACCATATAAAATTATCATTGTTTAGTGGCATGTAATAGTTAGAGATAACTTCAGTTCAGCAAACAATAAAGCTCATAGTTGAAAAACAACAGTGCTTTTCTATTTGATCATAGACTTCAGACTATAGGGGTATAAACCTGGTTATTAACATCACTGAAATTTTCAAAAAAACCTAAAGAAAACATGATAGACAGTGGATCTCATTCTGTACCAGAGAAGTGATTATGGGACTACAAATTGGCAGGTAGGAAGTCCCAAGACAGAACCAACTTATCCATGAAGCATAGTAAGCTGAAAGCCTAGGGCTGATGATACTTCTAAAGTTCACAAAAATATTTTTTATTTTGGCAACACAAGGAAAATTGAATATGATAACATTGAATGTCTAATAATATAAGTGGATTATAGTTGACTTTATACCAATGTAGTTCTAAGATTAAATTTTGGGGCTGAGGATGTAGCTCAGTGATAGAGTGCTTGCCTAGCATGCACAAGGCCCTGGGATCAATCCCCAGTACCAACAAAAATTAAAAATAAAATGAATTTTTTAATATTTATTTATGAAAAATAGAGTTCTTGAAGGCAAGAGTGACTAAGGTCTACAAAAGTATAAATTTAGTCTTCTTTTTTTAACTTTTTTTTTAGTTGTTGATTGACCTTTATTTATTCATTTATTTATATCTGGTGCTGAGGATCGAACCCAGTGCCTCCCACTTTCAAGGCAAGCGCTCTACCACTGAGCCACAATCTCAGCCCTAAATTTAGTCTTCTTAATGGCAGTAAGAGTTACTACATTCATTTACAATGACAAATGTAGTACCAAGTTCCTTACAGAATTTGAGAGCATATAGACCCCAGTCCACTGAGCATTAGGTCTTGCCCATTGTGCCTAATGAGAAAATTCCAGTAAATAGCTGTCTGATCTGTGTGTGTAGCTGTCTGCCATCTGCTGAACAGGCTTCCAAGCCTTAGTCTGAGATCATATCCTGGCCCTACTCAAGTCCAGCTAAAAAGTTTTCTCTCCTCAGCAATCAAAAGTCCAAAAAGAAAGGGGTCAGTACTCAAATGCTATAGCCTGATTTTCCACCTTAGTTTTGACCTTCCTTCAAGCAGAAACCAAAAATGTAAGTCCTTAGGATTGATGTTTTACTTTCCTCCTGAAAGACATATCCTCAACTACTGCCATGTTTTTTTTCATCAGCCCAAAAGCTGGTGCTGGGGCAAGGAGTGTAGCTTGATAGTAGAGTGCTTGCCTACAGGTGCAAGGCCCAGGGTTTGATCTCCAGCACCACACACACACACACACACAATAGAGGCTGATCCTTCTGATCATTCAGCCAAAGTGCAAAATGAACAGCAAGAATGCTAGGATAGCCAGTAGCACAAGCCTGTAATCCCAGCAACTTGGGAGGCTGAGGCAGGAAGAGCCCAAGTTTGAGTCCAGCTGCAGCAATTTACCTGTCTCAAAATAAAAAGTAAGAAAGGACTGGGATGTTGCTCAGTGGTCGATTGTGCCTGGGTTCAATCTCCAGTACCACAAAAAAAAAAAAGAATGTGGGGTATCAATCAATGTTACTACTCACTATTCATGGTACTTTTAAAAAATTAGATGTGGTTGAATTCAGTTCCTTTATTCTCTCTTGAAGGAGATGACTTTACCTAAGATCACAATTCAATTTGATATCATGGCCAGAAATAGAGCCCACTTGCTCTCTTAAGGACAAATAGTGTATTCATCTAACTCTTTTATTTGTAATTGTAATATGGGGATAATGCTGTTAAGTTCCAAAGATGTTTTCTATTTTGTGGCATATAATCATATTTCAACAGATCAAGATATTCTACGTAAACTGGAGAAGGAAAAGATTCTTGTCTTCACACCATCCCGAAGGGTCCAGGGAAGAAGGGTTGTCTGCTATGATGACCGGTTCATAGTCAAATTGGCTTTTGATTCTGACGGCATCATTGTATCCAATGATAACTACAGAGATCTTCAAGTTGAAAAGCCAGAATGGAAGAAGTTTATAGAGGAGCGGTTGCTGATGTATTCTTTTGTGAATGACAAGTGCGTTTCGTTCCAATAGGCTCTGAATAGCCTATATCCAAGTTACTAGTAGGAATAGATTTCATTTCATTTCAAAAAGCATTTATTGAATACTTACTGTGTACCATGCATGATAGTGGTTGCCATGGAGATAAATGACTAAATGAGAAACAGGACTCACTCCTAAGGGGCTCAAAGTGTAGTGGAAAAGACAAAGGAAAAGGCCACCACAATGTATTGTGATAAGCACTACAGTTAACTTTTATTTTTAATTGCTTTGTCCATGTGAAGTGATAAGAGAAAGCTTCCCAAGGGAGATACCATTTGAAATGAAGTTTACAGATAGAGAAAGGAGGGCTGCTGGACATGTAGGGTGCAGGGAACCCTATGAATAATGCTACAAAGGAGTGAATGTGGTTGGCATGTAGGGGGAAACCAGCAGGCATGCCTGCTAGTTATGGTTGGAACATATAGTTCTTGGAAGAAGGATGCCTATGGAAAAATTATTCTATGTGATCAAGTAGGAACAAAAGGCAGAAATGCTGGATTAGCAAAAGGCTTGAGACAGGAAGGACAGTTAGAAGGCTGTGACAATAGAACACTCAAGAGGTAATGAAGGTCTGAAATCCCCATAAGAGGTAGCATAGGGACAGAAGGGAAGACATTCACCCATTGCTTGCTTGCTTTCAGATTTATGCCTCCAGATGATCCTTTAGGACGTCATGGCCCAAGCCTTGAAAATTTCTTAAGAAAGAGACCTGTCGTTCCCGAGCATAAGAAACAACCATGTCCTTATGGTGAGTACCTATGTACAGAACTAAGCTCTGTTGTAAGGGAAACATAAGAACTCTGTGAATATTTTCTTTTCCAGATTTCCCTTTCAAATGGGAAATCCTGGCTTGTCAACTTTCTGTGAGTTAAAGTTTGTGTCTTTTTGTACTCTCAGTTAAGCATTTAAAGAAAAACCTTAGAAAGTGCATGAAGAAAATGGAACTAGAATTGAAGGGAAAACCATGTGCCACTCATTAAAATAACACATGTGCTCTAGCTGCCTAAGGACTAAACATTGTTGCTGGGAGCAGAGAAATGCAGAAACTTACCTGACTTCCTGAAGGAGAAAAGGTGATGCTAAACTGAGTTTGGCCCCAAGAAGAACATCTCTCTCAGGCAGGTTACTGAACCTACTGCCAACTATAAAACACTGTTTTTCTGATCTGTGCTTTCCAGTTTCCTCAAACCTTATTTTCATTTGTTTTTGTATTTTTAGTACAGTTTTTTTACAGTATATTTGTGCTTTACCCAAGTCCCTCTGATACAGAGTTTATGTGCCTAACAGTACAACATGGCCTGCATGGTCTGAGGTTATTTTTGATGTTTTCTATTTGTTTTGGGGGCAGGCATTTTGTTTTTTTTCCTCAGCATTTAAATCACAGAGTATTTATATGTCCTCTAACTCATAATTACAATGACCCTATAATAGAGACATGATTATGAAGCTTGATAATGGAAGAAAAAAATGAGGCTCAGAGGAGAAAAAGACATTTGCCAATTGTCACACAGCCAATAAGGGACATAGCTGTAACTGTAACTTGGGTTATACTAGCCTCGAAACCTGCATTTTTTGCGCTGTACCATACTGCCATCCTTTATTCTAGGCTGCCTCAGCATGCAGATTATCCCTAGGCAAAGTTGTACATTACCAGAAATGTAAGACTGTTCAACTGCTCAGCTATTTCCTCTCTAGCTTTTCACTTGCTCCCTTTTCTCTCCATTTGTGATGCTCCTTGATGTTTTCTCTCATCTTTGTAGACAGTTAATTTTCTGCCTTAACCTCAAAGAGTCTGATCCTAACCTGGGTGACCAGTTTATTACAACAGTTTCCGGCACAGAGGGTTACACCACTATGAAAGAGTCTTAACCCAAGGCATTATTTTTCAGGCAAAAAATGCACCTACGGCCACAAGTGCAAATACTACCATCCGGAGCGGGCCAACCAACCCCAGCGTTCGGTGGCTGATGAGCTCCGCATCAGTGCCAAACTATCCACAGTGAAAACCATGAGCGAAGGCACCCTAGCCAAGTGTGGTGCAGGGATGTCTAGTGCCAAAGGTGAGATAACCTCAGAGGTCAAACGTGTGGCCCCCAAGCGCCAATCCGATCCCAGCATCCGGTCTGTGGCTGTGGAGCCTGAGGAATGGCTGTCCATTGCCCGTAAGCCTGAGGCCAGCTCTGTCCCCTCACTTGTGACTGCCCTAAGTGTTCCCACAATTCCACCCCCCAAAAGCCATGCAGTGGGTGCACTCAACACCCGTTCGGCCAGCAGCCCAGTGCCAGGATCCTCTCATTTTCCCCACCAGAAGTCCTCATTGGAGCACATGGCCAGCATGCAGTACCCCCCTATCTTGGTTACCAACAGCCATGGGACCCCTATTAACTATGCTGAGCAATACCCAAAGTTTGAGTCCATTGGGGACCATGGCTACTATTCGATGTTAGGCGACTTCTCCAAACTGAACATCAACAGCATGCACAATCGAGAGTACTACATGGCTGAAGCAGACCGGGGGGTGTACGCTCGGAATCCCAGCCTCTGTCCTGACAGTCGCATGAGCCATACCAGGAACGACAACTATTCCTCTTACAACAACCTGTACTTGGCTGTAGCAGATGCCCATCCTGAAGGCAGTTTGAAGCTGCACCGCTCAGCATCTCAGAACCGTCTTCAGCCTTTTTCTCATGGTTACCATGAAGCCTTAACGAGAGTGCAGAGCTATGGCCCAGAGGATTCCAAGCAAGCCCCCCTCAAGCAACCAGTCCCCCACTTAGCTCTGCATGCCCAGCTCCCAGCAACTGGAGCACGATCCAGCTGTCCTGGAGACTACCCCATGCCTCCCAATATCCATCCTGGGGCAACTTCCCAGCCAGGCCGTGCCCTGGTGATGACACGGATGGACAGCATTTCTGATTCCCGCCTCTATGAGAGCAACCCCATGAGGCAAAGACGACCTCCTCTGTGCCGTGAACAGCATGCCAGCTGGGACCCGCTGCCCTGTGCAACTGACTCCTATGGCTACCACTCCTATCCCTTAAGTAACAGCCTCATGCAACCATGTTACGAGCCAGTCATGGTACGGAGTGTGCCTGAAAAGATGGAGCAGCTTTGGAGGAATCCTTGGGTTGGGATGTGCAATGATTCCAGGGAGCATATGATCCCAGAGCACCAATTTCAGACCTACAAAAACCTCTGCAATATTTTCCCTTCTAACATCGTTCTTGCAGTGATGGAGAAGAATCCCCATACAGCAGATGCCCAGCAACTGGCAGCCTTGATTGTTGCCAAGCTTAGGGCTGCACGTTGACATGACACAGGACTTGTTCCTTTATGCACATATGAATATTAATGCTAATAATACACTAATACTATGATCATAGTAACTAATAATTTGCATTGCGCTTCAAAAGTTATGGAGTGTTTACATCATTTAAGTGCATAACAACCCTGTGAGGTAGGTCTTACTATAGAGAAGGCAGCTGAAACTCAGTGAGATTAAGTGACCAACCAAGGTCATGCTGCTAGCAAATGACCAAGTCAAGACGCACACCCAAGTCCTTTGACTCCAAGTCCCTGTCCTTTGCACTGCACCATGCAGGTGCTAGAGGACAAAACCCAAGGGGAGAGGCCTAAATGCAAGAAGCCCCAAGGGATTCCATTACCAGTGTTTTCTTAGTCACACATTGTACAAATTACAGATAATATATCCAGTTTGAAGAGCAAAAGTGTCAGGATCAGATCATATGTTGAATTAACCTTTTATGGTTTTTTAAATGGAAACATTTAAAGATATTTAAAAGTAAACACATACTTTATTGCATGGATATCTGATCATTCGATATCTTTATTAACCAAACTATAAGGTCACATTGAATCTTCTAGAGCTATATTTAAACCCTATTGTTAGCAATTATATTGCATGTATGAATGTATATATTTGATTTTTGATGTGTGTGTATCTCGGGTATAAATTTTTATATAGTGATGAGAAGTTAGACTCTACATAGTCCTTAGTCTACAGCTGTATAGATCACGAATCTGACTTGATGATTTTATGTCACGTTTCATAGTTTCAACTAGATTTGAAAGTGAAATTACATGTCAATATTGAACATTGCTTTCTTAGGCACCAGAGTGAATCAGCTCTATTTCCTTTGCACTTTTTACTTGCCAACGTTCATTAACAGTTCTTAACTTCCAAGTCTCTTCACCTCAACAAACTAGGGGACAGGTTGCAGCCTTCTGCAGAGGAGATGTTGGATAAGCTCAAGTTCCACACATAGTATGTGTGTGCTACACAAATGCAGAAGAGTCTGACCAGAACTAAGGGACTTACTTCCAGAGTCCACTCCCCTTATCTCAGGAGAGATGGTCAAACCCATGTGGCATTAAATGATGAATACAAAAGCTTCACACAAGGAGGGACTAATGGATGCTTTTTTGGACTTCTGACCTATGCAGTATTCAACATCACAGGATAAAATGTAATGAAAGAGTGCATAGCCATGTAATCCACTTTCTCCTGCTGTTCACCCTTTGGGCAATAAGGTCAATCATTGGTGGAGCAGAATTTCTTTAAGAAACAAACAAGGGGACTTTCTAAGTGGAAAAAGACAGCTTCCAAAGGGGATGCTGAATCTTTACTAATCACTGGCTCAGTTATACACTTCAAATCCATGCAAAGAGGGTGCACTTGCCATTAGATTATTCTTAGATGCATCACTAAAGAAGATGACTTTGGGGTTGGGTGGCACCATTTGCGCAATCTGTTTCTTGCTCAGGGTGGGAACCTTTGTAGCTAAATGCCTCTAGAAGAGGTGTTTATTGGTTTTTTAAAGCTGCACTAAATGAACCCCCTTTTTGAATCCATTGTATATTTTAACATTTTGAACCATGACCAGCTCACTATTTCTTGAGCTGGAAATTGCCAACTTCTATGGTCGTTTTTTCATGAAAGTTGAGAAGGCCTGGCCTTGGCCTTTTGTTTCTTCATGAGAAGGTGTGACACTGCCTATAAATGTTTCCTACTGTGAAACACTCCGAATGTGAGGCTGTAGTCAGGGTTGTTTCTGGTAGTTTGACAATGGCTTGCATGCTGCTTTCTGGCTTTCTGTCTCTGTCCAAGATGATCAATACTGCATCTTAACCAATGCTTCTCTTCACTTAACCACAGCTTCACATTCATCTCCTACCCACTAATCTTCCCATCCCCCAGCATACTGATTAAGTGTAAAAGTACTTTTCTATCAGATAGGTCCCCAGAGAGTGACCGTTGCCACTACAGACCTTGCTATTTCACACAAACACCCTTTCATACCTTCAACTTCCTGGACCTTCTAAATCTGCCCCATGTCTAAATCAGGGTATTTGACAATCTTAGATTATCGTAATGCCTTTGTGCCAGTTAGTTCATCTTCCTACCAAAAATCATCAATGGCACTGCAGAATCTACTAGCTGCACAATTGACAGGGAAGCACAAGATTAATCTTGTCAGCTGCAATGCATATTGAACATGTTCATATTTAGTACTCAAAATAATTGTAAGCTCCTCCCAATACAGGAAATATTTTTAAGGAAGTGTATGTATTCTTATTTCCTAAAAACAATTGTCATTTTTCTCCTCTCATAAAATGTGTATGAACCAAAGTGGCTAGGAGCAATGCCTCAAAAAACCAGAAATGACCTTTTGTTGATACAAATTGTATCTCTTTTTTTCCTGATTGTATAGAAACAAATGTACAAAACTCATCTTAAACTAGGTTTGGTACTGAATTTTCACCATGATATTTGTGACACTGTGTGTCACAGGGAAGTAACCCAGGGGTCGCGAGGGAGCTTTTATTTCCAAAGGGCAGTAGTAGTGTATAGACAAAGACAATTTTTCAAGGCCTCTTTATTATTAGGTGCACAGCTATTGTGTGTACAATTTCAAGCATTATATTGCATAAGTTCTCTTTAGGCTATTACATTTAATGTGTCCTTGAAAAAGGGATTTTGTGTAAAAAGTGTCAGTGTTAGTGAATCATCTACAAGAATCTATAATGGAGCTGTACAACCATGAATGCGCAAATCCAAGCTTGGCTCTTAAATTATTAGAGTGATATTTTCTTTATATTGAGGTCTGCATATTTCTTGACTTCTCCATTTTTGTCTGCAATTATAAAACAGCAAATAACAAAGAGCACTGGGACTCCCATGGCTCCCTTGATAATAAAGTCAAGCCTCCTTCATGGGGCTAAGCATGTGTCCTTCAGGATACTTACCTCTAAGCACTTAGCAGGGGTTACTGCACAGTGTTTTGTGTGGTTTTCAAGAAGCAGTATATTTTGCAAGAGGTGCTTTGTAATTTTAATTCTCTCACTGATTTTTCTGACCTCATAGCAAGTCTGCCTATTCAGGCCTTAGATTTTGTAGATTCTGTGATTTTTTTTTCCTTTTGTGACTTTGTTGTTGTTTTCATTTGACCTTAGGACAAATGTGACCCTGTAGTAGCATGGTCGATTCAGGGCACCCTTTGTATAAGACAGCTCAAAGAGAGAAGAAGCCTTTTCAAATGTAACATCAAAACATTGTACTCTCCTAAGGTGCCAGGTATGGAAGGGAGAATGATAGGACAGATGCCTTATGGAAATGGTCTACAAAACTTTTCTTCTTCTAAGTAAAGAAACACACAGCATGATTTTCTCCCCTCCCTCTTTCTTCCTACTCTCTGCTAGTTTTTAGGAGAATACTTCTCTAAAATTCATTTTTTTCTATTTTGAAAGAAATCATCTTTATATAGTAATTGAATCATTGATGTCCATTAGCCATTGTCACTGAGTTTTCTTCTAACATGGAAGAGTTCATTTTGAGAGGCGCTCAGTTACCATTCTATCTATGCTGTAAGTATGGGACTTTGTACAAATGCCCTTTTTGAGGGCCAACAATTTCAATACACTTTGTTTTACTCTGTGAACCAGGTCTGGATCTGCACAGGGAAAGTAATGCCGAGCTGTCCAAAGAGCCCTGCTCAGGTCTCCTCCTAACCCTTCTCTGCCTTCCCCAAGTTTGCTTCTCCTCAGGTCTGATACTGAGGAGTGCATACATAGTCTTCAACTGAAAAGGCACTACAGTTAGTTCTCATTGGAAACCAAACCAGTACATTTCTGGAACCTGCTTGTCTAAAGTAGTCAATGCCTTTGTAAAGACTCAGCATATTCAATATCTATTGTATTATAGCTAGCTATATACATAGGCAGATTGACTATTTTTAGTCCTGGTTTGTGTATCATTGAGCTATAGTAGTTTGCTTTATCCATTTGTGGGATTAAACAATACTGTTTAATGGTTGTAAACTTTTATAAAACCTCTTTGGGTTTCTTGTTTGACCCAAACATAATGTAAGTCTCAATGACAAAATACACAGAGCCAATCAGAGGTGAGTGAAATATATCCCTTCCCTAGTTTTGTCTGCCTCTATAATGCATGTGCAATGCTTCATAATATGTTCTCATTAGCATGAATATGCTATGACTGTTTCATAAGGTTTTGATTTGTTTTCACCTATAATTGTGATGGAAAATGCTGTATTGTTGACAATGAACTGTAACCACACTTATTTATTGCATAAACTATTTGTCTACTAATCACTAAGGACTCTTTCTTTAAGGACATTAATGACAAAAACCATACCACATACACATATGTATGCATGTATTCCAGTTTGCTCCTAAAGTATTAAATTTCTGTCCTTGTGACCTGCATCTTGAGATACACCTGAATTTTACCACAGTAAGCATAGTCTCTCTAACTGTAGAAGACCAACACAGTTCCTAGACTAAAACTAGATTATATGCTATTAAAACTGTCATTACTTACAGGGCAGTGCTGGCTTCTACTTCTGGGTTAAAACCAGAATGTAGGCTCAGCCCAGACTTATTTCTGTACATTGCCAATAGTTTCTCCCTGAATAGCCTCACATCTCCAGAGACATCTACTGAGCCTTAGCCAGAATATCAGAGCCAGAAGGGGCACATCACCCAACTCAAGGATCTCATGCATCAGTCTCTTCTCAGGTTATTATGCAGAAAACAAGGTTTCAAGAGTGTTGAAGAGATTTAACCAAGGGTGAACAAAAATTAGTAAATGGCAGGACTGAATGTTCACAACCTCATAACTTCTAAGCCATTAAGCCCTTGTAACAGGTTGTCCTCTCTTCCCTCAGGCCTCCCTAGTGCCTCTTACCCATCCCCCACCCCACTCCAGGCCAGTCTTATTCTAAATGCAGAGATGGCTACAAGTGCTACGGGGGAACCCAGCACTAGGGGCCTTTGTAAGGGACTATTGTTGAATTTGAGAACCTCTTGTTTTAAAATAATACTCCATGAAAATAAGAGTACATGTCTCCCTAGCCTTTTTATTTTTTAAATATATTTTTAGTTATAGATGGACACAATACCTTTATTTTACTTATTTTTATGTGGTGCTGAGGATGGAACCCAGTGCCTCACACATGCTAGGCAAATGCTCTACCACTGAGGTACAACCCCAGCCCCTTTCATTTGTTTTTTGCTGCCTCCTCTAACATCCCTCAAGCATACCTGTATCAAGTTCTTAGTACCAAATAATGGCCTAACATATACTGGGCTAGAAGAGGAAGAAAGAGTTCTGTCCTGAGGAACTTGAACACTAGTGGGAGAATGAAACATGCTCAAAGAATGAGTTAATACATAAAGACTTGCTAAGCCAGGCGCGGTGGCACATGCCTGTAATCCCAGTGGCTTGGGAGGCTGAGGCAAGAGGATCAAGAGTTCAAAGCCAGACTCAGTAAAATTGAGGCACTAAGCAACTCAGTGAGACCCTGTCTCTAAATAAAACAAAACAGGGCTGGGGATGAGACTCAGTGGTCGAGTACCCCTGAGTTCAATCCCCAGAACCACACACACAAAAAAAAAAACAACTTCCTAGAGCAAGACAGGGAGGGTAGATCTGATTAAACTATAATATATGCATATTTGGAAAATGTCACATTGAAACTCATTAACTGGTAAAATTAATATGATTGAATAATTATTTTAGAAAAGACTTTCTCAGAGGAGAGTGGCAGAATGAGTGTAGGAAGAAAGTTAAAAACGTAAGAATTCCAAGAGGGGACAATTTAATGTCCAGTGCTTCTTCCCTAATCACAAGTGCAACATCAACTGATCTGGCCTAATCACTTTCCAGATCATGTCTCTGGCTTCATGACCTACCAAGCCTCATCACCATGTTCCAGTTATCCTGAACCTTGCTATGGTGCCCCAACCATGCTGTTTCTCAAGTCCTTCAGACTGTTCCCATCCTTTTACTCCTTGTTCTTATTGGTAAAGTTCTGCCATTGAAGACCCACTACTAACATCACCTCCTCAAACAAGCTTTCCACTTCCTGGTCCAGACGTTTTTAATCCCTTCACAGTGGCCTTGCAGGACTCTTGAACAATAATATTTTAGCATCTATCACTTCATTGCAATTTTGTTGGCACACAGTCTACACCACAAAATGGGAGGCAGGAACCATATTCTCATCTCTAATGATTGATCTGCTGGAGGAGGGTCTCTCGATTCTGTTGTTGACCAATATAATCTATGCTCCTTCCCTTGACACATATCATTGTTTCCCAGTTAAATGAATGCAGTTCAAAGACTTTTCTAATCAGTCTCTGATCTCTAATTAGAAAGAAAAAAGTCCAAGAGCACTAGACTAAGTTTGCTTCCTGGTAACTGCATACCTGCACCCCCACATCCACTATCTGAAGTCCTTTAACCTGGCCTCTTCACTCCCAGGTTTAAGGAGGACTCCATTCAACAATGTCCCTTGGCTATAACTCTCTCTGGACCTGCACTAGAAATGAACTCATATGATCTGAACCTTAGCTTTAGATCAGTCTTTGAGGGCCAGAGGAAAGCACCATCCAGCCTTCTATGGGGACCTGAGTCCGGAGTTCAAGACTCACTAACCCTGGCATAAATCCACACCACTCACACATACAAAGCATGATATACACTAGAGAGCACTTTCAAACCTACTATGTTTTGATGCTTTCAAGTCCATAAGGCAAATATTACCCTTCTACAGAAGAAGAAACTATAGTATTTGCTCAAGGTTGTTCCCATTAAGTAGTATTTGCCCAAGGTTGTTCCCATTAAGTAGAGGAGCTTGCCTGGAATCCAGATCTTTGAGCAGCTTTTTCCTCTTTCCAAGTACACCTGAAACTTTTGTGTGCATCAGAATCACCTGAAGGGTCTGTCAAACTACAGATTGTTGCCTACCCTCAACCTTTCTGATTCAGAAGATCAGGAATGAGGTCCAAAAATTTTCATTCCTAACAAAAACCCAGGTGATGCTGATGTTACAAAAAAACCCCACTGATCTGTACCAACCTAGTAAGTGCTCTATGTCCATGCACAAATCATTTCCCCTTTTGTCTATCTCAGTGCACTTAAACTTAGGGGGCTAGACTAGAACCATGATTTCCAAACCTTATTTTAGCAGCAAACCCATCTTTCAAAAGTAATAATATGTAGAATCCAAATACATATACAATAAATATAGTTATGGCTACTCTGGTGAAGCAGTGGCTCAAAAACTGACAGCTCACAGCACCCATCTCCCCAGACACTGGAATACCTAACAGAATAAATTTTCAAGTCCCTTTCCTAGATGTTCTGTGAGGGCTCTTCCACCTATGACATTCCAGTATGCTAGAAAACTTAGCCCTTGACATAGCTAGGGAAGAGAAATTTTGCATTAACCAGTGCACAAGAATGCATTGCCCATGTCTAGTTATTGGGTCCACACAGGAAAGGAAAGCTTAACTCTTTTGGGTTGGGGGCTCATGGACCCCTTTGACCATCTGATAAAAACTGGACTAGCTCACTAGAAAAATGACGATGTACACATATCCACCAAAATTAGTTTATCCTTTCAGGTGTTATGGACACTCTAGGCATCCTAATTCAGGTTAAAACCTGTATTGGAGAGCTGGGGCTCAATGGTAGAGTGCTTCCCTAGCACACATGAGAACCTGGGTTGAATCCCAAACACCTGGGGAGGTATGAACCTTGATTTGACTTAGGTAACAGCATTTCCACCAAATGCTTCCTTGGAATTTTCACAGCATAAGTGCTCTCCATCATTTCTTGCCACGGGAACTTGCAGAAATCTCTTAAGGTGTCAGGTTATCACTTGGGAAACTTCTTCCTCACCAGATTGAAGGTTTGGAGGATTGAGAACATGGTTTATTCATCACCTATCTCTTGGCAGCTTAAGGCTAACACAGGGTAGACACTGAGGTTAGGTGAGTGTGAGGTGAGGAGCCTTGGTGACCACAAAGAAGGGGCTCTGGATCAATCCCTAAGACATTACTCTAGCTCCAGTGCCCACCACAAGGAAATCCACTCTATCTTTTCTAGGTAAAACAGTAATCTCTGGCTTCCAACTACTGTTTGGTGCCCAATGAGGGCAGACAAGGAGATAAACAGGAAAACTTGGATCTCCTTCCCACTGTCAGTAAGGCTTTGAGCAAACCCAGCCCCAACAAACATCTCATTTGCTGGGTAGACTCTGGCCAGCAATGCCTCTCTTCTGGGGCCTGATACTTCAAAGTCAGATGAGGGTGCAGAAATGGTCAATGGAAACAGGCAGAAGGTGGAGTCTGGCTGTGGAAGCAATCAAGGCCAGTGGGCTCAAGAGACCCCAACTCCTGCTCAAAGCTTAGTTATCAGTCCACCTTCTCTGGAGTCTCCAGAGTAAAGGAAGAACTATTCTGATCTGTTCCAGCACACACTCCCTCATCTCACAAACACCAAAACTATAGTTACTTGTTTATTGTTTTTCAAAAGAAAGCAAAATAAAAAGGGGGAAAAGATTAAAAATTCCATTGTGGTGGAAAGATGAGTTGCTGTGGCTGATTCAGGCTGTCTCCCAATTGTATCATGGAACATCAGGTGTACTCTGGGGTGGGCTGTTGTCCTGGCAGGGATGGATGAACACTTGCATCAAGGCTGGCATCAGAAGAGCTGCAGGCCAGTTTTGAGCCCGTGCAGCTGCCCCTGGCTCCAGAGAAGGCCCTCAAAGTTGCTGCTGCTATTGCTGCAGTTGCCACTGCCAACACCACAGCTTAGGCCCAGGGTGCTGTAGAAAGAGTCGGGGTGTCAGTCAGGGAAGGAGGCAACTTTAGGCTCCAGAGGAGCTAAGAGTGCCTGACATGTGCATGTCTGTGGGAAGGGCCCACCCTCCTGCCTGGCTTTTTACACAAGAGACTGGAGCAAATCGGAAAAGTGATTTCAGTTGGGCTCCAAGGGTGATTCTGCCCTCCCCACATTTGAGGGAGGGAGGGAGGGAAGGAAGAGTGAACTTTTCAAAGGAAACACTATACAAAACCCAGTACATAAACCAGACTAAAGCTCATGGAGAGCTATTTGGGTTAAGGGAAGGGGTCCCACACCACTCCACCCCCAGGAAAATAATGAAGTGGCTGCTTTAACAGGGCCTCCCTTCCAAGATCCTGGAGGGGGCCCAGAAGATTCTGTGCTGGATCCCTCTAACATATAGTAGCTGGTTAAAGGGCCCAACGCCAGGCTTGGGCTTTAAAGATAGGCCCAGCTCCCATCCCACAATTACAAGACTGCTTGAGGAAGACAATTGCCCTCCCTCTCCCTGGCCCAGCTCAAAACACCCTTGCTTCCCCTGCTTCCTGCAGGTCAAAGGTCCTTCCAGCTGGATGAGGTGACAACTGAGAGCAAAGCCATCATCCTTCCCCTCAGGCAGATCCATGGTTATACTACTGCAGCTGAAAAAACCCTTAGAGATGATCTAGTCCCATCCCTCCCATCACCCACAATTTTATAGACAAGGAAACTGAGGTCCAGAGATGAGAAATGACTTGCCCAAGGCCACATAGCCAAGTCAAAGGTGGAGCTGAAACAAAGAGAAGTGGTGGGCATGCCCTGCTCCAGCCTAGGAAGTGTAGGTAGGAGCTGGGCCAAATCTGCTTCCTTGATTTAACAGCTCCACCTGCCTACATCTTGATACCCTTTGAAACCCTGGTGCTCACTAAGCCAGCTTTACTCAGAGCCAGGCTAGTTGGGACTAAAGGGAAAAGGGGTCTCAGATAGATGAATCCCACTCCCATCTGGATTCCCCAGCTATCTCCTCTCTTTTCCAAGAGACCTATTGCCTCCTTGCCTCAGACACAGAGTCCATGGCATTGTCTTGGGCCTGGTCTGCTTCTGGGACCCCTGGGTTCCAGAGCCCTCTCCCAGAATGCTCAATTGAAGAGGGGCTTAACTCCCAGGGAGTCGGCAAACAGCACAGGGATGGACTATCAATTTCAGGGGCCCAAAGGGGTCTCTCTCTGGTACTCACAGGATTCTCCCGGTCACAATGGCCCAGCATTCCGGAATGTACAGGCCCTCTGGACGGGCTCCTTTGTGTTACCAGCATAGCCCTTCAGCAAGGGCTGCTTGGTTCCTGGCTCCCTGATGACCCCAGGGATCTCCCGCCTGTGATCCAAAGGCGAGTTTCGAGGGAGAGCATGGAGCCCTGCGCAGGCCTTGCTACCAAAATGTCTGGACAATGCGGGGAGGCCTACTGATTATTCTGTACACCTTTGGACAAATCCATTCCCCTTTCTGGGCCTCAGTTTTCTCCTCAGGAACAGACTGAAGAGCATCTGTTCTTGATCTTTTAGGAATGGTGGACACTTCAGAGAATTCACTGAAAGCTATGGACCCCTCTCCTCCCAAAATACACATGCAAATGTGAGCACGTGCACACATGTGTGCACGTGCACATACACAAACACACACACAAACTGGACTCAATCTGTGAGGGGTGCCAAGCCAGTGCTCTGTGGCTACTTCAATGGCACTCCATACTAGGGGCAGGGAGTCCTAGCAAGGGCCCAGCCACCTACCCACCCACCCCACTTTGTCTCCTCTCCCTCCTGCAGGCAGCAGACAAAGGGGGTGAGAAATCTTGATGTCATGGGCACTCACCCAGTCTTGCCCGTTGGGGGTTCCAGGCGCTGGTCTAGCACAGGCTGGTCCAAAAGATACATGGTGTCATAATTGTCCAGCATAAGCTCTGCTGGGTCCTCAGTCTGACCTGGCATTCGGCCTAAGGGGAATGTGTCCCATCGTACGTCCTCTGTGAAGCAAACAAGAGGCAGAAAGAATAGGCTTATGAGCTGTTTCTCTAAGCAGTATTATAGGCCTACCCACCCTGTCCATCCAGTCAGTCCAATTAGCCATCTCAATATGAGCTGTCTGCATACACCCACCCTCACTCCTCTCCATCTATCCTCATACACAACTTTCTACCTTAGCATTCCACTATATTTTGTTGTGGGAGGAGGAGGACTACTGAGGAATGAACCTAAGGGTGCTATCACTAAGCTATATCCCAGCCCTTTTTATTTTTTATTTTGCCACGGCCTCACTAAGGCAGTCCTTGAACTTGCCAAAAATGGCCTCAAACTTGCAATCCTCTAATGCCTTACCCTCTGGAGTTGCTAGGATTACAGGTGTGCACCACAGTACATGGCCACCACACATTCTTTATGCCCCTTGTTCCCACTCCACCTCTGGGTGTGCTCTCAGAGTTACCATGTTCTTCCTGCCCATTCAAGGTCTTCTTTCCCCTAGAGGCTACACACAAAGAATATTTTTTCTCCAGGGAAGGGCAATCTCACGTGACCCATCCCCTATAGCCTCCCAGGTATACAGAAGCACACATACCAAGCCCTCCATTCAATAAATGTCCCCCATTTCACTCCCTGCCTTCCACACCTAACAGGCATACAAACCAGATATCTTCATGTCCCCACCTCCCCACATATGCATAGACACAGAAGGAATAATGGCCAAGGGAAAGAAGGAAAGATTTAACACCCTAGCTTTTCCTAGTTCAAACCAGCAGCCTACCCGCAACACGCACATACACACGGAGATACTCCATTTCAGGATGGACTATGCCAGGCCCTTCCTATCCCTCTCTTATTGCTTCAACACCCCCCATAGTATTATATTAAATCCTTCCTCCCCATCTTTACACAAATATATCCATTATTTTCAAGAGAATCCTTTGCTAATGAGCTCTTCCACACATATTCTGACTTCCTGCATCTCCCTGATACTCAAAGAATTCTCCATTCCATAAGGCCCCCTCACATTCTGTAAAATATCAAACCTGAACCAGCTTTTCATGTAACCCATACAGAAGCCCCTCCAGAAGTGCTGTCTGCATATTTTATACATATATCAAATTATTACACTGCACCCCATAAATATGTACAATTATGTGTCAGTTCAGAACAAATTGATGGGCTGAGGGTGTACTAGTGGTAGAACACATTCTTAGTATATGCCAGGCCCTGGGTTCAGCCTCCAGCACTGTAAGAAAAAAAAAACTCTTCACCATCCTGGACTCTCTTATAGGCATCTGTGCCTGTCCTAATGCCCTGTATCATGTTATAATACAGAGAAACCTTCAGGCACAGGGGCCACTCCACCCATGGGCACTGTCTGGCAGTGACCTGACCATCCCCCCATCACTAACATCCTCAACCCCGTCTACATCACTGCCCCTGCCTATCAACCTTGTGGAACTCCTGTCAAGGACAGCATGGACACACAGGCCACATCTGGATGGCAGTCTCACCTCCTTGTCCCCACACCATTCCATAGGCTCCTATGTCTCACTGCAGCCACTTCTTTCCCTCATACAGATAACTCTTGGCCCTCATGGGTCTCAGTGACCCTGCCTCCTCTTCAAAAAAAAAAAGAACACATGTGTGAGTGTATGCCACACAGCTACACTACAGCCCACTTCACAGTGACTTCTTTCCTTACTTTTTTTGTCTCTTCCACACTCACATACAATTCTGATTGTACAAACATCTTCCTTTTACTATTTACAAAGACCCCCCAAATATAGCCTTTCTTGCCGTAAGAGTTATATCTGTGCCACAATTTACCTTGTAGGCACAAACACCCCACCCCAACACACACACACACACACACACACACACACACACACACACACACACATATACACATGAAGACATAAAAAGTGCTCGCCCATCCCTAGCACTCCCACCCAGGACCTTTATATCCTAGCCCTTCCATAAACATCCACACAAGGGCAAGAGATACAGCTCTCTCCATAAGCTCATTCACTGCCTTGTCTCTGGTTCCATCTCGCTTTCCATCATGGCCACCTTATACCACTCCCAGGTCCAGCTGTTATCCCTCCCTCAGGCCTTAGCACACAGGCCATGCCTTTCTCTCTAGCATGTACATGCACACATCCCCATACATACACCAGAATATTCTGTCACTTGTAGATCTATCTGCTTTGAGGTTCACTCCACAATCTAAATGAGGACACTCAAAACAAAAACTCTGAGAGAGGCAGATTCATGTACCCCACTCTTGCACCATGACCTTGTATGAACATCTAAAATCCCTACCACTCTTTATTCTCTCTTCTGATCATACTTCCAGTGTCTCTAACTTAATGCCTTGGGTTCCTTCTGGTGGCCTCACCAGATTTTGTTGTGTCTCACAACCAGCCAGCCTCCATGAATATACAGAAAGCACTCCTTATTGCACGTGAAGCAGAATCATATGTATGCACGCTCTGCTTCTCATTTTCTCTTGCCTGTGTGCTACTGCCTGGTGCTCACACCCATGTGGTCCTCTAAATGTTCTCTATATATGAAACAGCCAGCACCTCAACAGTGGTCTTTGGTGCTTACATGCTCCATCCTCAGAGAAGAAAGCCACTTGTTATCCATGTACCTGGCTTCCTCCCAACTTGACTCTCACTGGCTATCTCCTGCCACTTCTCATCTCTTCCCTAGGGTGAAGGGAAATCTCAAGATCCAGTTCAGAGGGAAGAAATCAGTGAGGGGAGAATGTGGGTATCAAGCTCCTTACCTGAACTAACTTGCCATGCAGAACCCTGCAAAGCTCCTCTTTTCTGGGCCAGGAGCCTGGCATTATCCACAGTAGGGGATTCCTGCACGGTAGAGAAAGGCCCCACCTCCATTCTGTCTTCATCTTCATCTTCCTCATCTTCCTCATCATCGTCGTCATCATCATCTTCATCACCATCTTCATCATCATCTTCAATCCCCTCTTCATCTTCGAGGTCATCATCTTCTTCTTCCTCATCTTCTTCCTCCATCTGGTCTTGCAACACTTTTTTCTCCTCCTTCTCTTCTTGACTGATATCATTATGGCTGCCCTGTTCCCCCTGCTGCTGGGCCTTTCCTTCAGAACAACAGTTAGAACTAGCTGGTTTGAGACCCCAGTACAGGCTGTCCAGTGTGTATGGAGATTTCACGTTGGGGGGAGGCTCTGTTCCCTCTTTCACCTGGCTGTTTTCTCCATTCTGAGTATAAATGGAACAGATGCGCAGCAGCTTCTCCTGCTCCCCATCTGGCAGGACCTGTCCCATGGCTTTGAAGACACTAAGCAAAGGGAGGGATGGGGTAGGAAAGATTCAAAATCTCAAGTCACTTCCTACCCCTACACTCTAGGGTTTGAACTTGGTCCCTGAGCTTCTACACTGGCCTCTGAAAGGCAGTAAGTAGAGCAAACAGAACACAGAAACAACAGGACCATGGAACCTGAATAAGCTCTTTGGTTTATCTCTGTACCTCACTTCCATTCTCAGTAAAATGAGGACAATAATGATACCTAACTTCTAGATTCCTTGGGATGAGTAAATTAGAGAGCTCACATAGAATGCCTGGCACAGTGCCTGGCACATAGTGGGCATGCAATAAATGATAGCTATTAGTCTGCACTGAAACACTACATAAACATACAAACTAGCCAACAGGCCTGTCAGGCTAGAAATGAGAATGGCAGATCCCTCTCTCCTCTGGTCTGGCTGAACAATCTGTCCTGATCTCCAAGGATATGCCTGAAGTGTGCTGGGCTCCTTCTGAGTGGAACACAATATGTGATCCCTTTATGGAACAGCTACAGCCCAGCCTGGAATGAAGGAAAAGAAATTAAAAAAAAAAAAGCAGCAGCTGACAAGACAAAGCAGGATGTGAAAGGGAGGCCTGATGAGCATCATAGACCTTCTGGGGGCACTATAGGATTGTGGGCAGGCAGAGAGCAAAAGGAGGGAGGAGCAACTGAGGGAGGGCTTTGTACTGGATCTGAGGCCCAGGAGGACCAGACAAGAGCGAGCACACTGCATTGCTGCGTGTGGTGAGAGTAGCCTGGCTAGAGGGCAAGGCCTATGCTCAGGATCTATACCAGGAAGAGAGGGCTGGGAAGGGAAGTGTGTGTGTTGGGGACTGGGTCACCTGCCAACTGAGCACAGGTGAACTCTGCCTGTCTGAAGATCACCATGGTGACCACATGGAGGATGGTTGGGGCAGGACAGCATGGAGGCAGGGAGACCAGGGAGGAGGCTGTTCAGATAGCTCAGGCCAGAATTTGTGAGGGCTGGCCTAGGGGACTGGCAGTGGAGATGAGAGGGAGAAGCTGGGAAGGACAGACAGACAGAGAGCAGGGCTTGGTGACCGATGGCAAGGGTCAGGCAGAGGGGAATTAAAGATGATGACATTGTGCACACAACAGACGGTGCTAACAACAAAACCACCAACAGATACAGAGCCGCTGGGGAGGAAGAGGGCGAGCCTTCCTCACGGAGCCTTGCACAGAAGCTAGCACCTACCAGGCACCCGGGCCCTACTGGACAGGTGGGCAAGGTGGAGGGAAGGGGAATGTCCTTCTAAGTGTATGGAGTGTGAATTGTGCATGGTTCATGGAGGGACCACATGTCCAGTAAGCTGTTTTCTCTCTCAGCACCCAAGGATTGGTCAAACTATCCATGGCCACTGGACTGTGCGGCAGGGCTGGGGGCTAGTGACTTGACTGACAGTGTGTCTCTGCAGGGCCAATTTTGTACTCCACGAGGGCCCTGGTTCAAAGTGAATTGATATTGGCTGGCTGGGGGAAGCTCTTACAAAGCTTCCAGCTTTATTAGAGGAAAAGCTAGAATAACTCTCTACCCTGTCACTGTGGTCCATTAGTGTGATTAATAATAAATATTCTTGGGTACTTGATACTAGCAAGAAGCCTTATCATCACTGTTTATTATTACCCACCATCTCCAGCTGTCTTATCTGACCACTCAGGTGCAAGGGTGATACAATCTCAAAAGACATCTCCTCCCTTGTATATGCCTGGTCACAGCTCAGGACTGAGGTCACAGGTTCAAGGTGATGGAAAAAAGGTGAACTTCGGACTGACAGGACCTGTGCCCAGATCCCTTTCCCACTGTCTACAAACAATGTGACTTTTAGATAAGTCACTTCACTCCTCAGAGCCTCAATATTTTATCTGTCAAAGAAAGGTACCATATCTCCACCTCCCAAGATTGCTGTGTCAAATTAAATGAAATAATATCTACAAAAAAACACAGCACCATGCCTGACACTTAATTGGCAGTGGTATCTTTTATTTTTTTTCTCTGGGGAAAACAAAAGCCAAGTTCTGTATTCATCTAATAACAGATACTTTTTGTAACAGTACATTCTATTAGAGCATTATGAAGAACATAGGACTACAGACAGGCTACCTGGATTCTGGCCCCAGCTCTGACTTGCAGCATAATACCTGGGCACATCCCCTCTATCCCCACTCTGTGTAATGGGGTGATTAGGAATAAATTCACTGATTATCTGGGAAAGGCAGGATCTGTGCACAAGAAATCGTACCCAAGTAAGCCGCTGTTACTGCTGGCATGTGTCGCATCCCTCTGGTATGCTTGGGTTGGGAGAAGATCTCTGTGGTCCAGACTTCTCCAAGACCAGCAGCTTCCACTCTGCAGGCACTTAGGATTGGAAAGTACCTTGAAGGCCACCTATCCAAACCTCTCCATGCTGCTCTTTTCACTCCCTCCCCCACCCCAGATACACAGGCCATGTTTCTTCTGCACTTTGAAACTTCCTTTATTCTTTTCCCTATTTGAATTGCTCAAATGCTTCCTTCATGATGCTCTTCCTGATGCCTCTAGACCCTTCTGATTATCCTCCCAGTTCCCCACCCATCCATGTCACTTCTAGTCTATATCACACACATCTGGCAATATGTCTGTTGTTTTAGTTCCATCACCTGGAGGCCTTGCCTTGGCTGAATGTGTCTACAAGCCCATTTTTTAATCATATAAACACTATTGTGCCCAGATGCCACAAGGATTCAAGAAAGACTTGAACTCAACCAGGGAATCAGGGACTAAAAGGGTCTTGGCATCCAGTCTCCCACTTCATTCATTCCTCAGGCATAGGTCAGCTCCCACCAACAGCAGCACTGCTGGCAAGGAAACAGCAGAGCAGTTTTCAGTTTAATGAGGCCTGTTTGGTGCCTAGATTTGTGTGCTATGCATGGGCATTGACAACTAAGAGCCCTTGCTCTTGAAAAACTTAGTGTAATAGAGGGAAGGAGACACTGGGGGAAGTAGACACGGCAACACAAAATCTCAAGATTTGGGAAATATTCAGGAGTCAACAGGACAGGGGAGATGGTGCTGCCACCAAGTGAGATACGGAACAGAGGAGGAAGATCACTTCTGATTTGGGGTGGAGAATAAGATGACCAATTATTTTGGTCACATTAAAGTGCCTGTGGGCCATTCAAGGGGAGATGTTCAACATGTAGTTTTAGTACAGGAGGCTAAACCATGGAGGGTGGGGAAGGCCTGAGCTAGATAAAGAGATTTAGGCCTTAGCAATTTATAGGCAGTAATAATAAGCATAGGCATTTCTAGGAGTAGTAGTAAACATTTTCAATGCAGCAGACAGAGACTGACAAGGGCCCATTGGATTTGGTAATTAGGTCAAAGCAGTTCTAGAGGTAAGCACCAAATTACAGTTGGTTGAGGAGTAAGAGGGCAGTGAGGAAATTGAGACTATTCTTTTGAGATCAGAGGGGAAGGACTGATAAGCTGGTGATAACCCAACAGAGGGATGCAGGGTTAAAGCAGATTTTTATGTTGTTGTTATTGTTGTTTTGTTTTAAGAGGAGAAAAACAGACACATTTATAAATTGAGGAGCAAGAGCCAGCAGAGCAAGTGAGAGGCTGGGGTGAAGCCCCAGCAATGCTGGCAGAGGTGGCTCCAGAGCACAGGTGGAGGAGCAGGCTTTGAGGAGAGTCAAAGCCACCTCATCCTGAGACTGGCGAGGTTGACTGCAGCCGCAGATCAGTTCACGAGGGTTGGACCTCAGGTTGAGGGGGCCCTGTTGGATGCCTCCATGTGCTCGAGGAAACTAGGGTGAAATGGGAGAGAGGGAGGGACTCAAGGTAAGTGGTAAGGGTTCAGAATAATCAGGGAATGGGAGAAAAAGTTGTCAGAAAACAAGTAAAAGTTCAGACAAGCAGAACTGAGGCCTGGCCCGAGATTAAAAATCATACCTCTGCAGTGGCACCAATCCGCAGGGCTATGTGGCTTTCTCCAGCAGAGCTCAGCTACCGGGGCTGAGAAGCAGGGGAAGCAGAGTGGGGAAGATCAATCCCAGCATGGGGGTTTGCAAGTCAGATATAGCCAAAGGATGAACAGAGTTGAGGGTGCTGATGATGAGTGGCTGAAGCGATCAACCACAGACAGGACTGGCCAGAAGCAAGGTCAAGGGAGGGAGGAAATGGAAGGATGGAGGTCTGGATGCAGGCAAATAGCAGGAGTCATGGGATATGAGGGTGAAAACTAGAAGAACAAGAGGTGGTGGTCACCGAGCGGGATGCTGAAATGTCAGCTTTCAGAAGTGAAATAGCTTTGAGTGATGGAAATGGGTTGCTGAGTGTAGTGGAGAATGAAAGTCACTGGAGTTGAGCTGCAGTGTCAGATGGGTCACCTAAATGAAACAGATATTGCTCAAGAAAGCAAGAAGAAAAACAGGTGCTGAAGGCATCCATGAGAATGAGGGAAGTGGTTTGGGGTCAGGAAATGACAGAGAGAAGGAAAGAGACAACCACACGCATTTACAGGAACCAGTGCAATATTCAGTTTGACCATTAGAACCCAGGGTAGATTGGGTAAAGGGGACTCACAGGAGGTATGGTTACCATGACAGGCAAGGCTAGAATCAGAAAGATCTTTGAATGTTGAGCCAAGAAGCCTTCATTTCACCAGGAAGGCAATAGCAAGCCACTTAAAGTTGTTGAGTAACTATCAGAGGTACCTTGGGAAAACTAACAGAGGAGACGTCATTGGGCTTGGAGTCAGAAGACCTGGGTTTGATAATAAACAGCAGCTACCATTTATTGTGCACTTACTCTGTGCAGGCCACTGTGCTAAGCATTCTCACACTGGACTCAGTTCAGCCAGGTCATAAATCATATGATCTAAAAACAAGAATACTCTATCCACTCCTAAGACTCAGTTCCCCCATGTGTCTGTGGGAGGGGGACTGAGCTAGATGTCCTCAAAAGTGTCTTCCAATTAGGCCACTCTAGGGCCATGTGGCCCCAAAGCGTGCAGAACCTCACCCTCTTACCAGATGGAATTCAAGAAACTTACAGCTGAAGGAGTTGGGGACTGGCCCAGCAAGGTGAGCCCAAGCAGGACTCAACCACCTGGGGCCAGTCAAGGGAGGCAGAGCAGTTGAACAGCCTCCAGCTCCTTCTTGCTTCCCACTGGCTTGCAGAAAATCGGCGAGCATTCTTTCCTAGGAGAGAAGAGAGAGCCTGAGAAGAAGGAACCAGTGAGCCCCACCCCCAGCATTTCACTTTAAAAAATTTGGCTCTGCCCCTTTCCATCCCCCCAGATTCCCTACCCTATACCTCCCAAGTGCTCATAGCATTCAGGGCTCTTTGCCCCAGCCCAGTTTAGTTGGCTCTGAGAAGAAAGAGGAAGAGGAAAATTTGTCCACTGGTGCCCAGAGGGCCCTTTTAGATGAACCTAAACCTTTAACAAGGGAGGTATCTGCCTGGTGATTTTCAGCAGAGAGCTGAGTATAGTGGCACTGCCTGGGCTGCCTTAGGCCCTGGGTCTAGGGCTAGTCTCCCTCACCAGTTTTGGTGTTGGCCACGATCAGTTCAATGGTCCATCTAAGGATGTAGGTGGGCCGGATCCCACTGTCCCCCAAGGTTGGCAGCTCAGAGAACATCCTCTCCAGCAGGGCCTGCGTGAAGGTCTGGGAGTGCAGGCCCCTGAGCAGGGGCTGCCAGAACTGAGAGAACGGCTTTGGCACCAAGACGTCATTCAAGTCCACGTTTTCTGGTTTGTGAGGGACACCCGTTGACGGAGGGGAGGGCAATGGCAGCAAGAGTGAGATAGCAAGAGAGAGAGCACAAGAGCAAGAGAGGGAGACACAGGGAGAGAGAAGAAGTGGATGCGCGCGCAAGCCCCACCAACAACAAGAGTTGCCACCACAGAACAGGAGGAAAGAGGAGAGCAGAACATCAGGAAAAGAAACCAGTTAGTATCTGGCAACAAACAACTGACTCAAAAACAAAGTATAAAAAGAAAAAGAGCTCTGGTTCTAGCTTCAACTTTGTCAATAACTCACTGTGTGACTCTGGGTCAGTACCTTCCCCTCTCTGGACCTCAGTCTGACCATCTGTAACATGAGGATGTTGGACTAGATGACCTCACAAGGCCATTCCAGTGCTGCTGCTCTAGCTGTCTAGCTAGTGGCTGAATCACAATTAACATGGCACAATAATAGTGTTAAGACTCCCCCAACCCTATCCAACCCACCCAACCTACCCAATTCCAGGCCACCTAAGGACAATCCCACATCTCCATATCAGCAGAGCTCCTGTTCTGCTCAGCCAGGAGAGCTGAGTGGCTTTCCACCCCCACCTTGGCACCCAGCCAACTCTGGTATTCCTGCCCAAGAAAAGGAACCTTAGGGCTACACTGAGCCCACGGGACTTTACCTTCATATTCTATCTGCAAAGCTGCTAACTGCTCGAATGTGGGAATGAGGAAGCCATCATCCAAAAAAGCATCCAGCACAGCATTCCTGGAATAAGAGGACACTAGCTTAGGCAGGTACAGTGGTGCATGCCTGTAGTCCCAGCTACTCAGGAGGCTGAGGTGGGAGGATCACTTAAGCCTAGGAGTTTGGGACCAGTGTAGGTAAAACAGGAAGACCCTGTCTCAAAAAATGATGATGATAATGATAAACTGGGCATAGTGACACATGCCTATAATCCCAGCTACTCTCGGGAGGCTGAGGAAGGAGCATCACAAGTTTAAGGCCAGCTTTGGCAACTCAGTGAGACCACATCTCAAGATAAAATTTTAAAAAGGCTGAGGGGTATAACTAAGTGGTAGCCTAGCATGTGCTAGGCTCTGGTTCAATCCTCAGCACTATGGGAGTTAAGAAAAGGAAGGACACAAGTCTAGCAAACTGAAGATGATACCAGACCTGGAACTAATGTCTCTCATTCTTCAAGTGGCTAAGGCAGCATTGGGGGAGATGGGGCAAGTGACAAGGGGATCTTAGGCTTCAGCTTCCTGGGTCCAGGGCTGAGATCAGTGGGTTTTCAACACACATTTGCCAAGCATATATTGATCTATGGCCCATAATGAGAGCAGTAGTGGCTGAACAGACCTCAGAACAGATGGAGACAAGTTTCAGGCCCACAGAGAAAAGTTAAATGCCTGGGATCATGATAAAGGGTTTTTAAACTTCAGTTCCTACAGTCTTTTTGATTCCCTTGGCCATTCTTGATCATTCTCTATTCCCCTACACCTCCCATTCTAATTGGTTACTTTCTTTTACATCTTAGAAGTAGAAACTGTGGGGATTCAACTGCTGGCTCAAATATGAAATGTGATTCATAGGCCTCTACTTCCTTCCTCCTTCTTCCCTCCTTCCTTCTTTCCTCCTTCCTCCCTCCCTCTCTTTCTCCTCCTCCTCCTCCTCCTTCTTCTTGTACTGGGATTGAACTCAGAGCCTCACACATACAGGGCAAGTACTCTACCACTGATCTGCATAAATCTCCAGACCTTTTTATTTTCTTTTTGAGACAGGATCTTGTTAAGTTTCCCACATTGCCCTTAAACTTGTGATCTTCCTACTTTAGCCTCCTGAGTACCTGGCTACAGGCCCTCTTATTAGGAACTCTAAAACCCCAGAAAAAGGAAGATGGGATAAAGTAGGCTATACAGGTAATCTCTAAACCCCATCTAGCTCAAACCTAAACCAGCAACAGCAAGCTAATTGCTGCAGAACTAGTGGCTTTCCAAGAGCCTCTCCAAGCTGACCAGGCCTAGTGTCAAATAGGTCCCATGGTATTTTAAAACCTAAAGGACTGAAACCACACGCTCCCTCCCTCCACCAGAGTAGGCCTAAAAAGGAATAGCTGTCTTGCTATCTACCTCTCATCCTCTTAGGTCAGTATTCAAGAACACTTACAGCAGCCAACCTAACTTCTCAGCACTACCAGACAAACACTACTGCATTAAGGGCACAAGGATACTTTCCCCAGATGCTAGATAACTGCTGGCCACCCCTTTGCTGAAGAGTACAGCCAAAAAGCCTAGGCTGGGCAGACACTCATAAAATACCTTTGGAAGTAGTCTTATCCTGAGAGTGAAGAGAAGACTCCAGGGGAAATCCCATCCTACACTGCAGGGTCCCCTCCAGGTCCACTCTGATACCTATACCACCTACCCACATTCTGCTCCATCCCAAATTCCTTCCAACTCTCCCTAGCCTATCATTGCCTCCTCAGGTTCTTAGTGAAAAGTTCCCCTTTTCATTTGAATTTAGATAGAATGCTCCCAGCACCAGGGATGGGAAAAGAATGGGCAGATTCTCTTTGTCTGTTCTGGTTGAATTGAGCATTGTCACTAGGGGCCAGGCTCTGAGAAGGCCCTTTCTCCGTCCCCCAAACTACAACCACCAAGGTCGATACTTTCTAATAGCAGTTTTGAAGAATGGACTAGCAGTGCCCACCATGCATCTTTGCTCTCAAACTGGGACAAGGGCTGGCAGTGAAGTGCAAAGGATCACAGGCTTTTCCTACTTGCCAAGAACACCACTTCCCACCTGACAAAGAAGAACAAGGTTGGTCAGGGGATGGATGACAGTGAATATTCATTCCTCTGCCCATTATAGTGACTCACTGTAGGCAAAACCAAGTTGGAAGCTGGCAGGGCCAGAGGCAGAGGATCATACAAAGCATGGGGTCACCATCTGAAGAATCAGGATTATCCCTGGGATTTATCCTATAGCAGCTTAGCAAGCTAGGACATGGAAACTGATTTCAATGAGGCTGCTACCTTCTATCCCAGAGAGTAACCAGCCCCTGGTTACCTAGCTACATACCTGTTCTCCCATGAAATGCCTTTAAGCTCTGCCAGGATGCCCTCTACACATGGGGACAGTTTATTCCACGCCTTAACAGCCTGAGGTAAATGCCTAAATTTCTCCAGCACCTGTCAGCAAAAGAAGTTCCATCAGAAGGTTGGTTCAGTCAAGGAACCCAATCAGGCAACCTATCCCCAACTCCTCCAGGATCCCCTCACATAAGACTTCAGGACTGCCCTATGGAGACAAGGCAGGGCATGCAGGGGTGGGCCTACAACTCCCCTATTGGCCCTACAAATAAAAAAAATCACATGATCCTTAAATGCCAGGCTTTCTCCTCCTCCCCTCTCCCTCCTCCTAATTCTCCATGGCTCCCAATAATCAGATACCCCAATACTTAGATATCCAATGGAAGCATTTGGTTGGAGGTGGGTAGAAACCTTTGGGCAAAAGGGTGAGGAATGAGGGAAGGCAAGGTGTTACAGAAGAAAGGAATCAGGAAACCCACATTCTTATCCTGGTTCTATCCTTAACTGTATATGTTCTATCATTGGCTTGGGTCTGTCCTTTATTAATTCATAGCTTCAATTTCTTCTTTGAAAAGGGAGGGCTGAACTAAATAGTTTCTGAGCTACTTCCCTTTCAACCAAAACAGCACCCCTCAGGCTTACTCATCTCGGGAAGCTCTCAGGCCCCACCTTCTGGTAAACCGCAAAATTACAGGATTGCACAACTACCCATTCCCAGTTGTTCCCTACCACCCACAGGGCAGATTATCCACAAACTTCATCATCTGCTCCCTTCCATCGATGTAGAGGATCATCCAATTGGACTCTGCTGCTCTTGTCTCCTTCCTAGTTTCCCCCCTCTCTCTTTCCAAGAAGTTCCCTCATGCTTTGCCATTTTTCTTTCAAATTCCTTCTCAAGACTTCTCAGGTAGCTGGCAAGAGGGAAGAAATGGCTGGGGCAAATGAGAGCATGCCAAGTCAAGGGGACTTTTCTTACCTTAAACTGCTCCTCTTCATATGATACAAGCAGTTCTCGGGCTCTTTCTGAAAACAGAATGAGGAGAGATATAGGATACCGCAGCCCCTGAGGAAGTGCTGAGCCAGGGAAATAACCAGTGCTAACCTAAGCCTGAGCTTTCCAGGCTCATGGGCCCCTCTTTGCCCTCATGGACACCTACCATACAACTCCTTATGTCTCAGGGCCTTTGCCAAATGAGCATCCACCTCTTCACTGACTTTACTATCTCCATCAGCCCTGACATCCAACTCTGCACCTTTCCCATCATCCTGAGGCTCTGGTTTCTGTTCTTTGATGTCATCAGCAATGTTCTTCTCTTCTTCTTGGTCCTCTTCCTCTGTCTCCACCCTGTCCTCCTCCAACTCCCAGGTTTCTCTCAGGCTGTTCTCCAATTGATGGCACCAGAAGGTCTTCTGAAGCCAATTGAGAACAAAGTAGCAACCTAGAGGAGAGGAAGAAGGAAGGCAGTACCATAGGACCAGCTGCAGGCAAGGAGCTAGTACATCTCCAGTCCTGTGGGACTCTAGCCTCATCTTGTAAGCATCATGGAAAAGCTCTAGCAAAGAGGCTTGGCTCCAAGGCTCAAATCTCACATATCCAGATACAGTCTACTTCCTTATGGGTTATCTCCATGTTCTTTGCTTTCTCCTGTTCACTAGAGTCCCTTTCCTAGCCCTAACACTGAATTTGGAAATGAGATGCCAAAAACAGCAAGGGGTGGAAGTGAGAGAACTGGGATATCACCCCACTAGCTAGTTATATGACCTCTGCTAAGTCTCTTCCTGTTTCTAGATCTCATTACAAAAGAAAAGGCTAAAACAGGGGCCCTTAATTGGGATGAGATGGATGTCCAAAGAACTCCTGAGTTCATGATACTGCGATGGCTAATGCCTCTTAACTTGCCCCCCCCCCTTTATGGTGAGGCTATTGAGGTACCACCTCAGGAACAAAATTTAAAGGGAGGCCAAAAAACTATAATCAAGGCATCAAAACAGTACCCTGCCAAGCCGCACTGGAGCTTGAGGCAAAAGAATTCAGTGATACTAATCCTGTTTTTATTTTTCATATTTTGTTCATGATAGATTTTTCCACATTAAAATGCTATTTATCCTGACCACTGAGCTTTTGATGCCCCCTTAAATTTTGTGCCCAAGGTGAGTACCTCACTTGTTTCACCCTATTCCCAACTCTGATGCCAAGTAAGAACCTCCTTTCTATCCCTACATCCCAAATGCCACCCAGCCAGGCCCCCGGGGCCGATAACAGATAACCCTCTGGGTACTCACCTCTGCGGCAGTCATTTATATGGGGCATTTTCTTGTGGGTCAACTCATGGCGAAGTTCAACAATCCAATCTGGAATGTTCACCTAATAGGGGGGTGAGTAGAAATTTAAAATAGCAAAGTTGAAGAGACTCAGGGATGAATTAGCCTGAACATCCATCACTTTGTATAGATAGAGACACTAAGGTCTTAAGAGAAGATTCCAGTCTTACAGAGCCAAGATTAAAAACCAGGTCCCTTGATTATTTTTTACTACTCTGTGGAGGCAGTCTTAAAAATAAGAAAAAAAGATACCCATCTACCCCAACCACTAACCACTCTCCTTCAACAAAGAGTTCTGTGAATGAGCATTAACAATTACCTTCTCCAGTCTCCCTTTTCCCTTTCCCTTTCTTTTTCCCAGGTCCCCTCTACCCCTCCCTTTATGCCACACCTCCTTCAGGGAGTATCTCTTGATGACTGAACATGCCTGTCCTCTGGGTCTCTGCACACTTTGAATACTCATTCAGGGCAGGAATGTCTGGCATTTTCATACTGCTTAGCTCAGCTGTCTCCTCCCTCAGACTGTCAGCTTCCTGAGGGTAGGCATTGTGACTGCCACTTCTTTCCTGTCCCTACCCAGTGGTACACTGATACATTCAGGCTCCTCAGCTTCACTGGGCCATCCCTAGCAAGCTGGACTGGCCAAGCCC
Organism: Xerus rutilus; assembly: GCA_028644305.1. Lineage (NCBI taxonomy): Eukaryota > Metazoa > Chordata > Mammalia > Rodentia > Sciuridae > Xerus > Xerus rutilus. The sequence continues at coordinate 76,169,625 of CM053417.1, read as the reverse complement.
ACTGAGATACAGAGATACACACTGTGAGGAGCAAGGGAGCAATTCTGCTTCTTTCAAGCTGGAAGCCAAAGCTCTGGGGTTCTTGCCAAGCTCCATTACTAGTGATGGGATGAGCTAGTCTGATTGTATATACACCTTACTCCATTCTCCATTTAGGAGCCCTGCTGGGAAAAAGAATTGATCAAGGCCATTTTATCATACAAACCTCTTGAGCCAGGGACTTGAGGGAGAGCTTGACAAACTTTGGCTTCCTCTCCGAGATAAGATTCACAAACCTGGGTTTGGGGGAGAAATAAGTGGCATAGCCCAAGGAACAGTTTCATCCAAAACATCTTGCTGAGTTACTGACAGCTCACATTTCCACAACCTTTCTACTAACTGTCCTGTTCTTAATGTTGTTGCCAGCCAGAACATGCATAGTTCCATGCACTCCAACATTTACTGAATGTCTGCCCTATACTAAATCCATACAAATGAATAAGACACTGCTCTGCCCTTGACAAGTTAAGCTAGGATAAACAATCATGACATAATATTCTAAAACATAATATATTATAGATGTTAGAACTAAGGACCATTCAACAATATGGGGAACACAGCTAATGACAGAGATATAAAAGGAGAAAGTGAAGACCTCAAGGCAACAGGGGGAATTGTATGAGAAAAAGCTTTGACACATGAGAAAACTCAGTGGCAACCTTTTTCTTGATGTGTATGAGACAGCTAGAACCAATGAGTCATTTTGTTAAGTCAGGAACTCCCAGCCCAAGTCTTCACTTCCACAACTCAGCAACCTTTCAGTGTTCATGGGGGAGAGAAAATGGAAAAGGGTGGTACTAGGTACAGATGGAGGTAAAGTTGGAAAATCCACATTAAATCACACCCAACAGCAATAAAACCATTCAGAAAAATTCCTCTGGGTAAGGAGTTAAAAATCAGATTGTCAAAGGTGGAACAGACCTACAGCGATCAGCTGGTCTAAATCTCCACCCCCCCCCCAACACACCTACCCAAGCATATATTACAAAAAGGAAAGAAAAACGGAAGAGAGAAGGCTTTCGAGAAAAAGGAATAAAAAGAGTATGTTGATGGGGGGTTCCAAAAGTTGTCAAGTCAAACAATCACAGGCTGAGCCACACTCAGGGACTCCCAGGGCTTTTTGCTTCAGGTACAACCTTGCTTTTCACATGTTGCCCCCCTTCAGATCCCAAATCGACCCCCCAATTCCTACCTCATGCAGGTCTTACCTGACCAATGCCATGCCATAGAGTAGTCTAAGTTCATCAGTGCCCAAGCCACCAGTTACATCCAGGAGCTTACAGCGTATCAGGTCAGCAGTAGAAGCCACTGCCAGAGGCAATTCGTTGCCTAACCTAAAGGGCCATAGTCCAGCACCATCATAAAGATCCTTTACAGTGGTCCACCCTCTACTTCAGAACCTTGATTGTTGCAGGATATTCCCATTATATACTGGCCCGAGAGTGCATGAAGACACAAAACAAGAAGATGGGGATGACAGGGTAATGTCTGTGGGATCCAACACAGGGTATTAGGAGCTGGCTAGGGTGTACACAAGACATACGACTGTGAAACTGCCAATCAATAGTTGTGTGAGACACCCTTCTTTCACCCTGCAACCCTCAAATCATTCAGCTAGAGAAGCCCTGTACCCCTTGTTAGTCTAGCCCCAATCTTATAAACTTAACAGAGGTACCCCACTTGAACATGGTTTTTCAAGTAAGACCCTCTTCCACTTGCCCTAATTAGCATCAGAAATCCACACTAGGATGATGACCTGCTCCTTAAGTCCTCACTCAGGGCCACTGCTCTCACCAGCTCCCTTCCCAAGAAAGGGTTATTTTTGGAGGTAGAAGTCAAACCTTACAGATATGACAAGAGGACTGTTGAAACACACCCTCATACTTTTCATCCACAGACGGGATTAGTGCAAGAGCTTGCCTGCGACTTTCCTCCAGGCATTTGGGAAAGTGGCATCATTATGCGATTCAGGAAAGGACTTGAGAATAGGGCCTTTTAGGAACTTGAACAAGAAGAGGTAAAGCGCCATCAGGACGCAGGCAAGAGGCCTGAGCCCGCCGCCTTACCTGCTCCTCCACACTGTGATGCGGTTCAGTGCATACCGCTGCAACTTATGGTCATCACAGAACAGATAGACCGTCACCTGGTCCCACTCGGCCCTGCTGAGCCAGGCGACCACGATGCTCTGAGCCCAGAGTGGTGACGACCCTTTCTCTTTGACGCACTTTCCGTACCATGCACTCCACACGCGATCCATCCCCTGGGGACCCAGAGTTGACCCTGCCCCAAATTCCCACCAGTACTGGGATAGATGCCTGGCCCTGTGCCACCGCGGTCCGCACAGCTTCAGCTCAACGTGCTAGCCTCACTCCAAAACGCCGCCGTGCCAGCAACCAATGTGAGAGAATGACCCCAACGCAAGCCCGCCTCCCAGCGTTAGCGTAGCCAATCGAAACGTGGGATTTGGAGGCCGGCTTTACCACACGTGTGATTACTTCCTTGCCGGACGGAAGTGTTCTTTTCACAAAGCAGCCCTACCCGGCTGCAAATGTTTAGCCTCTAGGTTCCGCCAATTTCCTTGTTGCTCTCGAGCGTCTGTCCCTGACCGGAAGGGGTGTGTTTGGTCCACAAAAACAAAAATTACTGTTGCGCCCCTTGGCGGGCGGTGGAAGGATTGTGGACTGCCAGTGTACTTCCTGGAAAAGGGCTTTCAGGTATGTTATTATTTCCGTAAATCAGGGGACATAGTCCAGTAAAACACTTTGGACACTGAAGAAGGAATACAGAGAAAATACCCAATATAGAGATTGTTACTGTTGGGTTAAAAAAAATCTGGTTTCTTGCCATGCCCGCCTGTAATCCCAGAGACTCCGGAAGCTGAGACACAACAAACACAAGTTCAAGGCACAAATAAATGAGACCCTGTCTCAAAGAAAAAAGGGCTGGGATGTAGCTCAGTGGTGGATCGCCCCTAGGTTCAATCCCTTGTTGTAGGACGGGAAGGTGTGTGGAGGGGGTCTGCCTTCTTGACAAATAGCCAAGGGCCATTTTAAATTGGTACCAGCCTATTGCAGTGATATAAGGCCTGAAAAACTACAGAATTATCTTGAAAATACAAAGACCTGGGTTCTAGTCTTATCTGAATTTTGCTGCTGTGTGGTTTCTGTCCCTCTCTGTTTTAGGTTTTGTTTTTGTTTTTGTTTTTCATCTGTACTGTGAGGGTTTTAGACTGGTCCCTAGTTCTCTTCCATAGCTTAAAATTGTTGGATTTTACTCTGCCAGCATTCCACTGCTGTTAGTTCCAACATCCACAAAGGTATATACATACTTAAGTTTCTCAGCATAATTCCTTGAGATTTGGGAGTTCTAGAAGGAAAGCATATCATGAAGTCCTTCTGATTTTATACATTGACTAAAATATATTTAAGACTATCCCAATTCTTCTCACAGAAGTTATTTTCCAATTTAACACTTGAGAAAGAACGGTTGGTGCAATCTTAACATTGCCATGAGTGTCTCTAACACTTTATGGCAACAAAACACAACTCTTTCTCTCCATGTGCTGCTTTCTATAGTCAACTTACCCTGAAATGTAGTTTGCATGTTTCTTTTAAGTCTGTACTTCTTTGCCCATCTGGGTAGCCCTTTCTAGAACACACTCCTTCCTTCCCTGTTTCTGGCAAACCACTATTCATCTTTAGATTCAGGATTCTAGCCAGGTATAGTGGTGCACACCTGTATCCCTAGCTTCTTGGGAAGCTGAAGCAGGAGGATGGCAAGTTTGCAGCCAACCTGGGCAATTTAGCAGAACTCTGCCTAAAAATAAAAATAACAGAAAGGGCTGGTGATGTGGATCAGTAGTATTTACTAGCAGTGCAAAGCCCTCCTCAGCATCCCACAAAAATTTGGGATCTTTTATCAAATCCAGTTTCCCCAAGATAATCATCAGTGAGTCTGTGTAAATCATGAGGAAGGATAGAGAGGGTCTTACCTCAGAGAATGTGCCATAGCAGTATGGTCCTTTACAGTTAGTTCATAAATCTGTCAGGCCCTTCTCTGAACCCCACAATATTTTATATATCATTCTACTTTCAGAAGGAGGAAAAGAAATACTTGTTGAATGCCAACATTGGGCCAGGATGTATAGAAAGTACTTGACATCCTTGAACTTCATCTGAGCCAGCAGTAAGAGTTGATAAATCCTTCCACTTTCTTGTGTTCCAAACTGAATTGCAAAGGACCACATTGCCCTGCTCTGGCAAATTTGCTAAGATAAGACTCTCTCCATTCTTCCTTGTGACTCCCTCAATGTTCATGGATAACTCCTTTGTTTACCTTCCTCTATAAAGCTCTAAGTTTCCTTAATTGCCCTGTGCATTTTGTCTTTCCAGTTAAGTTGGTTTTGTCTTCATTAATTTACAGATAAGAAAGCTGAAGCTAAGCTACATGGCTTAAGATGGAACCATTAAGAAAGAAGGGAGCTGGGAAAAAAACAAAGGGAGATTGGTACAGTGGTGCATACCTGCAATCCCAACTACTTGAGAGGCTGACAACAGGAAGAATGCAACTTCAACACCAACCTGGGAAACTTAGTGAAACCCTGGCTCAAAATAATTTTTATACTGGGAATTGAAACTAGGGTCATTTTACCACTAAGTTACATCCCTGACCCTTTTTATTTTTATTTATTTTTATTTTGAGACAGGGTCTCACTAAGTTGCTGAGGACCTCACTAAGTTAGTAAGGTTGGCCTCGAACATATTATCCTCTTGTCTCAGCCTCCCAAGTTGCTGGGATTACAGGCGTGTGCCACCACACCTGGCTTCAAAATAAAATTTTAAAAGGGCTGGGGGCTAGCTTAGTGGTAGAGTGCTTGCCTAGTATGTGTGCCCAGGTTCAGTTTCCAGTAATGCAAAAAAAAAAGAAAAGAAAAAACTGTTGATTTCCTCTGAAGGTTAGGCTCTGTCTACAACCTTCAGACAAGGGACTAAATTTACTAAATTTACAGATCTTCATAAGATCAGACAGCTTCAATAGCAAGGGCCCCCATTGTTTAACACAGTCTCAGATCCCACTTCTATTTAATCCTTGTTTACTAAATTTTTCCCAAATAAACCACATCAACTCCCAGTAAGGTAGTGTTGCAGGATTTTTCAAACTTTCTTTTTGATAAGTATTAAGAACTCGAGCTTCTTTTTGATAAAATAAGTTGCTCTTGTTTAGTCTCTATCTTTCATGCTGCGGTAGCAACATGACTAGTTCCCCTCTCTGCTGTAAAAGCAAACAGCATTATAGATTCAAAATTCCCACTCAGTCCCCTAATCTTCCTAAACAGGGCCTCCATTCCATTCTTTGAATTATGTATTCTTCCATGAAGTACAATCTAGTTGAAACAGGGATCATCTCTTTTAGGAGTCTGTCAATATCTATTTCTAAGACAAATAGTTTTCAAACACTTTTGGATCCAAGCTCATTATAAGAAATACATTATACTTAATGACTCATTTCACACATACGTATGTGTAACTAAAACAAAAGCTACACAAAACAGTACTTACATTTACTAAATGCAATTTAAGCTGGATGTGGTAGTACATGCCTGTAATCCCAGCTACTTGGGAGCTTGAGTCAGGAGGACCACAAATTCAAGGCCAGCCTTGGCAACTTTGTGAGACCCTGTTTCAAAATAAACTAAAAAGGGATAAGGATGTAGCTCAGTGGTAGATCATTTTGCTAGCTTGCACAAGGCCCTGGATTCAATCTCCAGTATTGCCAAAAAAATTAAAATAAATGAACTAGACACTGTGAAGCACACCTTTAATCCCAGCTACTCCAAGCTACTTGGGAGACTAAGGTGGGAGGATCACAAGTTCAAAACCAGCTTGGGCAATTTAGCAAGACACAATCTCAAAATAAAAAATAAAAAGAGATTGATATGTAGGTCAGTGGTAGAGCACTCCTGGGTTCAATTCCCAGTACTCAAAAAAATACATAAATGCAATTCAGCTCAGTTGGTAGAGCACTTGCCTAGTATACATGAGGCCCAGTGTTGGATCATCAGCACCACAAGAAAAAAAATGCATTTTAATTCTAATTTACTTAGTTTCATTTTTTTTTTGAAAAATGCTACTCACCATTGCCATGTAATTAGGTTGTGGACATGCAATTAGGACATATACAACTAGCACCTAAAACCCAAAACATCCCCATTTTCATCCTAGACACCCACCAAGTACAGTACTGAAACTACTCCTTACTGTCTATATAACATGACTTTACAATTCATTATCATTAGCATGGTAATTAGCACTTATCCATAACTCCTCTGTTTAGGCAAATGGGCATATTTTTCATTACAAGATTATCAAATCAACACTTCAATGGAAAGCATCAACAAAGACTTTCAAGTTCTCTAATACTCTTTGAGTCCCTTACCACAAAATTCTTTCCTTGCTGTTTCTACCAAGCCTGAACAGTTGTATCATAATCCTTACTTAAATCTAATCAAGTTCCTGCATTGAAGGATCCACCTTGAAGCAATATTACACTTCTCAAATTCTGACCTGTCTTCCACCCTCAGAGCCTTTGCTAAGGTGGTGTTCTCCTTTGCCCTGTAAGCAATAAACAACTTTGTCTTCAAAAGGCTGGTGATATTTTGGAAGTCAGCACAGAATACAGATATAACATGGGGTTTGTTGTGGGGAAACTTACAAGCAAGAAGAGGAGTAGCAGAGTACACAGTCTCCCAAACTCTCCTTGTTTCATGGCATAGGCTGGTCACAGATATTCTATAAACTATAGTCAGAGTCCCAGCAAAGAGGGACCTGCTTGGTTAGGCAGACCATACTACTGTGAGCACTCCAAGTGAACACAAGCTCCACCTCCACACTGGGAAATTGGGCTAGGCAACACCTACTTTCTCTAAGTAACAAGAAATGTATCAATGATCTCTCAAATCAGGAACAATGCTAGGGAGTATGCACACCCAGAGCCAAGGTCTGCATACAAAGGGCCCCAGGAACAGCCTTGCCCTCCTGGAACACTGACAATCAGCCAAAAGCCTTGTTTTTCCACAGCTGGTTCAGTCCAGAATAGCCAGCTCTCAACTGAGCCACTGAAAAGAAAAAAGTGAGCTTCCAGGTTATCCAGATTTATCTATCATTAGTTGTCCCAGGAATGATTCCATAAATGACTATTGGGTTGCAATCTGTAGTCTAAAAAAAAACACTTCTCAATTTTGGGGTAATTAATATGTTCATTATATTGGTGTTGGTCATAGTTTCATAAGTGTCTACATATAAGAAACTCATCAAATCTTTCCTTCCTCCCTCCCTCCCTTTCTCCTTCCCTCCCTCCCTCCCTCCCTCCCTTCCTTCCTTCCTTCCTTCTTTCCTTAACTTATTTTTGTTCTAGGGGTTAAACCCAGGGCCTGGAGCATGCTAGGAAAGGGCTCTCTTACTGAGCTATACTGAGGGCAATTTTGCACTTCAATGAATTTGCAGTTTATTGTATGAAAATTATACCTCCAAAGATGTGAAAAATTAATAAGGGGCAGATGAGAATGAAGGATAGAGAAGATGTAATAAGATTGTTCACGGGGCTGGGATTGTAGCTCAGTGGTAGAGCACTTGCCTTGCATGCGTGAGGCCCTGGGTTCGATCCTCAGCACCACGTACAAAGCAATAAAATAAAGACATTGTGTCCATCTACAACTAAAAAAATATTTAAAAAAAGATTGTTCACATATCAATAATTGTTAAAGCTACTTTTGTTTATCTTTGAAATTTTTCTTTAAATTTTTTTTGTGGTGCTGTGAATTGAACCCAGGGCTCTTCACATGCTAAGCAGGCGCTCTACCACTGAGCTATACCTGCGGTCCTAAAAATGTCCTCAGTAATTTTTAATATGAATTTTGCCACTTGTATGCCCCCCAAAAAAACTCTCAAAAAAATAACAACAAAATTCTGTCCTAAGATCTGAACAGTTATAAGAATGGAGAGTGAAAGAAACTGCAAAGCTCCAGCAGACACAAGTTTCTTTGGTGTCTTATGTTACTCTGGTGAGAGAATTTCTAATATCCTGAAGACAGAAATCTGGGGCTAAGTGGTAATCATGCATTCAGTAATTCATTGAAGAACTTTAAATAGGGTACCCATTTGTACCAGATACTATTTATTCTAGGCACTGAGGATGCAGCAAAAAACAGAACAAATTCTCAACCCTCCTGGAATTTATATTCTATTGGAAGAAGGGAAATAACCTACAAGAAACCCTGTGATTAACTGTATGATGCAATTTCAGGTAATAATCAGAGCTATGAAAAAAATGGGTATAGATGGATAAGAGAGTATCCAGAAGTTCAAGAGAGGCCTCTAAAAATGAGTTCAATCTAGACCCAGCTTCTTCCTGTCTGAGCTGATAGGTCTGATTCCCTACTTAAATTTGAAATACCACTGCAGATTTCTGTATCTGATTTTCTTCATCTGTCCAATGACCAAGTGCTTCTCCATGTTGTTCTATAATTGACTTATACATAGGGTTGGAAACCAGAGCTTACGGTGGCTGGCATCAGTGAGGTAGAAATTGTTAAATTCTGATCCTCTACTGACCATGATTTGGGGAGTACTCCACTTAGGGAATTGTGACCCCAGATGGATCCTTAATACTACTGCCATGCCTATTTTCACCCCACCACCCACTGATGTTATTTTATTTTGTCCAAACAGGTTTTCATTTACAAAATATATAAATCATTAACTACATAAATTTGACTACATAAATATTGGGGACATTTCAAATAGTCTGTTCTGTTATAATCCTCCTTCCCATCATCTCCATAATCCATGATGATATACAGTTATGTATCTTCCCCTGCACACAACCAAATATTCCTAGGCACAGATGCACATATTGCTTGTTTTCTAAAAATGAAATCATATTATATAGAACTCTCTGTGTGTTATATTCAACAATATCTCCTTTTTGAATCAACTGATGTAGCTACAATTATTTTTAATTTTTAATTTTTTTTTATTTTGTTTAGTGCTGGGAATCAAACTCAGGACTTCAAGCACACTAGGCAAGTACTCCACCACTGAGCTATATGTCCAGCCCTCAATTCTTTTTTTAATGGCTGCATAATACCTGGTAGCCCAAGGAAGACTAAACAGGCTCTTTTAAAGAAGCCTTGATTTGTACAATTTGCTTATTTCCATAGTGTAAATTTTCTTGTGGTATATTTCAAGCTACTGATGTAAAATCACTAAATGCAGAATTGGGAAGAAATGCACACAATTGGATCCAGCCTATATGAGACAGCTCAACAACAGTACTGAAGGTCAGAAGTGGGGATCGGATCCACAGCCTCCCACATGCTAGGTTAGTGCTCTACCACTGGGCTATACCCCCAGCCCTGGGCTTTGTCTTATCATGCCAAGACTGCAATATAGCCAAATGTGATACAGAACAAAACATCTTTCAGGGGCATTGCAATATTGTAGGAAAAGAACCAGATCCAGAGTCAACCAGTCTGGATTTGAATGAGATATGGGCCACGTTCCAGCTCTTTGGACCTTGACCTATTTCTTCTACCTCTCCCAGCCTCAGAGTCTTGGGGAATTGTTTTTTTTGTTGTTGTTGTTGTTTTGTTTTGTTTTGTTTTGTTTGGTACTGGAGATTGAACTCAGGGGCACTCGACCACTGAGCCACATCCCCAGCCCTATTTTGTATTTTATGTAGAGACAGGGTCTCACTGAGTTGCTTAGCACCTCACCATTGCTGAGGCTGGCTTTGAACTCGTGATTCTCCTGTCTCAGCCTCCCTAAGTGCTGGGATTACAGGCTTGCGCCACCGTGCCCAACTGGGAATTGTTTTTTGTTTGCTTGATTTTTTGTGATGCTGAGGATCAAGTCTAGCACCTCACACACACTAGGCAAGCACTCTACAACTGAGCCACCCTCCCAGACCCAGTGTCTTTAGTTTTAACATTTATTGAGCTAATAATATCTATTACTAGATGATGGATTCTCAAACTCAATACTGTTTACAAGTTGGTTTTTTTTTTCTCTTTTGTAGTGCTGGGGATTGAACCATGCTAGATGAGTGCTCCACCACTGAGCTACATCCCCAAACACACTATTGATACTTTCACCCAAACAATTCCTTATCAAAGTTGTCCTATGCATTTTAGGGTATTTACCAGCATCTCTGGCCCCTACCAACTACATTGCCAGTTGTGCTTGCTCACTTCTCAGGTATGACAATGAAAAATACTTCCAGATATTACCAAATGTACCTTGGGAGTAAAGTCACCCCAGTTTGAGAAGCACTTCCCTAGACCATGGAGTCATTGACAGGAATAGATATGAGAAGCACATTACAATTTGTTGGACCTATATATTGTTTCTTAAAAAAATCTTTAGACTTTTGATTAGAGAAATACAGAAACATACAGGTTTGTGAGTCAAACAAGTGAGGGTATGGGATGATTGAAATTATGCTTTCATTTGGAAAGCTGGGAAGAGATGACTGAAAATAGAGTGACCATTTTTCCCAGTTTGCCAGATCTGAGGGGTTTTTCCATGATGCAAGATATCTAGTGCTAAACCCAGGGGAAAACCAGGATTTCACTTTAGATAAAAAAGTCATTATGTGCCAAGCACTATATGCTATGTGTACTATATGCTAAGCACTATGCTTGGCACTTTACACATACTATTTAGTCCTAACAAACCTGTGGTGAAAGTAATACCCCTATGTCCTTGGTGAAGTAACTGAGGTTTCATGCAGTTGGATGGTCTAGCTAAAACCATAGGCATCTAGGTAGGTTCACTTGAAGCAGGTGGGAATGTTTCAGAACTTCCAGAACTGTAGATTCCATTCTACACCACGCTGAGGTCTTCCTCTATATTTCTTTTCTTGGCCCAGAATACAGAAGAGCCCTATCAGAATGCAGCCAGTGATTTACTGGTGATCACATCAATATACATTTTTAAACATATCATGGCCAAACTCTTTAGCATGAAGTGAACTGGAGTGAGCCTTTTGGGAATATCAGCAAAATCATTTCCAAGGGTAAGGAGGTTGTCATGAGGAAGGGAGGAGTCACAGGTACATACATTTACAAAACAATCTTGGTTCCTTCTGTGCCCTTCCAGAACTCATATTTCCTCAGTGCACCATAATTTTCCAGAAGTCATAAAAATTACATCCCAGTCCCTAGAAAAAAGAGACTTTTATCCTTAGAAAACTGCCCAGTTGCCTGGCATCACAAGCCCTTGCCAGGCCTTTTGGAAGGAAGCTGTCTTTCTGAGAATGAGGAATTTCTTTAGCGAAGCCTAGGGCTTTCTCTGCTAATTATGGGAAAATGTATTATCTGTCTCTGCTCTCCTCTCTGACTACATTTTTGTGTCCTGAACAGCTGTCCTTGCTCTAGCCTTAACAACTTGCAAACAAACTTGCATTTGCTACTGGTGCTTCCAGTGGAATCCATGAGTTGCTAATTTCTTTCCCATGAGCATCTTGATAAAAGGCCCAGGATTTATTAGTATTGCTGTTTGCTTAACAAGAACTGCCTACTCACAGCACAGTTTTACCTTTTCTCTGAGTCCAAGGCTGCCAGAGAATAATGTTCTTCAATATCCTCCTTCCCATTCCTACTCTGGTCTCCAGCCAGCCAGAGAAATTTCAGAAAGGGCACTGAGAAAGTATGCTCACAGACATTCATTCTTATACTTCAGACTTCTAGTGCAAACTCTCCCTGTAGATACATGGACTATTGGAACTAGATGAACCTTCAGATGATAAGCTAGTTTAACTTTCAGTCTAGAATCAGTAAAGCAGTCATCACCAGAAAGGCCAAGGGCTAGCCCTAGTGCTAGATCCCATGGCTGCCAAAATCTAAATTATCGTTCAGAAGACTTCTTACTGTCTGAATATTGTCCTATCCCTGGGGCAGACAAGGAGATTGAAGTTCTAGCAGGGAGTTTGGCTTCTTGATACCTTGAGCTGAAGAGCATTCTGCTATCCCCCAATCCATGGAAAAGTCAGTGTCTCTACTCAAGTGCCTAGCCTCAGCAGTAAAGCCTTGGAGCAGGGAAGGAGGAAGCCTAGTCGTCAGGGGTTTTGTTGAGTTCACTATTGTCTCATTGTCTCTCACTGCCAGGATTCTGGTTGTAGTTCATTTGCTTAGCTTGAAATAATTTTTATGTTGGATAATTGACTTTTCTCTAAGGTTTATACTTTCCTAAATCTTTTTTTAAAGTTCCTCTACAAGCCAACAGGCAGCAGTATGTGTTAAGACTAAGGATTCAGGCAGCCTCTCTAGTTTTATTTTGTTGTTTCCTGAATACGTGGGTTGTGATTTTTGGCACATGAATACATATGTTGTCCTTGGGACTTTTTTTTCTTATTTTTCATGACAGAATGAAATAAAGAGCAGGAACTTGGAAGACTTGCAAGTGCGGATTCCAGCCCCACCTTGAACAAATTGCATAAACCTGGACAAGTTGCTGAGTCTTTTAATCCTAGATTTCTCTAGCTGCAAAATAAGGGTTTATCATACTCACTTCAGGAAAATTGTTAGGAAGATTATATGAAATGATTTTGGTAAAGTACGTATCATAGTACCTGGCACACACACTTGATTTGTGCTCAATAAAGGGGGACTGTTAATGTAATATTCTGTGGTGTTCTGTTAAGAGCACTGAGACCTCTAGGTATGTTGCCATCACTCACCTGTGTTCCCATAATCCCTGTCCTTGCTTCCCAACCTCATCCTTTTGTGTCCTCCAAACCCATTTTCGGAATGGCTAGGATAAAGGGAAGCATACTGGTTAAATGTTCTCCTTGCTTCCTGCTAGTCTGGATACTTTGCTAGTATCATGGGTATGTATATTTTTGCTTTTTTCCCTTTTGTGATATTCAGGGAGTATTGGAATAAATTAATAAATTAATGAGCTTCCAAATGCAAAGGACTAAGCACTCAAACTCTTTCTGATTGTAAATGAATTACTTCTGGAGAAAACAGAATCTGAAATTTACTTTTTTTTCCACCTGAGACTAGCATGTTTTACCAGCATGATGTCCTTGTATTTTTAGTTTATTTATTATTTTTAAAAGCTTCTATAGGTATTATCTAGTTTAATCTTCCCTCTATCCCTGGAGGGGGATACATTTTACAGATCTGTTTTACAGATAATGTATCTTTGGCTCAGACAGATTACATATCTTACTCAAGGTCATATAATATGTCTGTAGTGCATGGGGAGGGGTGGCCAAGTAAACAAGGCTTCTGACAGTGGGTTCAGTGTGCTCCCAAAGACACTCCCTATTACCCCTCAAATTGTCTAGAATCTGTGACTACACTGTTTCACATCTTTGAGGCTTCTACCCTGAAGACATAGAGCAGTTTATACATTCAGTGAATCTTAAGTCAGAGTGCTGCCTGCCTGCACATAAATTTTGGGTATGGTAGCAGGGTGAGAAAACAGGGGCTTGGGGTCTTGCAGATTATGGGAATTTGTTTGCAGGATGCTTCAACTTGCAAATCTCCTAGGGCCTTGAGATCCTTCTCTGTCTATTGACAACCATCCCCCTCTACCCATTCTTTAGGCTCCATTTACAATTCTGGCTTCTTTTCAAGCTAAGCTTTTACATGTGGTATGAGATTATCTTAAGGACACAGGACAATGTCCCCTAGTGTAGGAATACCTCAACAGCCTATTGGAAGTGTGTCACCAACACATATGGCAGCAAAAAGTGAGTGTCAGGGGAAGAGGTTGGTGAACCCCAGCCAGCTGCATCTCTGAAGAACACCTTTGCACCCACAGTACATTTTACATCAGTTGTTTCTGGGAGTTGTGGAAAGAAGACCTGGGAGAGTACAAAAGGCCTGGGCTTGGGAGTCAAGAGAACAAGGATGTGTTGTAGCCCCAGACTTGCTAAATGTTTTCAGGCAAGCCAACTGCATCTTTCTGGGGCAGAGTTTTCTCCTCTGTAAAATGTGAGAACTGCCCCACATGATCCCTCAGGTCCTGTTGCTATTGAAATTTCATCACCAGAGATAGGCATATAGCTCAGTGGTAGAGCTCATGCTTACCATGTACATGGCTCTGGGATTCAATTTTTAGTACCAAAAAAAAAAAATCACCATTCTAGTCTCTGATAGGTTCCTCTGGGATTCTGTCCCTCCAGAAATGCTGAGCACAATGCCTGACACTTAGGAAGTCAGATATCATTATATAAACTACCATTTATTCCTCATAACAGCCATATGAGCTAGAGGTTATAATTATAAGCATTTTACAAATGGAAGAAAGGAAGCCCAAAATAGATAGGTCACATTTTCTTTCTTGTTTCTTTCTTTCTTTATTTCTTCCTTTTCTTTTCTTTCTTCTTTCTTCTTTTACCAGGGATTGAACTCAGGGGTACTCAACCACTGAGCCACTTCCCCAGCCCTATTTTTTGTTTTATTTAGAAAAAAGGTTTCACTGAGTTGCTTAGCACCTCGCTGTTGCTGAGGCTGGCTTTGAACTCGCTATTCTCCTGTCTCAGCCTCCCAAAATGCTGGTATTACAGGCGTGCGCCACCATGCCCAGCTAATAGGTCACATTTCTAAGATCACATAGCTAGTTAACATTGGGAGTTACCAGCTATGTGATCTAAATCATACTATCTGCAGGCATAGGTCCCAAATCCAGGTAAGTTGCCTCTTTTCCCACCATGAGAGGTATAGAAGGGGAGGGAATCTAAAAGTAAGTCTTGTCCATGATGAATTTCACCAGGCAATCTGATTCAAGTTCCCACTTTCGTAACTCCTGTGCTAGGCAATAATTCATTGGCAATCCCAGAAGCACTTTGGAGTGGTGGCTGGTCCCAGGATTCCAGAGAATAAGGAAGAAAGCCTGAGAGAAGGTCTTCTGAGGAGTCAGTCCTATATCCTCCCTTGAGACATGGTGGGAAAGGTACAGAGTTAAGGAACTCCACAGAACACAGGAGCCTGGAAGGGTCAGAGACTTAATTCCTGTGTATTATAGCATGGAAAGACCCCAGGTAAGCTCTCTTCAATCCTAACAGCAAAACAGTTTGAACAAAGCTGCTTTTCTCGCCTGCTCAATTGACCCAGCCTTGCTCCAGATCTAGGAGAGCCTCTCATAACAGGGTCCCTCCACCCTGTGAAATGCCCCTGCTTGGATTTATATAGGCAAGTCTTAGAACAGTACCACTTGCCCTTTCTGAATAATAATAATAATCCATGGATTTATAAGGTA
This sequence comes from Xerus rutilus, assembly GCA_028644305.1. NCBI lineage: Eukaryota > Metazoa > Chordata > Mammalia > Rodentia > Sciuridae > Xerus > Xerus rutilus. The sequence goes on along the minus strand of CM053417.1, from coordinate 76,154,317 downwards.
AATCATAATTTTCCTATACATATATCACTTTGTTTATAAAGCACTTTCTCACATACCTCTCTTGTTCTTACGTGGTGCTGAGGATCAAACCTAGGCCTTGCACATGATAAGCACATGCTTAAGTGAACTGCATTCTCAGCCACATACTTCTCTTGATTCCCAAAACAACCCTACAAAGAGAGTCTGCTCTCCTATTTTATCACTGAAGAAACAGACTCCTCATTGAAGTGACTTGCCCAAAGTCACATCATCTGTAAATGTAAGTTCCAAATCCAGACCAATTGCTCCTTTTCCTACCACCCTTGCAGGGAAAGGGAATCTAAAGCTAACTTTTGTCCATGCTGGATCTGTTCAATGCTCTTCAAGAAAAAATTTGGCAGCAAATTCTAAATCAGGTGACCACACTGTGGATTCAATGTGCACTTTTATCAGGGGGATGAGAGTTTTGGACACTTGGCCTGTGGGGACAACCCTCTGTCCCTACAGTTACCATCTCCCATCTTCACTTAGGCCTGTCCTGAAGTTTTTCCCATAGGGGGCTGCCATTAAGTTCGTGTGAGAGAGAACTTTGAGTTCTCCCCACCCATAATATAGTTCCCTCCCACCATGAGTTTCTTTACAATAATCCCCTTGCTACTCTTTTTTTTTTTTTGGTACCAGGGATTGAACTCAGGAGTACTCAACCACTGAACCACATCCCCAGCCCTATTTTGTGTTTTATGTAGAGACAAGGTCTCACTGAGTTGCTCAGTGCCTTGCCGTTGCTGAGCCTGGCTTTGCACTCACGATTTTCCTGTCTTAGCCTCCCAAAGTGCTGGGATTACAGGTGTGCACCACCACACCCAGCTCCCTTGCTACTCTTGAGGGAAAGATAGTTTGCCATGCATCTGTGACTCTCACCTATGAAATGAAGGTAGATGAACAAGTAGTGGAGTCTAGGGCATGCTTAGGAACTGTAGAGTTTCTGTGCCTCTCAATAGCTAGCTCTTAGGGACAGACATATAATTTTCAGATCTTTGACTTTCTTGTTTCCAGGTATTCCAAGGGATCATAGAAACTGAATTCTTCCTCAGAATTATTTGTGACCTAAGTTTCCTTGTGGTGTGAACTCTGCTGGCCTCCTTAGGTCTGTGAGTTGGAGTGTGTGGGCAGTAAAGGAGAGGGTGCTAGCCCTCTTGCCACCCAGCATACTAGGTGTCATGGCCATGAGTCCAGCAGTGGGCATTCTCTTCATTTGGGTCTGTCCCTGCAGAGTCCCCAAGAACCTTCAGCAGAAGTGGGTTGGATGCACCCCATTGTTCTCTTCTTACCATATGGAAGCATGTCTCCAGGTCAACCTTCCTGCACTAGTTTGGCTACCTTACCACTGATATTGTATTTTACTTTCAAAATAGCCTCTAGATATCTCATTTCTTCTCTCTTTTCTCTCCTCCACCCTGCCCTTCCCCATTTATATAGATTGCAGGAGGTTGAAGTCAAAAAACCTGGGTTTTGGCCTATTTCCTTGCTCTGAGACTCAGTTTTCTCTCTGTCTAATGTGTACTTACTCCAACCTAAATTGAAACAGGAATCTTTCTTCCTTCTGTGGCCCTGGTAAGATAGAAAATGGAACATGTTCTTCTGTCTTCAGTAGGTTCCACAGTTACAGATGAGGATTGTAAAAGTGAAGCTTAATATTCATTCATTTAAAAAAATCATTCTGAGCTGACCAGGGTGTTACACACCTGTAATCCCAATTACTTGGGAGAGTGAGGCAGGAGGATTAAAATTTCAAGGCCAGCCTCAGCAATTCAGTGAGACTGTGTCTCAAAATATAAACGGATATCTCAGTAGTACAGTGCTTGCTTGGCTTGGATTCAATCCCACGTATGGCAAAAGAAATTGGAAAAAAGTTTTCTCAGAGGAAATAATATTCGAGCTAGACCTAGAAGGATGAATGAACACAGGTTGCCTCAGTGGATAAAGGTAGAAGGAGGAGAAATCAAGTCTGAAATAAAATCTGGAGTCAATATTCCAGGTTCCTTGTAGAAGTTTTAGGGGCAAATCTACTTCCTTACCGTTTTTTACATAGTGCTGAGGATTGGATCTAAAGGAGCTGTACCACTGAGCTACGTACCCAGCCATTTTTATTTATTTATTTTAATTTTGAAACAGGGTCGCTCCAAATTGCCAAGGCTGGTCTCTAGTTTGTGATCCTCTGTCTCAACCTGCTGAGTAGCTGGGATCACAGGTATATATCACCACACTCAGACACAAGGATCCTCACTTGGAGGCAGGAGGGTCAGAGAGACAGAGGTATTGAACCAATTGGAGATAAAGAAAAATAAAATTTTTAAAAGGGTTAGGGATGGAGCTCAGTGGCAGAGTACTTGCCTAGCATGTGCAAGACCCTTGTTTAATTTCCATTATTGAAAAAAAATTTAAGAATCCTCAGTTATATTAAAGCCACCAGGATAATAATCTCCCCAGCTCAAAATCTTTAACATAATCATATCTGCAAAATCTATTTTGCCATATAAAGCAACATTCACAGTTTCAAGGTATTAGGACATGGACAGCTTTTGTCAGGGGCATTTTCCAGCCTACAACAACTAATTAGATGGGAGGATGAAGAAATGGAGGACTTGAAATGCTTTTTTTTTATTTTGAAAATTTTATATACACACAAAATTTTAAAAAATGTAATATATCCCATATACCCACTTTTTAAAAATATTTTAAAATTGTTGATGGACCTTTATTTTTATTTTTATCTATTTATATGTGGTGCTAAGAATCAAACTCAGTGTCTCACACATTTCAACCACCTCTCTCACTCTTTGGGCATGAACATTTCAATTATTATTATTATTTGTATGTGTGTGTGTGTGTGTGTGTGTGTGTGTATGTTGCTGGAGATCAAACCAAGGACCTCTCCTGAATGCTGGGCAAGCACTCCACTACTAAGCTGCATCCCCAGCCCATGAAAGAATAATAGATACAGTGCTCTGCCTCCAGTCCTTGCTGAAGTAAACTGTTTAGCACTGGTGAGAAAATCTGTTTGGATTTGACCAAGGTAAACTCACACTTTGATTTAACCCTGTCTATCTCCTAGTAAAAGAGCCAAAAAATGATTTTTTCAGTAATATACTTACTTTAGGGGCAGTAGGTAAAAGTTATTTGAAAATTAACTGGATTTTTTTAAAAAAGCAGTATGTGGCCAAATGTGGTAGCACACACTTGTAACCCCAGCTACCGTGAAGTCTGAGGTAGGACAGTCACAAATTAGAGGCCACTATGGGCAACTTAGCAAGACCCTGTGTGGTAGAGTGCTTGTCTGGCATGTTCAAAGTCCTGAGTTCAATCTCAAATACCAAAAAAAAGCAGTATGTATACATATAAAAGTATTTAAATAATGTGAACATCCAGGCTGCCAGGTTCATTCTGCAGGGGTACTCATCAATAACAGTTGCTTGTGTGTTCCTTCCAGAAAATATTAATGTTTATGCAGACAGATATGAATGATGTTTTGTTTTGTTACACAAATAGACTCAAACCAGACACACATTCTCTGTGTTGTTTTGTTTGCTTAAATGTATTTGGATGATGTGTTAGTCAGCTTTCTGTCACTGATAAAATACCTGATAAAATCAACTTAAAGTGAGAAAGCTGTATTTTATTTCAGGTTTTGGAGATTTTAGTCCCTGGTCCTCTGGCTCCATTGCTTTTAGGCCTGTGGTGCAGCAGATACTTCATGGTGGAGGGATGTGACAGAAGATAGCTTCTGACCTCATGGCAGCCAAGAAGCACAGAACAGAGTAAGGGGCCAGGAATATGACAGCCCCTTCAAGGACATGACCCCATGACCTACTTCCTACAACTAGACCCCACCTTCTGAAGTTTTCACCACTTCCCAATAATGCCATCAAGTTATGAATCCATCAGTAGATATATATCAGTCCACTGATGAGGTGAGAGCCCTCATGATACAGTCACTTCCCCAAAGCCCCACCTCTGATCATTGCTTGCATTAGGGACCAAGCTTTCAACACATGAGCATTTGGAGGACAGTCCAGATACAGACCATAAGAGATGGCTTTCCAGATCAGTAAAAGTGTGTTTATTCTTTTTAATAAGCTTGTAGATGGAGGTATAATTTATACCTTAACTTAATTGGTAAATCCTTAAATGATTAACTTTTTGAGATTTTCCTTTTCAACATTTTGCTTTTACAAACAGTACTATAGTGACTACCCTGTACATGCATGCAAGCACAGATGTGACACATCAGCAGGCTAAATTGCTAGGAGTATAACTCTTAGGACAGAGTATGCACACATAACTGTTTTGCTGTTGTTGTTGTATTACAGTGCTGGGGATTGAACCCAGGACCACTCTACCACTGAGCTACTACCCAACTTTTTTTATTTTTTTTTTATTTTGAGACAGGGTCTCACTAAATTGCCCAGGTCAGTCTTGAACTTATGATCCTCCTACCTCAGCCTCCCTAGTCACTGGGATTACATGCCCCACCAGGCCTGGCTGATTATTCTTTTTCTGTGCATTCCCTAGCCATGCCCCTTTCTCTTTGTATTGTTACTCACCTTAATTTTATCAATTTATATGATTTCTTTGTTGTTGTGGAAAGTAATCCCTCCCTGTTTCAGGTATTTTATTGTTTTAAATATATTTTTAGTTGTAGATGGACACAATACCTTTATTTTATGTATTTATTTTTATGCAGTGCTGAGGATTGAACCCAGTGCCTCCCACATGTGAGGCAAGCACTGTACCACTGAGCCACAACCCCAGCCCAGCTATTTTAAATATATGTTCCTAGCCAAGCATGGTGTCTCAACGCCTGCAGTCCCAGTGGCTTGGGTGTCTGAGGCAGGAGGATCGCAAGTTCAAAGCCAGCCTCAGCAACTTAGTGAGACCCTGCCTCAAAATAAAACATAAAAAGGGCTGGGGATGGGGCTGGGGCTGTAGCGCAGTGGTAGAGGGCTTGCCTAGCATGCGTGAGGCACTGGGTTCGATCCTCAGCACCACGTATAAATAATAAAATGAATAAAAAATAAAAAATAAAGATCCATCAATATCTAAAAAAATATTTTTAAAAAAAAGGGCTGGGGATGAAGCTCAGTGGTAAAGCACCCCTGGGTTCTGTCCCTGGTACCAAAAGAAATAAAATATATATGTGTTCCTATTTTATTGCTTATGCTTTATGTGTGTATGTGTGTAAAATATATCAACATTTTTTATAGCTTTTGTATTTCATATCATGTTCAGAGTTTCTTCACTCACACAAGTTAGGCAAGTTTTGCCCAGTTTTCTTCTTATACTTAGTCTCTTTCTTTTTTATTAACACTTAAGTATATTTGGAATTGCCCTTGATTTAAACTTAACTTTTCAAGCTTAGCACCCCTAGATCTGTTTTCTTCAGGCTAGTGTTTTCAAACACTTAAACAAAAGGACATTTCAGAGAAACAGAAAGTGTCCTTGAATTCCTGGGGATAAGGGGAGGAGATTTGATGCTAACTACAGGGTCAACATTTTTTGAAGCCTTATGTTTTATCTTAGTCATACCAGTTTTTCATTATGCTTTATGTTATATTTGTGTTTCTTTTAATATAAAAACAGAAGTTTAAATTGTTTATCCATTGAGTGAAAACACAACCCCCAGAAGGTGGGCCATGCCATGTTTAGCCTATGCCATAGCCTCCTATGGCACCAGTCCTATTGTATTCTCTGGGGAGAGGGTTCTGTCCACACTTTAGAATTCAAAGCCTCAGACTCTTGGTCTATAGTCAAGGTACAGTGCCATTAGGGGAGTATATATAGTCAATGGTGTCTTTATTAGTTTTCTATGGCTGTTATTACAAGGTACCACAAACTAGGTGGCTTAAAACAACAGAAATGTATTCTCAGTGTTCTGTAGACCTGAAGTCTGAAATCAGAGTGTTGTGTTCCTTTTTGGAGCCTCAGAGGGAGAATCTGTTTATGCCCCTCTCCTGGCTTCTGATGGTTGTTGGCAATTCTTGGTGTTCCTTGGTTACTGGCAGCCTAACTCCGATTTCTCACTCTGTCTTCACATTGTGTTCTCTCTGTGTGTCTATGTGTCTTCTATTAAAGGCCCACCCTACTCCAGTATAACCTTATCTTATCCTAACTAATCAGCAACAACCTTATTTCCAACTAAGGTTACATTCTGAGGTTCTGGAAAGGACTTGATCTGGGGGTTGTAGGAGATGCTATCCAAGCAAGTACAGTGCTTTTTGTTAGAAAGTATTGGTTCAAAGAACAGAGTGACCCTGGGTTATGCCTGCCAAATTTTTCTGACTACTCATTATACTTCCCTATCAAAGCCCTCACTGGCCACAGTGGCATACGCCTGTAATCCCAGCAACTCAGGAGACTGAGACAAGAGGATTGCAAATTTGAGGCCAGCCTTGGCAACGCATTGAGGCCCCCAGCAACTTAATGACCGTGTCTCAAAATAAAACAAAAAGCTGGAGATGTATCTCATTGATTAAGCACTTCTGGGTTCAATCCTCAGGACCGAATTTTAAAAAAAAACAACTCTCTTCCCCCAACTCTCTCCTGGGGATCAAACCCAGGGCCTCTCACATGCTGGGCAAATGCTCTATCAAAGAACCACACCCCCAGCACAAAAACCACTTTTTTTTTTCCTGTGAGGGAAATAAAATCAAGGTTTATTGGGCATCCCTTAAGCTTTGCAAAGTTTTTA
>CM053417.1:76080626-76147490 GCA_028644305.1 Xerus rutilus | reverse complement strand
CCCCCCCCGTCCCATCCAGAGTTCCTCCATTTCTCCCATGCTCCCAAACCCCACCCCTCTTATGTATCACCATCCACTAATCAGAGGGAACATTCAGCCTTTGGTTTTGGGGGATTGGTTTACTTCACTTAGCATGATGTTCTCCAATTCAATCCATTTACCTGCAAATGCCATAATTTTGTTATCTTTTAATGCTGAGTAATACTCCATTGTGTATATATATACCAGTTTCTTTATCCATTCATCTTATTATCATTTAATGCTGAGTAATATTCTATTGTGTATATGTAACACAGTTTCTTTATCCATTCATCTATTGAAGAGCATCTAGGTTGCTTCCACAGTTTAGCAATTGTGAATTGTGCTGCTATAAACATTGAAGTGGCTGCATTACTGTAGTATGCTGTTTTTAAGTCTTTAGGGTATAGACTGAGGAGTGGGATAGCTAGGTCAAATGGTGGTTCCATTCCAAGTTTTTAAAGGAATCTTCATACTGCTTTCCAGATAGGTTGCACCAATTTGCAGTCCCACCAGCAATGTTTGAGTGCGCCTTTTTCACCACATCCTCACCAGCACTTATTGTTGCTTGTATTTTAGATAGCTGCCATTCGGACTGGGGTGAGATGAAACCTTAAAGTAGTTTTGATTTGCATTTCTCTGATTGCTAGAGATGTTGAACATTTCTTCATATATTTGTTTATTGGTTGTATATCTTCTTCTGAGAAGTTTCTATTCAGCTCCTTAGCCCATTTATTGATTGGGTTGTTTGTTTTTTTGGTGTTAAGTTTTTTGAGTTCTTTATATATCCTGGAGATCAGTGCCCTACATGATGTGCGTGTGGCAAAAATTTGCTCCCAGAATGTAGGTTGTCTGTTCACCTCATTGATTGTTTCTTTTGCTGAGAAGAAGCTTTTTAGTTTAAATCCATCCCATTTATTGATTCTTGCTTTTATTTCTTGCACTTTAGTAGTCTTGTTAAGGAAGTCAGGGCCTAATCCAAATTGATGAAGATTTGGGCCTACTTTTTCTTCCATTAGGAACAGGGTCTCTGGTCTGATTCCTAGGTCTTTGATCCACTTTGTGTTGAGTTTTGTGCATGGTGAGAGGGGTTTAGTTTCATTTTGCTGCATATGGATTTCCAGTTTTCCCAGCACCATTTGTTGAAGAGCCTATCTTTTCTCCAATGTATGTTTTTGACACCTTTGTCTAGTATGAGATCACTCTATTTATGAGGGTTAGTCTCTATGTCTTTTATTCTGTACCATTGGTCTACATGTCTATTTTGGTGCCAGTACCATGCCATTTTTGTTACTATAGCTTTGTAGTATAGTTTAATGTCTGGTATTGTGATACCTCCTGCTTCACTCTTCTTACTGAAGATTGCTTTGACTATTCTGGGTCTCTTATTTTTCCAAATGAATTTCATGATTGCCTTTTCTATTTCTATAAGAAATGACTTGGGATTTTAACTGGGATTTCATTGAATCTGTATAGCACTTTTGGTAGTATGATCATTTTAATAATAATGATTCTCCCTATCCAAAAGCATGGGGATCTTTCCATCTTCTAAGATCTTCAATTTCTTTCTTTAGTGTCTTGTAGTTTTCATTATAGAGGTCTTTCAGCGCTCTTGTTGGATTGATTCCCAAGTTTGTTTGTTTTTTTTTTTTTTTTGAGGCTATTGTGAATGGAGTAGTTTTCCTGATTTCTCTTTCAGAGGACTCATTGCTGATGTATAGAAATACATTTGATTTATGGGTGTTGATTTTATATCCTGCAATTTTGCTGAATTCATTTATTAATTCTACAAGTTTTCTGGTAGAATTTTTTGGATCCTCCAAGTATAATATCATGTTGTCTGCAAATAATGATAGTTTGAGTTCTTCTTTTCCTATTCATATCCTTTTAATTTCTTTTGTCTCTCTAATTTCTCTGGCTAGAGCTTCAAGGACTATATTGAATAAGAGTTGTCAAAGAGAGCATCCTTGTCTTGTTCCAGTTTTTAGAGGGAATTCTTCCAATATTTCTCCATTTAGGACGATGTTGGCCTTAGGTTTAGCATAGATTGCTTTAGCAATGTTGAGGTATGTTCCTACTATCCCTAGTTTTTCTAGTGTTTTAAACAAGAAAAGGTTCTGTATTTCGTCAAATTCTTTCTCTGCATCAATTGATAAAATCATGTGATTCTTATCTTTAAGTCTATTGATGTGATGGATTACATTTATTGATTTCCATATGTTGAACCAACCTTGCATCCCTGGAATGAACCCCACTTGATCATGGTGCACTATTTTTTAAATATGCTTTTGTATGCAACTTGGCAAAAAAATTAATATTTTTTAGTTGTTAATGGATCTTCATTTATTTTATTTATTTATTTATTTATTTATATGTGGTGCTGACAATTGAACCCAGGGCCTCACACATGCTAGGCAAGAACTCTACCACAGAGCCATAACCCCACCCCCTTGGCAAAATTTTATTGAGAATTTTTGTATCTATATTCATCAGGTGTATTGGTCTGAAATTTTCCTTTTTTGATGAAATTTTTAAAATTTTTTTATTTATATATATATATATATATTATTAGTTGTTGATGGATCTTTCTTTCTTTCTTTCTTTCTTTCTTCCTTTCTTTCTTTATTTATTTATATGTGGTGCTGAGAATGAAACCCAGTGCCTTGTACATGCTAGGCAAGCGCTCTACCACTAAGCCACAACCCTAGCCCAAATTTGATGAAATTTTCCTTTTTTCAAATTTTTAATATTAAACTTTTGTTTTGTTTGTAAGAGGGTTTTACTATGCTGCCCAGGCTGGTCTTGAACTCTTGGGATCAAGTAGTGCTCCCACTACAGACTCCAAAGTAGCTGGACTACAGGTGCACATCTGTATATCCAGATAAACTTTTTATCATGGAAAATTTTAAATGTATACAAAGGTAGAGAGATTATGTAATGGTTCCCACCCCCATGTATCTACCACCCACCTTCAGTGGGTTAATAGATTAATAGTTAATTGTTTCACCTTTACCCCCCCAACATGATTGTCAAAGATATATCTTTTTATTCATATGCATTTCAGTACTTCTACAACATAAGGTCTCTTTAAGAAACCTATCTATTATCTGGTTTCTTAAACCAGTGGCATATACCTCTAATCCCAGCTGCTCGGAAAGCTGAGGAAGGAGAATCACAAGTTTGAGACCAGCCTCAGCAACTTAGTGACACCCTATCTCAAAATTAAAATTAAAAAGGGCTGGAGGGGTAGCTCAGTGTAGAGAACCATGGGTTAGATCTCCAGTACCACAAAGAAATTAAAAAATAAAATAAAATTTATTTTTGGCAAAAAGCACAGAATTCCACCAATCTCAGTTTATACTAGAACTGTTTCTAAAATAATCTTCTGGGAGACAATAAAATACCTGGATTTTTCACAGAAAATACTTTTAGAAGCCCAATTCATGTGGCTTTTCTCAGGCCTACAAAACTGAAGGATGAATAGTGGTGATCCTCTTCCTCAACCCAGCCCATGCCTAGCCCATGCTGTCTCTACTTCCAGATGGCTGACACTGTCAAACATGCTTATCAGCATCTTTCCCTGTCTGTATTACCAAAGTAAAGGATACTATACCATAGACCATCTCTCACCTGATGGGGTACCATGTACAAGAACTGTTCCTATAGTTCTGGAGTTTTCTGCCACCATCACCACGTGGGACTTGGGACTTGACTGGTGATGACCAGTGGGGTACAGGCTTCCAGAAAGGAGTTAAGTCAGATATGGTTGAAGATTATTCATAAAGTCTCCTCAGGATTGAGGCTGGAATTCTTCGTATGTTAGAACTTAGGCAAATAAGGCTATGGATTTCTAAGTGTTTGCCAGAGACCTGTAGTAAAAACTACATTTTACCTCTCCACTCCCTTCCCTCATTTACTCTCTAGATATCAAACACACAAACACATCTTAAGTTTTATGAAACCAATACATACCCTCGCCATGTATGATATATTCTGAACTTATCTATTCTTCTGTATTTTATTCACTAAAAAAAACCTGACCTTTTAAACACTATTTCAAAACTACTGGTAGGGAGTAGTGTTTGTTTGTTTGTTTGTTTATTGTAGGTGGACACAATACCTTTATTTTGTTTATTTATTTTTATGTGGTGCTGAGGATTGAATCCAGTGCCTCACATGTGCAAAGCAAGTGCTCTACTGCTAAGCCACAACCCCAGCCCTGGGAGTAGTGTTTTGATCAGATCTGAGGGACCAAGTGGCAGAGTCTGGACAGGAACCTCCTGACTCTAAACCTAGTGTCCTTTCCTTGTTCCCAGGGCCTTCTATTCATAAAAGACTTTCACTGCCCACTTGTGCACTCTCACATAGCACTGCCTGGTTCCTAATCTAAGCTGAGGTTATGTATCTTCAGGGATAGATAAAGAAAAACAAAACAGGAACCGAAAGGTGAGTGAAGGTACCTGACAGAGATAGCAATGGGGCTAACTGCCTTTTTTTGGGGGAGGGAGGGCAGTGCTGGGGATGGAGCCCATGTCCTTACACATGCTAGGCAATTGCTGTACCATTGAACTATGCCATCAGCTCTGGAACTAGCATCTTTAATCACTGAAAGGAAGGTTGTGGTTGATAAGGAGCATATCTGCTCCATCTCCTTGATGCACAGGTCATTCAGGGGATATGGGCTAGAATTTATCAGAATATATGGGATTCCAATTAAATGTTGAGAAGAATTTCTATGGCATATTTAGTAAAACAGGAAGACATATGTTCATCTTCCTAGTCTTTGTAAAATATATTTTGCCCCTATCAACCCCTAGTCCACACCATATACCTCACATACATACCCACTGAGCTGAAACATCTCACCCATTTGTCAGAGGCTAGTTCAACTTGCAGGCTTGAAGATTTAATTGAGTCTTGACCTAGAGGAAATCAAGGACCAGGGCCTGGTGGAGAATGGCCAGGGAGGATAAAGAGGATGCTCTTCACAATACTTCTTCCCATAAATAGCAAGCATTCTAGCCAACCTAGCCTGTGCATGTCCATATTCTTATTTAATCCCCACCTATGAAGAAGCTACATTTATCTCTACTTGGTAGAAGAGGAAATGGAAGCCCAAGAAGGGAAAAAAAAGGAAGGAAGGGAGAGTCTCTATGGTCGTAGTGAATATCAAAACTGATCATAGGGTATATATACGCAATGGAATATTACTCAGAGTTAAAAGAGAATAAAATTAAGGCATTTGCAGTTAAATGGATGTAGTTGGAGAATATCATGCTAAGCAACGTAAGCCAATCCCAAAAAACCAAAGCCCGAATGTTCTGATAAGTGGATGCTGACCCATAATGGGGGGAATGGAGGAACTTTGGTCAAAGAGGTGAGGGGACATGAGGCAGGAAAGATCGTGGAATGAGATGCCCATTACTGCCCTAGGTGCATGTTTGACTACACATATAGTGCGACTCTGCTTCATGTACAACCAGAGAAATGAAAAGTTGTGCTCCATTTGTGTACAATGAATCAAAATGTATTCTGCTGTGATGTATACCTAATGAGAATAAATGAATTTTTTAAAAAAGAAAAGGAAAAAAAAAACTGGTCATAGAACCAGACCTTGTAAGCTCAGGTCTCTAGCTTTCAAACTATTATGATTTTCCTTGCATTTGCCCTCTGTGTGTGCTGCTCTCAGAGATAATCTCTAGGTACCTTATCTGAGCCCTGGAGATTTGAGGAGAGTGGGCCTCATTGATAGGGAGGGGGAACAAGAGGAGCATTTTGGCTGACACTGCCCAGAGCATGGCTTGCCTTCAGCATTCTCATGGAAGTGGCAGTCTCCTCTGCAACACAAGGCTCTGACAAGAATTTGCTTTTCTTAATCTTTTTTTTTTTTTTTTTGGTACTGGAGATTGAACTCAGGGGCACTCGACCACTGAGCCACATCCCCAGCCCTATTTTGTGTTTTATGTAGAGACAGGGTCTCACTGAGTTGCTTAGCACCTCGCCATTGCTGAGGCTGGCTTTGAACTCGCAATTCTCCTGTCTCAGCCTCCCTAAGTGCTGGGATTATAGGCTTTTCTTAATCTTTAAGAAACCTAGGCACAACATGGTTGCTCCATGACTTTCAGCTACAGTATTTGCCTTATAAACCTGTAATAGGGCCTGGGAATACCAGCCCTCTGCCCTGAGGAAGCATATAGAGAGTAGCAGCTTATCCAAGCACCAGATCACAGGTGCTCACCTGTGTTCAACTGAGCACTGTTGTTGGGGGAGGAAGTAGGGCAAGAAAAGAGGAAGTCCTTCTGTTGGGCCTCTGTATTCCTGGATGCAAGCCCAGTCTATCTGAGAAGAATTCAAGGGACCTAGCTTAATGGTCAGTCCTTACATGCACTTCTTCTTAGTCAATGTTGTGATTTAGATATGAAGTGTCCTCCAAAAGCCCATGTGTAAGACAATGCAAGAAAGTTTATAAGTGAAATTATTGAGTTGTGAGAGGTTTAACCTAATCAGTGCATTAATTCACAGATATGGATTAACTGGGCAGTAACTGTAGGCAGGTGGGTTGTGACTAGAGGAGGTAGGTCAGAGGGGATGTGCTGGTGTTTATATTTTGTTTTCAGTGAGCAGAGCTCGCTCTCTGCTTCTTTGTGCCATTTCCTGAGCTGCTTTCCTACTTCATCTCCCTCTTTCATGAAGTTCTCCATACTTCCTGGAGAGCTATGGAGTCAGTCATCTGTATAGACTTCTGAGACCATGAACCGCAAATAAACTTTTCTTCCCCTACATTGTTCCTGTCAAACCTTTTGGTCTCATCAACACAAAGCTGACTAAAATAGTCAGCTTTCCATTATTACAACAAATACCCAAGATAATCATTTTATAAAGATTTATTTTGGCTCATAGTTTGGGAAGATTTAGAGCATGATTTGTTGGCCATATTATCTTTGGGCCTGTGGCACACCATGGCAGCAGCAAATGGTAAAACTGTACCTCAAGGCTTGATACAAAAAAAGAGAAGAGAAGAAGAGAAGTTTTCAAGGGTACATTCCCTGTAGCTAGAAAACCTCCTGGTAGGCTCTACCTCTTAAAGATTCTACCACCTCCTGATAGCACTAATCTGGGGACTAAGCCTTTAACATTTTGTTATTTGGAGGACATTCTAGATCCAAATTTTAGTGTTCACCTATTCATTTCTTGTCTGGATCCTGAAAGCCACTCAAACACAATCCATTCACTGAACAAGGGAAAACCTGGCTTTCTTCCCACTCCCCTTGGTGCCCATGGGCACAAAGGAGGTAGTGTGAGAGCCCAAAGATCTTCTGTCTTAGATATGGAGAAACAGAGGGATGTGATAGTTCAGGGTCTACCCTATGGAAATTTAAGAGTGATAGGATTTTTGCACCTCAAAATTACAAGGCACCTGTATTGAGCTCCTAGAACCATTTTAGCTAAAGTGGAAACCCCCAGAAACTTCATAGACAAGACTTTGGCCTTTAGTAGCTGCTCCAGGGCTCCACTTAGCTCACAGAGGGAGCAGCAGTGGCTTAAGGCCAGGAGTTTGGGGTCACATCTGAGAACACTGAGCCTATCTCTAGAAAATATCAGGCCCTCAGGCCCTTTCCCAGTCCTCAGGCTGCCTTTCTCCCCAGGCTAGCTTCAGCTATAGAGCCAGTGTACTCACACTCCAAAGTGCTGGTTGTAGTAATCTGGAAGCCCCCTGAGCACTGTTCTTCCTTAGTCTTGTAGGTCAAGAGCATTTTGCTTCTCTGTTCCAAAGCCATGGAACACAGCTCTGAGGTGGAGCTCTGCTAACCCCAGATTCTGGGAATCCTCTTTCATTCCATTAATATGTACTAGCCTGAGGAGAAAAGGCAAAAAATTGTGGCCAGGGTCTTCTTTACTGAGATAATTACTATTCTACACCCCACAGCAGCCAGGAGCTGGCTTAGTACAGGCAAGAAATTTTCCTTAAGTCTAACTTGCTATTTTTTGGTACTGGGAATTGAACTCAGGAGCACTTTACCACTGAGCTACATATATCCCGCCATTTTCATTTTTTTTTAATTTTGAAACAGTTCCTTGCTGTGTTGCTTAGGGCCTTCCTAAGTTGCTGAGGCTGGCTTCAAGCTTGCAATCCTCCTGCCTCAGCCTCTCAGGTTTCTGGAATTATAGGTGTGCAACACCATGCCCAACTGTCTAACTTGCTTTCAGGCAGCACTTTGTTCAGTATCTAGATTATTGTGTGGCTCTAACTGGCCATTGACTATGGACCTCAGTGTGATCACCTGAATAATGAGGGGTTCAGATTAGAGAATGTTAAATCATAGTTTTTAATATAAGATGGCTCCTAGGAAGGTCCCATCAAAGTTCTCTTGTCCTCCTGAAACTTTTTGGCTCCAAAAAGAGAGTAGACCTGAGAATTTTGTTCTAATGTATGTATAGTCTTGGAATGACTCATTTAGGTGTGAGTTAGTGTGGGTGCAAGGCTTATCTAGTTTCTGAAACTCAGCCCTTAGCATGTGGTTCTGCAGGCCATTATTTGAGAATAGGGTGGTATGGTGGCAGAAGTAATAATAGAAAAAAAAATCTACTACTGTGGAGACACCTCATCTCAGCTAGAAGAATACAAGCTGTTAAGCCTTTCAGGGACCTAAGATCTCAAGAACTTATTCCTGAGGTTTTGTTTGGTTTTGTTTGGTTTTGTTTTTGAAGCTTTCTAGTATCCATGCTGTTGCCTTGAGACATTATTGTGAGCTACCTGCATAAAGCAATCTCTGACAGGGGAGCATGGTGATGATGCTGGTGAGCCTGAATGGCTTCAGTAACATCATCTACACCCTGGAGGTGCTCCAGGCCCAAAAGTGAGGTGGGTAACAGAAGAGAGGGAGGAAAAGCAGAATACCCTGACATCACTGCCTCAGACCCCTCTTTGGAAACTGCTCAATTGAACCATATGAATCATGGGAATTTTGTTTACATTTGTCTCCAGTACCACACCAAAATCATAGATAGTGACTCCTTCATATTTTCTTTAACCTAAGAGGCTGAACCAGGGACTAAAATTTTTCAATTCAACAAATATTTATTAAACACACACTATGTTCTCAATCCCTCACTACATCACGACAGGATACATATTCCAAGTACTAGCACTTGGTAAAAGTAAATTGTATTTTTGATTTTTTTAAATATTTTTAGTTATGCATGGACACAGTGTCTTTATTTTGTTTATTTATTTTTATGTGGTGCTGAGGATCGAACCCAGTGCCTCACACATGCGAAGCAAGTGCTCTGCCACTGAGCCACAACCTCAGCCCCGTATTTTTGATTTTATATGTGTACAAATAATTATTGAACCTAAGTTATGGGTTTATGGAGGAACATTTTACTACTCTCACTATATTTGTCCTTCTGAAAATGTTTATATAAAACGTTTTTTAGGGGTTAGGGTTGTGGTTCAGTGGTGGAGCGCTTGCCTCGCATGTGTGAGGCACTGGGTTTGATCCTCAGGACCACATAAAAGTAAATAAAGTCATTGTGTCCATCTACAACTAAAATATTTTTTTAAAAAGATTATTTTTAAAAAGTGTATAGGACAAGGAGCAAGAGGAAGGAAGTGAGGATGTCACATAAAAGACCTGGAAGTACTACTAAAGCAATATAAAGCATTACTAACTGCAAAGCAATACTCTAGTACATGTGAAGGTAGTACTGGAATGTGTAGGTAAGCACAGAACATAAGAGTATATGTGACTGTAATTTTGTTTCTATATATCATTGTACGGATGTGTAGAGGCATATGGCTGTGTGTATGCAAAGGAAATATAAGTGTGACAGAATGTGGACATATTTATGCCCAAAGAGGATGAGTGTGAATATCATGAGTGTGGTTGAATGTGTAGATACAGGTTTAGTTGTGTATGTACATATGGAATGTAGGGTTTATTTGTATGTCCAGAAGTGGCCAACCCAGGAACCAGAAATTGTGGATATTTTTTATTGTATATATATATGTGTGTGTATACACATACATCTGGGAAGAATGTATGCTTCTGACTCAGGAACAGATTGAATGTGAGTATGTAATGTTATGAGTATATTATGGTAAACTAGAGTGATTCAATGTATTTGTGGGCCTGAAGAATGTTAGTAAGTCATTCAGAGTTGTGAGTCCAAGTGTATATCCTATTCCTCTGGACTTGGATATAGAAGTTGAGTACTATGAAAGTGGGCTAGTATGGCTGGGCGCAGTGGCACACGCCTGTAATCCCAGTACTTTGGGAGGCTGACACAGGAAAATTGTGAGTTCAAATCCTACCTTAGCAATGGTAAGGCACTAAGCAACTCAGTGAGACCCTGTCTCTACATAAAACACAAAATAGGGCTAAGGATATGGCTCAGTGGTCGAGTGCCCCTGAGTTCAATCTCCAATACCAAAAAAAAAAAGAAAGAAAGAAAGTGGGCTAGTATGTCTGGCCTGGAGCTGAGAACCATGAAGCTCCTGGAAACACAGCCCTCATCCTCCTTAAGGGGAGGTTGTGTCTGTGGAAGAGCTGTGACTATATTTGGAAATTTGGTGGGTAGTCTAGAGGACAAGAGAATGTTATTGTCCTCCATGATTAGTTTTGCTGTAAGCTCATTTCCTTGTTCTTTCTTCTCCTTCCTGGACTAGAATGAGAAAATGGTGAGAGGGAGCTCACAGCTTTCAAAGAATTTCCCTTATGCTCCCTTTTCCCTGTCCCCTTCTTCTCACAGTACTCACAATGTCTATTAGCAGCAAGCTCCAAATTGTCATATAGATTCACTGGATTATCTGTTCCGTGTGGTAACTTGATACCTGTTTCTCAAAGAGAGGCAGAGCTAACCCTTCCTCCTGGGATTAAGCTTATTAAATAAATTCCTCAGTAAAACCTAAGAATTTACAAAACTGCCTTGTTATCTCTCTCCTCCAGGACCCAAAAGTTTCCTGTCCCATCCTATCCTTTTTACCCTCCCCTTCCTACTTCCTCTGGTTAATCCTGGGCCAGAAAGGCCCATGTTTTCCCCTTCCTAGAAAATGGGAGTCGAAAATGGTGTGTGTGTAGGAGAGAGGAATTGCCGGGGGAGTTCGTAGCCCAGAGCTGGAGCCAGAGCAGCTGCCTGGGTCCCTCATGTCAGCCGCCTTTCCTTGCTCCACAGACTTTCAAAATCACCTTCTACCATCATGCCAATTTCCTGCCATTGTCAAAGCTCCAGAGGATCTTTTGCTGGACAGACTGGGATGAGGGCCTGCAGGCTCTGTAAAGTGTCTGGAAGTAGTTTGAAAGGATCATTTAATGGTTGAGACTGGACAAGGTTTTAGCCATCGGCCTGGGCTTTGGATTCTCTTATGCCTCTCTGGGCTCTCTGAGCCTTATGCCAGAGACCCATGGCATGGCAGGTGGAACCTGGGTTGGCCCAAAGGTAACTGAGTGTTAGCCCTGGTCACAAGTCTATCCTTGCCTCTTTTATATAAATGGAGAACACATTCTGTAAAGTAGATGTCTTTCCCAGGCCATCAGCTATATCTACTGCTAGCAGCTGATGTACATAGAGCTTTAGGCAGTCCTACGTGTCAATATAGAGGCCCCATGGCTTCCTCCTTCACGTCAATTTCACCTTTCAGGCCCTTACAACCACAGCCTTCCTTCCTGTACTCTGTGTTAGAAGCAATCCTAAATGGTCTCACTCTCTTCAGCCTGTCCTAGAAGTAAAAATATGGGACTACAACTCTGGCTCGAGAGTTTGAAAAACTTAGATTTGATCTTTCCCAATTCTGTCACTTTAAGCAAATTTCTTTACCACTCTGGCCTAAGTTTCCTCCAGCTATAAAACGGATATCTTGTAACTTGCCCTGCTCACCTTCCAGGATAGTTGAAAGGCCATGATCTTTAAAGGATTCATATCGGTGTGTCTTCATGCAAAATAAGCTAGATGACACAGGCAGATTTCCTTGAGAAAATAGGATGTTGAGAGCTCTGAACAATGTATTTGGACAGTGATTATGCTTGCAGAACTATATACAAATGACTGCTCTGGTCTTGAGCTGACAGCACAGTTGATTTTTGAAATATTCCATACAACCCTTCTTACAACACATTGCCTCTTTAGGGAAATCCTTAGTTCTGACCCTAAGCCCCTTCTCAAATTGTTGCTGCATTCTTTTGGGGTTTTGAAGCTGGCTCTGTTTGCTCAAGCAACATCTGGAAGCCTCCGGCTTGAAGGAAAATGACTAGCCAAGATCTTCTCTTAACCCTTTCCTTCCCTGGTTTTTGTTTCTTTTAGGACACATTGTCAACTTGTTGCCTATGTTACTTCAGGGCTCTGGATAAAAAAGAAAGTAGCCCTCCTATGTGAAGGTAAGGCCTGAATGTTGGGCTATTTGTCTTACTGGAATGCAGACAAAGAGATGAAGGGTGTACAGAGTCTTAACTTGCTTTTCAGGGTCCAAAATCAGAATTCTGTACCCTAAAACTCCTTTTTCATCATCTTCTGATGTGAGTAGAGGAACATCCCTTAGATATCTCCCACTAGACTACCAGGATTCCAAAATTCTAACACTGAGAAGTATTCTTTTTTTGTTAAGCATTCATAGTTACAGATGACTCTAGTAACCTTATCTTTCCCATCTTCCTTCAAGCTAGGGGCATACAGCCATGGCCAACTTGCTGGAGTAAGTTCCCTTTCAGTTTCTTCACCTCCAAGGCAGTGGTGGTGGTGAAGTAAGCAGTAACCTAGATGAGTCCTGAGATCCCTCTTCAAGCTATGAGTTTTTCTTACTAATGTTTACTTTAGCAGGACCATATTTATTAGGTATCCTCTTGGTGGAGTGTTTTCACACTTTGGGCATCACACTTTGCTCCACTACTCACTGAGGCAGGCCCTATCTATCCAGTTGTTCAGGTACTGTCCTCCAGTTAGACTAGACAGCATGGCGTACATGTACATGGCGTACAAAGTGGGATGCGGGAGTGATTCCCTAGCAGGTATTCATCCCTATGCCTTTTTTAAAGCTCCCTGTGCACAACCATCTCCCCTTTGTTTTCCCCTTAACTTCTTTGGTCCCTTTACTCTTACTCACTACTGTACCTCTCCAACAATCCTCCCCACTGTTCTTATATTGTTTAACTTCCTGCCTATCACTCTTTGGCCACAAACATCTGAAATAAATACTCACAAATGTATTCAATTAAGTTAGCTCTACAAAAGATGGCTGTCTAACTCCTAGGGGAAAATCAAACAAGGTAGAGAGGATGCAGATGTTGTAGAGTGATTCATTGTTCCCAGGATATTTAGAACCCAGTTGAAGTGTCACTGAGGATTTGGAGATCTTGCCAACCTCAGTTGAAAAAGACCCTACACCTTACCTTTCCCTTACCTTCCTTTCTGTTCCCTGTCCTTGCTCCTTATAAAATCCCTTGCCCTCCTTTGCTTTGAAATAGACTGAGGCCTCCTTACCAGAGGGTGTCCCCCAGGACAAGGAACAGGGGGAATGCTTCCCTCAGCATGGAAATAGCTCTCTTCTCCACCCCACCAATTTTTTCCCTAGGTTAAGAGAAGGAAAGGAAATAATTTCCATTCCTAAGCTGTCCTGGGTCTCCCCAGAGACAGAGGGTTACTGCCAAAAACAGTGAGTAGATAGTAAGTGGGTAGGCTGGATGAGATGGAGCCCCTACTAGCAGAAGGACAGGAGTATGTAGAGGGCTGAGTGTTAGATTAGGAGTCCAGAGCCCTTCATATTTCCATGGGCAAAGGTAAGGAAGGAGAGGGGAGAGAGGGAGGAAGAAAGAAAAAAGAAGAGGAGAAAGGGAGAGAAGGAGAGGGAGGGAGGGAAGGAGGGAGAGACAGGGGAGATAACTGAGAGACTGAGATCTCATAGGATCCTGTTCTTGCTTCTTAGAGATGGGATCCAGGTCTAGCAAAGGCACAGGGAGCAATGGGGACTGTGGCAGAGGCATGTCTCTCTCTGCTCTGCTGAGCATCAGGTGAGATGAGAATACCAGAAAATCAAATGAGGCCCAGACTTAGTGTCTCCATGAATCAAAAGTCAGGAGTGGAAAAGCAAAACCTTTAGTTGGAGGAAATGTTTATTTGGTCAATTTGATGCCAAGAAGTTTGCCTGATTGTTTTCCACTGAAGCAATCAGGTGAATCAAGTTGACCAAAACTGACCAAATGGTCTGCTTAGTTTTAATGTCATGTAGACAATAACTTCTTCCTGGACTCCAGTTTTCCTACAAGTAGTCTTATGTATAGTGGCTATTACTTATATAATAACAATACTGACAAAATTATTTCTAGGGCTTGGTTCTCTGGTTCTGGACAATTGCCTTTCCCTGCCCCCAACTCTAAAAGAGCTGCTCAAGCTGGAAGGAATCTGGATTCCTCTCTTTTTTTATTTCAGTCTTTGCCATTACGGCAAAGGATGATAAATTTATCTGCAATGTGGGAACAACTAACTTGGATGGTCTGAACAAAGCAACCCTAATGGAGCAGCACCAAAAATTGAGATCAGACCCCTGTACTGCTACCTGTTGCTAGCACCCAAAATCCTAAGTCCAGCCTAGATGGATATCCTTTAAGTCTTTTGGGTTCCATGGAGTTGATAAGGCTTCCCCCTCCCATCCCACCTCAGCTCCACCCCATCTCTCTCATCCTCACTTTAGCCCTTATGCTTTTATAATAAAGATTTATTTTTAACTCTCCATGGTATGTTACTTATTCTCTATGCTAAAGTGGGTTTTCTATCTTCCCTTTGATTCTCGATTCTATTACAATATAAGAAGATGTCTGGTACAGACAAGATAGAACCATGTAAGGGCCCCCAGTTGGGGAATAGTAAGCACCTCACATGCCAGTTCTTCTCTAAATTCAGCCTAAACTCTGTGTTTCTAGTTTATGCCCCATATCTAATAGGCTGTGGGATTTTTGGTGACTTCCAGGTTGCTGCAGAAATTTATGTACTGCTACCCAGTCAGTGAAAACGGGAACTATGGAGTGGAAGGAGAAAGGAGTTGAAAAAAGGCGAGGCTGAGCTGGGCACAGTGGCACACACCAGTAATCCCATCACTTTGGGAAGCTGAGACAGAAGAATCACAAGTTCAAACCCACCCTCAGCAACGTTGAGGCACTAAGCAACTCAGTGAGACCCTGCCTCTAAATAAAACACAAAATAGGACTGGAGATATGGCTTAGTGGTTGAGTACCCCTGAATTCAATCCCCAGTACCAAAAAAAAAAAAAGGTGAGGTTGACTGCAATGATTTGTGATCGCCCCAGCACTGAGATTCTGAGTTAATTAACTTCATCTCTCTGAGCTTCATTTTCTTAATTTGTAAAATGGAGATAATTCTCCATGTCCTACCAACCTCACATAGCTATGAGGTACTAGTTAGATGGCCATCCAGGTGGTAACTTGTCTGCCCCTGTGTTCTAATTGAGTGTTAGACATTGAAAGTGGTTGGTGGATGTACTATATATGGAATTCTCTGTGTATATTAAGGGCTTAGATGATGAGAGTTAGAACTATTCCAGCTCCAGAACCAGCATCTTCAATGGCATCATGTGCTCTGGGCTTGAGGAGAGGAATGGATAAAAGAGGAACTTGTGGTCTGAGTCCTTGGCGTGGGGAAGGGTGTCTTACTTTATTCCTAGGAGTTCCCAGCCAACCAGGAAATTGATTTTCAAGATCATTTCACTTAAACATCAGTTGGCTGTATAAATTCTACCCAAGCCCACAAAATATTCTTCGGCCCCCTGCCTAAACCTCTTTTACCCCCCCCACCAGTGCTTTCTATTTTCCATCCACAATCATCTTTTGCTCCCCTCACCCAGCTTTCTAAGCACCCCTCCCTCTCCAGCCAGCCAGCAACCAGCTCACTCAAGGCCCCATCCTTTAGACAGATTCCTGGAACTCACGACCCAGATGGGAGAGGCATGAAGAAAGATTCATTTACCCCAGGCCTCTTGCCTGATTTGTTGTTGGGCCTCTGCCTAATTTTCAGTCATCTGCCCCCAATTTCATTCCGGAACCTGGCTAGGGCCAGGCCTCATTTTCCTGGCAGCCCAACTCCTCCCCCGCTTTCTTTCCATCCAGGCATTCAGCCACAGGCCAACTGGGGGTCAAGGATAACGGCTCATTGGAGGGGCCAAGCAGGTGGCCCTGGCCTACATCTGGCCCTAGGGAGCTTCTTGTTTTCTCCTAAACTTCCAAGAATCTCCATTCCCAGATGAAGCATGCTGTCAGATCTTGGCAGATGACAAAACCTGTCCTCCTTTCCCTCTTCTGCCTGAGACTAAACCTCTCCTGACATACAATGTAGAAAACTCTGCTAGGAGCTGGACCCAGAAGGCTTGAGGGTCAACTAGAGTGCAGTTCTCTGTGCAAAAAGGAAAAGACTCAGCTTCTGAATCTCCAAACCATCATGTTAATATCCCTATTGAATGAACCTGAGGGTGTCCACCTCTCTAGCCCTGATCCTTGGGTCTTTGGATATACATATTCTGGGGAGAAAAGCCTGTGCGAGAATGTGAAGCCACTTCTTAACAGCCTGGATGTGGCAAAGAGATATTCAAAAAAGTATCCAACCCAGCAGTAAAGGCTCAAAGGACAGCTTTCCAAGCTGGTTCAGGGAAGGAAGGTCCAGGTCTCCTCTTCCAAGTCCCTTTAGACAGTGGCACATACCTGTAATTCCAGCAATTTGGGAGGCTGAAGCAGGAGCATCACGAGTTCAGTGCCAGCCTCAGCAACTTAGTAAGACCGATCTCAAAATAAAAAAATAAAAAGGAGTGGGATGTAGCTCAGTGGTAAAGTGCCCCTGGGTTTAATCTCAGTACAAATAAAGAAAAAAACTCGGGGGGAGCCCAACTCTCTGACTCCTAAACTCAGGGCTGTTCTCACTCCCCACCCTTCTTGGTAAAGACATACTGAACATGATTGGATCCTGTTTCTTTCCTGCAGAAACTGAAACCATGTGGATATCCTGTGGGTTATTCTCAGAAGGTAACTCCCCTGTCCCCTCAGGCTTCAGGGGAAAAAGAGAGAGCAGGGTGTGGCTGGGAATTCCACTTTCTAGGAATAGGACTATTAGGTGAAACTAAGCCTCTCAGCCACTGTGTGGCACCATTTACCCACTTTTCTATGTACAGTTACCGGGAGGTGGCTGTGTGCAAAGCAAACCAAACTTAAAAGCCTGCAAACTTTTCAGGGATCTGGTTCTGACTTGGTTAACAATTGGATGAGAGTGCTTGGGCAAATCCTATACCTTCTATGAGCCTCGGTTTCTCATTTTGTGAAATAGGAGGTAGATGAGGGTCACCCAAGTCCCTTCCAGCTTCGTAATCCTGCAAGTATGTGAGCATACTCCCAATGGTCATCAGAATGATGCAATTTTGTGCCTTCAGGCCATACAGGGTGAGTATAGAGAAAAGCACAATGGCCAGGGTATGTGTGTAGGGCTGAGGATGAGGAGGGGCATCAGGGAAACAGGAGGGATTGGCATTTCTCCTGAGCCTCCCGTGGTGCCAAGAAAATGATGAGGGTGCCATTCATTTGCTGAGTAAACACTAACTGACCACAAATTTGGTGTCAGGCACTGTGTGATGGAAGTGAGGTTGGGGTGTAGGTGGGAGTGGAATGGATGGTGGGTGGGACATTAAGGTGAATAAATCCCCAAAGTGTTTACCAGCCAATGGGGAAGTAGATAAGTAAACAAACAACCAGTACACAAGAGAGAATGGAGCCTGTACTAAATAGAAATATAAACTGCTGGATATCAGAAGGAAGCAGGGATAAATTCTGACCAGATAAGGAAGATCTCACAGAGGAGAAACCATTTTAACTGAGTTTTAAAAGATAAACAGATGTTTATGGGGGAGGGATTAGAAAAAGGGAGATAAGGAGGGAGAGGGAAAGGCAGATATTCTGGAAGATGGGAGATGGGAACATTTATGTTGTTTTGGGCAAATAAGGACTAGTCTGAGGTACAGTGGAGGATAGAATGGGAGAAGAGTTTGCAAAAATGGGTTGGGACCTGATTCTGAGTTTATGGAGCCCTTTTCACATGCCTAGCTCTGTTCAGGGTGGAAAGGACAGGTTTCCAAGATGTGTACAGTTTCAGTCCTTGGGGAAGGCAAGACCCACTCCCTCATGCATATACAAAGGTACAAAAGAAAAATAAAGTGAATGGGGCAGGCAAGCCTTATTGGAAACATGGCACAGCAAAGGAAGTGAGAGCCTGGAAGGGCACCATGAAGGAGCGTGTTCTTCCTGCAGCATGTATTCCACTCTCTTACTCTCTTCTGAAACCCAGATGGTAGAAACTTAAAAGACCTGACCTATGAGAAACAGGAAGAGGCCCTGTTTCAAGGAAGGGAGAGCCATCCTAGGAGACTGGCAAACTGCCCACTCTGTAACTGCATTTGCAGACTGTATCTCTAGTTTGTTTCCCAGTTAGACCTTACCAACCAGGGACAAATATCAGAAAAGCTGAGGCATCACAGGAGCTGGTATCTGTGCAATTAGGATAATAAACTATGTGAGATTTAGGTTAGATTTAAGGAAGGAAGAAGTCTGTGTTCTGAGAAGTTCAAGATCTGGTAACCATGAGAGATCAGAATGAGTTTGTTGAGTAGCTGATGAGTGCCCACTTAATGCCAAGCACATTGCTGGAGGAAGGAGTATAGAGAGGGAGGTTGCACCTTATTCCACCCTTTAGGAACTCACAGTTGAGATGGGTGTGCTAGACAAAATAATACCCCCACAAAAGATGACCACATTCTTAATCTCCATGAGTTATGGGTATATTATATTTCATGGCAAACAGAAATAAAAATTTCAGATGGAATTAAGCCTGCTAATCAGATGGCCATAAAATAAGAAAATGATCCTGAATTATCCAGGAAGTTCAATATCATCATGAGTCCTAAAAGCTGGGAGAAGGCAGCAGTAAAGGCAATCAGAGGTGTAACAAGGATTCACTCTTATATTGCTGACTTTGAAAATGCAGGAAGGGGCCACAAGCCAAATGATGCAAGTGGCCTCTAGAAGCTAGAAAAGGCAAAGAAAAAGATTTTTCCCTAAACCCTTTATAGAGCCTCCAGAAAAGAATAGAACCCTACCAACAACTTGACTTTAGCCCAGTGAGGCCTGTGTTAGACTTCTAATGACCCAGAAAAATAAATAAATGAATAAATTTATGTTATTTTCAGCAACTAAGTGTGTGGCTTGTTTGTTATTTGTTGGTTTGCTGGTTCTTGGGGATTGAATCCAGGACCTCTCACATGAGCTATATCCCCAGCCCTTTTTTATTAAGAGAGGGTCTCACTATATTGCCAGGCCTGACCTCAAACTTGTGATCCTCCTGCATCATAGCTGGGATTATAAATATGTGTCACCACACCCAGCTATGTGTGGCAACTTGTAAAAGCAACAGTTAGAAAAATAATATAATGGACATATTTATAATAATATTCTAGTGTGAAAAAAGAATATTCTAGAAAAAAATAAAGAAAAAGAAAGCAGGGGCTGGGATCGTGGCTCAGTGGCAGAGCACTTGCCTAGCACATGTGAGGCACTGGGTTCGATCCTTAGCACCACATAAAAATAAAATAAAGCTATTGGGTCTTTCTACAACTAAAAATATATATATTTTTAAAAAAGGAAAAAGAAAGCATGTTGTGAGAATGCAGAGGGCCAGGAGCAGTGTCACACACATGTAGTCCTTGCAACTTTGGAGGCTGAGACAGGAGGATCACTAGTTCAAGGCCAGCCTCAGCAATTTAGCAAGACCTTGTTTCAAAATAAAAATAAATAAAAAGGACTGGGGATGTAGCTCAGTGGTAAAGCACCCCGGGTTCAATTCCTAGTACACACACAGAGAGAGAGAATGAATATGCAGAAGACAGAAACCTGTCTTTGAGGAAATGGATCAAGGAAGATTACCCAAAATAGTTGACAATAGAGATGGATATGGAAGAAAAAGCAGTTCATAGGCAGCTGCAGGAGATGGAACACTGTCCTGAAGACAGGAACACTGTGTGCAAAAGTCACAGGCATGAAAAATACTGGCAGATTTAGAGAATCAAGAATCAAATGGGGGGCTGGGGTTGTGGCTCAGTGGCAGAGTGCTTGGCTCGCATATGTGAGGCACTGGGTTCGATCCTTAGCACCACATAAAAATAAACAAAATAAAGATATTATGTCCATCTACAACTTAAAAATATTTAAAAGGAAGAAACAAATAGGCTGTTGTAGAGGAGGGGCAGGATGTATGAAGAGAAAGGGGCTTGCAGGGGTGACAGAGGAAACTGCTGCCTCTACCTTCTCCACTCTGAAAGTCTGAATTGCTCAAAACTCTGAGATCCCTGGTACCACTACCCCTTTCCCCATTATAGCCACGAAGTCCACTAAGGAGACCACATTCTTCCACCAGCCCACAGCAAGGCAGTGACCAAGAAGGAAGAGACAAGAGCCTGATTGCATGTCTTAAAACTCAGTCCATCTGGGGCCCAGCTCTAAGGGATGGGCTGAAAAGGAAGAAGAGGGGAGGATGTTGTTTTGTGGTAGGAATCTTCATTCCTCATAGAAATTTCTGGAGAGGCATCGGGACTGGGCCAGGGGATGGGAGTAGGGGCTATCTTGGAATTTAGAATCATCTGGATATTCCATTGGCAAACTCTCTGTAGCAAAATAGGAGACTGACCCAACCCTGGGGAAGGGGTCCAGGAGGCAGGGGTGAGGCAGGGTAGCAAGAGGAAGGGATGTGGTCTGTCTTCCCTCAAAGGGGTTTCAGACAAGGAGGCTTCTCTCTTGTTCATCTGACCTCCCCCTTCTCCCATCACTACCCCCATCCTTGGCACCAGGGCCTCTGGAGAAAAAGGGAGAAAAATGAGTGGGCAGAAACAGCTGGATGTAGCCAGGAGCACATCTGGCCTCCCTGGTCCTCAGTCCCCCCTCCCCCAACACCCTTTCCTCCTTTTCAGGTTTCTGATAGGGGGTCTATAGTGGAGCTGGGGGGAGGGTGGGGAATTATAGTGGGGCTGGGTGGAGGTGGGGTTGGGGGGAGAATGTTGTTCCAAATATTAGCTGGTCTTGTGAGGTGGCCTCTTGGCTGGAGCCTGACCACCTAACTTCCTGTTTTTCCTACAGCTGCCTCCTCCCCTCCCACTTCTCTGGGCTGGAACTGAGCCGGGAGGAAGGAGGAGCAGCAGAGTTGGCCAGGGTCGCTTTTCTGATTCCCTGCAGGCTAGGGGCCAGGACGGCCTCCCTAAACAAGCAGGCGGGGTGCACTTATAGCCCTAGGTCCCGTTGTTGATTCTCAGCACTTGCTCCTCTGGCCACAGCAGGAACAAGAGGCTCCTGGAAAACCCCAGCACCTCACCAGCTCTTCCATGAGCACACCCTGGTCTCAGGGCCTGAGATTTCTCCATGCAGGAGCAGCCAGAAACTCCAGAGGCGGCGGCAACGCCGGACACACCACCGGCTCAACTGCCTCCAGCCCCACCGCCCAGTCAGCCGCTGGTCCCTTCACTGCCAGTGTTCGTGGACCACGCAAAACAACCAAGTGAGTGAGAAGGGACTGGCTGGGTGTGGGAGTGGGGTTTCTGGGCTGGGGTGTCTCCCTGTGCTGCTTTTTTGACCCTCAGGGACAAACATGGGAGACGGGCGGGCTGCCTGTCAGGGCTAGGGGACACTGATCTGAGTGGGTGTTTTGACAACTCTTGGTTCGCCCTTCTGTGCTCCTACTGCCCTCTCTCTCTCCTCTGCTCCTCCACTTTGTTTTTATACCTCTCTCTTCCCAGGCAAGGAACTCATTAAGCCCAAAGCAATTTTAGGGCGCCCAGTAGAGAGACCTGCAGAGGCTGCTGCTGATGCTGCTGGTGCTGCTGCTGAAGAGTGCCCGGGATCGGGCACCAGGGGAGTTGGAGTCAAAAACCATCGCTGTCAGGTCTGCCGGCCCCCCAGCCAGTTCCTCAAGTCAGGCACTTCCTACTCCCTGTGGAGGCCTAGGGATCTCTAAGGCCCTCCAGCTTCCCCTGCCACTTCCATCTTCATTCCTCATTCCTAGTACTTAGCCTCCCTTTGTGGCTCCTCTTTTTATTCACTTCCCCAACCAACCCCATCTCACCTTACCCATGTCCCTAATTTTCAAAGTGACATTAGAGGATTGAGAGGTCCTTGTCCCCATCTTGATCATTTAGTCTGCAATTGCCTGTCTGTGACTTACCCTGCTGTATACTGTAGCACAGTTCTTCTCTCAGAGCCACCAGGAGTCTCCCAAGAACCCCTGAAAGACATCTGTTTCCAGGTTAGGCTGGTTTTTCTCCTGGAATTGCTGGGCCTAGGAGAGACTCTGAGTGGTCACTGTGACTACACCTGAGAGTTTGCTGTCCTCCTGTTTCCTGAAGACCCAGGAGGAAGAGGCACCCCTAACTCTCTATCTGGGGTGGCCTCTCATGGGTACCTGGGCTGCCACATCACTTCTGTGGCCCTCAGCCCCCTCCCTGCCCTGGCCAAGCCGGGGAAGGGAGAGGAAGGCAGGAGGACCCTGTCCTAACCCCTGTCATCCCTCCTCTTGCCAGCGGATCCGAGCCAGCCGAGAAGCAGGCTCACGGTTTGCCATGGAGGGCTTGGATGATAAACTGATCCTGAACGTGGGGGGCATGCGCCACGAGACCTACATCAGCACCGTGCGGGCCTTTCCAGGCACCCGCCTCTACAAGCTGACAGAGCCACCCCCGCCTGGCAGTCCAGCTGCTCAGGGTCCACCGGTCCGAGAGTTTTTCTTTGACCGCAATCCTGAGCTCTTTAGCTATGTGCTGGGCTACTACCGTACTAGGCAGCTGCACTGCCCCAATGACGTTTGTCGGGATGTCCTAGAGGAGGAGCTGGCTTATTGGGGCCTGGCGGAAGCGCCTTTGGCACCTTGCTGCTGGCTCAAGCTAAGTGGCAGGGAGACCCGGACCCAGGACTTCCTCTCCTGGGAGGCCTGTGAGAACGCCCATTTGGATGAACGTCTTCTGCTGAACCCCATGGAAGGCCAGGGACTGCGGAATGCTTGGAAGCCATGGCTCTGGGTGCTTCTTGATCAACCCCAGTCTTCCCTAGGGGCTAAGGTAACTCGTTAACAATGTGTGGCACCTTGGTAGACACTTTTAGTGACAAAGGGCCTGGCCCTGGCAAGTTGCCACAACAACTATGCACTTGGCATGGTGCTTGGGGCCTGAATCTATAGAACCCTCTAGGAAAATTTGAGGGCGTTTCCCAAAAAGGGAGGGGGGAAAAGGGTGGAAGTGTAGGTAGGGAGGTGGGGATGGCTGGTAAATGAGATTTTTGACATGCATCTTTTTTCCCCAGTGTCTTTCCCTGATCTCTGCACTCTTTGCTGTGTGTGCCCTGGTCATCTTCTTCCAGGAGACGGAGGTTCAGCTGGATTACTTCTCTGCCAACTTCACTCCTGTGGGACATGGGGTGGGGGTAGGGGGAAACCAACAGCAGCAAAACAATGGTCTTGTTTACCGTCGTGCCCCCCACCTGCTCTACCTGGAACTGCTCTGTGCCCTTTGGTTTGGAACTGAGCTCTTTGCACGGGCCATTTCCTGCCCTGATAAGGTGCGCTTCCTGTGTAGCCCCCTCAACCTGGCTGACATCTTCTGTTTGTTCCCTGTGCTGGTGGAATTGGTGGTGGGTGACAAGGCTGAACGGCAGCCCCGCCTTAGCCTTACCCTTGGGGCCATTCGTTCTCTCTATGTCCTCAAGCTGGTTCGTCTCCTGGGTTTTCTTGAGAAGTCCCTGGCCCTGAGAGTCCTGGTTCATACCCTCCATTCCTCCTGGAAAGAGGTGTGTGCCTTTCTCCTGATTTGGGTGGCTGAAATCTTATTCTTTGGCTCACTCTTCCTTTATGGAGAGCTTTTGGGCATGTCAACCCCAGGACAGAGTGAGCTCCACTTTGAAGACATCTTTACCTGTCTCTGGTGGACTGTCATAACTCTCACCACTGTCGGCTATGGAGATGTCTACCCACTCTCTGCTATGGGCCAGCTCACTGCTGCTGTCACAGCCACCGTGGGCATGTGCACTGGTGTCTTGCTGGTGCCTGTGCTCCTGGTCCGCTTTCAGCGCTATTATGCTGTAGCCCTGGCTCGCCAGAAACTAAGGCCCAGTGGGATCCTATAATAGGTCCATTGGTCAAGAAAGGTGGATCCCACCTACCCATACTTCCTCTTGCCTGTTGTTGGTTGCAGATTAGGATTTCTGGCTTTGGATTTGGCAAATAATCCTTCAGGAGCAAACCCAGGTCATGACAATTCCTGCTAGTAAGGATCAGGTAAATATCACCTGTAGGTCAGAATCCTCATCCTCATCAAAGGGGCACCTTGGAAGAAGGGGCTTAGGGACAAGGCTAGCTAGTTCTCAGATTCCCTTGCCCCACCCTAGGCCCTTCTCTGAATCCCAGAAAGACCAGGAAGGATAGAGTTTAGTTCTTCCTGGATTGGTGCTACATTCCCCTCTCAACCAGCTCTCCCTTCACATTCACTCATCCCTGCCCCCTCTGTATTCTACAAAGGGAACTTTTGCATGATGGTAGCCATAGTATATCAAGATTGGTTGCCCATGTCAATGGTGATTGGCTGTGGGTATCAATGACAATTGTCTGTGAATATCTGACAGCAACTTGTTATGGGTATTGATGACAATTGGTACCTTCAGTGCCCAGGTATAGCCAGATTGTAGCATTGCTTTCCATACTGCTCCTGGGACAAATGTTCCTTAGAGGCATAAGGAGGCCTTTGAAGAGTCTGAGAGACTCCAAGCAGATGCGGGTCAGCCAGGTCTGAACGCGAAGCACTCTTAACTCCATGACCTCCTCCTCATCCCATTATATCCTTGCCCAATCCTGCCTCATCCCCTCTTATCCCCATCTCTGATTTTTTTTCATAATATTTTAGATATAGTATTAGCCATCATTAATCACAATATATTAGTCAATATTAACCACAGTATCTCAGTCATGATAACAGTATATAGTCACTAATAGACATGAAATTTTATCATTGCATATTGTTTGGACAGGAATGAGGAAACTGGGATTGTGGGCAAGAGTACACAAGCGATTTCCTCTTCCAGATTTTTTATCTTTTTTAAAAATTTTTTTTTATTTTACTCATTTACAATTCTTTTTTTTTCCAAATACTTTTCAGTACCCACAACGGGTCTACCTCCAATCCTCGCTGCTGCTATTGAATATTCTCACCTTCCAACCTCTTCCTCTTCTTTTGTTTTTTACTACCTGTGTGCTCTTCCCTCCTGGCTTTTCCCATGGTGTCCCCCACCATGCAACTCTCTTGGAACTGGCTTCCAGGAGGGACAGAAGGGACCTACTCAGGTCTAACTTCAAATCAAGCCACTGGGTTGTCTGAGAAATACCCCAGGCAACTAGGCAGAGCTGGGAGGTTGAATTGAGCCCTCACTGTTGCTGAAGCTGTGAGCATAATTCTGTTTACAAAACTTTTAAATAAAATATCTTTTGATGTCTCTATTCCAGGGTTGTCTGTGTTTTTTTTCTGAGGGAAGCTTGTGGGTATCAGTAGGGGCAGAGTGGTACAATAAATTGACAAGACTATCTAGTCTTATTTGATATGGTAAAAAGCAGTTTGCTGGGGCTGGGAATATAAATGAGTTGGTAGAGTTCTTGCCTTGCATGCACAAGGCCCTGGGCTCAATCTCCAGCACCACAAAAAAAAAAAAAAAAAACCAAAAAACAAAGAGCAGTTTGCTGCCTTCACTATATGGTCCTCACAATAAACTGTTATTAATCACAGACACCTTGACTGGGAAAGAAAAACTTTTTATTTGTATTAGGAACACATTGGGGAAGGGAATAAAACAAGTTCAGGAGTTTAGGAATAGAAGCCTGGCTATCCTCTTTAAGCCTGCTTCTAGTAATCCTGGGTACTTGAATGAGGTGGGAGGTTGTTAGTGGAGGGGTTTTCATCTAAGGAGCACTGAAAGGGAACCAAGATCATGGCAAAATATCAAAGACAATATTTATATTCTTACTGCCTAGAAGTGGAAGATGCTGGAGCAATTTGCAGCTTTCAGACTGTTCTAGTCCACTGCCCTTAAGGTACAGACGGAGAAAAATGAAGTCTAGATACTGAGGTGATTTTTCCCCAAAGGCAAAAAGGGAAAAGGTGACAGAGCGGGGAGTTCTGTCACCTCAGAGAAATTATGCATCAATCTTTCTCAACTCACCAGCATCACAGGTGAATGATTTGAATTTGCAACCAAAATAGGCAAGACTGCACCCTGTTGCAGGTAGTGGCAATGGTGGTGGAGGATGAGGGGATGGAAGTGAGGCTAAGATGTTACACAGAATCTTGGTAGTTTGAGTGAGTAAAGAGGGATATTAGAGTATGGAGAGAAGAGCATAAAATGCCACAGAACACTATTAAAAAAACAGGAGGTAGAATGTCAGGGCTGGAAAAAACCTAGAATCTCATCAAGTCCAATCCCCTCGTAATTGGAGTGGAGAAACTGAGGCCAAAAAGAGGCTGGGTTTATATACTGACATGGTTTATATACGGAGTCAGGAGCAGAAACAGAGTTGCAATCACCCTGTTACACAGGAAGAAATGCTATTTCCTGTTGTTTTCCCCCTTGCTTCTTGCCTGGACAATCAAGACTTGAACCAAAAGGGAAGGGAGAGGACAGCACAAAGATTCATGGCTTGCTTGGTACTTCAATTATGAAACACTATAGAATGACAGTGATGAAAGGCTCAGTTTGTGCTTGTTTCTATAACAGAACTCTATATCTGAATCCATCCTAAGCCTCCAGAACATAATGCCCACAAATCCCCTAGACCTTAAGTCCTTTTCTGAATACTGAGAATTCCTCAGTATTTTGTGTCTTCTCATGATTAGGTTCTCACTCCAATACTAATGTCACCTCTTTCTTCACCCCAGGCATGAATTGCCCTTCCTCTGAGGAGGACAGGGACAAGGTAGGTGTTATAGTTCACACAAGTATCTCCCAAAGGCCCATGTCTTAAAGGCTTGGTCATCAGCCTGTGGCGCTTAGGGAGACAGTGGAACTTTTAGGAGGTAGGGCCTACTAGAGGGAAGTAAGGTCATTAGAAGCATGTTTTGAAGGGAATTTTGGGACCCCAACCTCTCCTCTCTCCTTTTCCACTTCGTAGCCACCGTGAAGTGAGCAACTTATTTGGCCACATGTTCCCACCATGATGTACAGCATTACCATAGGACCAAAAGAAATGAGACAAATGACCACATACTATAACCTCCAATACTGTGAGCCCAAATAAACTTTTCTTCCTTCTAAATTTATTATCTCAGGTATTTTGTCACAGCAACTGAAAGCTGAGTAATACAATGGGAATGCTGAAATATACCTTTAATTTGAGTAGATCCTGCCATTTATTAAGAGTTCTTTCCTCACATATGAAAACTCCTCAGCTATGAGCTAACTTGTTCCCCAACCCACTCTCACAGTACAGTCACATTCCACCCCAAATATTCATCCTCATCTCCCTTAACCTGCCCTCTTTGCCCATGGCAGAGACCCCACCGGCCCTACTCTCCACATAGCCCTGGAAATCCTCCTGTTTCTGGTGTCTAGGGGGAAAGGGTTCAGTTTCCAAGCACATGCTTCCCATCTGGATCCCTCTCATTAGGAGAGACTGTAAAGTATGTGGGCTAACCCCATCTTATGTCTGCTATCTAGTGAAGCATCCAGTTGTCTTCTCTGCCCCAGCTCTTTTTAACAGTTGCTACAGCGGGTTGTCTAGCTCAGTCTGCACTTTTAGCTCAGACCAATAGAGGGCAACCACTGCCAGTTTATGAGACATTATTTTGGGTGTGGCCTCTCCCTCCCTTCACTTCCTTTTCAGTGCTTGTAAAATTCTAGAACTACAAGCTCTCTGCATCAAAGTGTATGTTTAGATAACTTATATTCAGATCTCCTAGTAATAAAAAGAGAAATTGAGGCCCAGAGAAGGGGTGAAACCAGTCTAAATTCAGACAATGATTCACTCTGTGGCAGTTAGGGTGAGAATCCAGATTTCCTGAATCACAATTCAAAACTCTTGGCACATACTGCTAAGAATCTGATCCCAAAGCCTCTTTTTTATAGTTGTAGAAACTGAGGCCCAGGAAATAAATTGTCTAAGATCATACAGTTGTGAAAGAGATAAAACTTGAACCTAGGTCTTCTGAATCCTAGTCCAGGACTCTTGAAACATAACATTAGGCATCTAGTTCATCTTGTCTTTTAAAGATGATAAGGGGTCAGAGAGGGATTGTCATTTGCTTGAAGTCACAGTAAATTAGTGACAGAACTATAGACCAAGGCTGGCTGTTAGAACAAGGATTGAACAGGAATTTTGACTCTGATTTCTGGTCTGCCAGATACCCCAATGACTTAGAGACCTCCCCCACTCCAAATTGCAGAATTAAAAAAGCAGAGGTGGGGGTAAGGTCCTTACTTAAGCCCTTTTGTCATCAAGAAGCTGGAATCTGGGGCACACAGTATGTATATGTGACTGTGTAGTGAGGTGTCTGTCTACCCTTCTTCCGCATCCTCTCCACAGGGGAAAAAAAATCTCTCAACAAAAGGCTCACCTCATTTCTCCCCTTTCAAGGCCTCTCGGCTTTGAGAGTGAGAGGATGACTCACTCGGCGCCCACAGTCGCCGCTGCAGAGAACATAATTGCTAGCTGGGACATCACCATAGCACCCAGCCATCACATTTGCAGAGCGCTGTCTTGTTTTTGTCAAAGCTCTTTCCTATCCTTTTTTTTTCACTGCTACTTCCCCAAGCCCCAGG
This sequence comes from Xerus rutilus, assembly GCA_028644305.1. Classification (NCBI taxonomy): domain Eukaryota; kingdom Metazoa; phylum Chordata; class Mammalia; order Rodentia; family Sciuridae; genus Xerus; species Xerus rutilus. The sequence continues at coordinate 76,118,613 of CM053417.1, read as the reverse complement.
GAGCCAGATGAGGCATACACCATTACCCCTTCTTTTATAAAAAAGAAAATGATTTATGGCCAGGGTGGGGGTGAGGGGGAGTTTGAGCAAGTTTAGAACAGGCTGAGATTAAATCCCTCGATCCTTTGATTTTCAAGTTTCTGGAACGTTCTACATAAATACCCAGAGCCCCAGAAGAGGCATGAATGTTCCCCAAGTACCTCATGGCATTGCCCTCTCTCATCTATCAATCATTTGGCTGGGGCCAGACACTGGATTGAGCTTTCATTGGAAACAAAGGAAACTCAGACTCTTTCCTTAAGTATCATACTCTACATATTGATTAGGTCACCACCACACCCAGTGGCCATCCTCAGCTTTCTCTTCTTCTCTTGGCAAAGTAACCTCAACAATGCCTTTCATCTGATGGCATTGAACCAATTATATATATATTTTTTTTTCAGAGCACTTGATTAAGAGTCAGGAGACCAGTATTCTCATTCCAGTTCTTCATTTGCTTGACTGTATAGCAATGTATCAGTCCTTTCTTTGTGGACTTAGTTTTGCATCTGCAAAATGATGATGTGTGAGGAAGAGTAGGAATATAGTTGCAAAGAACCATTGGCTTAGATAATCTAGGAGATGAAGATCATTTATGATCTGTAGGCAGTGCCCTTTTCTTGGGTGAAATACTGGAGGATAGGAGCCAACAGGCTCTGCTATGAGACAATTCATCCTGCTACCTTCCTCTTTAACTGTGAACCATTCTTGAGGGGTGGAGGACTTGAACTTCCTGAGGACCTCAGAGGGACCTCATTTCTACTCCTGCTCACCAACAATATTCAGGAAGCTTCAGAATTATTTTAGATGGGAAGCCATTCAGTTAGATTCTAGGGTTGAGGATGGATCAGAGATTGAGAGAAAGAGAGAGAGAGAGAGAGAGAGTCAGAGACAGAGAGTCAGAAACAGAGAAAAGCATAAATAGGCAGAGACAGAGTGGGGAGAGACAGGGGAAGCAAGAAGGAAAGACTATGAGAGACAAAAAGAGAAAAGATAGAGACCAAAAATAGGGAGAGAAAGAGACAAAAACAGACAGGAAGATAGGGATAGAGAGAGGGAGAGGTAGAAGACAGAAACAGAAATGGGAGAAGGGAAGAAAGTAGAAGAGAGAGGGAAGTAGTAGTAGAGAATAGGGAGAAGGGAAGAAAGCTGAGAGAGAGGGAGGGAGGGAGGGAGGGAGAGAGATAGAGAGGGAGAGAGGGAGAGAGAGGGAGAGAAATATACGAAGTCCTCAGATGGCCTTATGACAGGAGCTGCGTAAAATCCTACATCTTGAAATAATGGAATCCAGAACTGAAAGGATTTAAAAATCAAGGCCAGAGAGGGTTTGACAATTATTCATAGTCACACAGCAACCTCATATCAGTATGAAAGCTCAAACCTATGACTAGAATAAGGTAGCTTAATACAGGTTGGCCTGAGATTCCAGAGGCCTGGAGTTTGTCATTGTTTCTTTGTAGGACTGCAGGCAATGCACAATGTCTGCCCCAGAGGAGGCACTAGCATCAGAGGAGTTCTGTCCTCTTCCCCCCATTAACTCTCCCCTGAGGACAAACACATCCATGCCTGTTAAGGCTGACTGGGTTAAGTTCAGTTCTATAACACAATGTTTTGTGGAAATTAGTAGCTGACTTCATGGAGGAAGTAACTTTTGGGTAGAGCCTTGAAGGATGAAAACATCAAACAAATTTCCAACATCAACATGTAGTTGTCCTTCTTTAAAAATTAAAACAATGCAGGAAAATCTAAAGTGGGTGATATGCTGATAGGTGCAGAAAGAAGTGGTCTTGCTCAAGGGAGTACTACATAGGGCAGGAGAGCTGCAAGTGGGCATGGGTAGGGAGCTGGGCAAGGTGCAATCTACCCTTTGAAGGGGAAGGAACAAGAAAAGAGGCATAGAAGCCCCAGGTCTTGGCCACCCTATAAATGTCAGGTATCTAGGTTGGCTTGTGCTGTCAGTAGGAAGGAAGGGGAGAATTTTGAGCAGGGATGAGGCAAGAATAAGGCTGAGCTCTAAAAAGTTTTCCTCTAGCAGGCAACTCAATTGAAGATGGATTAGAGGAAAGATACTGACACCCAGGAGCCCTGATAAAAGATCTTTGTTATAGTCCAGGCCACAAGTAATAAGAAACTAATGTGGTGTGGTGGGGGTTGGTATGGATGCAGAGGGTTGGAGAGGTGACTAAGGCTTCTGCAGATAAAATACTCTAAAGCTTTGATTAGTATCATTGGTGGGGTAGGAAGGAGATGAACAAGGTGTCAGAACGCACCCCCTCCCAACTCCCAGACAGCTAGTTGTTTTTTCCCAGCTTCTGATTAGAATGTGTGTGTGTGTGTGTGTGTGTGCTGCTCAGAGAGTATGTGTGTGCGTTATTTTGTGTGTCTTCCAATATGCATGTGTAGCCTCCTGCGTATGCATCTGCGTATGGATGTGCGTCTCCAAGCGTCAAAATGCGTCTGTACCTTGCTGTGTGCGTGTTTTGCCTAATCCATGCTGCAGTTAAATTGATTGGCTAAAGGAATGACTTCACATTGCCTTGTGCGTCTTTAGGTGAGAGAATACGCATCCTTTTTCCCCAAACGTGTCTCTGAATTCTGTTTGCTAATCTAGGCTGTGATGAATTTGATTGGTTAAAAGAGCTATTTCGAATTGCCTGTGCTCCATGGCACAGCTACGGCTCGAAATCCAATTACTGCTGGCTGCGGGAATTACCATAATGTGTTTGGCTTGATTTTCCAGACAATAATTTAGGACCTCGCCATTTCTCTATGCAAATCTACCCCAGCTAAATGAGACCGGAACTGGGGAGTGTTTTTTTTTTCCCCCAAACAAAACTCTGGCCCAATGAGAACACTGCTGCCTTGTGAAGGGAGACTACAGGGGGCTAAAGCCTCAAAGGACCCCACATCTCTGATTATGATTTGATTCTACTTGCAGACAGAGGCATGGAGTCCACACAGGCTTTAGATCTCTTATAGAATTCATACCATCTCTTTTATTTCCTTTCCATTCCAACCTGTGAAATAGGTTGTTTTCATCCTGCTTTCCTCTCATCCCCAGTAGCCACCAACCATACTAGGCTCTAAATAAGTATTTGTTGTCTTGAATTGAATTATAGCTGTTTAGCTGTTTAAACCAAGGCGGGGGGGGAGAGAAAGAGAGAGAGAGAGAGAGAGAGAGAGAGAGAGAGAGAGAGAGAGAGAGAACACGAACTTATCCAAGCTCTCACAGAGGAATTAGAGCTCAAGCCCCAGCTTCAATAACTCTTGCAACTATATCACCCTGCCTTGGGATGATTCAGTTTCAGCCCTCTGGCAGCAGATGGCTTATACTGCTCTGATCAACTGTGTGAGTGCAATCCCTTTCCCTCTCTGGGTCTCAGCACTCTCTCCTGCCCCATGGAAAGATCAGGTTACAAGGTCATGAAAGTACCTTTACAGTTTTGTTGGTAAGAATTTGTGACCAAAACTGGGAACATAAACCAGTGGGCCTTTAGGAGGGTGCTAAGGGGAGGAAGTATTTAAGGCCTACTCTGAAGCTCTGTGTCACACTCTCCTCCCTCTCCCCTGACTCCAAATCTCCATTAAGAGAAGTAAAATTATTTTTCCAGTTTGGAAAATCTTTCTCTGACCCATAAGCCTTTGGGCCTCTGGGAAGTGGGACAGCATGTCCGGTCTGCAGCCTGTAATGCCTTATAGGGCTAGAAAGGCTTAAGTGGCTGGCTGGGCAGGTGGGGAATAGTTGGCCTGGAGAAGTTTTTTTCAGTTCCGGAGGATCTAACCCTGGTGGGGAAGCGGGTGACTGCCACTCAGCTCTCGGTAGGTTGGCAGGCTGGGCTGAGCCGGCATGTTCTGGAAAGGCCAGGAATGATGTCATGGGACGCTTTGGGCTGCAACAACAGGAAACCACCGAGTGTTTACATTGGCTCTCAGAGCCCAGTCGGCCTGTTTTTTCTACACTTCCTCAGTCTATCTGTTTCCTCTGATTCAAATACTATGAAGAAGGACTCACTGCACGGACTAGGGAAATCGGAAGGGAGGCCCACGAAGAAAGAGCCTCCTTCCCAGTCCAGAAGGGAGATATAGGAGGGAAGGCTGGATTTACCCTAGCTGGGACCCTGCCAAGGACAGACCTTAGAGGAGGGGAAGCAAGGCCGTTTGGATGTGCTCTGAACACTCTAAAGCTACACAGAAAGGGACTTCAGAATTCTTCCTAAGACCCAGGTTCTAAACTTGGAAGCCATCTTTTTTTTAATCTCGTCAAATCCAATCAGTTACTGAGCCTTGTGAATTGAATTAGTGGATTCATGTGCAAAGTTTTGTGCTATATATGTTTGTGTTACAGTGTGATACAAAGATGGAAAGGACAGTTCTTGTCCTCAAGAAATTGACAATAAAGTGATAGAGTAGTAATGAGATATCTCCCAACTGTTCTATTCTCTTCACCCTTAGGGCTGTTTTCCTAGATCAAGAACTGCCATCATTTCCCATCTGCTTGCAACCTTCTCTTAATGGGTCTCCTTGTTTCCAGTCTTTCTTTCTTACATGTCTTCTTCATATTATACTACATTGACTGACTCACTTACCCAGCTCCACTTTTTCCAATCAAGTCTCTTAGGTTGTATGGCAGGGTGGCTCAGAATGTGGTCCTGGTCCCAAGAAGATCTGAGTTTGAATGCCTACCTTACCACTCACCAATGCTTATGTGACAGTTGACAGTGTCCTTGCCTTTCCAAATACCTATTTCTCTATCCTCATTCTCTTCCTTGGCAAAATGAAGATAGTGAGTACTTTATTAGTCTGTGGGGAAAATTAAATGTAATAATGTATGTATAGTGCCCAGCCCAGATAAATGACACTAGATAAATGACAGCTCTAATTATTATCCCTCACATGTGCTATATTCTTTTCTACTTCAACTCTTTTATGCCATTTAAAACAGGATCCTGTCCTATAAAAACTATAGTAATTTGTAGGGAACTTAGAGTTCAATAGAAGAGCCCAATCACCACATGGAGGGTAGTGAGGGGAAACACTATGCATAAGATTACAAAGAAAATAAATTCCACAGCCATAACCAGAATACTTTACATATATTAACTCATCTCATTCTTACAACTTAAGGTGGGTACTACTATTGAACTCGTATAATGGAAGTTCAGAAAGGCTCAGATAGGTTATATGACTTATCCAAGGTCACACAGCTGGGAAGGAGAGATCCAGAATATTAATCGGAATAGACTCACCCCAAGCTGTTGAGCACTTGAAATGTGCATAGTGTGTATATGAAATTTAATTTCTAATATGATTTTATTTTAATGAATCTAAAGTTAAAGTTTAATAGCCACTTGAAGCTACTGGCTATCATATTGGACAGTATAGTTCTAGGCTAGACTGCTTCTCCAAACTCCAGGAAGTGATAAAGTATATCTACTAAACTTTCATGTTATGACAGTGCCCAATACTATGCATGGCACATCTACTATTATGTTACAGTTCATATGAGTTAAGAGTCTCTGGTGGTCTAGGCAAGAAAGGAACATACAGTATGATAGTCACAGTCAAGAGGGACAGAAGAGAAGTAAGTATTAGAGAGATCATTACCATCAACACTATCATAATCTTCAGTGTCATCATAGTTAAATTAATAAGTAATTAACTAAGTAAGTACATATTCTGTGCCAGGCAACTACTCTAAGTGGATCACCTGGATTAATTTATTGAATCCTTACAACTTTATGAAGTAGGCATAGGTACTATTATCATCATTCTCACTTTTCAGGTGAGCAACACAGAAAGTTCAAGTGACTACTAGTTTACAGAACTAGGATATAAGCCAAGGCAGGCTGGTTTTAGAATCCAATTTCTTCACTATTACTCTATATTATACAGAAAGTAGCATCTATGGGACTCAGTGTTGGGTTATATATAAGGACTAAGAGCAGACAAAGATGACTTATGTGCATAGAGTAAGACATTGATCCAATTAGAAATATTGAAGGAAAAGAGAAATATACAGAGTAATATGAATTTTTTTTGGTACTGGGTATTCAACTCAAAGTTACTTGACCGCTGAGTCACATCTCCAGCCCTATTTTGTGTTTTATGTAGATACAGGGTCTCACTGAGTTGCTTAGCACCTTGCCGTTGCTGAGCCTGGCTTTGAACTCATGATCCTCCTGTCTCAGCTTCCCAAAATGCTGGGATTACAGGTGTGCACCACCACGCCCAGCTTGAAAATTTTGATTTGATTCATGGTAGGATTTGGTGCATGTGGTATATCTGGGGGAGATATCCACTAGATGGTTGGCCATGTCGGTTTGGAGCTCAGAGAAGAATGTGGGGCTAGAAATAGAATATTGGAAATTATTAACATAAAGACAGTAATTGAAGCCACAGGGAAAAAATGTGATTATCTGGGCACAATGGTGCCCACCTGTGATCCCAGCGGCTTGGGAGGTTGAGGCGGGAAGATTGCGAGTTCAAAGCCAGCCTCAGCAACAGCGAGGTGCTAAGCAACTCAGTAAGACCCTGTCTCTACATAAAACACAAAATAGGTCTAGGGATGTGGCTCAGTGGTCGAGTGCCCCTGAGTTCAATCCCTGGTACCAAAAAAAAAGAAAAAGTGATTTCTTGAGGAGAAGTGTGTAGTGCTAATAGACATCAGGAAATTTTATGTATCAACATAAAAGAGAGATTCTCTGATAGTGGAGTTTGAGATAGAACAAATACTCCTTTTGAAGGTGGCTACAGATTGGCAAGAAATAAAGAGAACAAGTAGTGCAGGGAAAAGAGACTGAACTAAACATTTTTTCCCCAAACCTGATCTTCCCCAATCAGCTCTAGCTCAGTAGATGACTCTACCATCGACATAACTAGAAAAATGCAGACTAGGAGTCATCTCTGACATTTGTATCTCTTTCACCTCTCATACCCATCTTGCTATCAAGCTCAGTTGTATTTTGTTTTCAAATTTATCCTGAAAGGGAAACAGATGTAGGAAGGAGGAGAGGGAAAGAGGAAGAACTGGGGACTGAAATGGAGCAAATTATATTCCATGCATGTATGATATGTCAAAATGTATCCCCACTATTATGTATAAATATAATGCACTAATTAAAATATTTTTTCAAAAAGAATAAACTTTTATCCTGAATGTAATCTCTGCTCCTTACCTCTACCACCTTCAGCCTGGTCCAAGCCATCATTACACCTTGCCTCTCTGACTGAAGTAGCCTCCTTCCTGGTCTTCCTGCTTCCATCCTTACCTTCCTACAGTCAATTCTCAATCCAACATCCAGAGAGATCATGTTAAAACAAAAGTCAGTGCTTGCCACTCCTCTGCTCAAAGCTTTCCCTTGGTTTCTCCAGCATACTCAGAACTTATCATCCTATTCAAGATGCCTCAGACTCTCTCTTGGACTCCACGCTCATGTTTGATATCTCCACTCAGATGTCTCTCTGGTAAACCAATGGTAGCCAAATCAGAATGTCTGTTTCCTCTACAGCTCTTGTTCCAAAATTTTCCATATACAGGAATACAGAATGTCTGTTTCCTCTACAGCTCTTGTTCCAAAATTTTCCATATACAGGAAATACAGGAATTTTTGTATTGCATACATATACACACATATACATATATACATGTGTATAATATGTATAATTTTCCATATACACATATACATATATACATATACATACATATATATACCCACATACATGCATGTATTTTTGTAGTATATATGTATATATAGAAACTACAAAAACACATGTATACATGTAGATATATACATGTGTATGTGTGTAAATATATTGAAAATTATGCATATATAAATATATGCATATACATTTTGTGTATTATGCATATATATACATATATGCATATGAATATATACATATATGTGTGTGGTAGGTATATATTCATATATGTGAATATATATAATATACATACATATATAGATAGATAGATAGATAGATAGATAGATAGATAGATAGATATAGATATAGATATATCCACCATCTATCCAGGCAGCAAGCCACAAATCTAAGTTGTGTTTGACTTCTCTTTCTCTTGCCTTTTAATTAATTAATTCATTCATTCATTCATACTGGGGATTGAACCCAAGAATGCCTTACCACTGAGCTACATCCCATTTTTCACTTTTATTTTTTTAATTTTTGAGACAGAGTCTTGCTAAATTTCCTATGATGACTCTGAAATTATGATTTGTCTGCCTTGGTCTCCTTCGTAGCTGGGATTGTAGGCATGCACCACCGTGCCCAATTGCCTTGTCTTTCTCTATTACTTCTTCCCCTTCCAACCTATTGTCAAGTCCTGATCCACTCATAATATACCCAAATACATCCTCATCTCTTCATTTACTTCCCACCAATGAGTTCCAAATCTTTATCATCTCTCACCTAGATTATGGCTTTAGTTTCCTAATAGGTCTCCCTTGTTCCACCTTTCTACCCTACAACCCATTCTTTACAAGGAAGCCAGAAGTACAAGTTATGTTATTCCTCTGTTTCAAACCCTCCAGTGTCATCCTATCACATTATGACCACAAACCAAATTTTTGCCATGTCATGCAAGGGCCCATGTAAACTGGCTTCTACAAATCTCTCCAATTCCATCTCCTTTTACTCATTCCTTTTCTCACCACAATCTAGCCACACTGACCATTTTTTTCCCGATCTTTGAACAGTCTACGATCTTTAATACTTTTATTACTTATCACCTTCCTAAGGTCTCAGATAGTCATTGACTTTGGGAGATTCTTCTAGTTCCTAGACTAGAAAATTACTTCTGCATGTTACTCTCACAGCACCTTGCACTCTTCCCTCATGGCATTCACCAAAAGCTCAATTGTTGGTGTGAACATCAATTTAATGACTAGATTATAAGCTCCATGAGGACTAACTGCCTGTTTTACAACTCCATCTCATATACTTAACACAGTGCCTGGAATAAAGTATCAATTTATTTGCTCATTTATTCTTTTTTTTTTTTTTTTTTTTTGGTACCAGGAACTGAACCCCAGGAACAATTAACTACTGAGCCACATCCCTAGCCCTTTATATTTTATGTATTTTTAATTTTTAAATTTTTTAAAATTTGAGAGAGTCTTGCCAAGTTTCTGGCACTGGCTTTGAACTTGCAATCCTTCAGCCTTAGCCTCCTAAGCTACTTGGATTATATTATAGGCATGGGCCACCATGCCCAGCTTCATTCAGATTTTTAAAAAGCACTTACCCAGGCATTGTTCCAGAGTTTTAGGTTACAAAACAGACATGATAGCCTTGCCCTTATGAAGCTTACATTTTGGTGGGACACATATTGAGTAGCAAGTATTACATCTGATATTCATTGGATCTGTGAACCTAAGACCAATAAATCTGTGTTAGTTTATTCATATATTCAATTAGTATCCATTGATTATTTTCAACAGACCAGGCACTTTGCATCCTCTCATTTAATCTTCAAAACAACCCTGTGAAAGCAATACCATCATAAGCCCCATTTCCACGACAGTTATTGAGGTCAAAGAGCTTTCAGCAATTTGCCTTAGATCATACATCTAGCAAGGAGTCAAGTGCTGGTAGTTTGACCACAAAGCCTGCCAGCTTCCTCATCACACTACAACACAAGGCATTTGACAACTAAGTTCTGGGCTTAAAATGATACGTAGAAACCCCTGCAGGGCCCCTAACCCAAAGGGAGACCTTCAGAAAATTTAGTCACACAGAAATTTCTCAACCTAGACTAGGCCTCATACAGCGCCTTTGCATTCTCCATTCCTTATGGTGATAGAGATAACCAGTTTCTCTTTGACAGATGGGGGAAATAGAGACACAGGGTCAGGGAAGGAGTCACCTAATGGCACACTGGCATTGAAGAAAGATCCTGATACCCTAGTTTTACTGAGATCATGGAGATGGCAGTGGCAGGTATAGAATAAGTATAGAATAAGTAATCAATTGCCTAGATTCCTGGAGAAGGCCTCCACCTCCTTGCCTTTTTCTGAATCCAGGAGGTCCTGCTATACCAGATCACTTCTTGCCCTCACCTCCAATTACTCCTTACCATGGGAAGAATGTATATAGAAAACAGGGAGAAGGGGAGATGCTTTTGTGGTTCTACCTTTCCTAACATAAAGGAAAATATAAGAAAAAAACCCTCCAGTGTTGAAAGGGGGTAGGGTGCAAAGGAAGGTGGAATGTAAGCATAGCTCTGTCAGATTGTCTTTTCTTTAGCTCTGTCTGCACAGTCACCTCTGCTATGTGATTCCGAGTGCCACAGTTTAAGGAAACAGGGCAGTGGAGGATTGTAAATCCCTGGATATGGCCTACAAGGGTCCTGTTAGTGAATAAGAGACTGTGTATGGCATCTGTATATGAGAGAAATGAAGACATCTTGGTATGAATATAGGGAAGTCCTGGGACAGGGGAGATAAGGAGGGGAATGTGGCAGGATGAGTGAAGAAATTTTCTGTGCCCAGTTTTGTTGCTAGAACACAGTTGTGACTGTATTCTTGAGATATGTGTTCATACTTCAGTAGGTGGGTGAAAGGCATGGCTTATCACATGCATGGCCCAGGAAGGCTGTGTGTGTGTGTGTGTGAAGTGTTAGGGATGGGGAAGTTGTGAGTGTGAGTGTCCTTGTAAAGTCTGTTTGGATGTGCATGCCAGTTTCTATGTGGTATGCAGGGAACAATAAACACAAGTAGTTTGTGTGAGGGAGACATTAGGTGTGAAATATGCAAGAGAAACCTGGGGTAAAGCATGCAGTATATTCTGAGGATTGTAGGGAGTACACTGAGGTGAAGTGTTGGCAGAGTGCATGGTACACAGATTGTGTAGGGAGCACATGAACTGTGGGATGGCCTAGGGGTTTCAGGCACCCTCAGAACCTCAACCACGTCTGAACCACATCTTATCTGCTGAAAAGCAGGGATGATTCCTGCCCTCACACAGGGTTGTATGAAAATTCAGTGAGTTGATCCTTGGAAAATGTCTTGTACACTATAGGTATTCAAGAAATGGTTATTACCATTATTTTCATTGTAAAACAATGTTACTAGCACCCATGACCAAGTAGACACTTATTAAATGTTTGCCAAACTGAGGAATAAATGACTTTTTCCCACTTGTCACCAAATACCCAATTTGGGTGACAACTGAACTGGGACTTGGATTGGTCCATTATTTTGTCCGTGTTGAGTCTTGGAGTTGTGGATACTGAGTTCATAGTGGGAGGGAGTGGGGAATGGAAAATCAATCAGACAAGTCTGACCAAAAACAAGGGAAGGACAGTTTTGAGAATCTCTATGCAACCAAGGAATGAAGTCAAGGAGAGCTGAAGTCAGTGAGTTACCTGGGCCTAAGAGAATATGGTGAAGATTTAGAAACACCTAGGTTTCCCATGCCTGCCTGGAATCTCTTATTTCAAGGCAACTCTTGAGCCTCAAACCTGCCCAGGAGAAGGCAAAATTGGCTGTCTAGGGAGCACAGGGAAGAGAAGGGCAGAGACTGCCTGAAGAGGAGATGTCCATTGCCATGGACTGATAATATGTGAAGTACCTACTTCTACAATCTAGGTCTCCAGGCCCTGGACCCAGGTTTGCTCCAAGTCAGGGATTCAGCAAGTTATCAAAGAAAACAGAAGACACAGTGCCAGGACCACGGCAGTATTGACGCTAAAAACTAGGTTTCTTGACTCATCTGTCTCCTCTCACTAGAATGTTCTTTGCTATTGATTCCCCAGTACCTAGAATAGTACCTAACAAGGAGTAGGTCCTATAACTGATTACAGTAAATTACAGCATTAAAAGCAGTGCCTTTGTATCTATAGCATGTAATTTTCCAGTTTAACCATTTTAAGCATTCTATTCAGTGGCATTAATTACATTCATAGTGTTGTGCAACCATCACCAGTTATCTCTTTCTGAAACTTTTTCATCATCCCAGACAGAAACGTTGTAACCATTAAGTAATAACTCCCTACCTTCCCCTACCTTCCCCTCACTTCATCCTTGGCAACCCATAATCTACTTTTCTCTAATAATTTGCCTATTCTGGGTATTTCATATAGGTTAAATCATAAAATATTTGCCTTTTTGTTTCTGACTTATTTCATTAGCATAATGTTTTCAGGGTTCAACTATATTCTATTATGTATCAACTTTTGTGTGGGGGTGGTATCAGGGATTGAACCCAGGAGCACTCTACCTCTAAGCTACATCCCTAGCCCTTTTTAAACTTTGAGACAGTGTCTCACTAGTTTACTCAGGCTGGACTATAACTTGTGATCCTCCTGCCCAGCATCCTGAGTAGCTGGGATTATAGTTGCATGACATCAGGCCCTGCAGAACTTCTTCTTTTGATGGATAAATAATATTCCATTGTATGTACACTATAACCTATATTTTATTTATCCATTCATCTTGTGATGGACACTGGAGTTGCTTCCACGTTTTGTCTATTGTAAATAAGTCTGCATGGAGAATTAGTGTATAAGCATTTGTTTGAGTTTGTGTTTATAATTATTTGGGGTACATACCAAGGAGTAGGATTGCTATATCATATGATAAGCATCTATATTAAATTTTTGAGGAACTATTAAACTATTTTCCATAGCAGCTGTAATATTTTACATTCTCACCAACAATGTATAGGGGACAGAATTTCTTTTTCTTTTTCTTTCTATTTTTTTTTTATTTTTAGTGTGTGTGTGTGTGTGTGTGTGTGTGTGTGTGTGTGTTTGTGTGACTTGTAATTGACCCAGGGGCATTATGCCACTGATTTACATGTTCAGCCCTTTTATTTTTTATTTTCTATTTTGAAACAGGGTCTTACTAACTTGCTAAGGCTGGCCTTGAACTTGTGATCCTCTTGCCTCGGCTTCCCAAGCTCCTGGGATTATAGATGTGCACCCCCATGCCCATCAGGAATAGAATTTCTTCACAATATTGCCACAATTTGCTTTATATCCCTTTTAAGTTTTTAATATTTATTCTATTCTATTTATTTATTTATTTTTGAGATGAAGTCTTACTATGTTGCCCAGGCTGGCTTCAAACTTGCAATCTTCCTGTCTCAGCCTCTTGAGTTGCTGAGATTACAGGTGTGCACCACCACACACTGTTCTTTATTTTAATTGTGGTAAAATATACATAAAATAAAGTTAACAATCTTAACAGCTTTTACTATACAGTTCAGTAGTGTTACATATATTCAAATTAGTGTGCATCCCAAGTCCAGAAATGTTTTCATCTTGCAAAACTAAAACTCTATACCCATGAAACAGCTCTCTATTTTGCCCTTCCTCCCGATCCCTGGAAACCATCATTCTTTCTGTTTCAATGAATTTTAACTACTCCAGGTACCTCATAAAGTGAAATTATACACTACTTGTCTTTGTAAAAAAATTTTTGCAGTGCTGGAGATAGAAGCCAGGGTCTCACGCATAATAAGTAAGTGTTCTACAGCTGAGCTACATCCCTAACTCCAGTATTTGTCTTCTTGTGACTGGCTTATTTCATGTAGCATAAAGTACTCAAGATTCATTCATGTTGTAGCATGTGTCAGAATTTATTTTCTTTTTTAAGGCTGAATAATATCCCTTCCTATGTATATACTGCATTTTGTTTGTTTATTCATCCTACTGATGGATACTTGGATTTGTTTCTGCCTTTTGTCTATTGTAAATAATGTTTCTATGACCATGTGTGTATAAATATGTCTTTTCAATTATTTTGAAAATAGAAGCAAAATTGCCAGATCATATGATAATTTAATTTTTTGACAAACTATCATACTGTTTTCCAAAATGGCTATAGCATTCAATAGTCCTAATAATGCACAAATCTGTTTCAACTTTTCCATATCCTCACCAACACTCCTTTCTTTTTAGGTTATGGTCATCCTGGTGGTTGTGAAGTAATATCCCCTTGTGGTTTGGGTTTGCATTTCCCTAATGATCAATGATATCAAGCATATCTATGTGTGCTTAATTGACATTTTATATTTTCTTTGAAGAAATGTCTATTTAATCATTTGTTCATCTTAAAAATTGGGCTATGCTATGATTTGAATGAACTTCCTCAAAATCACATATTGGAAACAATTTCAATGTAACAGATACATTGCCTCAGATGTAAATGAGGAATATCTTAACCGAAACTGAAGTAAATGCATTCTTGTTACAAAGTGACAAAGGGTTTCCTTGAGCTGTGTCCATCTCTAAGGGCTTTATAGGAGAAAAAATTTAAGAATGATGAACTAGATAGGCATGGGGATCATGCCTGTAATCCCAGGAATTCCAAAGGCTGAGGCAGGAGGATTGCAAGTTGAAGGCCAGCCTTAGAAATTTAAAAAGTCCCTGTCTCAAAATTTTAAAACAATAAAAAGTAAAAAAGGGCAGAGGATGTTGCTTAGTGGTAGAGTGCCCCTGGTTTCCGTTCCCAGTACTGAAAAAAATTTAAAGAATGATGAACTAGGATATCTTATCTGGTAGAAGAAATTTCTAAGCACAATAGTGAAGGAGCTGTGGGCTTCTTTTAATTGCATACAATAAAATTAAAGAGACAAATGATATAAAAGTTTTAATTTATAATTAAAAAGGAAAGAGAATTATAAAAATTTGTGTAATCCTCAGCTTGGCATGTAAAGAATGAAAAAAGTAAATTTGGGAGAGAATAGTAAGGATGTGGCAAGCAGCTAACTATGGAGATTAGTTTGCTTAAAGAGGTTAATGTGGGTAGAAGGAATCCAGATTCTATTCATCATGATGAGAGAATAACACTAAAGTCATTTCAGAGATCTTCAAGGCAAACTAGAACCTTGAGGGCAAGATTTAAAGACAGGTACCTATGTGACCTCAGCATGTGCTGCTGTGCACTGCCTCACATAATTGCTCCCTGAATTCCACTGCAGTGCTCCTCAGTCACCCCAGGAGTGGCTCAAGGGGTCCCAAGTGCAACTTGAGCTGCATCTTTGTAAGGTGCAAATAGCAATTACTAATAGCATCCACGTGGCATTAATCCTGCAGGCACACAGATTGTTCAGATGTGGGGCCACAGCAGCTCTGCCTAGATTCTAATGGATGTTGCAGATAGCCTAGGTACACAAGTGGAGAATTATCACAGTGCCAGAGCGACTATACAAAACCCCAACTAAGGCAATACCAAGCAGAACAGTGGGGTCAGAACCATGTTAGAAACTTGGTAACTGTGGAGTTAACAACATGTAAAACCAGCCTGGGAGAGTTGTAGGCATAAGAGTCTACCCTGTGAGAGCTGATACTTGAACTGAGCCCAGCAAAAATTTGGAGGCAGGGAGCCTGAGACCTTGTGGCCCAACTTCTACCCCATTTGTCTAGAAAGCAACACACAAAAATTATTCTGGAGTATTAATATTTGGTTGGTGGTGCCAGGCACAGTGGCACACACTTATAATCCTAGCAACTCAGGAGGCCAAGGCAGGAGAATCACAAGTTGAAGGCCAGACTTGGCAATTTAGGGAGACTCTGTTTCAAACAGAAAATAAAAAGGACTGGGAGCTGGGCATGGTGACACACACCTGTGATTCCAGTAGCTCAGGAGGCTGAACCAGGAGGATTGCAAGTTCAAAGCCAGCCTCAGCAACTTAGTGAGGCCCTAAGCAACTTAGTTAGACCCTGTCTCAAAATTTTAAAAAATAAAAAAAAAAAATAAAAGGGCTGGGGATGTTGCTCAGTGGTTATGCACCCATGGGTTCAATTCCTGGTAAATTCCCCCCAAAAAATGACCGGAGATGTAGGTCAGTGGTAGAGCATTCCTGGGTTCATTCCCTGTTTGCCCTCTTGAATTTGGGGAATATTTGGACCTGCCACCCCTTTCTTCTTTCTCATTGTTCCATTTTGGAATAAGAATGTTTGTTGTGAGCCTGTCCCACCACTGTAACTTGGAACTAGATAACTTGTTTGATTCCACAGGCTCACAGCTAGAGGGGATTTGCATCAGGATGTATTATGCCTTGAATTTCACCCATATCTGATTATGGGGGGGCACTGGAGATTTAACTCGTGGTTGCTCTATACTGAGCTACACCCCCAGAACTTTTTAATTTTTATTTTAAGTCAAGGTCTCACTCAGTTGCATAGGTTGGCCTCAAAATAGCAATCCTCCTGCCTCAGACTCCCTAGTTTCTGGGCTAGGCCAATATTGCTTTAGATGTGACTCTGGTCTTTGGACTTCTGAGTTGGTGCTGGACTGTTAAGACTTGGGAATCTTAGAATGGAATGTACATATTTTGCATGTGAAAAGAAAGTAAGTTTTGAGGGAAATTGTAGAGTGTGAACTCCAAAAAAGCAGGTGTGGAAAACGTAATCCACAATGCAACAGCATTCACTGGGAGGTAGGATATTATGAGGGGTAATGAGCCTCTGAAGGCTCTGCCCTCATAAAAGGATTGGTGCTATTATTGTGGGAGTGGGTCTGTTGTAAGAGGGTGTGTTGAGTCTTCATTTATCTTTCTTTCATACTCTCATTTTCTGCCATGGGATGATGTAGCAAGAAAACACCTGCCAGATGCTGGCTTCTCAATATTGAACTTCCCAGCCTCTACAACTGTAAGCCAATAAATTTGTTGTTGTTTTTTTTTTTTTTAAGAATTCACCTACTCTTGGGTATTCCGTTACAGCAGCACAAAGTAAAGTAAGATAGATTGTTTGTGTTATTATTGAACTGGAGGAATTCTTTATATATTATGAGTATTTGCTATAGTGTGGATTTTAAGTGCCCTCCAAAGAGGCACTTGGTAAAGGATGGTTCCCAGTGAGATGCTATTCAGAGGTAGTGAGAAACTTAAGAAGTGGTGTCCAATGGAAGATATTTAAGTTCCTGGATGTGTGCCCTTAAAGAGGATAGTGAGATATCAACCTTTCACTCTTCCACTGTTTCTTTGTGTCTGTTTGTTTTGGTTTTGTTGTATCCCAGCTGTGAGGTGAAGGGTTTTGATCTGCTACATGTTCCTGCCATGATGTGCTGCCACAGGCCCAGAGCAATAGACCTTAATGATCATAGACTGAAAAATTTAAATCTGTGGGCCAAATAAACTTCTTTTAAATTTTTTTTCCCATTTTTTGTTACTGAGGATTGAATCAAAGAGTGCTTAACCCCTGAGCTACATCCCCATCTCTCCCTTTTTAAAACTTTTTTAGACAGAGTCTCACTAAGTGACAGAGGCAGTCCTCAAACTTGTGATCCTCCTGCCTCAACCTCCTATATCACTGGGATTACAGTAATGTAACACCATTCCCAGCAATGTTTTCTCTTTTAAATTGATCATCTTAGGTATTATTTTTAATTTTTTAGTTGTAGATGGACACAATACATTTATTTTATTTATTTACATGGTACTGAGGATAGAATCCAGTGCCCCACATGTGAGGCAAGCACTCTACCACTGAGCCACAACCCAGCCCTCAGGTATTTTCTACATTGATGAAAAGCTAACCCTCAGGTATTTTTTACAGTGATGAAAAGGTTATAAGTGATAACCGTTATCACTTATTTTCTTATTTTATTTTGAATGCTGTCTTTTCAGTTTCTTGATAATATTCTTTTATTTTTCATATTTTAATTGGTGCATTATAATTGTACATAATGATGGGATTCATTGTTAATATTTGTACATGTGCACAATATAACAGTATAATTTGGCCAGTATCATTCCCTAGTGTTTTCCCTTTCCCTCTCCTCCTCCCTCTCCCTGGTCTTTTCACTCTACTCTACTGATCTCACTTTGATTTTCATGAGGTTTCCCCTCCACACATAGTTTTGTTTTCTTTTTTCCTCACTAACTTCTACATATGAGAAAAAACATAACAGCCCTTAACTTTTTAAGTTTGGTTTTGAATGCATAATGTTCTAAAGTTCCATCCATTTTCCTGCAAATGCCATTTCATTGTTTTTGTTTTGTTTTGTTCTGTTTTTTGGTACTGGGTATTGAACCCAGGGTTCCTAATGACTGAGCCACATCCCCAGCACTTTTTTAAAAATTTTTATTTTGAGACAGGGTCTTGCTAATTTACCTAGGGCCCTGGTAAATTGCAGAGGGTGACTTTGAACTCGTAATCCCTGCCATGGCCTCCCAAACCACAGGGATTGCAGGTGTGTGCCACCACATCTGACTTCATTCTTTATGAAAGAATAAAACTCCATTTGGTATATATACCACATTATCTTTCTTTATAATATACTTTGTTGCATAAAAGTTTTAAATTTTGAGGAATTCCAAGCCAGGCATGGTGGCGCACACCTGTAATCCCAGCACTTTGGGAGGCTGAGACAGGAGACTCACGAGTTCAAAGCCAGCCTTAGCAACTCAGAGAGACACTGTCTCTAAATAAAAAATACAAAATAGGGCTGAGGATGTGGCTCAGTGGTCGAGTACCCCTAAGTTCAATCCCTGGTACTGAAAAAACAAAATTGAGGAAGTCCAATTTATGTATTGTTTTCTTTTCTTAAATTTGGTCTCATTTCTAAGAATTCATCATCAAATCCACAACCAAGAAGATTTGCACTTATGTTTTCTAAAATTTATAGTTATAGTTCTTATATTTAGATTTCTGATTCATTTTGACATGATTTTTGTACATGATATCACACTAAGTTCCTCAGGCTGGCCTCAAACTTGTGATCCTCCTGCCTAGACCTGCATCACTGAGCTTACAGGTATGCACCAACAGGCCTGGCCATAGTTGAGAATTTTTACATCTAAATTTATAAGAAATATTGAGCTTAATTTTCTTTACTTTACATGTCCTTATATGGCCTTAGTATTAGGGTAAGTTTGGCTTCATAGAATAAATTGGAAAATGTTCCTTCCTCATTTTTTTTGGAAGACTTTGAAAAGAATTGGCATAAATTCTTCTTTAAATGTTTGACAGAATTTATCAGTAAAGCCATCTTGTTCTGAACTTTCCTTTGTTGTGAACTTTTTAAAACATTGATTTAATCTCTTTACTTGTTATAGGTATGTTAAAGTTTTATATTTTATCTTCGATCATGTTAAGGTTTTATATTTTACCTTGAGTCACCTCATGCATTTTTAGAAATGTATCAATTTCATCTAGGTTATTTGACTTGTTGGTATATACTTGTTCATGGTCTTATAATCCTTTTTATTTTTCAAGTTTGTTAGCAATGTATCCACTTTCATCTCTGATATTACTTACATGTGCATTCTTTCTCTGTCAGTCTAGGTGAAAGTTTGTGAATTCTGTTGAATTTTTAACAAACTTTAGATTTAATTGATTATCTCTATTGTTTTTGCAGTGTCTGTTTAATCTCTGGCCTTTATTGTTTCCTTTCTTTTTGCTAGATTTGTGTGTAGTGTACTATTTTATTTTTCATCAACATGAAAATAAATTACTGATTTGAGTTATTTTAATGTAGGTCTTTACAGGTATAGATTTCCCTCTGATTGGTTCGTTTCATCTCATTTTGGTATGTTGTTTTCATTTTCATTCATCTCTAAGTATGTTCTAATTTCCATTGTGATTTCTTTTGTGACCCATTAGTTAAGAGCATGTTGCTAACTCTGGATGGGGCAGGGGGGACTTGGGGGGAGGGAAATAGAAAAGGGTGTAGTAAAGATGGTTGATTGAGATGGTCATCACTACCCTTGGTGCATGTATGAAGACACAAATGGTGTGACTCTATCTGGTTGGCAACCAGAGAAAAGGAAAAATTGAGCTCTATACATGTACTATGACTTGAAATGCTTTTAAATGAATTAATAAAAAAAATTTAAAAAACAATTTTTTTTGTAACTTCACATTTCATTTTCTACACAATTTGAAAGACTGCTACACATAAATTATTATTTTATATTTGGGAATGCACAATGTATAAAGGTGTAAATTTATGACATTAATAAAAGGAATGAACAAGGCTGCAAAAAAGAGTATGTTGCTTAATTTCCATATATTTTTTAAAAGTGTACATTTTTAATCATTGATTTTTTGCTTCATTCCATTATAATTTAAAAAGATATTTTGTGTCAATCTTTTTAAAATTTATTTGGACTTGTTTTATGATCTAATATATGGCCTATCCTAGAGTGTGTTTCATGTGTGTAGGAAAAGAATGTATATGTGGTTGTTGTTGGGTGGAGACTTCTTTATATTTCTGTTAACTATTGATAATGCTACTTAGATCCTCTGTTTACTATTTGTCTTCTGTCTAGATATTGTATCCATTATTGAAAATAGGGCATTGAGTCTTTCATTATTATTACAGAACTCTGCATTTTTAACTTCAGTTCTATTATTTATTTCATATTTTGGGGTTTTAATTGACACATGTTTTAATTATCATATATTCTTGTGTGTGTGTGTGTGTGTGTGTGTGTGTGTGTGTACATGTGTGGTACTGGGGATCAATCCCAGATCCTTGTATATGCTAGGAAAACAAGCAATCTATCACTGAACCACATATCCAGCCTTTGTTGTTGTTGTTATTTTATTTTGAGACAGACTTTGTTAATTGCTCAAGTTAGCCTTGAATTTGTAATCCTCCTGTCTCAGCCTCCTGAGTAGCTGGGATTATAGTGTGGTGTGCACCACCACACATGGTTAATTATTATATTCTTTATGAATTGGTCCTTTTATCAAAACATAACTTCATTATTTGTCTGTCATAATGGGTTTTAAATTATTTTCTATTTCGTCTAATATTTGTATAGCCACCCAGTTATCTTTTGGCTTTTATTTGCATGGAATGTCTTCTTCTAACCTTTCACGTTCGACCTAATCGTACCTTGCATCTTAAAAATAGTATGTTTTGTAGAAAATGTATAAATCATGTATATTTTAAAATTCTGCCAATCTCTTCCTTTTGATGAGATAGTTTTTGAATTTAAATTTAAAGTAATTATTGTTAAGGAAAAATCTACTTATTTTACTTTTTTGGTTTTGTGTTTTTTGTATTATTTTTGTTCCTTTTTATAATTATCTCTTTATTGATATTAATATTTAAGTTATATATTATCCCAATTTCCTTTAGTTCTTTGCCAATACTTTCCTTTAGCTCTTTTAACATATGCAATACAGTTCCTTTAAAGACATCTAGAAAGCCACAGTGTATACTTGTAATCACAGTAACTTGGGAGGCTGAAGCAAGAGGATTGCAAGTTTGAGGCCAGCCTCAGCAACTTAGTGAGTCCCTGTCTCAAAACAGGACAGAAGGTACAACTCAGTGGTATTACACTCCTGGGTTCAACCCCTAGCATTTCAAATAATAATAATTTAAAAATAATAATATTTTTTCTAGTAAGTCCAATATTTGGACTTCCTCAGGAATGGCTTCTACACATTGTTTTGTTTTATTTTGTTTTTGAGACAGGATCTTGTTATGTTCTCCAGATTGAGCTCAAACTCTTGGGCTGAAACAATCCTTCTGCTTCAGCCTCCCCAAACTGGGACTACATGCATACATTACCATACCTAGCTGACATGAATTATTTAATTGCTATACATAAATTCATCCTCTTTTCCTTCCTTCTTTCCTTTATTCCTTATGTGGTGCTGGGGATTGAACCTAGGGGCATACATATGCTAGTAAAGTGCCTTACCATTGAGCCACATCTCCAATTTTCCACCCTTTTAAAGTGTGCAGTTCCGTGGTTTTCAGTATATTCACACAGTTGTGCAACCATTACCACTATTTAAATTTAGAACACTTTCATTACCCTAAAAAGAAACCTTGTTCCCTTTACCAGTCACTCCCATTCCCACTACTCCTCCTTGCCCAGCCATAGGCAACCACTAGTTTTCTTAGTCTCTAAATTTGTCTCTTCCAAATATTTCAAATCAATTGAAACATATATTATGTGATCTCTTTTGTTTTTTGATAACTTCTTTAACTTAGTGTAATTTTTGCATGATACATCCATGTCATAGCATATATAAATAGTTCATTGCTTTTAAAAAACATTTTTGAATTATTTGACTGGGAGTATAGCTCAATGATAGTCCATCTTTAACATATGTAAGGTCCTGGGATTGATCCCGAGCATCACCAAAAAAATTGAATTGTAAATATAGAGATAATGGTTGATGTATTTCTAAGAAATAATACAGATATCCTCAGTAATTCTCCATATTTACCCACAATGATAACATCTTACACAGCTGTGATACACTATCACAAGGATAGTGACGTTGAAGATACAGAACATTTCTATCACAAGGATCCCTTATATTATCCTAGTATAGTCACCCGCCTGTCCTACTCTATTTTTAACTCCTGACAACCACCAATCTGTTTTTCATACACAAATAATTCCCAATTTACAATGGTTTTGACATAACAGTTTTTTGGACTTTACAATGGTGTGAAAGTAGTATGTATTCATATTATGTATTCAGGAATACTTGAAATTTTGAATTTTGATCTTTTCCTGGGATACTCTCTCATGCTGCTTTGTAGTGGCAATGATCCTAAGCTCCCAGACAGCTTCGTGATCACAAGGGGAAACAACAGATGTTCTACAGTGTTGTGTGTTGCTAAGCTATGATATTTAGGGTTTTTTTGTTTGTTTGTTTTTGTTTTTTGGTACTGGAGATTGAACTCAGGGGCACTCGAACACTGAGCCACATCCCCAGCCCTATTTTGTGTTTTATGTAGAGACAGGGTCTCACTGAGTTGTTTAGTGTCTCGCTGTTGCTGAGGCTGGCTTTGAACTCCTAGTTGGGCACCACCAAGTCAGGATATGGCACCTGTCTCAGCCTCCCAAAGTGCTGGGATTATAGGCATGTGCTACTGCGCCCAGCTCTAAACCATGATATTTGATAGATTAGGTATATTAAATTCATTTTCAACTTAGGACATTTTCCACTAATAGTGGATTTATTGGGATATAAACCCAATTTTAAGTTGAGGAGTATCAGTATATAATTTTATCATTTCAAGAATGTTATATCAATGGAGTCTTACAGTATTTATATTTTGGTATTAACTTTTTCACTCAGAATAATTCTTTGGAGGTTGGTCCAAATCACTCTGTGCATCAACAGTTCATTCCTTTTATTGCCAAGTAGTATTCCATGTTATTGATGTACCACAGTTTAACCATTTATCCATTAAAGGACATTTAGGTAGTTTACAGATTGGGGCAATCATGAATAAAGCTATTACAAACATTCATGTGCAGGTTTTCATATGAAAACAAATTAATTTCTTTGGGATAAATTCCCAAGAGTGTAATTGCTTGTGCTATGTTTGAATATATCCTCCGAAAAGCATGTGTTGTATTTTAGTCAGTTTTTTTCACTGCTGTGACCAAAAGATCTGACAAGAATAATTTTTAAAAGTTTTAGTCATAGATGGACACAATACCTTTATTTTTATGTGGTGCTGAGGATTGAACCCAGTGCCTCATATATGCAAGGCAAGGGCTTCACCACTGAGCTACAACCCCAGCCCAGACAAGAACAATTTTAAGGAGGAAAATTTTATTTTGCACTCATGGTTTCAGAGGTCTCAGTCCATAGACAGTCAACTCCATTCTTTGGGATCTGAGATAAGGTAGAATATCATGGCCAAAATATGTGGTGGAGGAAAGCAAGTCAGGATATGGCACCAGAAAGCAAAGAGAAAGACTCCTCTCACCACAAATCAAATATATATACCCCAAAGGCACACTCTCAATGACCACCTCCTTCATTCACACCCTACCTGCCCACAGTTACCACCCAGTTAATCCTTAGCACACATTCTACATTGCTGGCATCTCTTAAACCCAGGTGTCTCCACCACAGCTTCAGCTTCCTTCTCACATCATCATATGCTGCCCTTTCCTGTGCTGCCCGTAGGCACATGAAACCCTGTTACACTCTGCCTGACCTCTCAGGCCTTCTTTTGAGGCCTCCACATCTTCTAAATCCAGCACCCTGCATTCCTGAAAAACCAGCACCACATAGATGATACCAAGGTCTGCTGCCAACTTGATCAGTGGTCTCTGAGTGCCTGTGCAGCTGAGCATGGTAAACCAAATTCCTGGGAAATAACTTCTTAGGCACCTCTATGTGAGCAGGGTGTCCCCAAGGATGCTTAAATGAGTTTTTACTTTTATACCCTTGAGATTGTGATAGGAGTCATCTTGCTTATTGTTGAGATGTCCTTAGGGTATCTCTCCTGTTGTCTCTGGGCAAAGTAATTAGCTTCTCTTTAGTGCCAATAATTTTTTCAGCAACCACAACTTTCCTGACCCCAAATTTACATTGTTTCTTTGCTAGTCAAACTTCAAGTTTTTCAAATATTTCCTCTCTGCTTTTTTTGCTTATGCTTCACACAATAAATATGGATAAATGCTAACAGCAATATCCATGCCACATTTTGAATTCTGTGCTGTCTTTACAGTTCCTCCAAGAGACTAAATGGTTAATAACCTTTATTTTATTTTATTTTATTTTTAAACATTTTTTTTTTAGTTATAGATGGACACAACGTCTTTATTTCATTGCTTTGTATGTGGTGCCGAGGATCGAACCCAGGGCCTCACGCATGCGAGGCAAGCGCTCTACCGCTGAGCTACAATCCCAGCCCGGTTAATAACCTTTAAATTCAGCCTTACAGAAAGTCTCAAGACTTGGGCAAAATGTAGACAAGTTCTGTTTCAGAATATAACATGAACAATCTCTAGTCCAATTCCCAATATAGTCCTCATTCCCCTCTGAAGCATTATGAGCAGTTTTTATTATCTGCAGCCATTTATGCATTCTGGCCTTCTCAGTTCCCACCACATTTACCCATTAAGTTCTGCTTAAAACATTCTAAGGCTTCTCCAGCCTACACCTTCAAACTTTCTCAAATTCCTTCCACAAAACAGTTCCAAACACTTCTGTTAGTTAATCACAGCAACCACCCATTTCTTTGAACCAATTTTTGTATTCCCTCTGTCTTCAGCAAGCACTTTAGCAGGTTCACTACCTCACGCTTGAGCTTTCCAGCCTCCTGAAGCATGAGTCAATAAAATCTTATTCATTATAAATTACCATGTCTGTAGTATTCTGTTACAGCAGCACAAAATGGACTAAGATATGTTGTACAATACTGTAGTTGGAAACAGAAGGAGAAAGAAGGAGGAGGAGGAGCAGCAGCAGTGAAGAGTAACTACTGAATTGTGTTTTTTTTCCAGATTGTCTTTATCATGTTGCATTCCCACTAACAAGTTCTGTGCCATTCAGTTCCTTTACAACCTTCATTGACTCACTTTCTTCACATTCTTTATTTTAGCCATTCCAATAGGTGTGTACTTATTTTGCATTTTGTGACCTGAGTTACTTCATAATGTCTGCTTCAATGGGGCTGATGTGAGGGTTCATGTGTGTAAAGGGTTTGGCACAATTAGAAATGTTAACTATGATTATTATATAGATGCAGATGACATGGTCCTCATCCTCAAAACAGTTATAATCTCATGGAGGACAAATACATGGAAACAAACAATGTTAACACAGATTGCTAATCAGAGGAGTCATGATTCAGAAATCATGGGACCCCAGACTAGCGATAGAAGCTGCTCAGGAAAAATTTCACAGTAGAGCTGATACTCAGCTAAGACTTGAACAATAAGTTAGTTTAGCTAAGCAAAAGGAGAGCTGGCATGGATGTCCTTCAGGCAGAAATTACAAAGTATATTATGGTAGCCAGAAGAAGCTTAAAATGGCTGTAGGTCAGCTATGGCTATAGGAATAGGGAGAAACCAGAAAAGAGGCTGGGGAGGAGGTGGTGAGTGATCAAACAAGGACTCACATGCTACAAAATGAAGTTTGGATTTCACCCTGTCAGTACTAGAAAGCCATAGAATGCTCAAGAGTGTTTTGGCCAATGAGGGGACTTTGGTGACACCACTTATTTCCTAGGGTTTTCTGCTCAGATGCCTGCTGACTCCTTCCTGGGTCCCTGGTGGGCTGGGTATGCTCTTTTTTTTTTTTGGTACTGGAGATTGAACTAAAGGGCACTCGACCACTGAGCCACATCCCCAGCCCTATTTTGTGTTTTATGTAGAGACAGGGTCTCACTGAGTTGCTTAGCGCCTCGCCGTTGCTGAGGCTGGCTTTGAACTTGCGATTCTCCTGTCTCAGGCTCCCTAAGTGCTAGGATTACAGGCTTGTGCCACCGCACCCGGCTTGAGTATGCTCTTTTCCCAAGGTTTCTGTTATCAAAAGCTTGTTACATATTAGGCATATTTATAATTCCTCTCTAACCCATCACCAAACAAAGCCCCAACATAGCCACAAACAATTAATCACATATCAGTTCTTACTAAGACAATAAATTCAGACTTTTATTCTTTTTTTTTTTTTGATACTGGGGATTGAACTCAGGGGCACTCGACCACTGAGCCACATCCCCAGCTCTATTTTGTGTTTTATGTAGAGACAGGGTGTCACTGAGTTGTTTAGTGCCTTGCTGTTGCTGAGGCTGGCTTTGAACTCGTAATTCTCCTGTCTCAGCCTCCCTAAGTGCTGGGATTACAGGCTTGTGCCACCGCGCCTGCCTCAGGCTTTTTTGATTTCTGCTTTTGTTCCTGCTCTAGTGAAATTGAGAAAGCCCTAGACTAGGAGCTGGAGGTACAGAGGTTTCGCTCACTGGTAGTGTTCACCTAGAATGCTCAAAGCCATAGATTTACTTCCCAACACCACAGAAAGACGGGGAGTGAGGTGGGGGTAGGGGAGGTGGGGGGGGTGGGGAGGTGTTGGACTAAACAGGACACTTGCATTCCAGGCGTGGTCTGCCACAGACTGACTATTACCTTGGGCAAGCCTGCCTCTTCTATATGTGAGTCTTAGATGCTTCATCTGTACCAGCAAGGCATGTTGACCTTAATGTCCCAATATTCTCTCAAACTTTTTTGCAATAAAATTTTCTTTTCATACTTGTACTTGCTAATAGCACATTCTTATGCAAACCTCATGGATATTAGTCCAATTTCATTAAGAATGGGCTGGGAATACAGTTCAGTTGGAGTGCAAATGCTTAACAGCACAAAAAATGTCTGAATTTCAGAGGGAAGAATTCATGTGCTCAAGGTCACAAAACAATTTAGGGTCAGAGTTGGGCCTAAAACCTACGTGACCTGATGCCTTACCACCAGACCACTCTTTTTTTCACTCACCTCCTTGCTTTCTCCAACTGACTCCCATAACACTCCCCCTACCAAAGGAATTTTTTTTGCTAAATTTTTCTACTTTTGTCCAGGGATCCAAGAATGTTTGGCCTGTCAAAGGTACTGAGAAACAACAGTCTGAGAAGCATGCAACAAAACAAAACAAACCCAGGAAGAAAACATGTCCTTCCCATTGTCCTACACTGCCACCCAGAGCCATGGCAGCAATGCCTGGTAAATACTTTAGAAACATAGAACATAAATAGATTGGGATGTCCCTGTCCATATTCAATTCAAAATTTAAACAACAACAACAACAACAACCACCATAAGTCAGTGAATTCAGGGTTAAGAAATACATTGTTTGAATCTCTCTCATGACAACTAATTTAAAGTGTTTAAAATATCAACTAGGCAAACATTATAAATTTGAAGGGCTGTTTTTTTGTACACTTCTTTTTTTGCAATACTGGAGATTGAACCCAGGACCTCATGCATGCTGCATAAGTACTCTACCACTGAGCTACAATCCCAGCCCTGTGTACTCTTTTTGAAACTATGCCTATATATCTGCAGTACATGGTGGGTATGAACAACTGATGATACCACTGTGAAAATATGGGGGCTGCTTGGACTTACTGACATTCTTACTTGGGACCTATCTCATAGATTCTGGTGTTCCTGTCAGCAACTTTGAGCCATTGAATTTCAGAGACCACCCCCAGAGCATAGGCCTGGGCATCAGCCTCGGATGTTGGTTGGCTTGATGCAAGTATCTAGGATGGTGGGGAAGTGCTAGGGAGTGATATTGACCAAACTATATTGTTATATTTTGTGCATTCATTATTATATAACAACAAATTCAATCATTATGTACAAGTATAACACACCAATAAAAATATAGGGAAAACAAACCAAAAAGTATCTAGGATGGTCAAGGAATAAAGGCTCCCTTTATTTGCTGACCCTGTCTGGCTCCCATTCTCCCTTGCTCTTTGCCTCTCACTCTATCCATCTTCCTTTCTATTTGTCTCCAATTTTATCTTGTCCTCTCTATTCCTTCCTATCTTTGAGTCTTTTTTCTTTTTTTGCCCAGTCTCTTGAACTCTGCCTTATCTTTTCTGTTTTTCTCTTTCCTTCAATCTTTTCATAATATTCTACTGTCTCTGTTTCATGACCTACACGGGTGTGTGTAATCTCAACTTCTCCCTATGCTTCATTTTCTTTACCATTCCAAGGCTCACAGGGACCTTCAGAGAAAATAAGCTGCTTTCT
Organism: Xerus rutilus; assembly: GCA_028644305.1. Lineage (NCBI taxonomy): Eukaryota > Metazoa > Chordata > Mammalia > Rodentia > Sciuridae > Xerus > Xerus rutilus. Next base: position 76,090,137 of record CM053417.1, on the reverse strand, counting down.
CTGCAGAGGAGTTAGGGGTGGAGATTTAGGGCTAAATTTGAACATTTCAGTTAGGGAAGAAGGAAGGAAAACTGGCTTATTCAGTCAGGGGATGGAGCCTCGGGTGGGAACTTGGCAAATACTAAAAGTTCCAACGTTGGGTTTGTGTCCTGGCCCTACACTCTCTGACTGAAGCCTTGAGGCTATTTTTAGAAGCTTTCAAAATATCCCAGAAGGCGACATCTACCCTCTGCATTCAGCCTGGGATGCCGGAGGATTCATTGAAGATAGAATAACTGAGACCTGCCCTATACTCTTTCTCATTTTCACTAGCCACTATGAAAACCATCCTAACACTGCCCCAGATATGAGCACCATGGTGGAGAGGGAGGGTAGCAGTAGATGATGAGCCAGCCAAAAAAGAGAAGGGTTGAATTAAGTGCCTCAAATCCCAAGATCCCAAAGCATCCTGGAAGGGATTCTAGAGGTCAGCTAGTCTTGCTCCCTCAATATTTATATATGACTAGGGAGGGGACTATTAATATCTTTTAAGAAAGAAGGCAGAAAAAAAAGAATGTCTTAAAACCATCCCCTTCCCCTCTGCCCTAGTTTACTATCTCTTGTAGGGATTATAGCAACAGTTTGGTTTCTCTGCCTCCAGTCTCTCACTGAAAATCTAGTTTCTACACTGGCCAGAGAAACCTATCATATTTTTGGGTGGGGTGGAAGTGTAAAGATAAATTTGACTGCATTACTCCCACTTAGAGTCTTCACTAGATGCTCAGCATCTACTGAATAAAATCCCAAATCCCTTAGCTGGATGGCAAACCTACTTTTGATTTCACTCCCTTTACAAAATTATCTGACTTGATGTATTCCAAAGGGGGCCTTCAAACTCTGACATTCTCCTAAACCAACCTTACATTCCCTCATCCCCCACCTTCCAATGTTTTAAGTTAACACATGCCTATGGGTAGAAATTCAAACAAACAGTACAACAAAATAAAAAAGTAGAACTCCTCCAGTTTTCCAGGCCCTACTCCCATCCAAAGATAACTATCTCCCCAAGTATACTCGTCTATCCCTTTCACAGTGATTCAGCCACAAAGGGCCTCCCTGCTGTTCCTAAAACATATGAGCTCTCAACTAAAAGCTTTGCCCTTTTTACTTCCTCTGTCTGGAATGATCTTTCTCCAGATATCTTGCTTCTTCCCTCAGTTCCTTTATGTCTCTACTTAATTGTTGCCTTCTTGGTGAGGTCTTCCTTGACTTACCTTATTTAAGTTTGCAACTTCTGCCACATCTCTTATCTCCTTCCTTGCTTTATTAATTAGCATGTATCATTATCTAACATACTTTATACTACACTGACTTACTTATTGATTGATTTATTGTCTGTCTCATTCACTAGGATATATGTTCCATGAGGGGAGTGATTTTTCACCATGCCCTTCTCCCCAATACATGATTGAACACATGCTACTTCATGAGTTTTAAATAAAATATACATTGGATGATATTCAACAGTTATTAACCATAAATTCTCTTGGATAGTTCAGAAAGTTTCTGGATTCTAGCCTGACCAATTCATTTGTTTCTCTTTCTTGGTTAAAATACAATTTTGTAGTTTATGTATACTCTCACAATTCTGGTTGTTACCTCTGACTAGCATGAATTTTCATCTCACTTGTCTATGTGGAGAATTCCATTGTTTTGTGAAATCTTTTCTGCTACTCCAAGTCTGAATTAGATGCCCTCCTACATGAGCCCACAATCTCGCTGCCATTTTTTATTACCCCATGCCTGGATCATCAATTTACACATCTTTCTTATAAACTCTAAGTAACTTGAGGGACCAAAAATTATTAATAGTGGTATCTGTGCCTAGCATAGTCCCTGGCATTTAGTAAGAGCAACTATAAATCAGACAGATGTGGATTTTAATCCAGCTCTACCATTTCCAAACTGTGTGACCTTGGACAAGTCACTTTATCTCCTGAATCTTTGTTTCCTATCCTACAATATAGGCATCATAATACTCACCCCATGGAGTTGTGGAAGATGAAATAACTCCGCACACATAATGTGCTGCAACAGTCAGGTGTGGTAGCCCATACTTAAAATCCCAATGATTCAGGCAGCCCAGGAAGGAGGATCACAAGTTCAAAGCCAGCCTCAGCAACTTAATAATACCCTGTCACAAAAAATAAAAAGGAATGGGGATATAGCTCAGTGGTAAAGTGACCCTGGATGCATCCCTAATACCAACAAAAGTGCTGTAACAAATGTATAGACCTCTAGTTACTTTACTTGCCCCTAATGAGGGAAGTAAGGCAGCATATGAGCATCCTTTTTCAGGAGAACCATCAGAGGTCCTGAGATGTGAAAGTATACTTTCCTAGGTGATAGAGTAATTAAGTGGCAGAGCCAGTATCCAAATCTGAATCTGCCAGATTGGAGGCTTGTTCTCTACCTGGGAAGTAGAGACACCATAGACTCCAGGGCTTCTGGCTCCTAAGCCATTATGAGGGCAATGTGTGTTGCCCTTAGAGAAGACTGGCACCTCCTGGATAGTAAGGCCTGCTTCACTGAGGGAAGCAGAGCACAGGTCCAGCCCATCCTTAGCCCCAGAGTGTCAGCCTCTTAACCAGTGAGAAAGAGGCAGTCTGTATTGTATGAGGTTGGAAGAAGAAGAAATGTAAGAGCTTTCTTATAGGAGGGGCAATTGAAGGCTGGGCCTTCTCTAAGGGGAATTCTTAGAGGGAAGGAGATCACAAGAACTGCTGCACAAAGTGCCTACTGTTTGCCAGCCACAATCTCATGTGTCTATTAATTCAGGTAATAAGCATCTATTGAACACCTACTCTCTCGGGGCTTTCCTGGATGCTGGAGGAGCAGCAATGAATGAGACCAGAGGGGGAGGACAAAAGTAGCAAACAGGTGATAACTACAAAAATTCATGGTAGTCCTTTATTTTATGGATAGGAAATTGTAACTCAGAGTGTGGTATGAATAGCCCATGCCACACAGCTAGTGTTGGGATCCAAAGTGAAGATTTGTTTATGTTTTTTTTTTTCATAGTACTGGAGATTGAATCCAGGAGCTCTTAACCACTGAGCTTCATCCTCATTTCTTTTTGTTGTTGTTGTTGTTGTTGCTTGAGACAGGATCTCACAAAGTATTCCAGGGTGACCTCAAACTTGTGATCCTCCTGCCTCAGGCTCCCAAATCTCTGAGATCACAGACATGAACCACAACACTCAATTTTGTTCTACTTTAAACATGGTATTTGGCCAGGGATACAGCTCAGTGGTAGAGACTTGCCTAGCATGTTTGAGGCCCTGGGTTTGAATAAACAGTACTGAAAAAACAGACAAAAACAAAATAAAACAAACCTAGTATTGTTTTGGCTCCACCACTCCACCTCTCTGAATTGGCTGCCTCCAAATCATTTTTTCTATTACTTTCAGCCTTCACAATGTCACTACTAGAAAGGTACTCCTGTGGGGTAACAATTACTTCTTCAAGAATTCCCTATTAACCTGTCAGGACAGCATACCTGGGAGCATAATGTTAGCATATTTCAATTTACAACTTTAATCTAGCAGTCACTTGGCAGGAAGCAGAAGGGAGTAGGTAACAGATGGAAGGCAAAAGAGGAAAGAGGAAAGGTAAAGTAGTTGGAATGAGGGCTTAAATGTACTAGAAGAAAATATAGGAGCTGGGGATGTAGGTCAGTGTTACAGTGCTTGACTAGCATGTGCAAGGTCCTGGGTTCTATCCCCAATACCCAAAATCTATAAAAGAAGAAATATATACTGCTAACAACATGAAAAGATACTCAATCTCAGTGGTAATGAAATAATAAGACAAATACAAAGATTTTTTCAGTCTAGCATATTGGCAGAGATTTAAATGACTAATGATACATGGTGTTGGTGGGCATGTGGAGAGAAAAGTACTTATATGCATTATAAGTAAGAAATGAAATGTAAGTTGGAAAAAAAACTCTCTGAAAGTTGTTTGACCAAAGGTGTCAAAATTCATTTTTTACCCTTTGGCCCACTGAGGAATAAATGTGGATGAGAGTATAGAGACATATGCATACGGTAATTCATCACCATGTTTTTTGAAAATGCAATATTGAAAACAACCTAAGTGTCCTTTGATAGCAGAATGGGTAAATACACTATAATAATACATCCATGCAATGAAACACTATGAAGCTATTTAAAATGGTGAAATAGACCTATATTAGTTGATACAGAAATGCCCGAGAATAAAAAAAAGCAAATTATAAATCAACATGCAGAATGTAAATTATGATGTGTGTGTGTGTGTGTATGCACACACATGCATGTGTATTATCTTAGACATTAACCGAAATATCACTTCTAGAAGAAGGGAAGTAACAGTTCATTTCTACATTAGGCAGTTCTCCAAAGTCCAGCTTTGGGTATAGGATATTAAAAGGTACAAAGATAAGTGAAAAATTGGAGTCTGTCCAGATGGAAGTAAGTAGGCTGGCAAGGATTTGAACCCGAGTCAGGGAAAAAGTTAAAGGAGCTGGAGTCAGAGAGGATTGAAATCCCAGGGAAATGTATTTTGATTTAAATAAAATAAGCTCTTTGCATGGCCCAGGGCTCCGTGATTAAATAGTATTTCTAGCTGTGGATGAGGAGTGAGCTTCTCACTCTGGAAGTGTGTAAGGAGAGGATCAGGGAGTCAGTTGGATGACACCTAAGTCCCTTTCCTTCTAGCTTTTGAGACTCTCAGACTTGACAAATGTTGTACACTTGCACCGCCTGCCTGAGACTAATGGAAAAGGCAAAGGCAGGGGGTTCCAGGGAATAAAGCCCATTAGGACCTTCAATGAGTTAGAGCAAAGGCCACAGTCAGCCTAGTTTTCTACCCTCAACACTAAAAAAGATCACCCTTCTCCCTGCCCCACCAGCCCCTCCCTCTCCCATGGCCTCTGACTTGTGGAAAAGACAGGACTTGAACCACAGCTAGGAACTCCTCCTCCTCTTCCCTCCTTCTGGATCAGAGTTTAAATTGGCTCCAGTATTAGGCTGAATAGGTAGGCGGTTAAGTAGATGGTGTGGTTCTAAGAGCACTAGAAGCACTAGACCTGGCCCCCCCATTTCAAGATACCTCCTCAAGGTCTGATTTTTCATTAGTGCTCTGTCCTTTGAATCTTGAATGGTTTCCAAAATTCCTTTGCAAAAATGCCAACAATTCCGGGAAGGGGATCACCTTAAGCTGCCAGGAAAAGGGAGGGGTGGGGAAGGGTTCTGCATTCTGCTAGGGCCTCTTCTGAGTGTCTAGAGGAAGTTTTGTAGGCTGGTAGGCTGGGCAAGAAAGGAGCAGAGGAGGCCTTTAGGGAGGAAGTTTTCTATCTAGGGGCCCAAGTACTCTGTGGTGAAAGCTTAGAATGGCTGGACTCAGTAGTTCCTAGGCCCGCCCACACATTAGAATCGCCCAGAGAGTTTTTAAAAATATTGATGCCCAGACTTCACTCAAGCCAGAAGGTTCTAATTTAATTGGTCTGTGGTGGGACCTGGGCATAATTATTTTTGTAAAATTTCCCAAGTGATTCTAATGTTCAGCCAGGACTGTGAACCACGAAACCAAAAGAAGCCCAGATAGATGCAATCTAACCTGAAGGAAAAGAAATAGTGGCTGGGTTAGCTTCTTGATCCCTCGTAGGGCAGGACCCATGAAGGGATGGTACTACTCCCCTGCTCCCCAAATACAGCCCCCTGCCTCAAGGGTTATTAAGGGCTGGTAGGTTAGTTAATTTCCTGGTTTTAAAATTACAAATTCCCACTGGAAACTTTGGTCATCCTAAAGAGGGTGAATGTAAGTATTTAAATCTTAATCCATCTGAGCTCTGATTGGGATAACCACTGTTTCCCCTCCCTCAGTTTTCTCTTCTGTAAAATGGGACTAGATTTTAAACTCTTGTTCTGCCTCTCTCCTGGCTGCTGTAAAATGGAATAACATGAGTGAAAGGGCTCAGTGATCTCTGAAGCACCGGGCACACTTCTGGATGGAGTGTTATAAATAATAAGCAAAACTTGCCAGGCTGAAAAGGTCACAAGATGATTGCCAGTTAAATCTGTAAAGGCCATTATAGAGGCAGATTGGCTTTCATTTATCCTTTTCTTCTTCTCCTATGGGCTCCTTTACCTCTTTCTCCAAGTTTAAAAGAAATATTCTAGGATATCAGGGGGTCTGGTGATGTGGCTCAGTGGTAGATTGCTTGCCTAACATGTGCAAGGCCCTGGGTTCCATCTTTAGCACCATCAATCAATACATGAATAAACAAATAATCCTACAACATCAGAGATCAAAGGGACAACAGGCAACTTTCAGTCCTATCCCACAATCAAATAGATGGAAACCTATCTATGGAAGGTAAAATAAGTGATCCAAGATCATGTAGTTCACTAGGGGCAGAACTGGGGTTCAAACTCAACATACCTTAATGCTTAGCCCCTTCAATCCAGAGTTGTGTGTTATTCCCCAAGCACTGCTCTGACCCCCTATAGGCCCATATGTCCTTTGGGGGGCATTGTATTTAACATCTCCCACAAACATGCTCTCAATAGAAAGAGAAAAGGGACTATGAAAGCTCAGCATGGGGGAATTTAATTTAGCCTGGGAAACTGGCTATGGTCAGGGAGACTTCTCAGATGAGATAAGCTGAGAAGAAAAGTAGTAGTTCTCCAGGTAAACAGAGGGGGGTCCAATGGAGGAAGGACATTCTAGGCAGTGGGAACTGCTTTTACAATGGCCTATGGGAGTAAGAAAACATAGTTTTTTCAGTCCATTGCAGCAATTGGTATGACTAAAAGGCAGGGCGTGGGTAGACAGATAGGAGATGAAACTGATCATATTTGCCCTGATTTAGGACTTTAGCTTATAGGTGTCAGAACACCATTGAATGGTTTTAAACTAGGGGCAGATATATGATGCTATTTAACCACTTGTAACTCCAGGGCAAACAGAAAGGGATTAACAAAAACAGTGGGAAAGTTACAGAGCACACTCAGTCTCAGAACACGAGTAACACACTCTTGGCCCAAACCTCTGAATATTGGAGCTGACGCCTAGTCCTGACTCATCCTTGGGATACTGGACTGGGAGGAGGCCCAGCCCCACCCTCCCATGTCTGGGCTGAGTCTAGGCTGAGCCATGTAGACTCTGGGTCCATGCTGGGAGGCCTTCAGGCTATCTCTTCCAGAATGTGCTTCTCAGGGTGCTCTGGGCAGAATCCTAGAACACCTTGACCCTGATAGGGACTAATACCCCAAGATCTCTGTTGTGATTCTTCTTCCCATATGTATCAGTGCTGATTTTTTTCTGTCTTTCCTCTGGGCTTCATGTATGATCCCTTGTACTTCCAGGTTCCCATAACAGAGTTCTCTTTCTGGCCCATGGAGTTTCCCTGAATCATGTTCATGAGGGAAATGGGTGTCCAAAATATTGTGGCAGCACAGAGAAGGAAGGGAATTTGGGTTAGTTGTGAGGCTGAGGATGAAATAGCTACACAGAGAAAATGACACTTGACTTGGGTTGTGAAAGGTAAGTTGGAGGTGGTCAGGTGGAAAAAGATTATAAAACCGAGGAACAGAAGGCTTGAAGGCACAGAAATCTGAACTTACATGGAAATGCTTAGTGGCTCCAATAGACATACATGGTGGGATAAAGGAGATTAGGTATGGGGAGAAGACATGATGAAAGACTACTCAAGTGACTCTCGAGAATTACCACCTTGATAGTTCATGGGTACCTCAAATTTACCATGTCTAAAAAATACATCATCTTCTCCCTACTTCCCAAAACAGGTCATCTCCTAAGAATCCAAATCTCTGAGTCCTATTTATTCTACCTCCTTTAATCTGGCTCCAATTTATTCTCTTCTTTCTATTCTTGATGCTACCGTCCAAATCTATAGCTGAAAAGTGAGTGCTTCTGGGTTAAATCCCCAGTACAAAACAAAACAAAACAAAAATTCTAATATGATATACAAAGCCATTTATGAACTTACCCTCACTCATTCATTTGTACTGATTGAGCACCAACTATATTAAGTGGCAAGCACTGTGCTGGGCACTGAAAGTGAATAGTTATCAAAACCAAATAGTTCTTATTCTCACGGAATTTATGAGCCACTTATAGAGACAAATATTAATCAACTCAATACTCAAATAAATGTATACTTATAACCTCTGGTAAATTCTCTTGAAGAAGGGTGGTCAGATCTTTAAAGACATATGGCAAGGGTCATGATATGTGGCAGGTTTTAGAAAGTTCCACAAGAATTGTTATTTGATTTAAAGAAAGGATTGGATTGGTGTTAACTAGGTAAATGGTGGGAGTGGGGAAACATGTGCTTCCTCCAGATTAAATAGTATACAAAGGTCTTCATGCGGGATGGATTAGAAAAAGCATGGCACATTTTAGAGACAGAAAGAAAGGTAGTGTGGCTGGCAGGCAAACACCAACAGGCAGAGTTAGTTGAGGCATACACGAGAGAAATAGGCAGGAACCAGATCATAATATGATTTCCAAAGCCTTGGATTCTCTGTTATTTATCAGAAGAGAAAAAAAGGAGACATTGAATTCTTTCAAGTTGGAGAGTGACACGATCAGATTTGCATATTGAAAAGTTCCTCTGACTGCTTTGTAGAGAATGAGTTGGAGGAGAGCCAGAAAAGATGTGAGGAAATCAATTCGGAACCTGCTGCAGTTACCCATATAACTTGACTGGGACCAAGGTATTGAGAGTGGAAATGGAGAGAATAAGGCAGATTTGAGAGTTATTCAGGAGACTAAGTGATAGGACTTGGCAATAGGATGAAATGGGGGTGAGTAGGGAAGAAGGAAGTATTAAGAATGATTCTTAGGTTTCTGGAAGGAGATAGTTTTGAGAGGGAAGATCAGAAGAATTCTTGGAAATGCTGAGATGGAGGCATCTGTGAGGTGGAACATATTTGTTACATGGACCTAGTCCTCCAGCTTCATCAATCTGCTTTCAGATCTTTACATTTCCAAGGTCTCTCGTTTCCTTGATATTTAGATACTGTTCCTTCTGCCTGATTCACCATCTTCATTTATTCCCCCAAGCCTCCCATCCCCCCTTTCTAGGAGGAAAGTGTTTTTGTACATTTATGCTGCTATAACTAAATACCTCAGACTGAGTAATATATAAAAAAAACCCAGAAAATTATTTTTCTCAGTTCTGGAAGCTGGAAAGTTCAAGATCATACTGCCAGCAAGTTCAGTGTCTGGTGAGGGCCTGGTCTCTACCTTTAAGATAGCACCTTTTTTTTTTGGTACTGGGGATTGAACTCAGGGGCACTCGACCACTGAGCCACATCCCCAGCCCTATTTTGTGTTTTATGTAGAGACAGGGTCTCACTGAGTTGCTTAGTGCCTCGCCATTGCTGAGGCTGGCTTTGAACTCACGATTCTCCTGTCTCAGCCTCCCTAAGTGCTGGGATTACAAGCGTGAGCCACCGTG
>CM053417.1:75844107-76080126 GCA_028644305.1 Xerus rutilus | reverse complement strand
TTTTTTTTGGTACTGGGGATTGAACTCAGGGGCACTCGACCACTGAGCCACATCCCCAGCCCTATTTTGTGTTTTATGTAGAGACAGGGTCTCACTGAGTTGCTTAGTGCCTCGCCATTGCTGAGGCTGGCTTTGAACTCACGATTCTCCTGTCTCAGCCTCCCTAAGTGCTGGGATTACAAGCGTGAGCCACCGTGCCTGGCTTAAGATAGCACCTTTAATGATATGTCCTCACAGGCAGAGAGGATGGAAGGGCAAAAAGGAACCTAAATTAATTCCCTTCATCTCTCTTATAGAGTTACTAGTCACATTCATAAGGGGAAGGCCCCCATGACCTAATCTCTTAAATGTTCTTCCTCTTAATATTGTTCTTGGAGGATTATGTTTCAACATGACTTTTGGAGGGAATGCAAACATTCAAATCACTGACAAAGTAATAACTAGGGGAAAGTCTCCAAGGTGTGAATAAGTAGCATGTGTGTGTGTGTGTGAATATACAACAGCTAAAAGAGTTTAGTAGTTGAAAGTGTGGGACTGATGTAAATAAGTGGTAGAGTGCAGGTTTCATATGTATGCACGAGGCTCTGAGTTCAGTACCTAGCAACGAAAACAAAACAAAAAGTGTAGACCCTGCATCAGAGCACCTGGGCTCATATCACATCATCTTCAGGGTCCAATGACCTTGGACAAGTTACTCTTTCTTGGCTTCAGCTTATTCCTCTATAACATGAGGATAACAATAATAGACTATGATTTGAAGTTGTGAGTATTAAATGAAATAATTATGCATAGCAGTTACTCACACATAAAAAGCACTCAATATTGATCATAGTTATTGCTGTAGAGTTTTTGTGAGTATTGGGAAGGATGGACAAGGTCAATGAATATACCAATCTGAGTAGAGAAATTCACTGGGATTTTTTTTCCATTTTCTTTTGTTCATTTGTTCATTTGTTTTGAGATGGGGTCTGGCTATATTGCCCAGGCTGGCCTTGAACTCCTAGACTCAAGCAATTCTTATGCCTCAGCCTCCTGAATACAGGTGTGTGCCACCAAGTCCAGCTTCAGTTGCACTTAAAGATAGAGAGGTGTCTGGAAATAAAAGGCAAGGCCTGGTAGTAGAAAGGGAGAGAATGCTAAAGATCATACTGACCAGATATTAGTGAGTAAGGTTTCAGATCGAGGCCAGGATGCCAAATCCTGTGACTTTTCTATGTAATATACTGCTTATTTTCACTAGGAAGAAAATGGTGCTAAATGGCAGGGCAAGCCAGACACGGTGGCACACACCTGTAATCCCAGCGGCTCGGGAGGCTGAGGCAGGATGATGGCAAGTTCAAAGCCAGCCTCAGCAACAATAAAGCACTAAGCAACTCAGTGATACCTTGTCTCTAAATAACATACAAAAAGTGCCTGGGGATGTGGCTCAGTTGAGTAGCCCTGAGTTCAATCCCTGGTGCCAAAAAACAAAAAACAAACAAACAAACAAAAAGGCAGGGCATATCACTTTAGCAGGGAGTAGGTAGAGTGTTCAGGATGTAGTCTCTAGGTCCAATATGCAATCTTGTGTTTAAGGGAGCAATGGATGGATGTGGTAGTTAAACAACAACAACAACAACAACAAATTACTGAGTTTGGTGTCCAGAGAACAGGATTCCAGTTCCAGCACTTATACTTACTAGTTGTGTGGCCTTGGGCAGGCTTATATGTTCTCTTAGCCATTTTGTAGAAGGGCTAGGAATCCCTACACTGTCAAAGCAAGAATCAAATGAGCTAATACAAAATAACATGTGGGAAAACAGACTGTCACTGTTACCATCCACAAATAACATATGAGCAAGCTCCTGGCATTGCACATGGCATATACCAGGTGCTATAGGAAAGATTCTTGGATGAGCAGCAGCATCTCCCCCCCCCGTGTGTGTGTGTGTGTGTGTGTGTGTGTGTGTGCGTTGTGTGTGGGGAGAGAGAGACAGAGAGAGACAGAGAGAGAGAGACAGAGAGAATGGAGAATGTGTGTACATTCTTGTGTGGATAAAGGGAGTCCAGAACACTCTCTTTCTGAAAAATGAAAGATGTACCTGAGAAATATGTAGGTTCTAGGTTCTCTTTCCTTTCAGGTGTTCAGGTGCTGAATGGGGTGGTAGTGACCTCCCTTGGACTTAGTCCCTGAGATAAAATATCATTCCATATTGAGGGACATTGTGGAAGGCTGATGTATAAGGCATGCCAAGGTTTCACTCATTTATCTCTACCAACCAATATTATTTGAAATCCTACTTTCTGCCAAGTGGTGGGGCTGTGGTGGTGAGCAGAAAAGATATTAAACCTGGCCTCACAAAAATCATGGTTTAGCTGGGCGTGGTGGCATACACCTGTAATTCCAGCTACTTTGGAGGCTTAGGCAGGAAGATCAAGTTCAAAAGTCTAGGTAACTTAGTGAGACCTCGTCTTAAAATAAAAAGTAAAAAAGGATTGGGTGGCCTGGGGCTGTAGCTCAGTGGTAGAGCACTTTCCCTAGCATGTGTGAGGCACTGGGTTCAATTCTCAGCACTGCATATAAATAAAATAAAGGTCCACTGACAACTAAAAATATTTTAAAAAAAGGATTTGGGTGGGGGCTGGGCTGTGGCTCAGTGGCAGAGCACTTGCTTAGCATATGTGAGGCCCTGGGTTCAATTTTCAGCACCGCATATAAATAAATAAAAAAAAAGTCCATTGACAACCAAAAAAATTTTTTAAAAAGGATTGGAGGTGTAGTTCAGTTTTTAAGCACCCCTGGGTTCAATCCTCAGAACCAATTAATTAATTAATTAATCAACCAGAAAGCAAAAAACCCAAATTATGGTCTAAACCAGATGTGGTGGTGCACATGTGTGTTCCTAGCTACTCAGAAATCTGAGACAGGAGAATTTCAAGTTTGAGGTCAGCCTATGCAACTTAGCTGAGACCCTATCTCAAAATGGGAAATGAAAAGGGGTGGAGGTGTAGCTCAGTGGTAGAGCATTTGCCTAGCAATGTGTGAGGCCCTGAGATCAACCCTCAGTACAGAAAAAAATAATGACAGTCTCATAGGGGGTAATAGTTTTCGGTGACTACTATTAAATTATTATAAACTTAGTGGCTTAACACAATTCTTTTTTACAATGCTGGAGACCAAAAGTCAAAAATAGGTCAGCAGAGCTGAGTTCCTTTTGGAACTAGGGAAGAATCCATTTCCTAGTGTTTTCTAGCTTCTTGAAACTGCCTGCATACCTTGGCTTGTGGCCCCTCCTCCTCCTTCAAAGCCAGCAGTGTCAGATCCAGTTGTAACATCACATTACTCTGATCTCGTTTTCTGCCTCTCTCTTCCACTTTTCCATGTTTTAGGGAAGGGAAATGGGGTCTTGCTATGTTGTCTAGATTTGCCTTGAATGTCTGCCCTCAAACAATCCTTCTACCTCAGTCTCTGGAGTAATTGAGACTATGCGTGCATACCACTGTACCCAACTTCACTCTTCTACTTATAAAAACCTGTGATTATATTGAGCCCATTCTGGCAATCCAAGATAACATCCCTATCTTGAGTTCAGCTGATTAGCCACCTTAATTCCAACTGCAAACTTAATTCATCTTTATAATGTAATATAACATATTCATAGATTCTTAAAATTAAGATGTGGACATCTTTGAGTGACCAGTATTTTACCTACTACACAGAGGTAGATATTAAACAGGTAAACACATAGATAAAATACTCTTTTGCAAACTACAGTAAGTGCTGTGAAGGAAACAAAAAAAAATTTTTTTTGGTACTAGGGATTGGACCCAAGTGGTTTAACTACTGAGCCACATCCTCAGCCCTTTTTATTATGTTGAGACAGGGTCTTTCTAAGTTGCATTAGGGCCTTGCTAAGTTGCTGAGGCTTGGTTTGAATTTGTGAACCTCCTGCCTCAGTCTCCCGAGTACATGGGATTACAGGTGTGCCACACTTCTGGCAGGAAACAAATCTTTGAGACTGAGAATAAATTTTGGGGTGGAGATGAGGGCATTCTATCTTAGAAATAATGACCAAAGAGAGAAGTAATATTTAAGCTGAGACCTGAAGCAAAGGAAGAAGCTACCTATGCACATGTCAGAGGAAGAATTTTCCAGAAAGTGTGAATCAGAGCCCAGAGCCATGATGCATGCCTATAATCCCAGTGATTGAGGCAGGAGGACAGAAATTTTGAGGCCAGCCTGGGCAACTTAGCAAGACCCTGTCTCTAAATAAATAAATAAACAAATAAATAAATAAATAAATATTTTTTAAAGAAGGGCTGGGGATATAGCTCAGTAGTAGAGTGCCCCTGGTTTCAATCCTCAGTAAGAGAAGAAAAAATAAGAGTGGACCGGAGCAGCATCTTCAAAGATATGATACTGTGCAGGAAGTAGAAGCAAACCAATTCTAGCATTGCCTAGAAAGTGGGAAAGCTCAGGTGGCAAAAAACTTTGCAAAACTAGAATAGATGATGAATGAATAAATGTGATGATATAAAGGTGTCTCATTATCTCCATTCTCATCCCCAGTGAAGTCTGTGAGGTCAGAGCCTGGAGATTGGAAGCATCTCCCCTAGGTCATCAGGCAAGCTCATGTCCTCCAGTGTGTACTGTACTTATACAGGCCCCTGGATGATGGATATAACTAGAATGTGGAGCACCAGAGAGCTGGTGCAATTGCAGCACAGGGACACTGCCAGCCAGTGTGTGGATTCCAGACAGAGGCCTTTGCCCAGGCAGCCAGGATGATCTCATCTCTATGGCAAGCAACATCAATCAGAAGGCCTTGCACTGGGCAAGTTTCTAGGAGATGAAAAGTAAATGTAAGTCACAACCCTTTCCTTCAGGAGCTTTTGCTGGAGATCTGGATCTGATTTCACAGGAGGAAGATCTTCCCCATTTGCAGATCAGCTGCTGGACAAGAGAAGCCCACATTTCTCCTGGGTCTTAGATCCTGCTCTGAGCAATGTCCAGGTTGACTCTCAGTGGAGAGACCCAGCAGACAGCTTCTGTACCTTTTTTTCCTCTCTCTAAAAACCTCTTGGCTTCTATTTTCAGGTTTATTCCAAACAACAGAACTATAGGACCATTTTTCTCTTTTTACTAACTTGCTTGATGTTTTATTATTCTTGCATCTGGAGGCCCAGTGGAAAGAACACTTGCCTAGGAGTCAGGAGAACTGAATTTTTCTCCGAGCAAGTTCATTTACCTTTCTTAGTCTAAGTGTTCTCACAGTATATAGTGGGGACTTGTAACCTGGATATGTTAAAAGTGTGATAATTTAGGATTCTGTTTTCACTCTTTTACAAGATATAGGAGAGATGGAGGTAGGCAGTTAAGAAGGAATATTCTCTAAAATTCAGTGGTTCTGTGAGTTAAACACAGGGTAGCCTCTCTTTTGTCAAACATTCTGTTACACAGAATAAATGGTTGGACATCACTGGAGTCAGTCATTTGGAAGCATATGTGAGGCTTTGTTGAACTGAGGAAAGTAGAGTCAGAACTCTTGGCTTCTAATCCCAAGACCTTGGAGAAGGGGAAGCTGAGGAGTTGGGAGTGGTATGTGTGTATGTGAGGGGAAATTTCAAACAGCCCCTCCTCTTCCCTGCAGCATTACACTGCCAGCACCACATCCTCTGGAGTCACTAGGGAGGCCCAGGAACCCATGATGTGGCTGGCTTGAGGCACATTTCAAACCCTGGGGAGGGCCTTTCATTTTACTCACCAAGACACAGCCACATATGGGCTCACATCTGCTTGGACACATGGTTGGGTGGAATATAAAACAGTACTTTTGGCTCAGTGGGAAGTAGCGAGATGGCTCCTGAAATATAGTTAGGGATGTGTTGAGAACTGCATTTTTCAGCTAAAAGAATATTAGTATTCTTTCTAGTCTGAGACTAGGGTTTAAGCAATGAGAAAAAGTATTTTAGGAAAGTGGGCTATTTGGAAATACATATTAGGTAAAACAATACACTACAAGCAAATTGACACAATCAGGCAAGCATGGAAGCATATGGACAACACCCACATTGATAAGCAAAGGTACATCTGGGATCAGGAAGACATTGGAACTTATATTTATATCCAAAATACACATAGCTATGATCTCACATTTTCCATGGGCAAGCACTTATGATTTGTGAAACATTTCTCATATGCAAACTTACAACAATCCTCTTGACAACAATCCTGAGAGGTGGCTAATATTATTTTTTTCATATTTAATTTATTTATCTGTTCTATTTAGGCTTACATGATAACAGAGTGCAATTTGATTTATTGTACATAGAGGATAACATATCAATTCTCTAGTTGTAAGCTGAGGTGGCTAATATTATTACCTCAATTTTTACAGGTGGGGAAACTAAAGTTGGAGTTAATCAACTGATTTTCCTAAAGTTATCAAACTAATAAATGGCAAAATTGAAACTAAAACCAGATCTTTTGCTTTCCAGATATGCCTGCCCCCCATATTGAGGATTGAATCTAGAGGCTCTCTACCACTGAGCCATTCCCTTGGCCCTTTTTATTTTTTATGTTGAGACAGGTTTCTCTAGGTTGCCCATGCTGGCCTCGAACTTGCAACACTCCTGCCTCAGCCTCCAGAATTGCTGGGATTACAGGAGTCTGCCACTGCATCTAGCTCCAGGTGTACTTTTTCTTCTCATACACACAGAAAAAATTGATGCAGCTACCTCCATGCGTGTATATAAAGTCATATACATAGCTGAGCATAGTGGCACACGCCTATAATCCCAGCAGTTCTGGAGGCTGAGGCAGGAGGATTGCAAATTCAAAGCCAGCTTCATCAATTTAGCGAGGCCCTAAGCAACATAGGGAGACTCTGTCTTAAAACAAAATATAAAACTGGCTGGGGATGTGGCTTAGTCGTTAAGTGCCTCTGGGTTCAATCTATGGTACCCTCCCCCAAATAAAAGCATATACATAAGGATAAAGCATGTATACCTCCAGCAACAGTAGGAGTTGTGGGGCTGTGCTCTCATGGAGGCCTCAGCAATGGGGCAGGGATCTGTTCAAAGCCATGGACCATCTTCCTTTATATTTCTTGTCCAATCAGCTTCTAGCAGCATTGAGGTGAGAGCTATTTATCCTGAGTAAATTTTCCACTGATTCTAATGAGATGAAGCCTTGGGTCCCCATAACTCAACACTTAGAATGCAAGGAGTAGTGGAAAGGATCCATTTCACTAACACATTTCTTTGTCTTTCTCACCGGTGAACTCTGTTACGGGAGGAACTTCTGTCATTTTTTGTCTGTATCGACAGAGCCTAGTACAATGTCTTGTGTATAGTAAATACACACACAAATATTGTTGAATGGATAGATGAATAATAAAGGCAAATGGCCTGATTTCAAGTCCTTATTTATAGTGTGATCACAGACAAGTGACTTCACTTCTTTGAACCTCAGTTACCTTATCTGTCAAATATGAGTGACATTTACTCTGTCTACCTAAGCTGTTCTTAGGAGTGAATAACATAATGATTTGAGAGTTTTGTTTGTTTGTTTTTCATTTTATGGTTTTTTTTTTTTATTTTTTGGTACTGAGGATGAACCAAGGGTGTTTAACCACTGGGCCATATCCCCAGCTCTTTTTATTTATTTATTTTCATTTTGAGACAGGGTCTCATTAAGTTGCTTAGGGCCTTGCTCAGTTGCTGAGGCTGGTTTTGAACTTGCTATTCTCCTGCCTCAGCTTCCCAGGATTATAGGTGTGCACCACCACACTCAGCTCATTTGAAGGCTTTTAACATATTGGTTTCATAGATTCTCAGAGCATAGGTATCTCCTCTTCAACCTCCCAGAGTATGAGGACATCCAACTTTGGTTCACATACCTCCAGTTATGAAGACCTCAGTGCTTTCTGAGTGACTCTCCCCAGTCTATGGCAATTGCTGCCAAGGGAACTTCTTCCCTTGTGTTGCACTGCAGTTTTCTCTCACTGGTGCTAAATTCACCCATTGGCATGGCAAAATCCAAAGACATATATAACATCCCTGTGAATCTTCTCAGTGTTTAATGGCTTCAGATCCTTCAATTATCCTTGGTCCTTGCCCTCTCCCCAGCCATCTCACACCACTATGGACAGACCTCTGTGTGTGTGTGCGTGCATGTGTGCATCTCTTAAAATTGGGCAGCCACAGCAGGATACAGTTCTTCACACATTCGATCAGAGCACAAGAAGGCAGAACTGCACACTTTCTTCTTTGCACAAATACCTTCTGGGTTTCAATTAACTCTCTTAACAGCCATACCCACTGCAAACATTTATGGAATTTACTATCAAGTAAAACCTCAGAGATGTTTTTATCCATGCTGCTGCTAGACCACATCTTTTATATCTTTTCCTCATGAGGTTGGCTGATTGGACTCAAGCACAATTTTTACATTTGTTCCACTTTTAAACTTTACCATTATTTTGGAGCTTTTTTATGCAAATCTTTTTTTTTTTTTTTTTGGTGGTGTGGGGGATTGAACCAGGGTCTTGCACATGCAAGGCAAGCACTCTACCAACTGAGCTATATCCCCAACCCTAACACTTTGGATCTTGATTTTGTTGCCCAATCAATATACATTCTCTCCTGGATTATTCTTATTTTTTCTTTCTTTCTCCTCTTCCTCTTTCTTTTTCTCTTCTTCTACCTCTTCCCCTTTCTTTTCTACTGTTTTACATTATTACAAAAGTAATTTATGCTCATTGAAAAAAATCAAAGAATAAAAAACATATATATTAAGAAGCAAAAATCCAGCTGGGTATGATGGCACGCACCTGTAATCCCAGCACTTTAGGAAGCTGAGACAGGAGAATTGTGAGTTCAAAACCAGCCTCAGCAACAGTGAGGCGCTAAGCAACTCAGTGAGACCCTGTCTCTACATAAAACACAAAATAGGGCTGGGGATGTGGCTCAGTGGTTGAGTACCCCTGAGTTCAATCCCTGGAGGGAAAAAAAAAGAATTAAAAATCCTCTTTTTAGTCTCTTTCTCCATCTCAGTCCTCTCTGCAGAGATAACTATTGTTATCAGCTTTCTCCTTTTCTGTCCCCCCCCCTTGGTACTGGGAATCAAACCCAGGGACACTGTACCACTGAACTACATTCCAAGCCCTTTTTTTTTTATTTTGACACAGGATCTCATTTAATTGCTTAGAGCCACAATATGTTGCTGAGGCTGCCCTTGAACTTGTGCTCCTCTTGCCTCAGCCTCCTAAATTGCTGTAATTACAGATGTGAACTACTGTGCCTGGCTCTCCTTTTCTAGAAACTTATAAACATGTGCACAAACATGGGTATTTTAATTCATAAATGGGACCATTCAATTCATATTGTTCTGTGACTTAACAGTAGATTAAAAGCCCTATTTTCTTGGTAGCTCATGTTTTCAAAAGGTGAACTGCATCCTGTTGCTTGAATTGAACCCAAAACCTCACAAATGCTAGGCATGTGCTCTACATCTCCAGCCCTAACATAATTCATTTAATCAGTCCCCAAGTAACGCTCAATTAGGTTTTTTTCCTTTAATTATTATAGGATTATAGTAAATGTCTTTGTAAGTGGTGTTTTTTTTTGGGGGGGGGGAGTTGTGTACAGTACAGTCTTCCTCTAAGATAAACTGAGAGCAAAGCTGTTCTGCTTGTGATTTGGGCAGAGGGAATATGAGATAGGAGGCTCAGTTCCACTGGTCTTGTCTCCTAACAGGAGAAGCTGAGGGAATGTGAGGGGGAACTCAGGTTCTTAGAGAATCTGGACATAATACAAGTTGATAAGCCCATATAGGTGGAAATGATAATAACAGATCCTTCCTCTTTGGTCTAGCTGAGAAATCTGGCATTAGCTCCCAAGGATAGACTTGAATGAAACACAATGATATATACAACATATGCCATTGCTGTAACAGCTACAGCCCAACCTGCAATGAAGGAAAAGAAGAGCAGCAGTTAATGAGAGAGCATTGTGGACCTACTGAGGGTGCTAAAGTATTGGGGGCTGGCAAAGAGCATAAGGAGGAAGGAGCAACTGAGAGAGGGCTTCATGCTGGAACTGAAGCCCAGGAAGACCAGACAAGTGCGAGCACACTGCATTGCTGCGTGTGGTGAGAGTAGCCTGGCTAGAGGGCAAGGCCTATGCTCAGGATCTATACCAGGAAGAGAGGGCTGGGAAGGGAAGTGTGTGTGTTGGGGACTGGGTCACCTGCCAACTGAGCACAGGTGAACTCTGCCTGTCTGAAGATCACCATGGTGACCACATGGAGGATGATTGGGGCAGGACAGCATGGAGGCAGGGAGACCAGGGAGGAGGCTGTTCAGATAGCTCAGGCCAGAATTTGTGAGGGCTGGCCTAGGGGACTGGCAGTGGAGATGAGAGGGAGAAGCTGGGAAGGACAGACAGACAGAAAGCAGGGCTTGGTGACTGATGGCAAAGGTCAGGAAGAGGGGAATTAAAGATGATGACATTGTGTACACAACAGACGGTTAACAACAAAACCACCAACAGATACAGAGCCACTGGGGAGGAAGAGGGCGAGCCTTCCTCACGGAGCCTTGCACAGAAGCTAGCACCTACCAGGCACCCGGGCCCTACTGGACAGGTGGGCAGGGTGGAGGGAAGGGGAATGTCCTTCTAAGTGTATGGAGTGTGAACTGTGCATGGTTCATGGAGGGACCACATGTCCAGTAGGCTGTTTTCTCTCTCAGCACCCAAGAATTGGTCACCTATCCATGGCCACTGGAATGTGCGGCAGGGCTGGGGGCTAGTGACTTGACTGAGTTTATCTCTGCAAGGCCAATTTTGTACTCCACGAGGGCCCTGGATCAAAGTGAATTGATATTGGCTGGCTGGGGGAAGCTCTTACAAAGCTTCCAGCTTTATTAGAGGAAAAGCTAGAATAACTCTCTACCCTGTCACTGTGGTCCATTAGTGTGATTAATAATAAATATTCTCAGGCACTCAATACTGGCCAGAAGCCTTATCACCACTGTTTGTTATTACCCATCCACCATCTCCAGCTGTCTAGTCTGACCACTCAGGTGCAAGGGTGATACAAATCTGAAAATACATCTCATATCTTGTGTATGCCTGGTCACAACTCAGGACTGAGAAGATCACATTTCAGGCTGATGGAAAGAAGGTGGACTTCGGACTGATAGGGCCTGGGCCCAGATCTCTGTTCCACTGTCTACAAACAATGTGACTTTTGGATAAGTCACTTCATATCTCAGAACCTTGATGTCCTCATTGTTATCTCTAAAGATTCTTGTGAGGCATACATGA
Source organism: Xerus rutilus (assembly GCA_028644305.1). Lineage (NCBI taxonomy): Eukaryota > Metazoa > Chordata > Mammalia > Rodentia > Sciuridae > Xerus > Xerus rutilus. The sequence goes on along the minus strand of CM053417.1, from coordinate 76,068,816 downwards.
GGTTAGATATTGCAATGATCTCCCCAAACACTCAGCACATGGTAAATGCCTCATTAATATTATCTTCTTTCCTTTCACTCAAACTTTGTTTTTTGTTTTCAAGAAGTGAGTAGAAGACTAAGAATGGCAAGATTTTCCTACTGCTTCAGTTTATACTTTCAGTCATATTGTACCACAAGGAGATCTCTTTCCTTATGTGTATTCTTAAGCCTATTCTTTTATTTATTTATTTATTTATTTATTTTATTTATTTATTTATTTATTTATTTTTGGTACTAGGGAGAACCAGGGGCACTCATCCACTGAGCCACATTCCCAGCCATTTAAAAAATATTTTATTTAGAAGCAGGGTCTCACTGAGTTGCATAGGGCCTCTATAAGTTGCTGAGGCTGGCTTTGAACTTGTGATTCTCCTCTCTCAGCTTCCTGAGCTGCTGGGATTACATGCATGCTTGGCCTTAAGTATATGTTTGAAGCCTATTCTTTTGTTTAAGAGGCACAAATAGGACTACTGACATAGGGGAAGCAAGAGAGCAACATGACAGACATAAAGACTGATATCAAGAAGAATGACTTTATGACATTTGCCAGTAAATGGATGGATCTGAACACTATCATGCTAAGTGAAATAAGCCAAACCACTGCCAAAAAACAAAGGTTGAATGCTTTCTCTGATATGTGGAAGTTAACCCACAATAAGGGGGGCAGATAAAAAATGAGGGTCAGTGGAGCGGACTCGAGGGTGAAGAGAAGCGAGGGGGATAGGAAAAGGAAAGACAGTGAAATGAATGTCATAACTTTCCTATGAACATATAAATGTGCCACAGTGAATTTCATCATTGTGTCCATCCACAAGAAAGTAATTTAAAACATAGCTATGGATAAATAGCAGAAAGATCAGTAGAGGGGAGGGAGCAGGGGATGGGGAGAAGGAAGGAGGAGGAAAGGTACTGGGGACTGAATTAGAACAAGATATATTCCATGATTTTATAGTTATGTCAAAATGGATTCTACTGTCATGTATAACTAAAAAGAACCAATAAAATTTTAAAAAAACTGACATCAAGCTGAAGTCTGTCTTCATTTCTGTCTGACACATTTCTCTTCTATGAATGAGAAGAATACCCTCAGATGCTTAGTTCATTGCTTCCCTGAGGATTAACAAATGTGCTAAATAAAGCTCAAGGGACATAATTTAGACATAAGGAAGAACTTCCCAACAATGATGAAAATGATAAGCAGCTCTCAAAAAGTTCTTAATGATGGAGAACTTTCAATTATGCTACCAATCCAATGGATTGGGTGGGAGATTTTTCCATCAAAGTATCCCGGGATTCAGGACTGCTTCCCACCCAGATCCTTTGTGGTACTGCCTGTCCTGCACTGCACTGTGTCCTCTGAGAGAAGAATACTATTTATAATGCAGAAGCTTCTTTACTGAAGTGATCTTAGATCTAGGGTGCGAATGATATATGGGCAGGTGATTACAAGTCCAATTTCATTTCTTTCTTGAGCTTGGCATAGGCTTTCGCATAAATCAACCTTATGAAGTTCTTATTGCTATTCCCTTGACTTTGATGCCCAGACTTGCTGCAGCTCTGGAACAATCTCAGACCCCAAGGAATTCTGAGTCTTCTCAATTGGATGCCAGGTCCTGCTACCTAGAGCCCAGGTCAAATTATCTTCTTGTGTATCTGCTGCCCTCTATGATAGTCCCAGCTTTCTTGGACTTCAGCTAGAGAATGTCCCAGTTCCATCCTCTGCTCCTCCTGGCCCCTACCTGGCTTTACTGTTCAAAAAAGCCTTGCCTGTTCTTCAACTTTCCAAATTCAGCTCATCTAAAACACCAAATGTCTTCATACATCTTACTTCTCCCAGGGTAGCCAGCCTTTGTGCAGATAGTTAGCCTTTATTTCTCTGTCTTTCTCTACCATCAAGGGCATAAATTCCATCACATATAAACTTAATTGTGGGGACTAATCTGGCCCCAGGAATACTGATCTAACTTTCAAGTCACATGAGATCATAGTGGGAGGAGAGACCAAAAGTTACATATAGGCATGAGGTGGTATAAAAAGATGTAGGAAACAAAGGTGTATTTCATTGGCCATCTTGAATAAGAGTACTGCAGCTGCCTCTGTTTTGCTTTGGAGACATGAGATGAATACTTTCTAGCCAGATAGTTTCTACTTTTTAAATTATGATCAGCTCTAATCCCAAAATTTATTAATTAAACATTTTTAAAGATTATCCTTATAATCCTTTAAGATGATAGAATCAAAATTTAATTTTTTGTTATTATTCAAGTTTATTTATTTATTTTTAGTCAAAGCTTTTCAAATCCAATCTCCAAGCACTGTCAGGTCATTCAACCATAATCACCGTAACAAACTTTGGTCTGGTGAAGTGGGAGGAGGCACCTACTTACCTGGTTCTATCCTTTCTTGCTCATACTATTGGAAGAACATTTTTTTGCACTAAGAATTGAATACAGTGGCACTTTACCACTGAGCTACATTCCCAGTTACTACTACTACTACTATTACTACTACTACTATTATTTTGATAGTGTCTTGCTAAATTGCTGAGGCTGGCTTTGAAATTGCAACCCTCCTCCTCAGCCACTCTAGTCATTGGGATTACAGGTGTGCGCCAGCATACCCAGCTGCAATAACTTTTTGACTAAACTCTTTTTGTCCTTTATTACCTCATTCTTCACACCAGTTTTCAGGCCTTGGGTAAATCCTTTCCTTTTTGATCCTCAGTTCTCATGACCTGGATTGAGGGCTGAACTAAACAGTATCTGATAATCTGTGCTTTCCCTATTTTCCATCCTTTTCTTTCCCTGAGATCAAACCCCACACTTCTCCCTCAGTCCCTCTTTCCACTTACTTTACTAGCTCCCACACCTTTTGACACCATACCCATACTTGGACTTCTGTACCCCCTTTCCCATTTAGTAGTGTGTTTAGCTGCTTGACACTCTACCTATCTCTCCAGTGTGTGTGTGTGTGTGTGTGTGTGTGTGTGTGTGTGTGTGTGTGAGAGAGGTGAGAGTTGGCATGGAAGGTGGGAATGACACATAGGGAGTTTCCACTTTCAAGAAAGTTGGAGCATCCAATCAACTTCTCCTTTCCCTTTAGGCATTTAGCCTAGTGCCAAGCTCCTGTGGGCTCTAGGTGAACACGAATGAAGGAATCAGTGAGTTCCTTGAGCTCCTGGGGAAAAAAGGTCCATGGAAGTATCAAGGAGTGTGATTGGTTGCCATTGCTACTCCTGTTGCTGAGACTTCCTGATAAGTGCTGCTCATCTTCAGAACAAATGCTCAGCTTGAGATGGTCCCGATGGGAAATTTTGTTTATCCTAGAATCCATTAATCGGAATCTTGGAAGTAATGAGAGAAACTAAGGCAAATTGACCCATGGACCCTATTAAGTTGAGAAAACCAAGGAAAAGGGAACAAAACTGCTGGTTTCTGAATGCAAATTTAAGCCTTTATGCAACCCTACCAGGTTGATATATTGTCCTAAGTACTCTACTTCCTTTCCAATCCTTTTATAATGACAGAATGAGAAAGGACCTTGGGAGCCCAGGAGTTCAATCCTTTGTTACAGAAGGGGAAACTCAAAACCAGAGAGGAATAGGTACTTACCCAAGAACAAACAGAGGTCACTGAGTTAATGGGAGAGCTATAAGTAGAAGCAAGGTGTCTTGACCACTGCTCTCAAAAGCCCTTTCTACTGTCCCACACTGAGGTATGTGGTACCCTACTTCACAAAAAATACTCAGACCATGCCTCTGCGTGATTGACAGTGGAGAGGGGAATAAAGGACTATGGCCAGTTACTTTCAAACTAAAACTTAAACTTAACCAGGGGACTACTACAGGCTGGAGCACTGCTGTCCTGGGACACTGTGGCTTTGACAAGAAGTACAAACGCAGTTCATGGACACACCCCAAGGGACTGGAATACAGGAGTGCATTTCATCTGAGGGAATTATGGTTTCATCAAAAAGCGAATGGGTTGGGGAGGGGCTAAAGAAAGAGGACACTGATTTGAGGAGAGTGGCGACTGGCAAATGGAAGAACAAAGGTGAGTAGAATGTAAATGTGGGGAAAAGGTTCTTATGAAAATGAAGACCTAACAAAGATGGAGAGGAAATATGAGTCCTACAGAAGAAAATGGATTAAATGTTGGCAAAAATAAGGCATTTTAGTCAAGAGAAGAGAAGTTTCATGGGGACATAGGATTTTCAAACCTCTGAGGAGCTGTTAGAGACTGTAGGAGGATATGTTGTGGCTCCAGGGAACAGAGCTGAGACCCATCGGTGGAGGTCACACAGAAAAAGAGTTCAGACATGCCCAGGGGGAACTTTCTAAGAGGCAGGGCTGCATTGATGGAACAGGCAGTTTTGATAGGTAGTGAGTTCCCATCAGTGAAAAGTTGTAGTCAGGGGCTGCCTAAGTATCTGCCAGGGTGCGTCCCAGGGTCCCGCTCTGGCTCTGAGTGGGGCGGGGCCGGATGGCCGGGAAAGGGAAGGCTGGAGACTGTGAGGGAGGTGGGAGAGGAACGGGCCTGGTGGGGGGGAGCCCCATTTGGGCTGCCCAGGCCCAGCCTGGCCCCCAATGTGGCCAGTGTGGTTGGGCGGGGCAGGGCCGGGCTGGGCGGGGCGAGGCCAGCGGACCGCGGGGAGGCGGGAGGCGGGCGCAAGGGCGGGGAGCGGCGCGGAAGCCGGGCCACATAAAGGAGCGGGCGGCGCAACGGGGTGGCTCTTTCCTGGGTGGGGTTTGTGAAGTCGTGGCCCGTTAGCAGGAAGCCGAGCAGTCGCCCCGACGCTAGCGCGGGACCCAATCCGAGCCCCCGGCCCCCGGAGTACGTGCTCAGCCCTGCCCGACAGTTTCTAGCCAAACTTCCTCAACTCCACCGCCTTTGCCGCCACCATGCCCAAGACGGTGAGTACTGAGGGGTGGGCGCTGTAGACGCCTCGGGTACTGGTTGACCCTCGTAGTCCTATGTTGATGGCCGTGGGCTTAGCCGGCTACCGGCCTGCCTGGGACGCCGCGCCCTCCGCCATGGCCCGAGGTGGGGAGGAGACCTGGTCCTGGTCTGGAGCGCCCTAGAGAGTGTGGGGATGTCCAGGCTAGAAGTGCGGTCAGGGCGGGGCCGGCCCCTTTCTCAGGTTCCAGTTCCCTGAGTCGGGGATGCGACAGTGGGGAAGGTTTCGTAGGCGGCTCGGGGTACCCTCTTCCCCAGATGAGCCCTGGACTCAGGGCAGAGCACTCAAGTTGTGAGGAGTACACTTCCTAGGGCCCAGGAATTGGCGACTTTCTGGGCCAAGGCTGCCACTTTTCGAGAGGAGCCATGAGAACAGAGAAGCAAGGCATAGAGAGGGAGCTGCTCAGGGCGTATCCTGCACCCCCCACTCACCTTTCCCACAGCCACCCAGAGCGGCTCCAGCTGTTTCCTACTAGGAGGTAAGGAAAGACATGTAGAGGGATTCATCATCCACATAACCCCCTTTTATCCAGGAGTGTCAACACTTCACTAGGCACCAGTCTGAGGAGAGGCCTACCCAGTCTACTGGGAGAGAGGACCAGTTTCTCCCTACTCTTCACCTGCCAAATTCCTGTCCTTCCCAGTACTTAATGCCTCTCTATCCCCTCCTGACTGCTCTGTGAGGTGTGGGTTCTCTCCAACGGGGCCACACCTTTTTAGAATGGTGGTTGATTTTGGGATCTGGTCTCCACCCCACTGGCTGTTATGAGAAGAGCAGAAGCCTCTTGGGAGTGGGGCCTAGGGGGGCCGGATGCCCAGGAGGGAGGGGCGGGGGAGGGGTGTGCCTGACTAATGAGCTCTGCTTGCTTTTGTGCAAGTCATGCCAAATGGCTGCTGGGGCCCTTCCCTTGTTCAGGAAGGCTCTGTGACCACCTTGGCTTGAGTCTCTTAGGTCAAGAAGCCTGTTGGGCTGGCCTAGGAGATACAGTGCTCCCATACCTATCTACTGGGATTGCTTGAGCCTTGTAGATTGGAGATGGTGACTAGTAACCTTGTGAAGGGTTGTGGGACAAGGGATGAAAGGACAAAATTGAGGGACCCAGTTTTTTGGGTGCATGCTGAGATTTAGTTGCCACACTGCTGTATTCCAGCCTCACTGCCAAGTCATTGTTGCCTTTCCAGAACACTGTCCTTCAGAAACACCAAGTTTTCAAGAAATATATGCTTTCACCATCTTTTTTGAATTGCTTGTGGTTTTATGACATGAGACTTTTCCACACTTTCTAACCAAATCCCTCCCCCTACAAAGTAAGAGAGAGTGGTTTTGCAAAATGATGGGAGAAAACCCACTGTTTGCCAACACAGAGGACTACAAATATCCTACAAGAAGCCTTTCTCTTTGGTCCATCTCACTCTGTTAATTCTTGCCTCTTCTTAAGATGTGGCTTTGCCCAATTTGGTTTAGACTCTAGTCTGTGGCCTCTCTTCTTTAGTGGTATATCTCATCCTCAATTCTGAGACATCTAACTTTAAACACAACTCAATGGGTCTAGAAGTCAGCTTAAAGTTGCATTAACTAGTCCATCTCAGTCAAAAGTGAAAAAAAGAAGTGTGCTGATCCTTTCCCCTAAATATGGAGGAGGAATGTTTGGGGTCAAGACTAGGGTGCTGAAAGTACCTCAATACTGAAGGCATTTTTATGCATATGGACTGAAAGTTGAATCAAGTTGGAAGGAAAAGGCTGAATTTGGATGGACTGGAAGGATCAGAGAGACTCCCATGCTGTTAAACTCAAGAAATGCCGGTTTTGGGGGAAAACAACTATATCATGCCTGATAAGACCATAGAATCTCAACTTGAAAGGGACTTTGTAGAGTATCTAATATAATCTTCTTTTTCAAAAAAATATTAATAAGAATATTTAGGCCTACAGGAATGTACCGTACCTAAGGACACATAGTATTCAGCCACAGTTGGGGTCCAGGCTTGCTAATGCTCACCCCATTGGCCCACTACTATGGCCATTGATTGGCTCTTGAAGTTTGAGTTTTTTTCCTTGCAGAAAGCAAATTGTCTACTATTCTCAGGGCTTCATGGTCACCAGATGAAAGGAAGTATGTAATTTGGGAAAGTGACCAATGTTGCCATTTGTGTGGTCTCTTGGTAAGATTTGGGAGTGTCACAAGGTGCCTCCTATTACTTTTCTTATTCCTCATCCCAAGACTGAGCCATCCAGGGGCACACCCGAGTTCACTGAATACCAGCCAGTAATTTTAATGAAGAGGGGAAATTTCCCTCTTCACTCCTTCTCCACTGGTGTACTTTCAGCTATTTCTGGAGTATGACAGACAGAAAAGGTAGTGGAAAAAATCAAACCCATTCATTCATATGAACCATGTCTCTGGTCTCTTCAGTGCCAGTTTCACTTTTAGAGCCAATTGTTTCTTGTAGTTAAGCCACCCTTCCTTAAATGTGTCCAAACATGCATACCCCGCTTCTTACCATTCTTGGACTTTGCTTGTGGTTGCCAGTTTCCTGAGTATGCTGTAGTAGCCAAAATGGAAAAGCTTATTAACTGTCATCTGTGATTTCTGATGATGAGAAAATTATGAGTAAAAAGGTTTTCCCCTCTCCCTATCCCATTTAACATTTTTTTAAAAAAATAAGAAACATTTTGGGGTTCTCTTGGATTCCCTAGAAATAAATTATTTTGAATTTTCAAGATATTCTTGAGTTTTCTGGTTCTCTCCTTATGATTTATTAAATGTCAATATTTAAAAGGCTTTCTACAAGTATCAAGTCCAACCCTTTTCATTTTACAGGTGGGGAACTTGAAACTCATCATAGGGAAGGACTAATCTAGATGATACAGTATGTCTGTGGCAGTGCTAGAACTTGAGTCTAGTTCTTAGAGAGTCAGTCTTGATAATATCTCTTTCATTTGCTGGTTTTTAGCCCTAGATCAACAGGTCAGGGGAAATGTGATGGAGTGGTCATTTGATGGTCACATCATCCATGTGAGCAGACAGAGCACAGCTCCTTGAAGTATTTGAGAGCTTCTTAGTCTGTATTCAGCTAAAGTTTAACAGAGGCTATGTAGACTGTTTATTCTCCTTCCATTCCTAACATTACTTGAGCCACTCAAATGTCACTAAAGTGGTACTTGGTAAATAGGAGGCAGAATCTAAGTCTTCCAACCCTTGAACCAGACCTACCTATGGACTTTAGGGTGGAGCAAGTGATCAGGAATGGAGGTTGTATGAGAGTGGCTTCTGTCTCTCATTTTTTTTTCATGTTTTAGTTCACTGCACACTTCGTCAAAGTGTGGATCATAATGACCTATCTTTGGAATTTTTAAAGACTTGTCTTTGAAGAGCGTTCTGAGTAGAGGGGCTGGTGGGTCAAGAGGGCCTTTGTGGGACCCTCAAAGACACCAAATAATCTATGTTCTCATGTTAGGCTTGGGGAGGGAATGTTGCTCTGAGAGTCAGTGGTATTGACCACGAATCTGCTAACTTTACATTTTTTAATAGATGCTTGTAACAGTAACTTTTGTTAAGGGTGATATTCTTTCTTCTCTCTTGCCGTCTCTTCTCATGCAACTGCTTCACTGAATGGTGGAGTTGGAAGAAACATTTAGAGGTCATCTGGTCTATCCCTCTGCCTATAAACCTAATTCTGTTTGGATGAGATGAGATGACAGCTACAATTATTCTGAACTCTAATAGTGTTGCTTGGCAACAGCTTCTCTTAGGTCCCTTTGTGTATTCCTGGGAGTCACATTCCTACTGGAATTTCTAGACTCAGTGTCCCTGGAGAGGAGAAGGTCTGGCTACCAACACTATCAGGGTTAGGCCTTTCATGGACAGAATTGCTCTGATCTTCATAGATAGACCTGAGTTGTCAGTCTCTGATCTTTCTAGGATAGAACTGGATTTATCATGTGCCTCTTTCTTAACTCACCATCTTTTCTCCTTGCTACCCTACCTCATTGTTTTGCCCCCAAAGGAAATGTGTGTGCGCGTGCACGCATGCACGCGCGCGCGCGCGCGCACACACACCAGAGTACAAAGGTAGTCTCCTTTGGGGAGTCTATTGGTCAAGTGATGGGGCTGATCTTTTCATGATTGACTGGCTTTGCTCTCCATCTCTCCTCCCATTTCATGCTTGATAGAGCTGAAAAACTTTTAAATTCCAGGTTCCAATATGTGTGTGGTATAGGAACTGTCACTTTGGAGGATTAGCTCAGGATTATGTGAATTTGGAAGGTGTGTGCTGGGAAATGGAAAGTAAAACTATATTGAAAAATTTCCTTCTTTTTCCATGTAAGAAGATCCTTATTCTTGTCCTCTGTAAAGTGATCCAAACGATTTGGGCCCTTTCATAAGTCCTTTCTTCAGGCCTGCAGTGTCTCTAGTACTAGGTAAAAACTCAAGGGACCCATCTAGTAATGATGTTCTTGAGAGCCTTGATGGTACCTCTTGGGGCTTCTGTTTGCATTTTCATTTCTTCAGACAGTCTTTCCTGAAAATTTGACCAACTTCTATATACCAGGCAGTGCTAGGGGATACAAAGTTGAACAGAGTTTGCTAAAATGTATCATTTCCCTAATCTACTGGCCTGCTATTTCTTCCAGAGCAAGTTCAGAGTGGAGAGTTTCTAATTTGGGAGTTGATTTTCTTCATTAGTAGATCTGACAAGAATCTGGGTGAACACTCTTGGTTCTTTCTTCCCAAGTCTTTGGAACAGAAAGAGCTGTCTTACTGAGGAAAGAAAGAAACCAAGAGAAACTATAAGCTTTATAGGTTTCCCTGCCTTTCTTCTAACATTTCCCAGGGCCTGCCTGAGGGTAAGGGAGACCCCCTACAGTTCTGCTGAAAGGCCAGGAAGATACTAGGTCATGTTTCAAATTTCTTTCTAAACAAGTGAAAGTGGTAGTTAGATACATTGGTAGATACTGAGAAGCTGGAGGACATAAACAAAGCTGAGGACTAGTTGTGTGGAGTATAGCTTTTCAAATCCTTTGGTACTTAGAATAGCCAAGAGCTTTGCAGCCTTAAGCTTTCCTTTAAGTGGTTGTTCTGGAATAGTTAGGGTTTCTTACCATCCAGAGGTATTTTGAGTCATAGGACATTTAAGTTGGCCTTAAATCTTCTAGTTTAGCCTGTATGTTTTCAATCAAGCTGCAGAAAAGGGAAGAGATTTGAATGAACTGGTAATAGGGCCAGGACTAATTCCAACTTGCCCAGCTGCTAGTGTAGGGGAGGAACTTTAAATACCTGTCTTCTAAAAAGTGTTCACTCCAGGGAGTTGTTTTCTCCGTCTGTGCTGGGGTTGACTTGACCATGATGGTCATGGGAAGAGCAAGCCCTATGTGTTTAGAGCTGACCTCAGGGGCTTTTATGGAGATGGTTCAGGCTCTGGTTTTAGGAACTGTAGCATTTCCTAGGAAGGTGTTTTGCTTTGGCTGTAAAGGGTAGTGAAAGCAAATGTGTAGGCTGAAGGAAGGAAGAGGAGACCTGCTGTATTTTCTTGCTAGCGACCACACCATGTTGTCCTAAGAATCTTTAGAAAGTAGAGTTATATATTCTCTATCGTCATAGCCAGAGGGGTTAAGAAGCTTGTTAAGGATTACATAAATTGATAGTAGTATCAAAAGGAGAACTTGACTTTCTTTCTTTTTTTAAAAATTTTTTTAGTTGAAGATGCACACAATATCTTTATTTATTTTTATGTGGTGCTGAGGATCGAACCCAGTGCTTCATGCATGCGAGGCAAGCGCTCTACCGCTGAGCTACAATCCCAGCCCGAACTTGACTTTCTTAATTCCCAATTCAGTGATCTCCCACCGGACTTGGCTGCCTTGCGGGGCAAAAACAAAAAACAAAACAAAACAAAAAAACAAAAAAACAAAAGCTCTTTTCACCCAGGGGGCATAGACTTCCAGAGAATTTGCTCCATGGTGATTACATTAACAATATGGCTGCAGTGGAGTTCCCCTAAATACCTTCTGCTGTGGCAGGTTTCAGTGAGTTGGTGACTCAGTTCTTCTGGGACCTCAGAATGACTTTCTTCTCTTCCTGCCTGCCCCTCACCCAAATTCCCCGCTTTCTATTTGCCCTTTTTAGTTTAGAGCTCTGACCTCTTTGAATTCTGACTCAGTATTCCATATTTGACCTGTCCCTTGAGTTAGGAGAATATTGTGGTACTTTCCTTTCCAATTTGGTACTAATATTTGCTGCCATAGAAACACTTTTGGATACAGACTGGAGTCTCCTGGCCTCAACTCTCTGCACTAGCTTCTAGGTGCTTGTAGGCCAAGTCAGAGGTAGGGAGCTAGCCAAAAATGGACTTTCCAAGCCTTTATAGAATGGGTGCACACAATAGTATTGAAAAGCACAGACTGTAGAACCACACTGCTTGGACTCATCCCAAATATGTGACTAACTAGCTGTGTAGCCTTGGGCAAGTTACTTAATATTTTTTTCTTTCCTTCCCATCATTTCTCTTTCCCTTTTTCTAAAGTTATTTTTGTTTCTTTTCCCTTCCTTCCTTCCTCCCTTTCTTTCTTTTGAGATGGGGTCTCACTCAAACTCCTAGGCTCAAGTGATTAATCCTCATGCCTCAGCCTCCAGAGTAACTGGGACTGTAGGTATAGAACACTGTGTCTGGCTAAGTTTCTGATTTCTGTACGTCAGTTTCCTCAAAAGTGAAGATAATAATTCTTGTCTCATAGGGTTGTTGTGAGGATTAAATGAGGTAATTCATATAAAGTGCTTATGACTGTAACTAGCATTTAATAATGCTATACAAATGTTATATATATAATTATTATTGGTATAATTGTTATATATAGATATAATGTTGATATAATTATTGGTAAAGTGAATGAATTATTTATTATTAATATATTGAAAAAACTTTTAGTTGTAGAAGGACACAATACTTTTATTTATTTATGTGTGGTGCTGAAGATTGAACCCAGTGCCTCACACATGCTAGGCAAGTTCCCTACCACTGAGCTACAACCCCAGTCCCATGATTTATTATTTATTATATCCAGCCCTCTGCTAGATAGGATGAATAAGAAAGAAAGCAGAAAGCTGTATTCTTTCTTTTCTTTCTTTCTTATTTATTTTTTATATGGGGAGATTTGGCTTAAGAGGCACTTGAAACCACTGAGCTACATTCCCAGCCCTTTTTTTTTTTATTTTGAGACAGGGTCTTACTAAGTGGCTTAGGGCTTCACTAAGGTGATAAAGCTGGCCTTGAACTTGGCAATCCTCCTGCCTCAGCTTCCTGGTCTCTGGGATTACAGGCATGAGCCACTGCACCTGGCTTAGGAAGCTGTGCTCCTGTCATTTACTGAGTGGCTTCTATGTGCTTTCACTGTAGAGGATATAAATAAATGAACAGAGGATACAGTTGCTGCATTCAAATATCTACTTAAATGCAGATTTAGGGTTAACACAATTAAAAACAGTTTGAGACAAATATATGCATAGATTGTCTATAGATTTTGATAAAGAAGGGATTTACTAGGACATTTACAAGGCCTTAAAGGAAGTGTACACTTGGGGTAAGTGGTCATTCTGGGTGGAAATGTGATGTGGCTTTTGTATATGGATATAAAATAGATGACCCTAGGTTAGTGCCCTCATGAAAGTGAATTTATCTGAAATAAAGGCAGGATTAAGGTGCTGATTCTATCAAAGGGAACTACAGAGATGCACATGGATACATATACTAAGTTGTTGGTATTTTTCAAGAATTATTTAGAGCCAATAGGCTTTTCTTAAATGGCAAACCTTCTGAAAAGGTCTGTGGGTTCATCCATAAAGAAAAATGAAAGTATGTCATTTGTAGGAAAATGGATTGAACTTGAGAGCATCATGTTAAGCAAAATAAGCCAAACTCATAAAGGCATGGGTCATATGTTTTCTCACATATGTGGAAGCTAAAGCAGAAAAAGGAAAAGGGAGTGGGGGGCATCTCATAAAAAATTAAAGGGAGACCAGTAGAATAGAGGAAGGCGACAAGGGGGAGGCAGGAGGGATGAGAAAGAGGAAATACTGGGGAAATATATTGACCAAATGACATTGTTATATCATGTGCATGTATGAATATATAACAGCAAATCCCACAATTATGCATAATTACAGTGCACCAATAAAATATGGAAAATTGTTTAAAGATTTTTTAAAGAGGTCTGTGGGGAAGACTGTACCTTGGTTTTTCCAGAATTGTGTGAATTAATTTTTATAAATCTGTTGTCTTTTACCCAGCACAGTGGCACATGCCTATAATCAACAGCTTGGGAGGCTGAGACTGGAGGGTTGCAAGTTTAAGGCCATCCTTAATAACTGAGTGAGGTCCTAAGCATCTTAGACTCTGCCTTAAAATAAACAAACAAATAAACAAATGAAAAGGGCTGGGGATGTGGCTCAGTAGTTAAGCACCCCTGGATTCAATCCTTAGTACCCAAAACAAAACAAAATAAAACAAAACAAAAACCAAAACCAAAATACCAAAACAAACCTGTTGTCTTTCTTGTCCAAGTAGGTATGTAAAAGGGTCCTTCCTTCATGCTTCCATATGAATGAAATTAAGAAATAGAACCACATACAAAGCAATAAAATAAAGACATTGTGTCCATCTACAACTAAAAAAATATAAAAAAAAAGAAATAGAGTTCATCAAGGACTCTGTTTAGGTCAACAGATTAGAAACAGCTTTTATCTCTTCCAATGGTTTTGCTATGAGATTAGGTATTTGGGAAAAGTTGGAGATGGGAGAAAGAATTCTCAGTGTGTGGCTGTGATAGGTAAAAGACTATGGCACTTTCTGGCAAGGGACCAGCTGTGACATTTGTGTCTTGAACCTGGAGACAAGGCCTTTTGAGTGATTTTCAAAGCACAGATTTGGCTGTGACTGATGACAGAGACTCCAGAGTTGTTGCTCCTTTCAGTGGACTTGTAGCATAAGGGAAGTGCTACTAGTATGGTGAATGGCTCTGTTTTTGCTTAGTAGAACTGTTTTGTCAGGGAGCTCCTGGGATTGGTGACTCCCTCAAATCCCAGTAACACTCTACCTCTGAGCTACATCCTCAGTCTTTTAAACTTTATTTGAGATAGGGTCTTACTAAGTTTCCCAGTCTGGTCTCAGGTTTGTGATCCTGTTGCCTCAGCCTTCCAAGTAGCTGGGATTACAGGGCGTGTGTCATCTCACCTATTGGGATTGGTGACTTTGAAGGCTGACATTTCTTCCAATACCTGGCAACACTTTTGCCTTGTGTTGCTAGATACTTTGTGTGTTCAGGGCATTGATCAAGACCAAATTAGAAGAGTTGAGATGTGAGCATTTGGTCATATAATACCAAGTATAACTGGGTGTGGTGGCTCATTCCTATAATCCCAACAGGAAGGCTTAGGCAGAAGGATTGCAAGTTTGAGGCCAACCTCAGCAATTTAGTGAGACCCTGTCAAAAACAAAAACAAAAAAAAAGAAAAGGTTTGGCTTAGTGGTACAGTGCCCTCAAGTTCAATCTCTAATACAAAAATAAAAATAAACAACAACAACAAAAAAAAAACATATAGGAGGGGGGAGAAGGCTCATCTATCAGGTTTGGTCAGCATTTCCTTCTCTCTCTTTAGTTCTGGCTTCCGCTAAATACCTGGGAAAAATCAAGTCTTAATTTTCTTTTCTCTATATTTTTTTGGTACTGGAGATTGAACCCAGCTGGGGCACTTAAACACTGAGCCACATTTCCAGCCCATTTTTACTTTTTATTTTGAGACAGAGTCTCATTAAGTTCCTTAGGGCCTTGCTAAATTGCTGAGACTGGCTGTAAACTTGCTATTCTCCTGTCTCAGCCTCCAGAGCTGCTGAGATTATAGCCATACTCCACCACGCCTGGCAAGTCTTATTTTTCTTGAGTTAAGTATGTTTAGATAGTTCCTGATCTTAGTTTTTTGGTCTAATCTGCCCCACCCCTGGCCTTTTTCATACTTCTTGTAATTTTTAACTGAGTTTGACTAATCTGTGGTATGGAGTTGGAGGGCAGGTGTCAAGGTAAACAGCCAATACGGTATCATTAGTTAAATTGTACAGGCTTTGCTATCTATAAGGGTTTAAAGTGAGCTGAACTCCTCTTTAAACATCATTGTAGATACTTGTGAGAGACTGACTAACCCATAGAAATTTCCTTAATGAAAACAAAAGTCATATGAGCACTTTGCCTTTGAATTTTCCATTTCCCGTACAAGAACGTATCAGCAATATTAGACATATGTAGATGTAGAAGAGAAAAGCCCCTATTTCCAGGTTTCTTATTCCCCTTGGTGCCTGGACCATGGTGAATCTAGCATATGCTTGGTGAGAACCTAACACCAGCCATTCTGTTTGAGGGTTACATTATACTTCTCTGCTTTGGGTACTTGAAGAGCTGTTCAAGGAGGGCCTGAAGTGGATCTAGGAAAATCTAGCCTAAATTGTCTTTCTCTCTGCCATAGCCTGGGCATTTTCCTAAGGTTGGGAGTTTGCCTCCTGGCCTTAGGCCATTTGCCAGAGGAAACCGATGACTAAAGGCTTCCTCCCTGCGACGTCAGCTTCTGGAACCTTTCCTGATGATTCCCTACCAGTCAAGTCTGCCTTATTTGGCTATTTTTCTCCCCCCTCAAATGGCCCCCTCACCTGAACTAGTCCCCTGTTCTCCTTCAGTACAGGGAACACCTTCTTCAAGTTTATGCAAGGCTACCTGCAATCTTTTCTTCTTTGTTAGAGCCCTAACATGGGGAGGAGTAGGGAAGGAGAGAGAAAGATGAGAGAACTCTGGAATGACTGTGATTGCCCCACCCTGCTTTCTTATCTTTTCTTATTCTCTTGACCCTGCATGGTCATCCCTCTCTAGCTTCTTACCTAGAATTCTGACAATCTAGGAGTGGTCTTGTTAGGCCTGAAAAGGCTCAGAGTGTAGGGGTTGGGTGGGGCTGGGGCTCTCAACATTCGAAACTATTCCTTTGGAGTAGGTGAAGATTTCTAGGTGGTAAGTCCAGTTTTTGGCATGTGCCTGTTGTATACATAGCATTCTCACTTGGATTTCCTGAGGGCCTAGATCAAGGGTCCTTATCCTAGCCTTGAGCTTAGGTTAGAAGACTTGAGCTTTTGACATTTCAAACTTGGAGCACTTGTCTGATATCTTTTTTAAAAAAAAAATTAGTGGAACTGGTACAGTGGAAAGAATAGTAAACTGAATCAGCATATCTGATTTTTGGTCTCTGCCTGTGTGACCTTGGACATATTTTTACAAACCTTAGTTTCCTTATCTATAAAATGGAGACACTATCTTTTTCTGACATTTTGATAATTTTTTTTCAGTCTTTAAGAGAGAGTTCTTGGAAACAGTGTAACAGCAGACAGTAGTGACTGTAGAAGTTGCCATTCCCCTCTTTAGAATGGCATCAAGGGTGTTATTTTCATCCCTGCTATCAATATGTAAGTGGCCCCATTTATTTCAGTGAGCTCTGCACTGAGCTACCACTGAGCTTGCTGTGGGGAGCCTGGCTTGGAGAAGCAACTGTTGACTGAGTGCCTTGGGTGGGGCCTTGGAGTTCAGCCTGCCGACTATAGTTGCTGGCTATTTTTGGTCATTGGTGACTCCAGGAAGAATACAAAACCCTTGGATTGGTCATTTTTCCATCAGGGAAGGGGAAGACCAAGAAACATACCAAAACTAAGTGTAAAAGAGATTTGACTTCCTCTACCCCCTCTCCCCTATAACATCCTTCTCCTTGAGGCTATGGAATTGCTTTAGGCTGAGTCTTAAATTGCTAAGCTCCCCCTCCCCTTCCTCTGTCTGAGTCACTGGTGTCTATGTTGCCTTTGGAAGAGGAAAGCTAGGTAATGTGGGTTTGGGTGGAGGAATTTCTCGCCAGTGAGTTTGCCACATGCCTAGTGCTTAGTGTTGGGTTTTCAACCAATCCTGCATTTTATGAATATGAGGTTAGAACTATAAATAAAAGGAGAGGGAATTCTGAATTTTCTGCTAGGATGATATGAATAAGCAAGTTCTTGGGGATGCTGTACCCTTGTCTGGATCTGTTTTTACCCTATCTTCCCCTCCTACATCTCTTCCTTCTCTTCTTCACTGTCATTTTGTCCAGTGCTTGCTTGTGAATCTGAGACCCCAGGCTGTCTATCAGCCACCTAGGAGGTGACCATGAACATGAACTTCACCTGCTCTGAGCCTCCTGGATGAAGGGCAAGATAGAAGTATTGGCACCTGTCTTCCTTCCTTTAGGAACAAGTTCCAAATGCAGTTTTAACAGAGAAGGCCTATTTGAACTGGGCAACGCTGTTGGAGCAAGTTTGTTTCCCAGCATTGAGCTGGTATGGCCTCTGGGTCATGAAGGAGCTTGCTTCTGTGAGCAGCTGCCTTATTGGCAGCTTCTTCTTCCTAGAGGCCTCATATGTATTGTTAAGGATGTCAGTTGCAGGTGGTAGATCAAAATAGTCTTAGTGAGATAGGGTAGGCAAGAAGAAGGAAGGAGGAAGGAGAAGGAATATGAAGTCAAATGGAAAAGTTTTTCTTTATTTTCATATCTCCCCTTTTTATAAAACCCAGCATGGCATATGACAATTTTTTGCTAATAGAGGGAGAAAATCACTCATAAACCCACCACTTTAACATAGGAATTATTATTTGTATTTCTAGTCACATCTTGTTTTTGTACCTTGGTTTTCCATGATAAAATCACAGTGTGCATAAAAAGTCCTAGTTCTTTCCCCTGATTAAACATATCACTAAAAGCTTAGATAAATGCTAGTTATTTATTTTTTTAAATTCTTTTAGTTGTAGATGGACACAATACCTTTAATTAATTAATTAGTTAATTAATTAACTTTTATGTGATGCTAAGAATTGAACCCAATGCCTCACAGGTGTTCGGCAAGTGCTCTACCACTGAGCTATAACCCCAGCCCAAATGCTGGTTTTTAAAAATTGAATATTTTAATGGCTTTATAAAATTTCATCTAATGACTATGCCAAATTCAGTTAACCGTTCCCTTTTTGGGGTCATTTAGATTACTCTCAGAGTTAGCAAGTTATGCAAACATAAGAAAATCTGAACCCTTTAGCCTGGCATGTAGGGCGGGCCCTTTGGTACCTGGCCCCATCCTCCCTCCCTCCCTCCCTTTCTAGGCTCAACTCCCACTTGTTCCCACACCCACACTATGCTGCAGTTTTGTGGGATCAGTGTTTTCCAAGTAAGCCATACCTGTGTCTCTTTTTTTAACTGTGGTAAAGCCATGCCTTTTTATTTCTTTCAGCTTGAAATTTTAGGTTCTTCCTCTTCACTTTCTCCACCTGTGCTTGAGATTTTCCTTTTTTTTTTTTATTCCTTGGCACTATGGATCAAATGCAGGGCCTTGCATATGCTATACACCCATTCTACCATTGAACTACATTCCCAAACCCTGGAAGCTTTCCTTAATACTCCTAAGTAATATTAATCACATCAACTCTTGTGTGCCCAGTGTACTTGGTAAGAACTTCTGTTATGATGTTTGTCAGGTGGTTTTGCAGCCATCTGACCTCCCAGACTTTCTCCTTTGGCAAACTTGTGGATTTGAAAGCTTCCAAATCCTCCTGCCTCAAGAGGGGGCCATTGCTAGGTGCAGATGGTTAGGGAAAGGTAAACCTTTGAAGACTGTTTCGTCAGTGATAGACACAGAGATGAGCAGCGGCCGCAATGTATGCATGGAATCCCACAGCATTGGATGAGCACCTGGTAGAATATAGGAGACACCACTCATAGAGGAAACATAGCACGAAGAAGGGGAGGGTACATTTGTACTTATAAGGAAGAGAGGCCTGAGTATAAGTACAGAGAAAGCCTAACTGGTCTCAATTTACCAGTGCAAAATTCTTTCATTTTCTCTCTCGTTTTTCTTTTGTGTGTGTTTTGACAGAGTCTTGCAGTATTGTCCATGCTGGCCCTAAATTCCTGGACCAAGTGATCCTCCTGTCTCAGCCTCCCAAGTAACTGGGATTATAGGCATGCACCACCACACCCAACTTTGCAAACTTCTTAAAACATTCCAGATCTTAGTTTCCCATTTGTGGAATGCAAAGGGTAATAGTACCCTATTTCTTTAGGTTATAGTGAGGATTCATTCAGAGTATTCATGCATCTGAATGTGCTCTGTGAGGTGTGAGACACAGAGGAATGAGTAGTAGGCCCAGAACTCCAGAAATTTTGTTCTAGTTGGTCTCTTAAAGTTTTGTCATATGTGTGTATCCCATCAAGACTTCTCTGAGCCACATATGCCAGATGTTAGTTTCTCTGATTCCCCTACATTGGAGCACAATGGCCTCAGTCTTTTTATTAGGAGGCATGTAAGGAGGTACCATCTCCCCACCCATCTGAGCAGCATAGCTCCAACTGGCCCCAGCGCAGCCCTACTAAGAATAGCAGAAGTGACTGGGGAGACAGGAAGTGGCAGAGAGGTACCACCTTATTCTTAGGCTTTTTTTTCTTTTATATTGCTGAGGATGAGACCCAGGGTCTCACAAATGCTAGGCAACTGCACTACCACTGAGCTACATCCCCTACACTTTCTTTTTTTTTTTTTTTTTTTTTTTGTGGTACTGGGGATTGAACTCAGGGGCACTCGACCACTGAGCCACATCCCCAGCCCTATTTTGTGTTTTATGTAGAGACAGGGTCTCACTGAGTTGCTTAGCGCCTTGCCATTGCTGAGGCTGGCTTTGAACTCGTGATTCTCCTGTCTCAGCCTCCCTAAGTGCTGGGAGTACAGGCTTGAGCCACCGCGCCCGGCCCCTACACTTTCTATTTGATTTTGAGACAGCATGTGGCTAAATTGCCCAGGCTGGCTTGGAACTTGTAGTCCTCCTGCCTCAGCTTCTTGAGTAACTGGGATTATAGGTGTGTACCACTGTGTCCAGTTTACTTAGCTCTTTAGCATCAAAGTAGTGGTACTAGAATAGAGGGTTTCCTAACATTCTTTACATGGAGGTAGAAGTATTTATAGAAGCTGCAATGAAACTGGAACCCAGTTCATTGAAACAATGAACCCAGCAGCTGTTCACTCCTGCTGTTGACACCACCATCACCACTATAACTGAGCCTCAGTTCTTCTGAGCCCAAGCCTGCCATGAAATCTTAGGACAGATCTTTAGGTCTGTCACTGACTGTACACCCTTCAGAGGTTTCCCATTCCACCTGTGTTGGACAAGTGGCTCACAGAGAACCAAAAGCTAAATTCAAGATCTTTGGGTGGAGATTTCTGATCTAGTGTTCTTTTTGTTTTCACTACATACTACCATGGATTCTTGTTGCTGTCTTAGACATTTGCGAACTCCTAGTCCACTCCAGGATTTTATGTTTTGTAAAAAAGCAAATTACTAGCCGGGCGTGGTGGCGCACGTCTGTAATCCCTGCACTTTGGGAGGCTGAGACAGGAGAATCACGAGTTCAAAGCCAGCCTCAGCAACGGCGAGGCGCTAAGCAACTCAGTGAGACCCTGTCTCTACGTAAAACACAAAAAATAGGGCTGGGGATGTGGCTCAGTGGTCCAGTGCCCCTGAGTTCAATCCCTGATACCAAAAAAAAAAAAAAAAAAAAGCAAATTACTTGAGCCTGTTGAAGACCTATTGGTTAACTATAAAACATAAGAAGGTAAAATGACTCATTCAAAGTGATATAGTAAGTCAGGAGCCAAAGCTGGTCTTGAAGCTGAGTGCCTCAGGAGAGTGTTCTGTCCATTTTATTAGCCTAGCCCACTAGAATAAGGACAAAAATAGTTTCTGTTCCACTATCCATTGTATCCCCATTACTTAACATAGTGCCTGGCATATAGTAGGTTCTCAACAAATATTTGTTGAATATGAATATATCTAATATTTGTTGAACAGATTCTTGTCAAGTTGGTATTGTCTTAGATTCCTTTAGCTAGGTTCGCCAGTGAGCCATACATATCCAGTGGTGTGCTTGAAACTACCTAATGTGAACCTATCTGGATTCTAGCAGAATGGAGCTAAGTAGTGGTAAGGAATGAGAAGGCATTGTCCCTCTTGTGCACCTTGGAGAGCCTGTTTATATGTGAGTTGCCAGCTTGTTCACAGCCAATTTCTACTCCCTTTTTCCATGCCTTCACACAATACAGTAGTGTTCATGCCAAGGGGGAATATTCAAACTAAAGCTTTTAGTGGATTCTAACAGGCAGCTATGCAAGCATTTCTGTCTGCCTTTGTGAAACAGCCCAGAGTTTGGCCGTAGAGTACATATTTGAGGCATTACCCAGTTTTTTTATGTTTTTGTTTGCACTTCTCATTATGGCATGGCCAGCAGGGCTGCCTTGTATAATCTAATCCTAAGAGATCTGTGCCCCTGAAGTTTAGGGATTGGGTTGGCCTCTGTGCTCAGGGATGAACAAAGCCAGTCATGGATCAGGAAGGATAACAGGGAAGTCCTGGAGATCATCAGGTTGGGGAACCCAGCAGCTGTTCACTCCTGCTGTTGGCACCACTATCACCACTACCACTGAGCCTGCCTGAAGGCCCAGAGCTACATATCTTTGCAGATTAGAACATGTTTTAGACAAGGTAGCCTTATTTTAGGGGCGATAGGAGAATTTTTTCCCTCTTACTCCAGAGGGAAGAGCATGGCCAGCATTTAGGAAGTATAGATTTAGGCTTACTAGGTAAGGCTTGATGCCCTAAAATAGAGATTCTGAAGGTTACCTTATTTTTAAAGCACTTTTTTTCTATCTCTCTTTACAGTGCTGAGCTAGACACTGTACAAAGAATGTTAACAGACAGGTGTTTGTTGGGGAAACTTAAATAAAGACAGACTTTATTTTGTATTAGTTTTTTCATTATGATATGAATATATATTTTTGTAATAAATGAAACACTACTGAAAAATATAAAGTCCTTGTCTTCTACCCTTGACTCTACTTTCCAGAGCAAACCACCATTAAACATTGATGTAAATGTAGGCTCTTTTGCAATGCATTTATACATATGTACTTTTAAACACATAAGTAATTCCAATCCATATTGTTCTGCAACTTGATTTTTTGCCTTAGCATGTGGTGGTCATTTTTTTTTTATCAAATCAGATTTTAAATTCTCTTTGGGCTCCTTAATAAGCAAATTAACAAGAAGAACACGTAACATCTGCACAGATAAAGGGCCCATCTTCTTCATTGAATGGAAAATAATGACATTGTAAGGGCTTGCTTTCTCGGGAGTGAAGGCTTTGTGAACAAGATGGAATTTGTGGAGCCTGCTGTTGGGATAAAGGATGCTCCCTTTTCGATGTTCAGTAGACCATAGTTCTAGGTATTGCTGTAATTTCACATGTGTCTAATTGATGGTGGAGTTTTTAATGGATAGGTAAGACACTTTCCTGTGAATAAAGTGGTCCTATCTCTGTTCTGTGGTTTTGCCAGTTTGGGGTCATTTGATTGCAGGTAATTCCTGACAGAGAATCCTGCTCATCAGACTTCTGGCTCCTGGAACTGTCTGAGGTGAAGGAAAGAAGCTGTGTGAATGTGTGTGTTTGAGTGTGTGTGTGTTGGTGATGGGCACACATTTTTCCAGTCTTCCCCAAAGAAGAGCAGTGGGAAGGTCTGTTATTAATCAGTGAAGCTGAATTAGAATCCCTCCTCCCCTCCTGCTGCATGCACAGCCGCGATCTTGTCCATGTGATAGAAAAGTGGAATTTTGCAGAGTGTTCATCTATAGCTGAGCCACCCAGTTGAATAGTTTAGGGAGATAGAGATTTGTGAAATTCATATAAACCTATGATATATTTTTAAAAAGAAAATATAGCATAAGTGACCACTGGTCCTGGTCTTAGAATCCTTGTTAGCTTGAGGATATTGATCATGTTGAAGGAGCCACGCCAGAAGAAGAGAAGCAGAATTACCAGAAATGCTGGCTTGCTTCTGTCTACTCATGCCCCACCCTTGTCTTGCCTTCTAAGTTCCCAGACTTCCATGGTGGGTGGAGCAGAGCTGCTTCTTTCCCTGCCTTTAATTCTGGAGCCTCTGCCACCAGAGGTTGACCCTGCCTGGGCTGGGCCTATAGGCCACTGTAGGCATTATTGCCTGCCTTCCCCTTCAGACAAACAGGAAGCTGCCTGCAGACTGAGTGATTGGAGCTTTTTGAATCCTTGTGGGGCAGGGAGAGCAAAGCTCTGCGATCAGCCTCTAGAAAGGGAAAGGGAATGATTATTTCAAAGATTTTTTTTTTTTTTTTTTTTTTTTGCCATTTAAGAAGACTTACGTCCTGTGTATCTCCAGGCACTTACTGTAAGCCAGACTTGTATGAAGATCTGTGTTTCCATACTTACTGGCTCCACAACCCTGGGGAAGCTCCTTAACCTCCCTGAGCCTCCCACTCCCACTGGTAAAGTGGGAATTGATAGTGCTAGCCTCAGAGTGGTAACAAATTTGGGTAAGGTAAAATTGGAAAGTCCTCAAATGTTTCCTCTGTAGAAAATCATGCATATAGGATTCTGATGCACAGAGTAGTTTAAATCATGTTTTAATAGCTTCTGTTGACAAAGGCAATAGAGTGTTTCAGTAGATGAAAGACTTTCAGCTCACTATTAAGAATGGTTATGATCCTTAAAAGGGCAAGCCTCAGTTATCAGGAAAAGTTCACGTCTGTGAAATAGTTCATTTATAGACCATTTGGGACCAATGAAGCATTGCCATATAATTGGCTCTCAACTATCCATAACAAACCTACTTATTCCAGCTACCTGTGGACTGCCTGCCCTAAGTCACGTGAGCTCAGGAAATACAAACTCCCTTGACTCTTCTTTTTTATATATATATATTTTTTAGTTGTATATGGACACAATGTCTTTATTTTATTGCTTTGTATGTGGTGCTGAGGATCGAACCCAGGGCCTCATGCATGCGAGGCAAGTGCTCTACCATTGAGCTACAATCCCAGCCCCCTTGACTCTTCTGATAGTCCAAATAAGATGTAATTATTGAAGGAACCCCCTTACATGTTGACTGGTATTGTTCTGTAATTATTTTTCAGTGTCTCTCTCTCTTTTTTTTTTACCTTTTGTCTGGACCAAAAAAAAAAAAAAATCCCCAGTACAAGTAGTGCTGATTCTCTATATTTGTAATATGCTTCATAGTGGTAAAGCCCTTTATAAACATTTTATTTTGAGGCAGGATCTTGCTAAGTTGCCCAGACTGGTCTCAAAATTGCTATCTTCGTGCCTCAACTTCCCATGTATCTGAGATTGTTGGAGTGTGTCACCATGCCTGGCTATAAAGCTCCCCTCCATTTACCACTATATTATATCACTTGATATTCATTAAGTCTCTCCTGTTGTCATATTAGGAATTATCCCCATTTCCCCATATGGGGAAACCAAGGCTCAAAGGGGTCGAGTGAAAATATTATTCAGCTAATGAGTAACACAGACAGGATTTAAACAGAAGGTAGAAGACTTTGATTTTGGACCATGTACAGGGTGGAGTATGGAAAGGGGAGAGAGGTATTTCATAAAACTTGGACTTAAGCTCTGGTGATGGTTAGGCCAGATTTCTGAGGCTAGCAAGGAAGGTTCATCTTTAAATGTTTGGCCCTTTCCCCATTCCAATAGCTGCTAACCTCCCTTTACCCTCCCTTCTAAAAGATCATGAGTCAAGAAAAATGATTAGAGAGAATTCTAGCCATTGGGGCTGTGTAGGGATGGCCACCTGTTACGTTGTTTGTGTTCTGCCAGCTTGGGGCCGGCCTAACTCTTGTTTTGCAGCTGGCTTCCTGTGTCACCCTCTTGCTAGTGTCAGACCACTGCCTTCAAGGCTAGTTGTACTTTCCACCTGGTTGAGCCAATAACTTGCTTGGCTTTGCTGTGCTCATAGACACATAGGAGTTACTTGTTAGCAAGCAAAACAATTTTTGGGGGGCTGCTTAGACTTCACTAATATAGGCTCCTATTTATACCTTGGCAGGAATATTAGCATTGATCTAGTTTCTTGTTGAGATGATGAGGTATTGGGGGAATCATTCAAGGGGCACTTTTTGGATTTGAAGGATTGTAGTTTAGTTTAGGCTCTGTGTCTAGCTTCCCTGGGCATTTTTGTGTGTGTGTGATGTTTCAACCTAGAGCCTTGTGAATGCTAAACATGTTCTCTACCACTGAGCTATACCCACAACCTATGCAAAGGGTTATTTTGGCTAATCTCTGAGGGCTAAGGGCTATTTTTTTTGGTGATAGTAGGGATTGAACCCAGGGGTGCTCTACCACTGTGCTATATCCACAACCCTTTCTATTTTGAAAGGTGGGGGCGGGGGCAGGTTCTTGCTAAGTTGTCCAGGCTGTGGTCAAAATCACTATCATCTTGTCTCAGCCTCCCAAGTCACAGGGATTGCAGGCATGCATCATGCCTGGCTCTGAGGGCCATTCTTATTCCAAAGTTCTGATTTATTAAACAATGTTACATTCTCCTAACAACAGGGGCATGTCTGCCCTCCCACAGGCAGGGGGATGGTTGGCACATATCTTTGAAATGGTCTCATTCTTTGGGAAAACTGAGTCAAATGGGCAACTGTATGAGTTCTAAGAGGTTGGGAGTGTTTAGCTGTATCTGACTTTTGAAGTCTTGAGAATGTTCAGGAGCATATCTGGGTGAAGGGGTAGGGAGGTGAGGGTAGCAGGAGTCAGTTTAGGTCTGATGTGGATGAGGAGGAAAGAGGTGCTCTGGAGAGATAGTTCTTAGGGAACCCACCAGAAATGGGTTATAGACTGACATCATAGAGTAGATGGTTTAGCAGTTCCTGGTCACAAGCAGTTGATAAGCCCTCAGGAATGTGACACCATCACATGGGAATGTGTCACTAGAGCACATGAAGGTTGTGGAGGCAGAAAGAGTAGCTCCTGCTTGTCACCATACTCTCTAAATAGGATGGGAGGTCCTTAATGTTGGGCTGTAGTGACCATATGTGGTAAATGGAAAAATACAGTTCTTAATGGCAGAGAGGACTGTCCTTTAGAGGAAGGAAAAGTAATAATGCTTGCTTGATATCAAAGCATGTAGGGTTAGGTTTGCTAGTGATGATACATTTTATTTTATTTGTGAACTTGATACAAATGTTATAGAAGGGAAAATTTGAACTCTTGATTGTAGTGACCCTAGAATGAAGTTGAAAAATTGTTAGATCTACCCTTGTTATAGTAGAAGGTTAAATTTTGCATGGAGCCAGCTAGGCTCCCTGTCTTCTGATCTAGTTTGGTTGGAGTGTGCCTGGGGAAGTCCAACTTGCCTGTGCAGTTGGTCTAGACCAGTGTGTGTAAGCACACATATGCCTGTTTGGTCTGAGTTAGGTCTGTGGACATCAGTATTTTCTAACAACTCCCCTACAGGATTCTTTTTTGTTGTTGTTGCTATACTAGGGATTGAACCAAAGGGCACTTTATAACTGATTTACACACCCAGCCCTTTTTATTTTTTGAGACAGGGTCTCACTACATTGCTTTGGGCCTTGCTAAGTTGCTGAGGCTGGCCTTCAATGTGTATTTCTTCTGCCTCAGCCTCCCAAGATGCTGGGGTTACAGGTATGTGCCACCACACCCAATTCCCCTAAGGGACTCTAACATTGGGCAAATGTTTATAATTATATCTCTAATGGGAGCTTTTCTTTCTTACCTGCAAGAAAACTGAACCTGAGAAAGGATTTGATCAGAGTCCTGTGCCCATACAGCATGGGTACAGCTGAGCTGAGCTGAGCTGAGCAGAGACTTTATTCAGGGCTTTTTCTACTCCGTAGCTGGAGATAAAGGTGGCTCGACAGCTCAGATGTGCATCCTTTAAACTTGGTCAGAGGGCCTGGAGGAGATAGTAGTTATTTCCCCCAACCTACAACAGCTGGAGGAAAGAGTAGGGTTCAAGGTAATGAACTAGACCTTAGGGAAATGAGTAGCCCTCTTTATGGGGCGAATACACTGTCTGGGCATGTGCAGACCAGTGATGGTGGGGGGAAGGATGGGAGATGAGTAATGCCGTGGGCACCAAGGCATTTACTTAGTGGGAACATTACAGGCAGTTTGTGAATAAGAGTCCAAGGACCTGATGACTTCACTTCTCAGCTCTCTATAGTGCTGAGCTGGGGCCCTGTCCTGTGTCCAAGGCAGAGTACTTGGGAACTGAGAACTGGTTGTTCTCTGCTTCCTGTTTCAGCTGGATGGCCTTTATACCTGACTAGGAAGTAGACCCAGCTAAAGGGCAGTTTTCCTAGGCCCCAGCCCCTGTTGTTCCTATACTTTCAGATTGTATCAAACTTTCCTTAATGCTGTGGCACCATGTCACAAAGTGGTCTTTGCTTTTTTTTTCACTGTTTTGTATATGACAACCTGATTAGAGAATAAGCTCCTTCTTTGGTAGAGCAGGGAGCTTTGTTCCCCTCCAGGGGCATGAGAAGGTGTTTAACCCATTATGTCACATTGTCTTATATATAAGGTTCCTATAAAAACTTAAATTGAGCAACTTATAGGTGTCCTATAAAATGCTATAGGTTTTATAGGTGTCCTATATATAGGATGATAGAATATAATGTGTTAATGTGGAGAATCAAGAAGATGACACGTTGGGTTTGTTTTCTCTCTCCAGCCTCCAAAATAAATTTTTTCTTTGGAGATAAAGGTGATTGGGAATTTTAGGGTAGATGTAGTTCATACCATTCTATGAGGTTTAAGAATTATATCTTTTTTCTACTAGCTGGGGAACCCCTTGAATTCAGGCTTTATTTTAATCTGTGTTCTCAATTTCTCATGAAATGTCCCCACATTTATCAGGAGCCCAATAGCTGCTGAACTGATTAAGGGCATTTCTACTCCTATGCCCTTCCTTGGGTCAGATTTGATTCTCTAGAGGACCTCTATCTCATGACTGAAAAATGTGGAACCTAATAAGGAAGAAAGGGCAGCATCTGAGGATTGCCTATGTGTGGCATTCCTTATATCCAGAAGCCCACAGTTCTTGGTGGTAGTTGACTTTTCAGGTGCACACACTTTTACATATATGTGTTTTTCTTTCCTTTTCCTATAGGAGTAACAAGTGGAGTGTGTTCCAGAGAGAGAGGTTAGAAGGTGGGCACTCCTGAATGGTTGTTTTTCCTCTCTAGTTCCTTGTGAGAGAAGTGCCAGACCATGAGCATCCTAGACCTAGCCAAGAGAAGAAAGGCCCGAACAAAGTGTTGGCAACTAATGCAGGTCTTTAGCCTTGGAACATTGTAGTTGGCATTATTTTTATTCTTTGCCTCTCCCTCCCGCTGCATTTGGCATCTCGAACTTGATTTCCTTTTATTCTTCAAACTTTTTCTGAGGGAATAGGATAGGAAGAGAAGCAAGCCATATGTGTCCCTTTGTTTCTTGATCCCTTAATAGGACAGCTGGGAGGAGTCCCCTTGCTTTTCTTTCTTCTCCTATGCATGCCACTTGCTCTCCAGGGTCAGGGGCTTAAGGCAGAGGCTAAGGAACTGGGAGAACAGCTTAGCCTAGTGCCTTCCAGGTATGTGAATGAGCTTTTGGGGAAGATGGTTGGTGGCATAAGCTTATTATCTATCTTCTCCCAATGCTTTTACAAAGGAAGGGAGTAGGCTACTGTGCAAGATTATCCACTATGTGGGCCAGTTACACTTGATTAACTTTCAGAGGAGACCTTTGTTTTCCATCTTCTTTGGAAATTAGAATTGAAGAGAGTTATTAATTCAAGTTTGAGACATTGCAGATAGTCAGTGGAGTTATAAGCCTACCAGTATTTGGTCTATCCTAGGAATTGGCAAATTTGCTTCTATAGGGCCTGTTTTTGTATGTATGGTAAGAAAAGATTTTACATTTTAAAAGTTATTGTTAAGGGAAAAAAAAGAACACAGCAAATTGGGAGTCCTAGGCAGGAGGATCAGGAGTTTGAGGTCAGCCTGAGCAACGAAGTGAAACCCTGTATCAAAATAAAATAAAGGGGGGAAAAAAGGATGGATGATGCAATCAGTGGTAGAGTACTTGCTGAGCATGTGCAAGGAGGCCCTGAGTTAAATCCCCAATACTGCCTCCTTCAAAAAAAAAGCAAGAAAGAAAAAAAGTAAGTTAAGAATATACGACAGAGGGCTAGGGCTATAGCCCTGTGGTAGAGTGCTTGTCTCACATGCATGGGGCACTGGGTTTGAGTCTCAGCACCATATAAATATTTAAAAAATAAAGAGATTGTATCCATCTACAACTAGGAATAGATTTTAAAAAAGAATATATAACAAAAACCATATGTGGCCCCCACACAGTGCCAAACCCTGGTAGACTATGCTTTGCACTTATCAATAATTGTATACCCATTTCTTTTGTTTAGGGCCTCATAAGTTAGCTTGAACTTAGCAATCCTGCCTCAGCCTCCCAAGTCACTATGACTACAGGTGTGCTACATATTTCTTTTTTATTTTTACTTATTTTAATTTTTATATTTTGAGATGGGGTCCCTTTATGTTACATAGGCTAGCCTTGAATTCGTGAGCTCAAGCAATCTTCCCACCTTGGCCTCCTAAGTAGCTGGGACTACAAGTGCCTGCCAACACACCCAGCTTATACCCATTTCTTATATTCTTGTGGCTCCTTTATACTCACCTCTTTCCTGAGCCAGGCATATTGAATGCCTTTGAATTTTGATTTATGATTGGATTGCTTGTCACAATTCTTAAATCCCTCCCATGTGGTTACTAACTAAGCCACTATTTCCTGGGGTACATTTGGGGTCATATTTACCTGAGGTTAAAATTAAAATTGTATCCTCCTTGGAGTAGAAAGTACGTGATAGATAAAGCTTTCCTCCAGCTCACTGTTCTTTTGTAAAATGTTGCTTTTCATCCCAGATGGCCCCAAATCTGATAAGTATGCAGCTGCTGTTGATAGTAATTAAGGAGATTTGAAAACACAAACACAAAAGTCCAAAGCTGTACTCAACAGGAGATTCCAGAACTGGGGCCAGCTTTTCCTTTTCCTTCCCCCACACTCCATCCCTGGCCTTGTTGAACCTCCTAAAATCAAACCTGGTTTTTTGAGAAGTGCTTCATTTGTGCTGTTGTGGAACTGTGCCTGAATAGAGGGAAACTTGGGTACTTTTGGAGGAAGATACTGTGATTCTTTGGAATTGTGGTAATACTACAGTATGGCTCTAGTGGTAAGCTTATCCATCCAGGGGAACATTTCCAGCTCTATCTGTAGTCCTTATTCCTGTTGCAGTAGGTTGGGTTCTGTGGATATATGTGGATATATATGTGGATATCTGTTATGTGGATATATGCCTGTTTGGGCACTCATACTATGTTGTGCCTTTGAGAATCTTTTGAGTGAAAGGAGGGTGGTATCAAGACTAGGTCACTTTTTGCAAAGGTCAGGATTGTAAAAGGATTTACTCCAGGTCTGCCCTGAATTGCCTTCTTGTCTTCCTGGTGCCATGCCTACCTTCCCATTTGTAGATGCCCACACAGCTGCAGGCTACTAGATCTGGGAGACATGACCACTGGTCTTCCTGACCAGGACTAATGCCCAGGGCACAAAGTGATGAGCAGCACTCATCAAGGCTGCTTCTCCTCTCCCCTTCTCTAATGCTCCCAAAGCCTTGCACCTGTACCCACAATATTGGAATAGATTGTGAATAATATGCAACGATGCTTCCACCCCTTAAGGACTGAAGCATATTTGCGAGTAGACAGTAAGTAAAGTTGGCTTAAATAATTTTCAGGTCCAATAAGTGACCATTCCAAGCAGAATTGTCTCACATTTTCCTGTGACTTTTGGGGGGCTGGTTTCTGCTCTAATTCTCTTTCATCATATTTTGCCCTGAGATTAGTGAGTTTTAAGACCCTGGTTAGGCTCTGCCTCTAATTTTTAAGTGTGCACTTGGGCTGCACTCACTCTGTACGATTTTTTTTTAAATAGATAGGAAACTGAAACAGTTAGTGATGCCCATGACTGATCTAGTTTGCAGTGAACTCCACCCGTGGTGCCTTCTGCTGCTGCCCTTGGGTGGAGGGGAAGAAAACAGTCTGAGAATCTTAATGGGTGTGTCTGCCTCTGTTAAAGAGGAACCCCAGTTCTGGGTAGTCTCAAAAGTCCCAGGATGAGGTAGTGGGGGAAAGGAGAAGAGATGTAAGAGACTCAGGGTAGAAAGTATGGTTATACTTGGAAGGTTGGAGGATGTATAGAAGAGAAAATGATTAGAACCCTTACTCAAGAGGGCAAAACAGTTTGTGAAATCAGAGGCCCCTGCCCCTTTGCAGAAGCCAGGCAGCCTTGGCTGGGGCCCACCCCAGTCCCTTGCTGTGCTGGTAACTTTCACTTCCTCTTTGTGTGAATGTGTGGTGGGAATAGTTGGGTGTGGGTGCAGGGGGATCTTATTCTGGTTGCCCCTTTAGTCCTCACTGTAGATGGACAGATTTTATTTATATATATATTTTTTGAAAGAGTGCTGTATTTGGCTTTCTCAGTTTGGGGAGGTCTCCTGTGAGGTCTGTGGGAGCTAGGGCAGGGCATGCTCATCAAGCAAAGTTGGGGCCTCAGTGGGGCTGTAGGAACAGAGTCAGCTGCTTACCTATATCTTGTATATTAGGTCACCTTTTCTGATTTTATTTGCCTGTGGCACACCTCTGCCCCATATCTGATAAGCTGGTGCCCAATACCAAATTGTCAAGGTGGTCTCTAATTTATTCTTTTCTGATAGATTTTGGGTGATCTTTAACTTTATGCCTTTTGGAGGGTTTTCAATTATGTTTCTCTGTTGCATTGGGAGGGTATGCATTGTGTTCCTTGCCCTGTATCCTTGTACATGCTGTCTCTCTATGCAGAACACCACAAACTCCCCTCTCCCATTAACCTTTTTCATTTGACAGTTTTATTTATCCTTCAGGACACGTCAGGTCTTTCTCTAGAAACTTAACTTCCTATCTGTCCTTGTCTCTTTACTTTCTCCATTACAGACTAGATGCCCCTTCATTTGTGTTTCCACGCTTGCTTCTGAATACCTCTGTTACTGTCTTTGCTGTATAGAATGGTAATACCCCATTCGTGTATATCTATATGTTGCCTCCTTCCAATAAATAATATTCTCACACACTCTTGTGTATGTTCTCTCTCACGTGCACACATACACACTAAAATCATCTCTAATTTGGTCCATATTGGGTGTCTGATAAGGGTGGTATACGGAACCAGTATCTGTATGTGTGTGTGTGTATTTGTGTCAGAGGTATAGGTCCTTTTTGAAACATCTGAGGTAAGTAAGAGCTAGCCTTATTTTCCTTTTCTAGTCCTACTAGAATTGTAAGTACATTTTTTAGGAGTTTCTTTAGAGTGTAGAATAATATATGTTGCTTGAGACTTTATGAAAGCTGCTGGGTAATCTCTGTATTCTTGTGGGGCCATTTTCCTGCTGCTTTCTGTACAAACTAGGCCAAAGTTGAGGGGTGATGGGAAGGAGGGTTCTTGCTCTACCCAAAGAACCGTTATGTGTATGTCGAGGGAGGGAACTGGGTGGGTTCATGCATCCTCACCTCAGCATTGGGGGGTGAGAAAATATATGTTTATGGTGGTAGGAGTGCTAAAACCCTGGTATTGTTGCTGGATAGGTTGAACACTTTTTTACTGGTCTCAGTAAATTGGTAGCTGAGTTTGTGGTTTGGAGGGCAAGATGTGGTTTTATCAACCTTAAACAAAGGCAGCTTTTAGAGAAGTTATCTCAAGCCCTTGTAGGGACCAAAAATTAATAAGCTGGATGCCATGTGTTCTGTTACCTTGCCAAACCCCTACTGCCTTTGTCCACCAAAGGGACTTTTGCAAAACAATCATAGATACACAGAACCCGAGGACATTATTTGGAGTCTCTAGACCTCTGCCTCCAGGAAGGCAGGCATGACAAAA
Organism: Xerus rutilus; assembly: GCA_028644305.1. Classification (NCBI taxonomy): domain Eukaryota; kingdom Metazoa; phylum Chordata; class Mammalia; order Rodentia; family Sciuridae; genus Xerus; species Xerus rutilus. The sequence goes on along the minus strand of CM053417.1, from coordinate 76,035,855 downwards.
ATGAAGACTGTGATCCAGTGGCTATAAAAAAAGACATTTGAGGAAAGTCAACCTCTAGCTAATCCCCTGGAGGTAGGGATTCTTGAAAGTCTGTATTTTCTTTAAAGTCTATTCAATAAAGCTTGTTCCTTGATGTGGACAAGAATTGGATTGGGCTGTAAGATTAGGTATGGGGAACTAGCAGGCTGAGAGAGACTAAGGCCATCCTGCTTAGGGATGGCCAGCCAAAATCCCTCTTATAAAGCAAGGACCATACCACACTAAAGGTATGCACTTAGGTGGTGCTGTGGAATGGTATCTGCCTTCTGACTTCTTACCCTGGATGAATGAGGAGGCCCTCCCTGAATACTCAGATGGAATGTTAAGTCACATTCTTTGCTATATTTACATGCTAAAAAGGAAAGACAAAGGGGAGCCAGGGAGTGAGCTGATTAGAAAGGAGTGAAGAAAGATTTAACAATGAGTGGGGCTGTGGTACTTCTTTACCACTCCTCCTTTGAGTTTGTTATCAGAGCTGCTCCTAAGGGTTTGAAGTCATTTTCTATTTCCAAGCGGCCAAAGCCACTCTATTACTATTAAATCAAGCTGCTTTAGCAGAAGTGCCAGTGCTAGCATCTAAAACCCATGTTTAGTGAGACTTTTGTGATCTTTTGGAGCCTTTCTAAAATATTAATTTTGTCTCTTTGCATCTCCTTGTTCATTAATCAAGGAAGAACACTGGCTTGTTGTGTCCAGTTCCCAAATGTAGGAGAAGTTGCTGTTTTGTGTTTTTTCCAGAGTGTTTGTTTTATAGAACTATTTTTGACCACCGTCTATCTGTAGGCATGGATCCTCTAATGTGGAAGTTATTCCTAGTGCTAAGTTACCCTTCTAAGGGTAGTAGCAGGCCCTTCTTATTCTCATCTGTGAAACTGGGAGATTTACTGCATATTATTCAGCCTGGTCAGGCAGACAACTCCAGCTCCCTCACTAGTCTACCAAAGCCTCCTCCAGGGAGGGGAAGTGTGGTAATGACATTATCTTTCCTCAGGCAGCCACGTGTTCTTTGAGAACAGGATGTGGGGAGGGCTGGGCCCCAGTCACAGGGTATGGGGGCGGGCGCGGGAAAGTAACTGGCAGCGTAGCCATGAAGGTTGGTGCCTGCCTCCTTGACAGAAGCTCAGTGGCATAAAGTGAGTGGGCTCAGATTGCTTACTGTACCAGGCCATGCCTTGTGACTCCTGCAGCCTATAGGCCATTTTGGAAAGGAGCTGTTGGAGTGTTGGGCCCCAGCAGACAATGGGGCTATTTTACTGCTCTTTCTCAGGGCCCTAGTTGGTTACCTCCCTCAGATGGCTCCTTAGCACACTGAGGTCATTTGCATGTTCAGTTTCCTTTTAGGCCCCAACATCTTCTTCTCCCTGCCCCCACTGCTTCTCCCGGGGACCTTTGGAGATGTGCTGGCTGGGGTGGGTAAAAGAGGATGTAGCTAGCTTCCTGTGTAAGGGAGGGTGGGGCGCCCGCCTTCCTGCCTGTCTGCCCACCCACCCAGCCGCCATTCACTCAGTGCTTGAGGAACTGCCTGAAGAGTTCATTTCAGAGTCACCAAAGGATGAGGGACATAGGGATGGGACTTTGCTCATGCCGGTCCCTCTTCACAGTGGGGATAGCTGGGCTCTATTTTTTTCCTGAGGTCAACAATGCTGAAAGAGCTTTCAAAGGCCAAATTAACTATTCTCATAATTACAGATAGGGAAACTGAGGGCCCAGAGAGCACTGTAATTCCCATGAGAAATCATTGGCAGGGCTAGTATGCATACAATTCTAGAAGGTCAGACCTGGAACTCTGCCTCTTTCCAAGTTGCTAGTCCAGTGGGTTGTAAACTATTCTGCTAAGCTGTCTGGTAAGCTGCAACCCTGTTCAACCAGAACAGCTTTGTTTTTATGTACTTCATATTTTGAAGTTTCATGTGATTTTCTGTTTGGCAGAGTGAGGAGGCAGGAAGCTGCTAAAAAAGTTGGAAACCACTGAGTAAGACCTACCAAGTACAGTTGGAGACAGTCGAACCTAGAGGGAATAAGGAGTATCCCACAGTTACTGGGACCAGACCCAGACCCAATCTCTGGGCCACCATTCTTGGGTGGTTGCTCCCAGGTAATAGTGTGACTGGATCCACCACAAAAAGGACTGCCCCCACCATATCCTGCCTTGTTCTTCTCACATCCCAGTGAGGACCCTTCTTGTAGGATCCCAAGAGAGAGCTGGAGGCCAGAGTCTAGTGCATTTCTTGGATAGAGTAAATGATAATAGGTAAGCCTTTGGAAGGATCCTCTGTAACATTAGATAAGATAAATTTAGAATGGCAAACAACAGTGTACTGGTAGTTAAGGAGACCTGGGTTCTAGTTTTATTTTCATATTTGAACAAGTTGCTTTTCACTTCAATGAGCCACTATTTCTCCCTTCGGTAAAATGGTGCCTGTCTGTGCCATGCCTTTCATACAGGGATGAATACAGTGACAATGCATGGGTGCAAGTGTCTTTTATCTGTAGAGCTGGGTGTGGTGGAGCACTCCTGCAATCCCAGTGATTTGGGAGGCTGAGGCAGGATGATAGCAAGTTTGAGGCCAGCCTGAGGAATTTAGCAAGACCTTGTTTCATATTTAAAAGGTGAGGAGGGCTGGGGATATAGCTCAAGGTAAAACTCCCTTGGGCTCAATCCCTAGTACCTAAATAAAAAAAATGTATAATCTGTAGAACACCACACACATGGAGATAAGATTATTATTGTATATAGATGGGCCAGAGGCTTGGACATTGAGGTTGCAGGAGAAAGGAACTAAAATTTATCAAATATCTACTGTGTTCCAGGTATTTTCCTATAAGTAAAGGAGGTAATGCCAACTTCACAACAATCCTATGAAATAGACATTACTACTTCCATTTTACTTGTAGGGAAAATGAGGCTTCAACTGGTCTAGAGACTTACAATGTCCCAGGGTCTCCCTTCAGAGCCCTGAGTCACTGTCAGATATTTACTAAGAAATCTTAAGAATGTGCAATGAGGGCTGGAGTTGTGGCTCAGTGGTAGAGCGCTTGCCGTGCATGCGTGAGGCACTGGGTTCTATCCTCAGCACCACATATAAATAATAAATGAATAAAATAAAGATCCATCAACAACTAAAAAAAATATTAAAAAAAAAGAATGTGCAATGATTTTTATTGGGACTTTCAGCCCACTCCCTGCCCCAGTCCAGCCTCTCACCTCTGGTGGTGATGGGGTTGTCTCTTTTTTTCTTCATGTCTCTGTCCTGGGGTTTTGATGCCCAGCTTCCTTGGTAGTACACCAGGCACCTTTAGCCTTTATCTGGTGGGGAAGCCCTTTGGGTCAACTGCCTTTTGGCTAACAAGAAAGGCCTGCTACTACCCTGGGAATGCTGGTAGGGAGATAGAACATTTTATTAGCTCGCCAAACAGATATGGTTCTTGGTCAAGATCATGTAGCTAGAAGATGGCATTTTGCTTCCCTTCTATAAAACTCAGTTTCCTCATTTGTAAAATAGGTTTAAGGATGCTTATCTTGTAAGTGTGGCATGCCTAGCATGACACTAATAAAAAATAACTCTCTGCAAAACCATGACTTGTACTGTTTGGCAATTCCCATGTTGTAAATACTACAACTAAGGCCAATTCAAGCTACCAACACAAAGTCCTTGATGAAGTGGGGAAGAGATGTGCATGATCAGCCCTACTGCAAGCTGGTTCCAATGTACCGTTGTTAGTCATGCTTATCTTACCTCCTTTTTGTCCAACTTGCTCATATCAGTATGCAAATGCAGCATCCTCTACCATGTCTCTCTTGTTCTCTGAGTTCCTAGATCATCCAGGAAAGGGAGAAAATCATTTAAGGTCTCTTTCTTGCCTGAAAGTTCTCCCACAAAAGAGTGAAAATGCAGTGTTTGAGAGACAGGCAGGAAGATCATGAGTATGAGGCCTACCTGGCAATGTGTAAGACTCTTGTCTAAGAAAAAAATAATAAGTAAAGAGGCTCAGATCTCAAGAGGCTCTAATTGGGTCCCTAATTACAGCATTTTGATCAATGTGTTTTGGCTGTTGAAGTATCTGCACCAGTTGTTTCCTCCCACTGTCTGGTTCTTAACTAGATGGGAGGATGATTGAAGACTCTGGACAACGGCCCAAAGGTTTGGCACACTTAGCTTTCTGACTGGAATTCTGAAGTCTCCTTCTCCTGTCTGCAGAGGCTGCTCTTCTGGGCTAACTTCAAGGTCACTTTAATGGGGATCTCTGGGCCAGAAAGCATTTTTGAGGAACAGACTTGTAGTCCTATACTCTCATCTCACTACCATCTGTATCAAGAGATCTTACTTTAAATTTCCAAGATGAGGCCAGGCTTGGTGTCACATGCCTATAAGCCCAGTGACTTGGGAGACTGAGGCAGTAATATCACAAGTTCTAGGTCAACCTTAGCAACACAGCAAGACCTTGTCTCAAAATATAAAAAGGACTAAGGATATAACCCAGTGGCAAAGTTCCCCTGGGTTTGATCCCCAGTACCACAAAAATAAAAAAATAAAATAAATAAACTTCTCAGATGCTAAGAATCACTTGGGACACTTGTCAAAATATGAATTCTCAAGCCTTCCCTCTGGGGTCTGTTTTGTTAAGCTTGGGGTAGGATCCAGGAATATGGATGTTTGACTAGCAACACAATGATTCTTACAATCAGTTAAGTTTGGGAAACACTGTAATAGAACTTCACAATACTTCTGCTAAGTTGGAATCATGATACCCATTTTACAAGTGTGGGGAACTGAGAGTTCACAGTTTGTTATTTATTGGTAGAGCTGGATCTTATACTCAGGTTTTCAGAATATAAAGCTATATACCTCCTAATACAAAGATATTACTTTAGTGCAGAATAGTGTCTGCAGTGGTAAATAGTGATGATTCTTGGTATGGAAGAGCAGGCATAATCCTTGCCCTACTTTACAATTAGGGAGACCAGAGTGCAAAGGGATTTGTAACAGGACTGACCATATCCTAGATCTTTTGTAGATGTGGGTTGTGTTCAACTCTGGAGAGCAATTTACCAATCGCTGCAGTTCTTTACTTGCTGTGTTTCCCTTTGATAGCCCATTAGAGGTTCAGAAAGCTATAATCTATGCCATGGGCTCCCAAATCTGGTTGGGTCTTGAAATTATCTGAGACACTTAACTTCTGATGCCTGGACCCTATTTCTAACCCAATAAATCAGAATCTCTATGGATAAGGCCAAGGAATCTGTGTTTTATAATCTTACTCTGGATAATTCTGATGAGCCATTCTAAAACCCAGTCTGTGATCTCTGGGATACCAACCAAGGGAATTTGAAGTCCTGGTGCATTGTGTTGAGGGATGAGGGCTTGTTGTGTACATTGCTGGGACATGACTGAAGAAAATGGACAGGCAGAGTCCAAAATAATGAAGGAAGATGAAGCAGCCTTTGAAAAGCATAAGGTAACATAGGTGCTCTGCTGTGTTTTGCTCCGCAAGTGACTCTGCTTCTTTATGGGGTGGGGGAGATCCCCATCCCTCCCAAGAGAGAAGCCATTTAAAATAACTTAGGGGTATGTGTGTGCATCTAACTGTTGTGCATGGTTTCACATTGTCTAAGCCAACTTGAAATGTAATTACAATGTAGAGTTTACCCCTAAAGGGAAAGAGTCCTTTATGCTAGAATGGCTCTTTGGAGGTTTTCTCAGGCAGCTCCTAGCCTTCTGTAGTCAAGTGAGTTTTTGTTTTAAATCATCTCTAACAGATAGGATATTTGTAACAAAATGGCTAAAAGAGGAGGGGTTAATCATCGCATTCTATTCATGATGTACCAAGTACTGTCATGTCTATTTTTAAGTTCAATTGTTCAATGACTCTGTTGTGAGATTGACATTATTAGACCCACTTTATAGATTAGGAACAACAACAAAGTTTTGTTGTTGTGTTCAAACAACAACAAACTCCAACAACAATCCCTAACCACAACAAACCCCAGATCTCAAGCATACTAGGCATATGCTCTACCATATCAGTCCTGGAAACTGAGTTTTAGAAAGAGAAACATCAAGGAGATCCCAAAGCCTTTTTCTATTATATCATACTTTGCCCCTGAAAGAGCTGAGGCCATTATTTCTGGGAAAAGGGCTTCAATTTGGTAGGTTTCCCAGGTACCAGTTCTGGGTATCAGTTCACCAGCAAGGTAAGTAGGAAGCCAACCTTAGCATAGTCTCTGGTTGAAAACAGCTTTAGTAAAATTTTTGTTGTTTCTTCTGGTACTGGGGATTAAACCAAGGCCTTGCATACGCCAGGCAGGGCTTCTACCTCTGAGCTTTTAATTTTTATTATGAGACACAGTATGATTAATTTGCTGAGGCTGACCTCAAACTTGTGGCCTTCTGCCTGAGCCTCCCAAGTAGCTGGGATTGTAGGCATGCACTGCTGTGCCTGGCTAAAAGAATTTTTTGACTAAACTGAGAAGCCACCCCCTGCCCCTGCATAGTTGACTGATTGTGGCTTCAATTATTTTAACACCCAGGGGCAGAAAACAGGGTAGCATTCCCATGAGCAATTGATGGAACCCAAGCTAGGTCTTGGATCAGCTCCAGTGTGCTTGAGAGATATATAATGCTGGAGGTTTCTGGGGTATGTTCCTGAGCAGGGGAAATAGAGCCCCCTTCTGGTGCCCTGAGCAGAGCTGTCATCTTCAGGCATCCAAAAATGGTCTGTGTCTCCAGTCTACCAATACTTCCTGTGAAACATGCAGGCAGGAAGCTGGGTCAAGCAGGAAACTGACGTGAGAGAGTAAAGCCCGGCTGGGTGTGGTCCCAGAGAACAGTTTTGCCTATTTGGAGACTTATTTTATTAACGATGGAGCTGCTTCCTTTTTATTTCAGCACCTTCAAAGTTTTATGTGAATTGAAAGAATCCATTCTTGGCTGCCCAGATAGAAACATTTTCCTCAAATTCACTGCCTCTTTCCTTCCATGTTGTTATAAAAGGCTTAGCCTCCCTAGAATGGGTGCTGGTGAATGTCTCAGCTTGAAAGTTAGGCCTGTCCTCTGTTGGAAACTAGACTTCTAAGCAGTGCCACTTAGAATATTTCATAGAAGCAAGGTGATCCAGCCTCTTCTACATAAGTCTCTCCAGATCTGCAGTAGTGTGCATGACTTGTCTACTGTGTTCTGAGAGCCAGCTTATTAAATAGGCTATTCAATGAAGAATCAGGTTTTCAATCCATGCCCTCATAATACCTATCAGCTGTGTGACCCTAAGCCAGTGCCTCCCCTTCTCTGGAGCTAAGTTTTCCCAGCAGTATTTTGCTAGCTTTGAGTCACATGATCTCTGAGGTCCCTTTCAGTTCTCAGTTTGGGATTCTGAAATGTTTATTGTCTTAGAAAACAGAGATGAGAAGTTCAGAAGGGAGAAGTCAAATTATAGGGTAAGTGGGTTAAATTCATGCAGAAGTATAAAGAGGAGGAATGGCTGTGCTAAGGACGTTGGTGGGGCAGCCCATGTACCTGGGAAGGAGATTTGAGATAAGGTGAGGCAGTTTGCTCCTAGGGGCTTATGTCTTGGCTGAGCTGTTTGTGATAGTGAGACCTGAAGTAAGGTATGGACAGTAAAGAGCTTGTTTCATTCTTATTACATATGGAGAGAAAAAATGGGGGCTTTACCTGGGCCTATAAGGTTGAGCAAAATATCAAGTAATTAAGGCTGGATTGATGAAGAAGTTGCAACATGCTAAGATGACATCACTGTTGCTTATTTTTTTTAGCCTTGTTCTCTGCCCTGAGCTTCCCTCTCATAGTGATAAGGTGGTTATGCTGTCATGGCTAAGATGGGTTAATACCTCACACATGGTAATTAGAAGATAACACTCAATCTCCAGTATGCTCTTGTCTCAGTTGGAATGGTTCTTGGGGAGCTTTTGGAGGTCAGGGCTGGGGCAAAGCAAATGAAAGAGTCCCTTGTCTCCCATACCTTCTGGAGCAGTTGCAGTGGTTAAAAACGAATGCTGACCCATTAATATATGTGTGTGGGTGGGTTTGGGTGGATTTTCTTTTCTAGAAATTACTGGGAAAAGGCACAGGCATAGGAAAGGTTAACCCCAGGCAGGTTTTGCCAGCTGTATTAAAGATCTGGAAATGGGCATGAAGAGGTCAGAGCGGATAACTGTACCAGGTACCAATTCCTGAGGGTTAGAAGAGGCTGAATTTCTGGAAAGTGAGTCATTGGAGGAGGAGAAGAAGATGCAGAGGGGGAGGTAAGGGGAAGGAGAAAGGAGGAAGACTAGGGGGAGGGGGAAGAGAAGGAGGAGAATGGCTCGTAAGCTAAAGATTTAGAGTGACTCTTATTTTCCCCTTATGGAAAACAGCTGTTTGAGGCAGTGCTGTTAAAAGAAACAAGGCAGACTAGGCCCCTACCCTGCCCTGCCTTGGCCCCCAGCACTGGCAGCAGGAAATGGTGGGTTCTGGAGCTAAAATAGTGGGGAGTGGCCTCTGGGCTGATGAAAGTGGTTTGGATGACATAGTGGTGACTACTCTTTGGCCAGGAAAGAGCCTGGATTTCTAGCATTGCCCTGGTAGGGCCTGTCCTTCCTCTAGCTTTTCCCCCCAAAATTATAATTGCTTTCTTCTTCACACTGGCAGTCCCACTGAAAGCCCAGAGGGGGTAGGCACTAGGGGAAAATGAGGAGATGGCAGGTGGGAGGTGAGGTCATTGATCTCTGACCCAACTGGACTGACTCATAATTTCTGCCCCAGTGAGGCAAGTGGACCTTCCCAAGTAGTGTTTCCCACATATACCCAGACTTCCTATGCCAGAGTGTTTGGGCCCGGGCCAAAATAGTTGCCAAGGCAGTGTCTGAAGACAGCAGTGAAATCAGCATGACTAGGGAGGTGGGTGGTGTTGTAGAAGGAGCTCCAGGAATGTCCAGATGACCCACCTCCACCAATTGCTGTCTGAGTAAATGTGGCTTTAGTGATGTTAAGTGAGACTGTGGGTGATATAGCTGGTATATAGTTGGCATTCAGTAAGTGTTCATTTCCATCCTCTGTCACCTGTATCTGTGCACTTTGTTTTTTTATCTATGAAGTAGGGCCAGTAATGCTGATAAGGCCCTCTGCCTAGGAATGCCATGTATTAGTCTAGATACTTGTGATTATTTGACTTGCTCTGTTTTCCCATTTGTTTCTCCCAAATTTCTGTCCAGGAAAGAGTCACGTTGTAGTTCAGTGACATTGGGAAGACCATTGCCAGAACCCCTCTGTCACCTAGCTGTTCCTGGCTATAGTGAAATAGAGTCCCTTATGTGAAGCTGGCCACGCACATATAATAAAGCATTTCAATTGCTCCTGCCAAGGCAGAGTTAGCATCTGACCTGATTATGTTTGTTTCTCAGGCCAGCCAATTAGGTACATGGGAGAGATCCCAGTTTGTTGAAGCCTTTGGATGGTGGACCACCAAGATGGGTTTGTTAGTGCTCAGAGACGAGTTTGGTGTGGGAAGTGTCTATGTTCAATTGTTCAATAAATAACAGGTTTATTGTTCTTGGACTAGAGGTGGGAGGGCCAGTGCGTGTGAAAGGATGACACCCCCCATAACATCCAGATATTTTTTTTGTTCCTTAAACCCTTCATGTTCCCAATAGACACAATTTTTAAACTCATACTGTGCCTAGATCCTCAGTCTTAGGCAGGGGTTTAGCTTTATTAGAGTTCTCTGCTGGGGACTATATCTTGAAATACTACTACTCCCAGGTTATCCCCCTACTCCTGCCAAGCCCAAGCACTGCCTGGGATGCTTCTGACAAATTCAGAGGCTTCATTTTCAGGTTTTTGCCTCCCAAACTAGACCACACTGTCAGTGAGAGAGCAGAGACCAGACCCAAAAGAAGGGAAGTGGGTACCCACAAATGTGAGTATCCATTGGGCCCTGTGTGGCAGTAGGTCTGTGCCTACAGCTCATCTTGTACATTTGGATCCCAGATTTATCTAAGAATAAATAGACCTTCTTTGATCAGAACTCCTAAACTACATCTCAATTTCAGGACCCAGTAATGTTATTACCCTTATTTATTTCCACCCAACTTCTTTTTTTTTGGGGGGGGGATACTGGGGATTGAACCCAGGGGCACTTAACCACTGAGCCACATCCTCAGCCCTTTTTTATATTTTATTAGAGACAAGGTCTCACTGAGTTTCTTAAGGCCTCACCAAGTTGCTGAGGCTGGCTTTGAACTTGCAATCCTCCTGCCTCCATCTCCTGAGCTGCTAGGATTACAGGTGTTTGCTACCGTGCCCAGCTTCCCACCCCACTTCTGACACACAAAGCAGGAGAACACAAATCCATGACCTTGTCCTTATGACTCACATTTTCTTCCAAGTTAAGTGGTGGCAAGATTGGGCATTCCATTGTTTGTTTTTCTGTTAAAACACGTCTCCACAATGAAGATCAGAAATCTCAGGCTTCAATCATTAGAGAAGCTCCACGGGAGTGGCAGAAACCCTGAGCAGGATTCAAGAGAAACTTGTTCTAGTTGGATTTCATCTGGACACCTTTAGATTTTAGGAGAGCCCTTGTTCCAGGTTGATACTCTGTCTAGGAGGGAGGAAGCATGATGAACAATGGCCTCTCTGGCATGCTTATTCCTAATGAATTTATTTAAGAAACCTTTCCTTAACAAATATCTTAATACCTACTAAGGGCTAGTACTAGGCCTCACCCTTTATTAGGAGTTTGAAGATGCTAGATTGACATGACCTTCAATTGACATGATTTGCAGAGATGCTGGCATACTTCCTTGAAAATTCTTTTCAATAGTTTGAACTAAAGGGTACTCCTAGGTTGTGAAATGTTTCCCTAGTTTTACCCCTCTCCCTAAGTTTTCTCCCCAGTCACTTTCTTCCAAAAATCAAAGTTTTGATTTTATTCCACTTTTCTCAGAACCTCTAGCCTAGCTGGCTGCTAATGACAGGATTAGGACCCAGCTTTCTAGTAAAGTCTTCAAGGCCTTCCATCTGTCTTCCCAGCTTCTCTGTTTACTCTTTATTGTGAAAGCCTCCTTCATCCTGGAATAAATCTACATACTTGCTTCTGAACAGGTCCCTGCCTTCATCAATATGTGCAATCATACATATTGGTTTCTCTACCTGGGATACTTGGGTACTCTTTCCTTTACTCTTACAGTCTCCCTTTTTTGAATAATTCAGCTTGTCTTTAGAGACTGGTGCAAATACCACTTTGAACTCTGATTACATTTCCACAAAAGTTTTCTCTATTCTTCTGCTTTGACACTTCTTAGAGCCTCCCTTGAACATTTTAGTTTTCTTGTTACTCATCAAGTACCTTGAGGGCAGGGAATTATTCTACATCTCTACTGCAAGCACAGTTTTCCTTAAACATTGTGTTCCATCAATATTGAGTAAATTGAAATAAATTTATAGGAGGAATTTTAACCTGAAATCCTTGAACCTCCATGGGGTCCATGGATAGAGTTTGAAGTGGGAAGGATCTATGAACTTGGATGGAGGAAAAATGTATACAGTTGGCACTCCATATATGTGGGTTCTCATACATAGATACAACCAACTGTGGATTGGAAATATTTGGGAAAAATTGAGTCTGTACTGAACATGTACAGACTTTTTCTTGTCATTCTTGCCTAAATAATATAGTATAACTATTACTGACATATCTTTTACATTGTATTAGGTGCTATACATAATCTAGAGATGATTTAAAGTACACAGGAGGATGTGCATAGGTTATATGCAAACACTGTGCCATTTTATGTAAGGGACTTAAGCAAATATCTGTGGGGGTCCTGGAACCTATCCCACATAGATATGGAGAAACTGTCTTTGTTTTCACTATTTTCACTAACCTCTAATCTGTAATTCATCTTCTTTTCCAATTAAGAATGTAGGGGAAAAATGCACCAGAAGTCACAGTCCCTACAATTTTGTCACCATTGAGAATCTAAAATAGTTTTATGCCACCATTTAGTTATTATAGATTTCTCAAAATAACATTTATACTCTGTGAATTTGAAATTATAATAGTAATAACTTACTAATAAGAATTGGTTCTAGGTAATTACTTAATAAGTAAGCATATATTGTTAAATTTTGATTATTTAGTATAATTGGCCTCCTTATGTTTACTTTATTTCATGCATTTACACATATTCTAAGAAGGGGTCCATAGACTTCACCACAATGGCAAGAATGATACATGACATGAAAAGGCCGAGATGTAAAATATTCTCATTTCTCTATGTATGTACTATGTTATGTCTATGTCTTATATTCCTCAGTTGCTATCTATTCATGTAGCCAACATTTTGTGAGTAACCACTGAGTCTTGGGTACTAGAGAGGTAATTCTAAGTTTTATACAAACCATAAGATGAGAATGAAGTCCAATCTACTAGAAAGCCCACTGTCTCCATTCCACTCTCTCCTGTTCCCTCTCTCATTGGTGTTTTGAGGACACCTTGACCCAGCTCAAGGTTGAGGCTAGATACAGCATGGTGCCCCAAAACTCCAGTTCACTGGGCCTTATTCCTTCTACTTTGTGAGGGTCCATTCTACTGGGGTCACTGGATTGGCAGGAAGTCTAGGGTAACACGAAGTCAAGGTGGCCAACCTTGCCTTACTCCCACGTGGTACTTACTTGTTCCTGCCTTCAGGGCCTTTCCTGTCCCATTGTCAATCCTGAAATAGATTTCCTCCCTGGATCCCTGGTGAGATTTATTTACAAAGTTGTTCCCCCAGCAGGTCCTGATCTTCATCAGAATTGTTTAACCAGCAAAATGGTTGCTGGCCCCCCTATTCCCTGCTACCAGACCCTTGTGCTCAGGAAAGGCTCAGAGGTTGAAAGACTATTAAGGCTTTATGTCTTACCCACTATATGGGACTTCACTTCTTTGAGAATATAGAGCTTTAGATTTAGTCTACCCCTCAGTAGTATAAGTAGTATCGCACCATCCTAGAAAATACAGATTAGATTTTTTTTTAATAATTTAAAGAAGGGAGAAAGCACCCAATAAGATCACTACTCAAAAAGTACTCCTGACTAACACTTGGAAACTATTCCAATCATTCATATGTGCATTTTACACCGTTGAACTCATGTATTATATGAAATCTTATTTATACTTAGTTAATATAGCTAAAGTATCTTCTCTGAGCATGAAATAGTCTTTGTAAAGATTTTATATGACTATATAATAAGCCATATCATGGCTGTCCCATATAGATTACTTACACAAAATGTCCAGTAATTTAAAAAATATATATTTGATTTCTTTTGATGAGTGACTTTCATACTTTGTAAGAGAAAATTACATATTGCTTTAAATCGGGAGATTTGCTCTTTGACCTTAATTCAAATTGTGTCTCTCCCACTTACTAGTAATGTGACTTCAGGCAAATATTTATTTCTTTATCCCCAATGTGGAGATATACTTTCTACTTCACAGGCTAATGTGGACTGATATGATATGAAGTGTCCAGTGAGTAGTAAGGCTTGATACATGAATGCTGCTGTGTATTGTTACTATCAGTACAACTACCATCACTACCAACCTTTCAGCCAAAGGAACAAATATTTAAGACCTAGCTTAGGGAATCTAAGCTTTGTAAACGTGGTGGCTATGTTTACTAGTGCTGATGAAATTGTGTGTGGCTATCTGTTATTTTGTTCTGGGCCTGTCCATTTGTCCCTTCCTTCACATGGCTGTGGTAGAACCTCTTTGTTGTCCACACCCACCTCTGCTGAGGCCTCCTTCCTCTTTTGTGCCTAGGGAGGCCAATGAAACATAAATACAGGAAGCATTAACAATGCAAGGCAGTATATAGAACCACATACGTCACCCACTGGAATGGTCCCTTGGAGATCACGTACTTTAACTAATTATCCCTGCCCCATTTCTGCCTTTGCACAGATAAGGGAAACTAAGGCCCAGGAAAGGGATAAGAATTATCTGAGGTTGTAGACTGAGTCAGTTACAGGATTGTAACTAAGTGTTTTTTATCCTGCCATTAACTTGCCTCTTCAGTTATCTAACAGTACCTTAGATAATCCAAATAGTAGCTCAGAGTTGAGAAGAGAATGCTGTGGGATGGGTTTGGCTGGTGTAAGTAGGGGAGACTTCCTAGAAGAAGTATAGTCAACACTTTCTTCTCTTGGTAGTAGGCTGATTTGCATTCTCATTTGCCCCCTGGTAAACACTGTTCTGTGTCTGTGTGTTTTTGTCTCCAATAACCTGGTTGGGAACAGGGTTGGGTTATAGCTTGTGTTAGTAGCCCCCCTCTCCCCACCAATATCTAAGTTACTCAGGTTCTTAGCATCCTAGTGCCTTCCTATGTAGTTGAACAAAGACACTTGTCCTAGTCTCTGCTGAGCACAGATTGAGTTGGCTAACCTGCCTTCTTTGATTTCATTCTAGATCAGCGTGCGTGTGACCACCATGGATGCCGAGCTGGAGTTTGCCATCCAGCCCAACACCACTGGCAAGCAGCTGTTTGACCAGGTAAGGGAGGGACTCATTGTTCCTTAACCACCTTTCCTTCTCCCAGTAGCTCTCATCACAATGTTGACTCTCCATACCTTTGTCTTTTGCCAGAGAACCTCTTTACCTACTTGATCTTCCTAGATAGGTCTAAACAAAGGCTGATCCCAGACTTAATAGAAAAGGAAGGCAAAATTTAAGTTTGGAAAACTGCACCCCCATGGCCCTAATTAATCCTGTCCTTGGTCCTGAACAAAAGAGAAGAGTGAAGGAGAGTATGATTCTGTGCTAGATGCTCTAAAAACAAAAGCACATGGAGCCTTCCTTTATGTTATGAAATATGTAAATGCTCTCTTCTTTATATTAATGATGAGATTCACAAGTTAAATAACTTACTTCTTACACACTGCTGGTGTCTGACTGGGATTTTAAACATTATTATTATTATTATTATTATCATCATCATCATTATTATTTGAGGCATTGAACCCAGTGGTGCTTAACCAATGAGCCAGCCGTTTTTTATTTTTATTTTTTGTTTTGAGACAGGGTCTCATTAGGCCTCATTATAGCCTCACAAAGTTGCTAAGGTTAGCCTCAAACCTGAAATACTCCTGCTTCACCCATCCTGCTGGGATTACAGGCATGTACCACCATGCCTGGCTGAATCCCACATTCTTTTATGGGGATTTGAAATCGTCCTTTTTGCCACTGCAACAATACAGCCTCTGTCACTTTTTTTTTATTATTTCTAGTAGAAGGAAATCAGCTTATTCTCCCTAAGGTAGTGAATTCTATGTATATTTCCTTTGTTTGTTTCTTCTTTTGTACTGGGGATTGATCCCAGGGGTACTTAACCACTGAGCCACATCCTCAGCCCTTTTTTATGTTTTATTTAGAGATAGGGTCTTGCTGAGTTGCTTAGGTCCTCAGTAAGTTCCTAAGGCTGTCTTTGAACTGGTGATCCTCCTGCCTCAGACTCCTGAATTGCTGGGATTACAGGCATGTGCCACCATTCCAGGCAATATTTCTTTTAAAGAAATGTTGAGATGTATGATAACACCAGGGGTTATAGATACTTTAGGAAGGTATTTTATCTGCTTTGGACATGCCATGGAGATAATTGCTTAGTCTCCATTGGTGAAGCACCTATTCCCATTTCTAACTCAGGGGATGTGCCTTCACTATGAATCACCTTTGTCAGACAGGATTATAATATAATATAATTATATATTATATTATATATAATATAATAGCTGGATATTTTAGCTTTTCACTGCTATGATCAAAATACCTGGCAAGAAAAATTTAGGGAATGGAAAGTTTATTTGAGTCTCACAGTTTCAGAGGTCTCACTCCATAGATGGCCAACTTCATTGTTCTTGGCCCAAGTGAGGTAGCACATCATAGGTGAAGTACTCAACAGAGGAAAGCTGCTAGGCTCATGGTGTGGTCAGAGATAGAGAAGGGTCCAGGGGCTGCAGGGAAGATGTATCCTTACAGAGCATAACACCAGGGACCTACATCTTCCAGCCATAGCCCACCTACCTACAGTTAGCACCCAGTCAGTTCAAACTAAGATAGATTAATTTTCGATTACAGCTTTCACAGTTCAATCATTTTATTTCTAAATATTCCTTCAGAAATACAGGAGCTTTGGGGGACACCTCATGTCCAACCATAACACCAGGTAAGAGCTACAGAATCCTGTGGCATTCCAAGACTCCCTAGGAGCCAAGGGAATGTGTCATCTATGGCCGAACTTCTAGGAGCAAAAGTTGGACTCCCATTTCCAGAGGCTGGGACCCCACTAAATGGACCATTATCCCGTTTTCCAATGGCCTGTAATGGGATAGGGTTTGACTTTTTGTCCATTATCACCTTGGTAGAATCTCTAGGTTTTCTTGCTTTCTTTTTTTTCTTGCTCTCTGGGTCCCTCTACTGTATGAGAAATTCCCCAGGGTCAGAGTGAGGGGAAGGAAGAAAGAACAGGGTCATGTTCAAGTGGGCTAATTCTATTCTTGTAAATAAACCTTCTGGTACAAGGAAAGACAATGGGAGAATAGAGATGAGAGTGGGATGGGGCTTTTTTCCGTGCAGGTCACTATATAAGAAGGAAGGAGGGGATGACTAGAATTATGAGGACAGCTGTGGCGTGTCTTCTGAGTCCCTGATATCATGTCAAGTGGGAAAATTATTGACTGTGGCTAATAAAGATGAGAGTTAACATTTTCCCAGGGATTATTGTATGTTGGGTACTGTGACAAGCATTTGACTATCACAAAGCCCTCTGAGTGGGGGGATTAATATTGATACCATTTTACAGATGAGGAAATAGAATTCTCATTTTCTTAGTTAGACCTTCAGAAAATGCTGGAAAATTTCTGGATTGGCATCCTCATTTTTTTGAAAAAATGTCTTATATTTGCCTCATTAGTGTTTTGTGAAGTTACAAAATAGTGTATTATTATTTATATCTCTCATGCTACCCTCAAAACCAGTTATAGTCACATAAAATTAAAAATGAAAAAATTAGAAGGGAAGAGAATGACAATAATAAAATAGGAAAATAGGAAAAGAAAATGCTATGTATAACATCTAGTATGTAATGAAGATGTAATAAATGATAGCTCCCTTTCCAATGCTGTAATGCTTCTTGTCTCGTTCATGAGATACAGTTGGGAAATAGGCTTTATGATCCTCAGAATATCTAACTTTGGATTTAGTTGGAACTTGCTTGTCTCTAGAGTTGTTTTATGTTTTTGTTTTGAATGGTGTAGGGTAATCATTGATATTTAATTTGTAAAAATACAAATTAGTCTGAGGAATTTTTAAACACATGCATTTACTACAATTAAAGTAATGTGCTGACATTCACATAGCTCACAAGTGATTACAGTGCTAGTCTGGAATGACTGAATGCATTTTGATTATTTTAAGGTTTTGCATTCTCCCTTTGCATGCAGGTTTTACATTGGAGAGCTTTTAAAGGGATAGCTTGGTGAAGTCAAAGAGCACTGAATGGAAAGTGAGCACTTGAGCTCTAGGGCTGCTCTTACAATAACTCCCTGTGATACTTTATACAAATCTTTTCCCTCTTTGGGCCTCACTTTCCCCAGCTCTACATTGTCTTATGGGTCTCTCAAATCAGATTTTCTCCCCCAAATTTATCTTTGACATTTATGTATTCCATATCTCTTTTTCTTCAATTTCTATTTCCACTGTTTGGATTTCAGGCAGCCCTTTTCTGTAAGAGGAAGGGAAATACCTCATTTGAGTATGATTAGCTATTGGCATATGCAGGGGTTGAGGGAAGGCAGCTGGCAGTGGGACATCTCTTCTCAGATAGGTCTCTAACTGTCTCTAAGACAAAAGGGAGGAGGTGTCCATAGACTACACAGGCTGTTGGGCCCTTTGTTTTGGACATCAATATCATTATGTGCAACAGCTATAGAGAGGAGGGTATAAGTCAGGGTAGATTTTGTGGTTCAGCTGGGAGCCCGAGGCTCCTTTACCCTCTACCTAGACTCCTTTCCAGAGCCTGATTCTACTCACTCTCACTCCCAAGCTAAATGACGCCATCCCCTGCCCTCAACACTGGGGGCTTTGTCTGTTTGCATTGGAGGGGGATGGCTGCGGAGGGTGAGGAAGGCATGATTTAGAGCCTGTGGCAGAAAAATTCTTGAACAAAGAGGTTCATTAACTTCTAAAAGCCACAAGGCATGGTAATTAATTCTTTGTGAGTGTTGGTTTGGTACTGTGGGTGTGGTTCTGAAGGAAACTCTGATGGTAGGGAGCCCTGGCCAGATTGGTGTACTAGTTTTGAAAGCTACTCCTTCCCCAACAGAGCCCTTGAAAGTATTTCATAATGGTTGAAAAAAGAAGAGAGTGGAAACCAGAAGTTTGTGACTTGTCATCCAGAAGACCAGTGTTTGTCTTGTAAAGTATCATTTGTTGAACATCTACTGAGTTATCTGTGGCCAGGTGTTCTAAATTAATTAATTTTAATTGGCAAATAAAAAAATATGCATTTTTTCATGTACAACCTGATGTTTTGAAATATGTAGAATGGCATTTGAGCTGAGTATGTGACCAAAGGAAATGAAATCATTTTGTCAAATAGATATCTGCACTCCCATGTTTACTTCAACCTTATTCACAATAGCTAAGATATGGAATCAACCTAAATGTCTGTCAACTGATGAATGGATAAGGAAATTATCAGGGTATATATACATACACACACAATGGAATACTATTCAGCCATAAAAAGAAGGAAATCCTGCCATTTACAACAACATGCATAAACCTCGAGGACATTATGTTGAGTGAAATAGGCCAGACAGGGAAAAGATAAATACTACATAATCTCACTCATATATGGAATCTAAAAAGTTGATCTCACATAACTAGAGGGTAGAATGGTGGTTACAAGGGCTTGGGACAGTTAGGAGGTAGAGGTTGGGGTTATGTTGGTCAAAGGATATACAATTTCAGTCAGATAAGAGAAATAAGTTTAAGCAATCTGTTGTACAAAATGGTGACTGTAGTTAATAACAATATGTTTTATCCTTGAAAATTGCTAGAAGTAGATTTGAAGTGTTCTCACCGTATAAAATAAGTATTTTAATTAATGGATATGGCTGGGCACATTACTCTTCATAATGATGTGCCTCTAAGAGGTGAAATAACATACCCTAGGGTCATGAGGTCAGTAAGTTGTGATATGGAGTTTCCAATACAGCTCCGATTGAACAATTATACTTTCCCACCAAGGCACTATTCAGCTTGGGGTGAATGAGACTGTTTTAGCTTGGAAAAGAGAAAAGATGTGTTGTTTGTCCTCAGGTCTCTGAGGGGCCATTGTAGGAAGGAGGGGGCAGTCACTTTCTCTGAGGTCAGAAGGGGCAGAGCTAGGACCACATAGGTGAAGAACACAGGGAAAAAGATTTAAAATCCAGACAAGAAATTGAACATCTGGCCAAAGAACATAAGAACAGGAACACTGGGGTCTGTATTCGTAGGCAGTTAGAGGACGGGAGCTCTTCCCTCTAACTTAAGGTATAAGGGAGGAAGTCCATTTTGCCTGACTCTTAAGACCCATCATTCAAGAGGTCCTTGTGGCAGAGCCAGGACCTGAGAGGAAGTAGCTTTATTCCTTAAGAGGAATTGACAAAAGCTTTGGGGCCATCCTGGAACCCAGAAGTCATCTGGCTGATGACCAGAGAGGAAGCAGACTGTAAAGGAAGCACCCTCCTTGGCACCAGTGATAAATAACAGGCAACAAAGGGAAGCCATAGCTTAAGGAGTCTCAGAGCCTGGTAGGAAAAGGAAGTGGGGCCCAGTTCCTCCCATTTACTTCTGTTTCTTCTTGTGAGTGTGCTCACTGCCAGGGAAGAGAAAGAATACAAATTCTCTCACATGCCCCAACCTCGAAAGGCTGAGATTCTTCAAAAGACTTGGATTACCTAAGTGCCACTAGGGGGCAGTGCCACCACTGTGAGTTCTATTTTTGAGACCCTTTTGCTTGTCTGCTCCCCATCCAGCATCTGTCATTACTAGCCCTCTCCCTTTATGGTCTTTGAGCTCTAGGAGAGGGGTGAAATCTCAGAGCATCCATTCATCTATTCATTAACTCATCCAGTATTGACTGAAGGTTTACTGCGTCTCAAGAAAAATCCCTAAACCTAGTAAACACCATCTCTGCTCTTAGGGGATTGGAGTTATTTACCTATGGAGGCATAGATAAACACATGTATTTCTCTTTCCACAAAGACTGAAACACCTGTGAGGCTCAGGTTACATGAAGCGGTATATACAGCATAAGATTTGGAGTCAATCCGGATTCAAATTCTGTCCTCCTGCTTAGCTGTGTGACCTTGGGTGGTTTGTTTAACCTCTCAGGACTTTCCTCAATAAAATAGTAATCACATTAAAATCTCAGAATTTTTATGATTTAATCCTGAATTAAGTAAAGGACTTGGCGCATAGCAGGCATTCTAAGATGTGTTGTTCTTATTAAGTGCTAGATAAGTAGTTGGGAATTGTGCTGGGAGTTCAGATGAGGGAGCCATGAAATCATGGAGATTTTCTAGCTCTGGAAAGTACTTAGACTTGATAACTTTGCATTGAGAATAGCGACCCTTTTCTTCTATTTTTTATTTTATAAAATGATTAACATCTGTTATATGGTACTAGTATCCCCATCTTACAGATGAGGGACTGAGGCTTTGAGAGGGGAAAATATTTATTTAAGGTTACATAGCTGTACGAAGTGGTATAGCTAAGGCTTGAACCAGAGCAGATAGCATTTCCACTTTTCCCAGTATCTCAGCTATGTCCTCTGTGATTCCCCCCATCACCCTGCCACCACCATCTGCTCCTAAAACTTAAAACCATAGCCAAGTGTGTTCTCTGCTGTAGAGCAGGAGCTCAGTAGAGCACAGGCAGTGTGGAGTAGAAGAAACAGCAGTGGTGGTAGCCCCTCTTGGAGCTTTCCAGTTGTGCATTGATTTGCTTTCAGGTGGGCAGCTGACGCAGCTGCTGCCAAGTCTATTAATGGGATCTCAGTGGGCCTCAGGTGTTTGGGCATTGACGCAGTTTTGCACATAATTTCTCACAGTTTTTCTCTTAAGGCTCTAGCCTTGCTTCCTGATCCTGCTCTGGGCTTCTGAAGTGGCTGAGACGTCATCACTGGTTTGTTTACTCAGATGCATGCGGGGTACAAAGAAGGAGGCTCCGGAACTGACCTGATATGTCCTCCCATAGGCTTCAGATGTACACAGCCTCCAAATGCACAAGAGATTTAAGGGTGAAGGGGATGTTCTTTCTTACATCCAGAAGCTCCTGGTAATTAAGGATTTTCTCAGAGGCATGTCTCTTCCACTTCCTGGGACTTCAGTTTTCTAGTTTATGCTGCTTGAACCCTATCACTCTTCACAGTCAGTTTTAGGGATTTGTTTTGTGGGGCTGAACAGAATCCATAGCCTCCAGTTTCTTAAAAACAGACATCCTAATCCCTCTAGGTGTATGCGGCAGATTCTAGGAGGTGCATAAAGCTATGGGATAAATGTGACTTAGTACGTATCTGGGAGCATTCATTTTACTTAGAATAATTTAAAAATCAATATTTAAGGAGTAGGATATAAAATTTGGACAAATGAAAAGGCTAACCCTAAAGCTCCAAAGAAATTCTGGCTAGCTTGCTTCTGCTGCCATGTATACCTAATTAGAATAAATAAATTTAAAAAAAACCTAAAATTAGAGTTAAGAGGAAAAGATAAATTGGTAATTCAACCACTTGTTTCTAATGGATTCACCATTTGCTTCCATGGAACATAAAGCTAAAAAAAAAATTATGGCTGGCTTGCAACCATCTCTCCTTTCTAACCTTCCCACCCCATGAACCACACTCCCCACCCTGGCCCTGGGTATATACATTGCTTGTTTTTTGCTGCTTAAAGATTTCTCCCATGGCAAGTTTGAGAAATACTGGCTCAGGTCAGATGAACTGTCTGTCTGGAGTCAAAAGGGAACCAAGAAAGATTTTTGCCCCCCTCAGGGATGGAGCCATTTCTGAGTAGAATGATAAAGACTTGAGTAACTAGATCTGCAGAGATTATTCCTGGAACCAGGAGTTAGATGCTTCTCTTTCACTTGAAAATGAGGTCCCCCCCTCCCTTTTGGAGTGGAGGTCTCAGCTGGTAGCAAAGCTGTAAATGAGCAAAGCTTGGCCCTACCTCTATGTCCTGGGAATTGGAAATGATGCCAAGAGTTGCTTGATCAAATGGTTCTCACCACTGCATGCACCTTAATTGGAGATTTCCTTATGGGCCTGTGGTTGGGGTTGTCTGGTTTGTCCTTTGTTCTTTTTCAGTCTCAATTCTGACTTCATATTTCCTTCTCCCCATATCCTTACTGCCTTTGCAACTTCATTACTGACTGAGAGACACTTCTCATATTTCTAAGCCCTAGAGCCTGAGGAAATGGAAAATTGATATGTTTCTGATTTCTTGTGTTCTCAAAGGAAGAGACAGTGCGGAGAGAGATCAAAATGCCCCCACTTATCCTGAAATATTTCTTTAGATGTTGCTTTAAACATTACTTTGTCTAACTTTTCAGAATTGCTCTGGATCTCAGAACTACTTGGGTGCCCATGATCCTCTTCCTCTCATTACATCCCTACCCATCCCACTAGTAAAACAGACAGTGTGGTACAAAATGGGGCTAAGGAACTCAAAATGGGGCTAAGGACTTTCAAGACTGGCTATATAATCTGTTCCTGCCTTACTTACTTTCAGTCCTGGGGTCTCTGAGCCTCTGCAACTGGCCTATTGGTAAGTGGCAAAGACCAGTTACTGCTCTACTAGTTATTTTTGTTTGTTTGTTTGTTTGTTTTTTGGTACCAGGGATTGAACTCACGGGTACTCAACCACTGAGCCATTCCCCAGCCCATTTTTATATTTTATTTAGAGGTAAGGTCTCACTGAGTTGCTTAGCACCTCACTGTTGCTGAGGCTGACTTTGAACTCACAATCCTCCTTTCTCAGCCTCCAGAGCCACTGGGATTACAGTAGTATGCCACCGCGCCCAGCTGCTCTACTAGTTCTGTTTTCTCCACTCCTCCATGACCTAGCATCCTTAGCTTTAATGCTCCATCCTATGTTTAGCATCATCAGTGTATCTTTCTCTCTCTTGGGACTAGATTATTTATCAGAACTTGTTCCTTGCCCCCACTAGTATCCAGACACACTATTCATCTGCAGTCCTGTGGAAAATCAGTAGGACTGTTAATTGGACCCATTCTTACATCTGGGATAAGAAATGCTTTAAATTCTTTTCTGCCAGGCATGGTGTGCAGGCCTATAATCCCAGCAACTCAGGAGGTTGAGACAACAAGATCCCACATTTGAGGCCAGCCTCAGCAACTTAGTGAGACCCTGTCTCAGAAAAAAAAAATCAATAGACTGGGAGTGTAGCTCAGTGGTAAAGTGCTCTGGGGTTCAATCCCCAGTAATACATCCCCTAATTTTTTTTCCCGTTCATACCCATGTTTTCCATCCTCTGCAAAAAAGCCAGTTCACATTTCAACATAAACATTCATATTTGTCCATCTAAAACTTGCTAATAGTCATCTATTGACTTAAAGTAAGAGATTTAACTAGACTTGAGTCCTGGAAACCTTTTGATTTTTCCTTCCCCCACCTCATGTATCTTTTCTTTCTTTCTATCATTCATATTCTCTCTCTCTCTCTTTCCTTTTTTGTGGTACTGAGGATTGAACCATTGAACCCAGAACTACATATATGACAGGCAAGCATACCACTCATCTATATACCTAGCCCATTTTATCTATTTATTTATTTAATTATTATTTTTTTTAGCTGTTGATGGACCTTTATTTTATTCACTTATATATATGTGGTGCTAAGAATTAAACCCAGGGCCTCACACATGCAAGCAAGGCAAGCTTTCCACCACTGAGCTACAACCCCAGCCCAGCCCATTTTATTTTTTTTTTATTTTTTATTTTTTTAATATTTATTTTTTTAGTTGTAGGTGGAAAGAATATATTTATTTTATTTTTATGTGGTGCTGAGGATCGAACCCAGTGCCTCACGCATGCTAGGCGAGCACGCTACCACTGCGCCATAACCCCAGCCCCCAGCCCATTTTATTTTGAGACACGGCTTCACTAAGTTTCCCAGGCTTGCTTTCAACTTGTGATCCTTCTGAGTAGCTGGGATTACAGGCATGCACTACTACACATGGCCCCATTCATCATTTTTAAACATGTTCCTAATTATTCAAGTCAGCAAGAGGTAGGTGGCAAAAGGGATTCATTTTTTAACAGTTTGTAATATTGTAACCTAATTACTAGAATAATAGAACTAGAGAAAAATGTGATTTCAGACACACCTTTAAATTGGGTAGATGGGGAAGCTCAGGCTCAGAGAAGGAAATATACTGCCTTAAGATCACAAAGCAAATTGGAGACAGAAGTGAGACTTTTGTTCACGTTTCCTGATATCTGACATCAAGTATGAAAGGAAAGTATAACATGATAAACAACAAAGGTTGATACTTTGGGGACATGACTTCTCCTCAAAGTGGTTGTTGACTGGGCCTAGTGGGAAATCCAGAAAGCATATCTAGATGCAAAGGTAGTCAAAGTTCATTATCTGGATGGGATGTTTGAGTCAAAATAGAGACATGGCAATGACATGAGAACCCCAGGAGTCCTAAGCTCCTATAAGTTCTTGGCCTTAGGAGATAGCATACTAGAGAAAAAGGGTACAGTCTTTGGAGTCAGACATATTAGTGTTATGTGCCTTTATGATATTAGGCAAATTTCCCCTCGCTTTAATTTTTTCATCTATAAAATGGGGTAATAGCTATGTCACAGGATCATTTTATGTTCAGTGCCTGGCATATAATCGCTCATACTTTGGGGCCTCTGAAGGTTCTAGACTGTAAGCATTGGGTGTGACTGTGAGGCCTGACTTGGAATGCATAGTGGAAACTTTGTGGCTAAAGTGGAAGTATATGTCTTGGGTGGAAAAACATTAATTTGTTCATGGGGAAGAACATCAGCAACTCTGGCTCCTTGTTCTTTTCTTATATTTCTAGTTGTATCTTTTAGGTTCCCTATTCACTCCACCCTCACCTCCCATTTTCATCCTCCCAAATGGTAAAGAAGACTGCTTGGTATCATCCTGACCTCATTAGGATGTGGCTCAGCTTCATTGCCACCATCCCCAGGGGTGGGCATGCTGGGATTGAGCAGACAGCCAGACCATTAACATGCTAATGTCAGGGACTGGAGAACAGACCCCATCTGTCTTTTCCTGGCAGGCCTCCCTTCCCTGCCCACTGCTCAGCCAGGAGGCCCAGGGCACCAGGGAGGCCCTCAGCTACTATGCTGAGGTATCCACCCTGTTTCCATCCCCATTACCACCCTCACCCTGTGTAAGTGGTAAGAAGAATCATGACTGAGCTCTGACTAGGGCTGGAAAAAAAGCCTCTCAGTACCCAGGAACAGCATAGCTTTGGGATGTATAGATACCACAGCCCTGCTTTGTCTTTTCACATTCTTTTTTGTGTATTGTTAATGGGACTCAGTCTTAAGGGTGTGGGCATTATTCCCAGTTTCTAAAGATAAAGGACAATAGAGAGAGGCTAAAAGTTGTGTTGATGGCAATGGTTGATGATGTAATCAATTATGCTCACATAACAAATCCTTCATGAAATCTCAAAGGACTGAGTTTGAGAACTTCCTTGAGAGGTTAACATGTGGAGGTTCCTGGAGTGGGCAATGATTGAGGACACAGAAGCTCCACACTCCTCCCATAACTCACCTTTTGCATCTCTTCCATTTAATTATTTATTTGTATCCTTTGCAATACCCTTTATAATAAATAGATAAACACTTTTAAAAATATAAAGGACAACATAGCAGAGTAACCTCGGAGAACAAGATGTAGGAATTAACCCAACAATCTCTGCCCTCAGCCCTTAATCCATTCTGACAGCAGATAGCTACAGAGTCTTGTAGAGGGAGGGAGAGGGTGGTAGAAAGCACTGTTTTGAAGTCAAACAGAGATCATTTTAATCCTGACTGTATTCACTGCCTGAACCTTGAGCAAATTATTTCACTTATCTTAATTTTACTTTTACTTTTACTTTTACTGCCTGTAAAATGAGTCTAATTGTAATTTTATCAAAGGGCTATTGTGAAAATTTAAGATGATAATAGATGTGAGGGTCTTGGTGTGTAGTAGTGCTCAAAAGCCGAAAGATGCTGACATCAGTTCTTGACTGCTACCCAAGTATATTTTCTTTCCAGACCTTTAGCACTTAGAACCCTTTGAGGGCAGAGAACAGTTTGGCTTCACCTTTGTGTCCTCTGCCTGGCATAGGGATGGGTATTCAACCAATGGTTGTTTTGTGTTTTCTCTTCCAGGTGGTAAAAACTATTGGCCTGCGGGAAGTTTGGTTCTTTGGTCTGCAGTACCAGGACACTAAGGGTTTCTCTACTTGGCTGAAACTCAATAAGAAGGTAACTACTTACTCTTATGTCAGAGTTTAGAATTTCTTCCTCCACCAGAACTTGCTCAGTGAGATAGCATGTGCTAGCTAGTAAACCTGGGATACCTAGGGCTATGTTTGTCACTGGGTAGTATATTGGCCACCTGGATTAGATAAGAGCAGAGTTGGACAAGGCAAAGCTCTTGATCTGTCTCCACTTTGAATTCATTTTTTCCTACTTTGAATTCTGACAGTGGGAAGAATGGCCATGTTCAAGGAAGAGGAGGTCCTTTCTTTCCCACTAGGAGCTATACCTCTAATTTTGACATGTTTGGGACCAAAGCCATTAGTGGCTCTTCAGGAGGAGATTTATATTCTTTCCTTCTTTTCAAACTCAAGGGCTGTGGGAGATTTGTAATAAAAGAGAGCCACAGACTTATGAACTGGAAAAACATCTTAAAGTTCTCAGTATTATTATGCTCCCCTTTTCTCACTGGCTAAATGATGCCTGACTTATTTTAATGCTTCCCCCTTTGTTGAACTTCCACCTCAACTGGATTCCATGGGGGATGATTTGAGTCTAGTCGAGCTTTCTGCCCCAAGTGTCATCTCTGCAGGAACATAGTAGTCCTCCATCTCAGTATCCTCAAACCGGCCAACAGTGTCCTTAGAGGTCTCCATACTGTGCTATGACTTGTTTTCCTGATTTTTGTCTAGTGGATACTTCACCTTCTGCTGGTTGAGTCTTGTTTTCCCAGAGTTAAGACATTTGCTGGACAAATTCAAAGCCATTAGGAGCCAATTTCAGGCTTTAAAAGGTGATCTAACATTTTTTATTTTCAGTCTTGGGATTCAAACCTGGAGCCTCATACATGCTAGGCAAGCACTCTACCACTGAGTTACATTCCCAGCCCCTAAAGTTAATCTAGTTTCTGCTCTTGCCCAGCCAATTTCAAAACCTCAATCATACTTCCTAGTCTTTACCTTGCTAATTTATTGGATTAGAAGAGCCTTAAAAGAGGAGTTTTCTTAAAACTCCCCTTAGAATTTGAGGCCAGTTGCATATATTGACAGATAATGGTGGTTTGAGGACTTCTGATCATCAGTGGGTATTAAGAAATTTCAGGAAAATAATTCCCAACAGAAAGTGATTATTGACATGAGTTGGGATATCTAAAGAAAGTAAAGTGTCTTTAGTATGAATTATTAGAAGAGTTGCCCCCTAGTTCTCTTGGATTACCCAAACTAGTGACCTTTCATTGTCTCCTCCCTACCTTGTAGCTACTCTCCTACCACTAAAACCTTCTTTTTGAGAGTCTATAACCCCTTGTTGCTCCCAGGTGACAGCACAAGATGTGCGGAAGGAAAGCCCCCTGCTCTTCAAGTTCCGGGCCAAGTTCTACCCTGAGGATGTATCTGAGGAGTTGATCCAGGACATCACCCAGCGCCTGTTCTTCCTGCAAGTGAAGGAGGGCATTCTCAATGATGACATTTACTGCCCACCTGAAACTGCTGTGTTACTGGCCTCCTATGCTGTTCAGTCCAAGTATGGTGACTTCAATAAAGAGGTTCACAAGTCTGGGTACCTGGCTGGAGACAAGTTGCTGCCCCAAAGGTGAGATGGTACCCTGGCCTCCTTTGCCCTGGCCAAAAGGGACTGCAGCCTCTGGTTAGCTAATCTGTGTTTCACAAGGGCTGCCAGATCTATTCCTGTCCACTAGGGTCTGTCTGAAGACCATGTTATGCTGCTCACAGAGACATTTGCATAGAGCATCGTGCTCTGTTGTTTTTCTGACTCTCAAAATAAAAAGCTTTTTTTTTTCCCTCTCTGTCTGATTACAGAACTTCATTACCCTGGAGACAGGTGCTTATAACTGAACCAGAGATGGATTGATTTTTTCCCCTCCTCCCCCGTTTCATTTTCTCAATCCCTTTTACTGATTTAGACCTTTTATTTCCGAAGTTCACTGGGGAGAGAGAGAAATACGCAAGCCAGGGACTTGGGGAGCTCAGTCTTTTAATATTGATAACCACTGTACAGGGCTTTCTGCTTTTGTAAACTTCAAAGTTGAGAGCTCTCAAACACTCATTATTTTTGTTTTAACATCACGACAACACAAAATGAGTAAGGCAGGCATTATCCTTATTTCCTGGCTCAGGAAATAGAGGTGTAGAGATACTTGCACTGACTTGCCCCATCTCCCACAGCTCATTTGAGGCACAGCCAGACCTGAAACTCTAATTTCTTGATTTTTTTTAACCTGAGATTTTTCTGTTGCATCCAATGGCCATTTCCATAGGCTTCTGAATTAGAAACCAAAGCAAAACTAAGCCTCATTCTGGGGTCCCTATTGCCACTGGAACTGTGGTATGTGCACAATCCATTGGAAGTTATTAGGGATAGAAGTTGTACCCTGGAACACCTCCTGACTCATTGCCCCAGTGTCTGAGATGGCATGTTTAAAGCAAGCCTTATTTATAATCTCATAGATCTGAAAGGCTGGGCCTTTTAGTTTTCCCCAAAGCTGTTTGGGCTTAGTTCTCTGTTCTAAAGCCAAAAGCTGTCCTCTCATCCCTGAGCAATATTTTTAAAAACACAAACTGTTGGCCCCAGGAGGATCTAGGAGAGAATGTGCCTGGCTGTGTGGCTCATCCCCACTCTTATCCCATCAAGTCAGCACTGACTCCTGATACATTGCTGTTGTGCTTGGAACAAGAACACAGCACATTATTGGATTTTCAGGTTAAAGGTACATAGGAAGGTAATCTCATTGTCTGTCTTGTCCATCCATTCCTGTAGCTCTCCTCCCTCTTAAGCAGTTACTTATGTCTAATTTAATACCTTCCACTGTAATCTGCTTCAAGTGTTGCCTCCATGAGCTGATTCCACATGTTGAAGAACCATGTGGGCTTCCCCTCTCTCCTGTACATGGGCTTTGCTTTTTACTCACTACCCAATATCCTTTCAGAGTTCTGGAGCAGCACAAACTCAACAAGGACCAGTGGGAGGAACGGATCCAGGTGTGGCATGAGGAACACCGGGGCATGCTCAGGTAAACCTTGCCTAGCAATTGTGGGCCCCACTGGTGCTTGAAGGACATACTATAGACAAAGAGACAGAGATGATGCTAGCATGTAAAATAGAAGACAAAAACCAGAACCATTATAAACTTGTTTTTTGTTTGTGTGCTTTCATGAATAGTATAAATCAGTAGGCCAAATAGTTCTGACCAAAAAGTGATTGAGAGGACCATAGGATATCCAGAGAGCTTCTGGGTCACCAGGTGGCTCCTATCCAAAATGGAAATAGGAAATGAGCTCTCTGAACATTGCAAAGAATTTGAGGGTTGTGTATTTGAAGAACATATCTCATCATTTTGCCATCACTACCCTGTCTAAGCTTTGCTAAGAATGTCTTTGTATAAGAGACTGTCATGATGATTGGGAGGAAGAAAATAGATTCTATGGCAGCTAACATGTCAGAGGCCAGCAAGGGCCAGCCCATCTTATTTCCCTTGGGAAACTTGGGCCTAGGTTCCTGTTGGCATATTTTCCTTGGTAAAGTTATGTGTGCTCGGTTCCCCATTATTCGCTCACCTTATACCCCATTTCCTACTACTGATAACAAGATCCTTATCAGAAACACAGAGCAAGTAGGCTTTTCTGTCCCACTGGATCTAATTCAAAGGATCCCGTCTATGACATCCCACTCCCCACTCTGTCTCGTTTAGAGAGGATGCTGTCCTGGAATATCTGAAGATTGCTCAAGATCTGGAGATGTACGGTGTGAACTACTTCAGCATCAAGAACAAAAAAGGATCAGAGCTGTGGCTCGGGGTAGATGCCCTGGGTCTCAACATCTATGAGCAGAATGACAGGTATACCGTAGACTTCTCCTAGTTTATTTGGCTCACCTCTTGAGTCTCACCAAAATTCTTCTTTTACCTAATTTAGTCCAGCTGAGATGGTTGTACCACCTCTCTCAGACCTTGAAATCCTATATTGACTAGACTTGTCCTGTCCATGATGGTAGTCACTAGCCACATGTGGCTAATGAACACTTGAAATGTGGCTGCTTTGAATTGAGACATGCTATAAGTTTAAATTACACACCAGACTTTGAATGTTTAATGTAAAAAACAATGTACAGTGTATCTTTGATATTTTCTCAAATATTGATTTTCTGTTCAAATAATTGTAGTATTTGGGGTACATTGGGTTAATTAAACTATTTTAATTCCCCTTTTTTCTTTTCTTTCTTTCTTTTTTTTTGGTACCGAGGATTAAACTCAGGGGTACTCAGCCACTGAGCCACATCCCTAGCCCCATTTTGTGTTTTATTTAGAGACAGGGTCTCACTGAGTTGCTTAGCACTTCGTCATTGCCGAGGCTGGCTTTGAACTCGCGATTGTCCTGTCTAAGCCTCCCAAAGTGCTGGGATTACAGGTGTGGGCCACCACCCCCGGCCCACCAATTTCTTTTTTTTACTCATTTTCGTGTGGCTACTAGAAAACTTAAAAGCATATATGTGACTATCATTATATATCTTTGGACAGTGCTGATCTAGAACCTACCTTGTTAGGATTTGTAATTAGTTATAAGCCCCATTTGATGATGATAAGTGGCTTTGGCCTGTAATCCTCATGATATGACCTTATCTCACTTGCTTGTTTTTTTCCCTTGGTCTGTTCTTGGTGAGGACTGAGA
Organism: Xerus rutilus; assembly: GCA_028644305.1. NCBI lineage: Eukaryota > Metazoa > Chordata > Mammalia > Rodentia > Sciuridae > Xerus > Xerus rutilus. The sequence goes on along the minus strand of CM053417.1, from coordinate 76,004,574 downwards.
TCAATAGATTATTGTTCCATATAACTTCTGAATCTGAGAGCCATTATTTACTTCCTCCTCAACTTTCATAACCTTGGATAGAAGAGCCTCACTTTAATAGAACTTGGGATGCTCTTAAAGGATTGTTACAAGGTCCATGCCTCAATCAAAATCAAAACAAACTAAATCTCAGAGATTGGAACAAGAAATAATATGTTGGTTGTGGTATTGGGTCCTTTGTGTAGCCTGAGTGCTAGCAATTAACCTGGTGACATGTGATGACATTGTCTGCACTGGCAGTGGGTCCACCTCCTCAAGGGAGAGGTTTAGGGTGGTGGTGAGGGCAAGGCACAAGCCTCTATGTGCTTCTTGTCTTGCCCTTGACCCGATGTTGTTCATCTCCATTTCTGCAGACTGACTCCCAAGATTGGCTTCCCCTGGAGTGAAATCAGAAACATCTCTTTCAATGATAAGAAATTTGTCATCAAGCCTATTGACAAAAAAGCCCCAGTAAGTAACCCCCGCCTCTGACCATAACAGGTACTTGCCAAGGCCTGGATAATGCTAGAAGCAATCATATTGTATTCATCTCTCCATTTTCTGTGTGTGTGTGTGTGTGTATATGTACATATACATGTGTGCATATATGCATGCACATGTGAACAGGAGGCACAAGTGGTTATTGAGATGCAAGGGATGTCAATGCTAAGAAATGACCAGGAGGCATCCCGTGCCTAGTGTCATTCTGCTACCCACATTTCAGGTGCCACCCTCATACCTGTCTCCCTCTGTGGATGAGAGCCACAGGCAGTCATAAGTGCTGCTTCTTAGCTATTGTCATGTGCTGCTCTGGGTCTCTATGGTGAAAACAGTGCATCTCATCTTTTCAACCCTTTGGGCCCCAGAAAGTAGACACCATTTATATACTTGATTCGTCTTAATTGTAGAAAAAAGGAAAAGCCAGGAGAAGTCCAAATCTAAAGATGATCTTCCAAATTTGCTTTTTTTGGTGTAACTTTCTTCTGCCATCTCAGACTTTTCTCCAGAAAAGAAAATTATTTGAGTCCAGTCCTTTCTTTTACACATTCACCATATTTCTCACCCATTCAGTTGCCTGCATCTGACAGGGCTAGAAAGCTGGTGATTGAGGGTAGGATAGAAAACTGAGATGAGTGTCTACTTTTCTGGTATACCTTGTATCCAACAAGGCCATTGGCCTTGCTGATCCCGACCTATTTCATGAGGACTCAGCCTTACTCTCCAACCCTAAGGTGTCTGAACCTCCCCTGCTGTGTACTTTACATATGTTGTCTCCTTAAAGCCTCAATTATAGTCAGGTAGGTAGTAACATTCCAATTAAGTTCATGAAATTGAGGTTCAGAAAGATGAAATGATTTGCCCAGGATCACACAACTAAAAATGGTAGAGCTTGGATTTGTACCTAGGGCATTGGAATTTGAAAGCCTGTGCTCCTTCCACTGTACCCCAAACTATATGAGATGATAGCAGTTTGGGTTCAGTGGTGGAAGAGGTGGTGGTTAGCCTATCAGAGAGTGAACTTGGTCCAGTGGTATTTGTAGTAACAAACTTAAACTCACTGGATTTTCTTGTGTGTTCTTTTTTATTGCTGCTGTGCTCAACTTTCATCAGAAAAAGGTAAGTAACAAAGCCAGCTGAGCTCAAGGGCTTATTTAACAAACAGCAACCAGGACAATCGATGTTTAGGAGATTTATGTATTTATGTATGTATTTTCAGCCTATCTTGTTCCAAAAAGGATTTAAGGGGCTGGGTCTAGGATATGCTTTCTGGAAATTACAGAAACAGTTTAGCCACCCATACTGCACCCACTGGGATAGTATTCAAGGATTGTTTAGCTTCTAAAAGAGGCCTCCTGAGACTTAGTAGGATCTCTAATTAGCAGATAAAGGCAATTCTGATTCTTCAACTGGGTCTATTAGGATGAAGGTATTTTAGGGATCCTATTATAAATATATGTTGGAATAAATTGTGGTTTGGTGGAAAGAGCACTGGTTTCAGACTCAAGAAACTTGGGTTCTAGTCTTGAGTCTAACCCTGTTCTGCTATCTGACCCCGGGCAAATCACTTCACCACTCTGATAATTAGTCTTCCCATCTGTAATATAAAGTAACCTTTCCAGTTCTTTTGGATTTAGCATTTTAGAAGGTAGAAACTCACTTTCACTTGTTCCTCCAAACATTTTCATTGCTGTTTTCCCACCAGGACTTTGTCTTCTATGCTCCCCGGCTGCGGATTAACAAGCGAATCTTGGCCTTGTGCATGGGGAACCATGAGCTATACATGCGCCGCCGTAAGCCTGACACCATTGAAGTACAGCAGATGAAGGCACAGGCCCGGGAGGAGAAGCACCAGAAGCAGATGGAGCGGTAGGTGCTACAGGGCTAGAGGGGATCCTAGAGAAAGGGATAAGGAAACATCAAAGATGCCCAGCCTGTAAGAGGTATCCAGGACTTGGAGTGAGTGAGCTGTGTGTGGATGATACCACTAGGTTTAGTCTAGTTTAGACAAAGGCATCCTTGTTCCTGGAAAGCAGGCATTGAAAGCCTAACATTTCAGAGGTTTATTGGAGGAAGGGCTATTGTATAGTTTTCCATTATCTATGACCCTCATGTCATTACTGTGCTAAGACTAGGTTGCTCCAGACTAACCTACCAATATAGTGGCAGTAGCAGAAGATTCCATACACATTTATTTAAATTCTGCAGAGTGTTTTTTTTTTTAGCAGAAATGGATAGGGTTTCCAGAATATTCTATACAAAGCCTCTGGTCCTTGCACTATATCCTCTTGCTCTTCAAAGTGTAATGTGAGCCTCGGCATTATTAGCATCAACTAGGGAACTTCGTGGAAAGGCAAGATCTGAGATCCTACCCCAGATCTACTGATCAAAATCTGCCTCATAAGATCCCAATGGATCATTGAAAAAATGATCATGATCATGAAGATATGCAAGTGGCCAACAGGTACATGAAAACATCCTTAGTCATTAGGGAAATGCAAATGGTAATCTTAATGAGTTACCACTCCACACCTGTTGTATAGATACAATAAATAAAACTGGGAAACAAGTGTTGAGGTTGTAGAGCAATTAGAACTGATGTACACTGCTGGTGGGATTATAAAATGGAATAAAAGAGTGTGATAGTTCTTCAAAATGTTAAAGATAGAATTGCTGTATATATGATCCTGCAAATCCCACTCCTAGTTAAGTACTCAAAGTAATTGAAAATGGGTGTTCAAATAAACACTTGAACTAGCAGCAGTATTTCAATAGTCAAAAAAATGGAAACATCCCAGATGCCTACCAATGGATAAATGGATAAACAAATTATAGGGTATATCTTAGCCTACTTTGTGTTGCTATAACAAAATACCTGAGGCTGGATTCTTTATAAAGAAGAGGCATATTTTAATTCATAGTTTTGAAGGCTAAGAAGTCCAAGATCAAGCAGACACATCTGTTGAGAGCCTCAGACTCTAATATAGCATGGCACAGGGCAGGAGTATACGCACACGTGGAAGAAGGAATTCGGGGGCAGTGCCAGGCTCACTTAAAACAAACCAGTCTCACAGGTATTAATCCAGTCCTGTGAAATCCAACCTACTCCCTCCTGAAAGGCATTAATCCCATCTGAAGTTAGTTCCCCAATGACCTAATCACTTCTTACTGGGCCTCACTTTATAGTATCATTACATTGGGAAATTTATTGTTTTATTTATTGTATCTATACAACAGGTGTGGAGTGGTAACTCATTAAGATTACCATTTGCATTTCCCTAATGACTAAGGATGTTTTCTTGTACCTGTTGGCCACTTGCATATCTTCATGATCATGATCATTTTTTCAATGATCCATTGGGATCTTATGAGGCAGATTTTCAGTACCATTACTTTGGGAACCAAGGCTCTTTAGGGGAACATACCATATCCAAACCATAGCAAAATATTATTAAGCCATACATATTACGGTGTGGGTGCTCCTTTAAAACATTATGTGAGTGAAAGCAGTAAGACACAGAATATTACACATTGCATGAATCTATTTGTATGAAATGTCCAGAATAGAAAAATCTATAGAAACAGAATGTTAATTGGTGATAGTCAGAGGCTGGTGGAGGAAGGAGAGTGGGAAGAAACTGCCCAATAGGTATGGGATTTTACTTTGGAGTGATGAAAATGTTTTTGGAACTCAAAAATGGTGTTTGCAGCGCTAGGGTTGTAACTCAGCGGTAGAGCACTGACCTAGCACATGTGAGGCACTAGGATTGAGCCTCAGCACTACATGATAATAAATAAATAAAAGTATTATGTCCATCTACAACTAAAATATTTTTAAATGGTGGTTGTACAACATTGTGAAGGTGTTAAATGCCACTATTCACTTTAAGATGGTTAATTTTATGTTATGTGAATTTCACCTCAATTGTTTTAAAAGATCCCAGGTGATTCCTATGTACGTTAGGGTTTGAGGAGTATTGCTCTACTAGGTACTCTGTCATAAAGAGTTTGGAAACTGCCGATCACAGTGACACCCACCTATAATCTCAGCGGCTTGGGACGCTAAAGCAGGAGGATCGCAAGTTCAAAGCCAGTCTTAGCAACTTAGCAAGACTATGTCTCAAAATAAAAAGTAAAAAAGGACTGGAGATGTGGCTTAGTGGTTAAGCATCCCTCGATTCAATCCCTGGTAAAAAAAAAAAAAAAAACAAAAAACCAAAAGTTTGGAACCTTGGAAAGGCTTCAAATGTAGTAGGCTAGAAGTGACTCCATATATGAGAGTTTAGACCTTGAGGTTCACATTTATTCAGGAAAAATTTACCAAAATTGAGAGGCAGTTTATGGAGCAGGATCTGGTAAGAACCTATCCTCTAGGACCTCACATCCTGGTAGGAGAAAATAGTTTCATATGTATATGGTTTTGGAGTTTCATAATACATATGAAACTCAGGTTACAAAGTTGTGTCATTTATTCACTTAGCAAATTAATGAATATTTGAAAATAATCCCTGTTCTTGTGAAGCTATCATTTTAATGATAGGAGGTAGACATAATAAATAAGCAAATCACATAGTAAGTGGAATGGTAAAAGTGCTATGGAGAAAAATATAACAGGGAAGAGAGTATCTCAAGTATTCTGAGGGCTCAAAGTGACAAAAGACATCTAGTTAAGGGATAAGAATGCTTCCTGGAAGAGGTGCCATAGGTAAGAAAAATAAATTCTAATTCAGGTTTTCAATAAACTCTAGTAAAAAGGAGCCTAGAGCTGGGCTTTAGGGCAGTCAAAGTTAGGCTTAGATACTTGAAGCACAATATCTTAACATGGAGCTAAAACTTGTCTTCCTAAATTCCACAAGGCAGACAGGGCGGGACTTATTAGACCATTTTACAGATAGGGGAAATAAAGACAGGAGCAAAGCAGCAGCATAGCTAGGTTCAGCTGGTGGGCTACTGGCAGAGTCAGGATTCTAGTTTGGGTCTCCTTACTAAGCCCTAAGTGTAATACCCTATGTAGGTTTGTGATATGAGGGCAAGGATGTGGAAGTAAGGGAGAATGGTTCAAGCTTACAAGCCCAGCATGTATTGGAATGATGTTGATTGAGAAACTCAGGGCCAAGGAACCCTGGAAATCTCTAGGCTTCCATGCAACCTTGCTATCCTGCCCCATTCCTCTTTCCCTTCCCTAGTGCTCTGCTGGAAAATGAGAAGAAGAAGCGTGAGATGGCAGAAAAGGAGAAGGAGAAGATTGAACGGGAGAAGGAAGAACTGATGGAGAAGCTGAAGCAGATTGAGGAACAGACTAAGAAGGCTCAGCAAGGTAAAACTGGAGTCATATTGGAGATTGGGTTTCCCCAAAGCCTGACACTGTGAGCTGGAGACCCTTCTGCCTAATCTGCAGACCCAGACCATAGAGACCAGATGTGGCCACAGAATAGGTGAGGGATGGGGCAAGAAGAGTTCTGTCAGCTGCACTGTGGGATAGAGCATTTCTAGGAAGGATGCTCATGTGCCATCATCTCTGTGCCCTTCACTTCCTTTTTCCTCCCTTTTCTGCCCAGAACTGGAAGAACAAACCCGCAGGGCCATGGAACTTGAGCAAGAACGGAAGCGTGCTCAGAGTGAGGCTGAAAAGCTGGCCAAGGAACGTCAAGAAGCTGAAGAGGCTAAGGAAGCCCTACTGCAGGCCTCCCGGGACCAGAAGAAGACCCAGGAACAACTGGTAAAGCTGCATGATGATCTGAGATTGTGGAACCTGTATTTTCTCTCTTGTCTGCCAATCTATTTATAGCTACCTCTACCTTCAAGCCTGGCTCTTCCCAGCAGGACTGCACTCTACAGGCTTCTAACAACTCATTGAGAAACAAGCTAAGGAGTCACTGGTGTGGCCCAGAAACCTTTGCAAACAGTTTTCTCTGACCTTTAGTTTTTATTCACTTTATTAACCCTTGGAGATATGAAATGATAACCTGGCAAAGGAAAGGGAGGGAGGAAAGAAGTAAAGGGACTCCCACTCAATTGACTACCTATTGTGTGTTGCTATTCTAGTCACATTTTCCTTTTTCTTACTTTTTTATTATTTCTTTCAGTAACCTTATGGGATTAACCCCTACATAGGTTAATATGCCCAGATAAGGAAATTAGCTCTTAGGGAGATTTGCCAGAGGCTACACAGTTGTGGTTGAGCATGGATTAGAACCCATTTCTGCCTCCATTATAAGGGTTTGCTCCCTGAAATCATTTGCAAAACTGTGTCAGTGTATTTTTGAGGGCGATAGGTATCCATACTTCCAGCACAGTTTCTAAGCATTCTGTGATTTAGAAGAACCCGTGGCCCAAATTCTTTGACATATATTCTTCCCTTGTATTACTAAGACTTATCTCTCAGGAAGAAGCTGTCATGGGAAATTTGTCAAGGGTGTGATTGTGTACATAAGCATTTTCCCTTGTTCAAATCACCTTGTGACATTTGAGGTACCGCATTTTAGGCAGTGATCTCCACAGCTTTACTGAGGTCTAAACCACATGCATACTTGGCCATACTGAGAGGGGGGGAGGGATAAGAAGAGAGAAAAAGGAATAGATATGAAGAAGAGACATAGATTGTTTTTTGCCTCCAGGAAACCTACAGTCTAGGAGGGGAGGTATGACTTCCAAGAAGGTGGTGGATGTGGAAGATGATACTGGAGTGGAGTCTTACGTCCTGTGTGGGAAAGGGAAAGGATTCCCCTTTGGAGGGATAGGCTGGCTGAGAAATAAAAGCTAAGGAAAAAAGTACTATGAAATAACCACAGGACACAGAAATATAGTTTCAGAATGGGGACAGTGACAGGCTAACCTGACCAGACAGGTACAGCTTCTGAGAAAGAAGGGAGCCTGTGCTTGCTTTATTTATATCAGAATAGATCAAAGGGATTTAATAGAAAGTTCTTCACCAAAACAGGATTGAAGTGGGGGCAAATAGGCTGCTGGGTTCCAAATGGGTCATGTCCATCTCTGGTGCTGCGTGGGACCTTTTTGGGCAGAGCTGAGAGGGAGTTCACTTGTACTGGCTGGTCTTAATAGGGGGAGTGTCACTATAAGTTCCCAAATACTGGATCTACCTCCTCACTGGCTTCAATGCTGAAAAGGTCCTCATGAATTTCATGGGTGGTGTCCCACAGTGGAGTGGTCTAGTTAAAACAGCCACCAGGGGGGCTAGGCTTATAGCTCAGTGATAGAGCATTTGCCTAGCACATATGAGGCACTGGGTTTGATCATTAGCACCACATAAAAATAAATAAATAAACAAGCAAGCAAATAAATAAATAAATAAAGGTATTGCATTCATCTACAACTTAAAACAATTTTAAAAGAACCACCAAAGTAGCAAGCAGGTGGAACATTAGGTTCTCCACTGGTTCCACAGAAGAACTGGGGTTGAAGACATGTGGGCTCTGAGAACCAGAATGCCCACACTTCACTGGCTTTTAATCTATTTGTAGGCTTCAGAAATGGCAGAGCTGACAGCTCGGATCTCTCAGCTGGAGATGGCCCGACAGAAGAAGGAGAGTGAGGCTGTGGAGTGGCAGCAAAAGGTAAGATAGTGCCAAGAACAAAGCATTGTGGGTAGGGGTACTATATGTACATATTCCAGCTCCTGAGTTTTGGCTCCCTCCCACTTCCAGTCTTCCTAGACAACAGAAATTGTGGGAGAAGGTGCTCAATGCTTTCTCAAATACTTTCCCAAATTCCCTAGTACCCCTGAAAAGTTGGTACATTTGCTTATATTTTATAGCTGATGAATCTAGGGATCAGCCAGATGAAGCTGTTTGTCCTACCTGGTATCTGTCTTTTGCCAGACTATTTTAAGCATTCACATGTTGCCACAGGTTACCTGATCTGACCATTGTTCCTTTTCTTTTTCTGTCACTGAATAGGCCCAGATGGTACAGGAAGACTTGGAGAAGACCCGTGCTGAACTGAAGACTGCCATGAGTACTCCTCATGTGGCAGAGCCTGCTGAGAATGAGCAGGATGAACAGGATGAGAATGGGGCAGAGGCCAGTGCGGATCTGAGGGCTGATGCTATGGCCAAAGACCGCAGTGAAGAGGAACGTACCACTGAGGCAGAGAAGAATGAGCGTGTGCAGAAACACTTGAAGGTAACTGGACAGGGCCAAATGGTCCAGGAGACATTGTGTATTAACTTACTAGCCATGGCCTTCCCTAGACCATCATGAGGGAATAGGTATAGGGGCCTGTCCCAGTACCATATGAGAGTCTGAGGCTATCTTAAGTAAAACATTAAAGGGGGACACTTTTCACTTATCAGACCCTAGGTGGTTGCCTCTTTCTTTCTTTCTTTTTTTTTTGGGTACTGGTGATTGAAACCCACTTTACCACTAAGCTACATCTGAGCCCTTTTTATTTTTTATTTTGAGTCAAAGTCTCAGTAAGTTGCTTAGAGTCTCACTAAATTGCTGAGGCTGGTCTTGAACTTGCTATTCTCCTGCCTCAACCTCCTTAATCACTAGGATTATAGGCATGTGCCACCATGCATGGCTGCCTCTTTCATTTTTGAGATTTTCTTTTTGCCCCACCTCCCACCCCACTCCTTATCTCTTACATTCAGAAAATACTTACCTGAAAAAAATATTACCTCATAAAATTCCTACCCAAATCTCTCTTTGGTATATTGTATTACTCTCAAAAGAATAAATCCAACATCAACTGGTCCCCTAAGTTTATATATAAATATATATATTTGGTACCAGGGATTGAACTCAGGGGCACTGAACCACTGAGCCACATCCCCAGCCCTATTTTGTGTTTTATGTAGAGACAGAGTCTCACTGAGTTGCTTAGCACCTCGCCATTGCTGAGGCTGGCTTTGAACTTGTGATTCTCCTGTCTCAGCCTCCCAAAGTGCTAAGTTTATATATTTTTTAAAAATTCTTGCTGCACTACAGTCCTAATGGGGCTAGAAATGGCTGTGGGTTGAGGGGAGACAGGGAGAGAATAAACAGAAAAGAACAAAAATCTGATCAAGTATGTGGATTTTAAATGAAAGGAAGCCATTGAACATTGCCTTGCTTGCCTCCTCACAGGCCCTTTCTTCAGAGCTGGCCAATGCCCGTGATGAATCCAAGAAGACTGCCAATGACATGATCCATGCTGAGAACATGCGACTGGGCCGAGACAAATACAAAACCCTGCGCCAGATCCGGCAGGGCAACACCAAGCAGCGTATTGATGAGTTTGAGTCCATGTAAAGGGCACCCATCGTCTAGGGACCCCTCTTCCCTTCTTCCTTGCCCCCATACTCCCTATACTTTTGCCTAACTCACACTGTGCTGGAGCCACTAACTAGAGCAGCCCTGGAATCATGCCAAGTATTCAGTGCAGCCATGGGACCAAACCTAGCACCTCAGCCCCCACTCATTTCCCTGGGCAGACAAAATAGCCCAATGTGGTGCCGATGGGACCCCGTTTCCCCTCTCTGTTCCATTTAATATAGCTTGCTAGAACCAATGACTTCCCCAGCTCAGAGGCACTTTCAATTCAGTTGGCAACTGCCCACCCCCCACTTACTATTGTCCTTTGGGAGTCAAGTGTGAAGTATGGCGAAAGCTAGCTCCTCTCCCCTACCCTACCACTGACTTCCTCTTCCAGGTCCTGTGATTTGCAAAATTGGGGTATCACAGGGTTTAGAGGAGGAAGCAGGTCCCTGGTTATCTGCTCTAGTGTGTCAACTTATTTAGGATTTGGCCTCCCAATGCCCATCCTTTTTAGAGTTATTTAGGCTTTGTAATGATTGGAGGATAAAGAGATGTTCAGTCATTCTTGTTTCTACCTCCCAGATTGGGCCTGTTACAAACTCAGTCCCAATAAGCCTTGTCCCTGAGTTCAGGGACTCAGTTTCTCCCCATGGTGGGATGAGGGAGACTGTGCCTTCAAAAGGCTTCACTATCATTCTGGAAGGCCATTGGCCCTTTTAGTCAGCCAATGCTGGGTAAAAGATCCTTCCCCGATGCCTTATGTGAGCCTAGGCTTGTGTCAGTTGAGCTCTATGGGCAGAAGTACCCCTTATTATTCCAGGTTCCTGGTTCCTTCTCTGTATCTACCCATGCCCCCACCAATCCCCAAATCCCCTCCAGTTAGAATAATAGGAATAAGTACCGAAAAGCTCAGCCAGCCTCAACCACAGCTCTTGCCAAAAGGGAGGGAATGTCCATACCTGACTTCAGGATTTTCCCAGCCAGGAGCTCTAGGCCACTTCCCCTATCACAGCTACTTGGGCCACAGTCCTGCTTCACAGCTGTCTGGGCCTTGGTATGGTGAGCCCTAGATCTTGATGCCAGTAGGCTCAGTTAGGAAGTGGACAGAAGAAGCTGTGTGTGGTGAGAGAAGCCCATGACTGTGGTCCCACAGTTTCCTCAACCCTCTCAGGTGCCCAGTAGCCCCTTTCCATCATCCCCATCCAAGGTGGTGACTGCTCTGACAAACCTCTAACAAGGTCTTGTCACTAGCTGTGGTGTCCCTTGGAGCTACATACCAGAGAGCTGCTGGGAATTCTAACCTGGTCCCTCCCACACCCCCGACCCCTTGCTCTCAATCCAGAAGTGGCCTCCTCCTCTCTGTCTTGTGTGCTCTTTTTCTTTCTACCAGTATTATATATTCTAGTGATACCTAACTCAATATTGATTTCTGCCTTTATTGCTAATGCACCATTAGAAGATATTAGTCTTGGGGCAGGATCATTTTGGCCTCATTCCTTTACCACCCTCATACCTGGGAAGCATATACTATATTATAAAAGGATACTTTGCCAGAAATATTAATGTAAGAAACTTTCAGTATTAGTGATATTACCTGTCACTATAGGTCATACAATCCATTTTTAAAGTACTTGGTATTTGATTTTATTGTTCCTGTTTGCCTTCTCCCCAGGGTTCAATACCCCATGGGGCTGTCCTTTCCCTCCATGCATTTTCACTCCATGCATTGTCCCTAACTGAGAGCCTTCCTCAACCCCTGCCCCCCACCTGACCCTGGGGAGTCTTCTGTGCATTGCTGTGAATTATATTGACACTCACTTGGTAATATGCCCTATTTTGGCTAAATTCAAATCTGGAATTGTGGGGCAATATAGCTGCCTTAAGGACAGTAACCCACCCCCAGGGAGGCAGGGAAGAAAGGTTAGATTTTATATTCAGGTTTTTTTGTGTATTTTTGGTTTTTTTAAAAATTGTTTTTGGCAGGGTTTATGCTCAACCCATGTTCTATTTCAGTGCCAATAAAATTTAGGAAGACTTCACTGTGACTCAGTCTTTCTTTGTGGTATGGGTGGGTGGCTATAAGATTCCACTGTAACTTCTACTCTCTAGACCACCTTTTCCATCCCCGATCTCCTTTTATCTTCACTTTTGTTCTATGGGAAGGAGGAACATGACTACCCCCATTATAAGATTTTGGAACAAGCTCAAAAATGCAGGAAAATTCCCAAGGTCACAGGGCTGTCTGGCTTAATTGCCTATGCCCTTTTTGCAGCTTCAGGCCACCTTCACTAGTGTGGTTATGGGTCCTACGTTGACCACGTGGTGTTCGTAGACTTGCTTGTCATTGGGACCTAGGGGCTTCTATAAACTCTAAAGTACTGTTTAATAATTTTGTATGTACATACATTCTTCATCCTTACTTTATACTGCACTCCCTTCTGTAACAAGACCGAAGTAGTTTACACAACCTGTATTGGCACTGCAATAAGTAAGGAGGTGGGGACAAGATTGGAGGCTTTCATGATAAGGGGGCAAGACAGGGTTTGACCATCCACGAGGAGTTCAGAGTTCATCTTGTCCCCACCTTCTTACTTATTGCAGTGCCAATACAGGTTGTGTAAACTACTTCGGTCTTGTTACAGAAGGGAGTGCAGTATAAAGTAAGGATGAAGAATGTATGTACATACAAAATTATTAAACAGTACTTTAGAGTTTATAAAACATACCCATTCTGTAGCCTAGTTGTGTTATCCTCATTTTGCAGATGAAGGAACTAAGAAGCAGATAACCCTTCTAGTCTATACTGGACCTGGCACTTTCACTTATACCAATCTCTTCTTGGTCATCTAACACTGCAAGAAAAATAAGTTCTCACATATGCTTTAAACTCTCACAATAATCATTTGAGGCTCCCAAACTTGTCTGCACGTTGGAATCCTTTAAAGTTTCCAAAGTGCAGATCACATCCTCAAATAATAATCTCTAGAAGGGGAACCCAAGCATCAGTATATTTTATGATTCCAATGTGTCCTCCTGGGAGAGTACAGACATGTACTTGGAAGAGTACAGTTGCACAACTTCAATTCTAAGGTAAGAAATAGAATTCTAGGTCCCTAGAACATTGATATAGGAGGAGACATTAAGAATCTCTGCTAATGATTGTCCCAACTATTGTTGCCCTGGAATTGGAAGAGCTCTAGATTCCCTCCAGCCTCCACCAGAGAATGTCTGTTTTTATATGTTTGGCTATATATATGTGTAAATAGTTTTAAAGGGGGAAAAACAGATGAACTTCCAGGAAGATAGATATGATAGGCAGGATAATGACTCCCCAAAGATCTTCATGTTCTAATCCATGGGACCTATGAATGTTACCTTGCATGGAAAAAGGGACTTGAGTGTGATTAGGTTAAGGATTTTAAGATATGTTATCCAGATGGTCCCAATGTAATCACATGGGTTCTTAAAAGATGGAAGAAAGTGGTCTGGGGTTGTGGCTCAGTGGTTGAGCGCTTGCCTAGCATGTGTGAAGCACTGGGTTCGATTCTCAGCACCACATACAAATAAATAAAGATCCATTGACAACTAAAAAATTAAAAAATAATTTTAAAAAAAAGATGGAAGAAAGTGATAGGTCTAGGGATCTGAAGATGCTGTGTTGCTCGTTTTGAAGTTGGAGGAAGAGACCACCAACCAAACAGTCCAGGTGGCCTCTGAAAGCTCAGAAAGTCAAGCAGATTCTCTACTAGAAGCTTCAGAAGAAATACAGTCCTGTTGACACCTTGGTTTTAGCTCAATTTTATCTCATTTTGGACTTCTGTCTGACCTCCAGAATCAGAGTAATAAATGTATGTTGTTTGAAGTCACTATAACATTGTTCTACAATTCTTATGATTCTTTTTTGTTTTTGTTTTTGTTTTTTTATACTGGGAATGGAACCCAAGAGTGCTTTCTACTGAACCACATCCCCAGTCCTTTTCACTTTATTTTATTTTTAAATTTTGAGACAGGGTCTTTCTAGGTTGCTGAGGGTCTCCTAAGTTGCACAGGCTGGCATTGAACTTGCAATGTTCCTATGTCAGCCCCATGAGTCACTGGGATTACAGGCATGTGCCACTGCACCTGGCAGCTTCTCCATTTTTGAAATGGCAATATTATATAGAAATGGAGAAGAGAATAAATGTGGTTGCCAAAAGCTAAGAACAAGTTAGAGGATGGAGTGTGTGTAAGAAGTGGGTATTGCTATAAGAGACCAACATGAAGTATCCTTGTGATGACATTCTGTATCTTAACTGTCAATATCTTGGTTGTGGTATTGTGGGAGAATTTACAAGATATTACCCCTGGGGGAACCAGAGTAAAGGATATCAGGGATCTAGATTTCTTACAACTGCCTTTAAGTCTACAATGGTATCAAAATATGAGATTTAATTTTTAAAAAAGGGGTAGAGTTGCTCCTGGTTATATATTGTTGAACAATGAGTGCTTATGTCTGCTAAAAGGCATAGTGATACTATTTGCAATAGTTCCAATTGAGAAACAATCCAAACTTCCATTAATAAGAGAATGGACAAGCTGGGTATGGTGGCACATGACTATAATCCCAGTGGCTCAGGATCATGAGTTCAAAGCCAGCCTCAGCAACTTAGCATGGCCCTAAGGAGCTGGGGATATGGCTCAGTGGTTAAGCACCCCTGGGTTCAATTCCTGGGACCAAAAAAAAAGAGGAAGAGAATGGAGAAAACTATGGAATGTTTGAATGCTGGTATATTGTCCGTCAATAGAAATAGACTACTAATGCACACAACAATATGGATGAATCTCACAGACATTGTGTTGTATAAAACAGGGCAAACACAAAAGAAAACATATCTAATTCCATTTATATAAAATTCTAGGCTCAGGAGAAATTGACTAGAAAGGGGCATAAGGAAATTTATGGGCTCATAGAAATATTCTTGGTTTGAATGATGGTTATAGGGTATAGACACAAGTAAAAATTCATCAAATATTCAAATTATAAATCATTTTAAAGGGGGACATTACTTCATTGCAAAAGTAAAAATATTGAGAATCATGGTTCTCAAATTTTTGTGTGTATTAGAATTACTGTTAGGTTTCTTAAAGTATGTAAAAAATGAATCCTGAGTATGATTTTGTACTATATGCGTATAGTATATAATATGCTATGATACTTTTCTGTTAGAAAAATATTGCTAATTGCTAATTTGTTCATTGGAATTACATCCAACATTTCATATTTTTTTCCTTAAAAAATGCTGAATTGTAAAACAGCAGCACTGTGGAGAGTGGTGATTGGAACCATGGTCTCTGATTTCCTCAGGGCTACCTTTGTGTTTGCTCTGGGAACTATCTATGCAAAAGTGCAGGGCGGGATGTCCCAGCTGCTATGGTAACACTGGGCAGAGGTGGCTACGCACAAAGAAGGCTTGGGGCTCTAACAGTTGCCGGCCTTGGATTCAAACACCAACTCCCCAGGGTAGAGAATTCTGGGCATAATAAGATGACCTGGATGTCTTGCAAGTTTCTCTGCATCCTTCAGACTGCCTGTTTTGCTAAAATCCTCTAATCTTCTGATGACAAAACCTATATAATAAAAGTGCTGAGCTAGCTTTGGTGTCAGTCTAGCCTCATTGGGGCTTGGCTAACCACTGGCCCCAGCTTTTTCTTTAAAAAAAAAAAAGAAGAATCCTGAGAATATGTATTTCTAACAAGTTCACAATGGTTACAGAAGCTCCTGGTGGTCCAGGGACCATACTTGGAAAAGCCCTAATACTCTAGAGTAGACCAAAACTGGTATAGATGGAGTCCCAAAGAGAGAGAGAGGGGCTGGGGCTATAGCTCAGTGGTAGAGCACTTGCCTAGCATGTGTGAGGCACTGGGTTCGATCCTCAGCACAACATATACATAATAAATGAATAAAGACCCATCAACAACTAAAAATTATTTTTTAAAAAAAGAGAAAGACAGACAGGATCGCACAACCCATCAGACAGACATGGGCCTAGAACTTGCCTCCTGGCTATTTTCCCTGTGCCTTCAATGCCTGGGTCAGGCCTTCTCTATTCTTACAAGACTACCTTCACTTTGTAAGTAGTGATTCTTCTTCTTATTTTTAAACTTCTTTTTTTACCATAAAATTCAATATGCTGATTGCTAGCCAAAAGTTTTAAAAACAGAAATAGTCACGAAAATTTCATTAAAACAAATTTAAATTAAACAGATAGAAAGTCTGGTGTGAAGAAGTAACTGCTTGAGCTAAAGCTGACCCGAAAACAATTTTAAATTAATAGGTGAGAAAAGAATGTGATAGAAAGCATGTAACATGTGAGTAAAATCTCCACTATAATACCCTCTTTTCACAATCTTAATAACTCAACAAGAAAAGAGAAATATTTGTTTTTGTTTTGGTACCAGGGTTGAACCTGGGGGCACTCAACCGTTGAGCCACATCCTTGGTTTTTATTTTTTATTTTTTATTTTGACAGGGTCTCACTATGTTGCTAGGCTGGCTTTGAACTTTCAATCCTCCATCCTTAGCCTCCAGAGCCACTGGGATTACAGGAATGCACCACCACGCCTGGCTGGCATTTCTTAATGTTATATTGATTTTTAGCCTAATACAAATGTTAATCTAGGTGTTAGAAAATTGTGTCCAAAATTAATTATAATGTCTGGGTAGGAAGGAACCACAGAGACTCCTGGATCAAATTCTTTCTTACCATTTTATAATATGGGAAACTAAGACCCAAGAGTTAAAGGGACTGACCATAATCAGAGTGACAGAATTTGGCCTTGAACAATTTCCTGCCTCTGCACTGACCTGTACACAGTCTACCATGGAGTGCCCTTGCTCTTTCAGTTGCTTTGTTCCCAAACTTTTTAGAAAAATTCCCTTCCACTATCACTGCCATTTACATGCCTGTGCACAAGTGATGGCTTTTGGAGCTTTTAGTTAGGATCCAAATGGAACTAGCCACAGTACTTCTTGATCCCTTCCTACAGGTGAAACAGAGAACTCCAAGCTAGTCATCTAAGAATATCCCCTTTTTCAGGGGTTGCAATTGATCCCTTGTTCTCTTTTAACCTAAACCAGATTGTGCTCTAACTCTTTTCTCTCCACTGTCCCTGGTATGATGTAGAACACAAAGCTAAACACACTACTACCTTGCTTAAAACTTCACTCCCCAGTTCAGAGAAGCCAAAATTCCTTAGTCTAGGAGCATTCTGGATCTTCACAATTTGACTCATTTTCCACTATTCATCATTAGCTATCTCCATCTAGCTCTTTACATTCCAGGCATACTATACCCTGCCAAGCCCCTTAACATCCAGACTCGATCATGCCTACGTGCCTTTTTAAAATAATTATAATTAATGTTGATAGAACACTTACACATTGCCAGACACCATTCAACATCCTTTATAATTATTAACTAATGTTACCTTCACAACCTATTCAAGGCCAAGGCAATGATTACAGATGAGAAAAATAAAGCACAGAGAGGATAAGTATTTTATCCAAGATCACACAGCTTGAAGTGAGAGAGTCAAGATTTGAATATTTTCTTACTCCCAACCTCAAAATAGCAAACATATACTTTATTCTCACTCTACTCTGCTTTTTATGCTCATCTCTTATTTGGAGGCCCCATTATCCCCTCATTTTCTCTGTATAAGAACTTGGATATTTTTCCTTCACAATTCCTTCTTCTTTACCCTGTCCCTGTGCCCAGTACTTGTGCATTCCACACTTCATCTTGAATACCTTTTTTTATTTTTTTTGGTGCTGGGGACTGAACTCAGGGGCACTCGACCACTGAGCCCCATCCCAAGCCCTATTTTGTGTTTTATGTAGAGACAGGGTCTCACTGAGTTGCTTAGTGCCTCGCCATTGCTGAGGCTGGCTTTGAACTTGCGATTCTCCTGTTTCAGACTCCCAAAGTGCCGGGATTACAGGCATGCACCACCCCGCCTGGCTTTGAATAGCTTTTTAATGCCACATATATTTTACTCCTCCTTTGTTGCAATAACAGTTGCCACTAGTGAGTGACCTCCTCACTAAATCAGCAGTCTGATTTCTGCTCTCTGCTGCCAGTCACATGGCCAGAAACCCCTACTCTTCTCTCACCACCTTTGCTTAGTTTCTCAACTCCTACCTAGGTTGGTCTCACATTTCCTGCAGGACACAGATGATCTCACCCAGTTTAGAATAATTACTACTTATGAACTAACGACTCCCTTGTTTATCTCTCTAGTCCCTAAATCTCCCTGAATTCAGTTTGGACATCCAGCTGCTCTCTGGACACCTCCACCTGCATATCAAATCGAATTATTTCTTTTTTGGTACTGGAGATTGAACCCAGGGCCTTCTGCATGCCAAGCAAGCACTCTACCCCTGAGCTGTATCGCCAATCCCATCAAATAGAATTCTTAGTTTACTCACAAAACCAAACTGTTACTCCCCCCCCAACCCTTTCCTTCTATATAACTCACTTTATTGAATGATACCACCATGAACTCAGTTGTTCAGGCCCTCAAATCACAGAACCACAATTCTTCTTTTACTCTTACTTGTTCCTGAACAGTTTACTTACACTTATTTGGTTTTTTTTTTTTTTTTTTTTTTTGCAGTACTGGGGATTGAATCCAGGCACAATTCCAGCACTGAGCTACATCTCCAGCACTTTTCATTTTTTAAATTTTGAAGCAGAGTCTCCTTGAAATTGTGATCCTAATGCCTCAGCCTCCTGAGTCTCTGGGATTACAGGTGTGCACTGCCACATTTGGCAGTGAAGAGTTTACTTTTTAAAAAATCTATTTTTAGTTGTTGATGGACATTTATTTTATTTATTTGTATGTGGTGCTGAGGATTGAACCCAGTGCCTCACACATGCCAGGCAAGTGCTCTACCACTGAGCCACAACCCAGCCCCAATAGTTTACTTCTAAAGATTATTTCAAACACAATCTTTTCTTCCTTCTTCTTACTGTTTATTTTTGTTATTGTTGTTGCTTTGATGGTGCATTGATATTGAACCCAGGGTGCTCTACTGGGTTACATCTTAACCTTTTTACTTTTATTTTTTTATTTTGAGACAGGGTCTCTCTAAATTGCTGAGGCTGGCTCAAAATTGCAATTGTTCTGCCTCAGCCTCCTGAATTTCTGGGAATACAGATGTGTGCTACCAAGAGAAGCCTACAATCTTTTCTTACTTCCTCCAGGCCATTCTGAGCCATCATTACCTCTTGCTTGGACTATTGCAGCTTACATTGCTGTTATTTAAATGCTTTAATGATTTTCCATTACATTCACAATGAGATTCAAAATTGTACCATAGCCTTCAAGACCCTATGTGATCTGACCCTTGATTACCTCTGGTTTCATCTCTTATCATCTTTTGCCTAACATACTATGCTCCAGCTACACTGTCCTTATTTCTCTTTCACATTTCAACCTTATTTTAATATCAATCTTTAACCATTCCATTATTTGGAATAGTCTTCCTAATCAAATTCTCATGGCTGGTTCTTCATCATTCTGTTATCAGCTGGTAGATGTTTCCCATTATCCCCTTATCTAAAGTAGCCCCCACCTCCCAATTCATATATACACACATGTAATAACTAACTTTAAGGTTTGCAAAGTACTAGATACTATTCTAAGCTCTTTACATATTTTAAATCATCTTTGCCATGTTCCTATGAGATAGTGTTATTGCTCCATATTATAGATGAAGAAGAACACTAAGACACACAAAAGTTAAGCAACTTCCTTAAGGTCACAAAGTTAATAAGGGACTAAACCATGATTTTAACCCATTCTCATTATCCTATTTTTATTTTTCATAATATTTCTTTCTTTTTTTTTTTTGGTACTGGGGATTGAACTCAGGGGCACTCGACCACTGAGCCACATCCCCAGCCCTATTTTGTGTTTTTATGTAGAGACAGGGTCTCACTGAGTTGCTTAGCGCCTCGCCATTGCTGAGGCTGGCTTTGAACTCGCGATTCTCCTGTCTCAGCCTCCCTAAGTGCTGGGATTATAGGCTTGCGCCACCACACCCAGCTTCTATTTTTCATAATATTTCTTACTAACTGAAAGATCTAATTTATCTATTTCTTGACATTTAGTTTATTTCTTCTGTGTTCACACAGAATATAAACTTCAGAAATGCAGGGACTCTTTGGTCCAAAGCTGTGTCCTCCAAAATTACCTGGCATATAGTAAGTACTCAATATTTGTGGAATAAATTTCTCCCCTCTGGCCAGTTTCTCTAGTTGGGATGGTCTCTCCCTTTCTTTCTGAATTTCAACATCTAATCTTCTATCTTCCATTTTTCTTTCCCTCAGAATCCTGCCCACCCTCCTCTCCTCACTCCTGTAACATATTATGTGCTCCTCCCCTGGTTCCAATGCATAACTGAAATTACACTGAGTAGTCTTCTTTTAATTAATTAATTTTGGTACTGGGAGTTTAACCCAGGAGGCCTTTACTACTGAGTTACACCACAGCCCTTTTATTTTTTATTTTAGGATAGAGTCTTGCTAAATTGCCAAAGCTGACCTCAAACTTGCTATCATTCTACCTCAGCCTCCCAAGTTGCTGGGATTACAAGCATTTGTCACAATACCTGGCATGAATGGCCCTCTTTCTGTTAGTTTGGTTTTTTTTGTATTTTTATTATTGATGGATTATAGTTATACATAATTGTAGGATTCAGCATTACATAGTGATACATGTACACAATAAAACAATGTCATTTGTGTAATATCATTCCTCAGTATATACCCTTTCACTCCTGTCTTTCCTTCCCCTGGTTCTTCAGGCTGTTATTATAAAATATATTACATTTCTATATGTTATAGTCCCAACACTATGATTACATATACATACTTTTATTTAAATCAGTTTAGAGAAGATCAGAGAATATGCATTCATACTGTCTTTATTCCAAAAGTAACTTTATTAGTACTCCTTTATTTCTATGTGTGGATTCAGATTGTTTTCTGGGGTCAATTTCTTTCAGCATGAAGAACTATTTTAAGCTTAAAATTAACATTTGATTCTTCATAATAATTTATATCTCTTGATTGATAATCTCTCTTTGATGAGACAATGTTACCAAATTTCTTTTAATTATTATTATTATTATTATTATTATTTTGGTACTGGGGGTTGAACTCAGGGGTATTCGACCACTGAGCCACATCCCCAGCCCTATTTTGTGTTTTATGTAGAGACAGGTTCTCACTGAGTTGCTTAGCACCTTGCCATTGCTGAGGCTGGCTTTGAACTCGTGATTCTCCTGTCTCAGCCTCCCTAAGTGCTGGGATTACAGGCTTGAGCCACCACGCCCAGCTTTAGTTATTTTTTTTTTTGATTTTAAATTTTTTACTGAGATAAAAATCACATACCACAAACTTCACACTTTTTTTGGTGCTAGGGATCCAAACCAGGGCCTCAAACATGCTATTCAAACCCTGTACTACAGAGCCACACTCCAAGCTCCTATGTTTAAATTTTTAACCGATTGCCCAACTGTTTTCCACCATTTTACATTCCCACAAATAGTATATGAGTATTTAATTTCTTCACATCCTTACCAACATTTATTATTTCCTTTTTGATAGCGTCTCTACTGGGTAGTAAGTTGTATCCCACTGTGGTTTGGATTTGCATTTTGCTAATGTCTAATGATATTAAGCATTGTATGTGATTATCATGCGTTGTATATCTTCTTTGTAGAAGTATCAATTCAAATACTATGTCCATTTTTATATTGGATCTTTTTATTTTAAATTGCTATATTTCTTTATAGATTCTATGTACTAGACCCTCATCAGATATATGATTTTCAAATATTTTCCCACTCTGTGGGTTGTAATTTAACTTTCTATATAATGCCCTTTGGGGTAATCATTTTTGTAGTTTTTTATAGAATTCAATTTATCTTTGTTTTTCTTAGCTGCTTGTGCTTTATGTGTTATGTCTAAAAATCCAAGGTCACAAAGATTTACATCTATCTTTTCTTCTAAGGGTTTATGGTTTTAGAGCTTTGATTTGTTTTTGTATATGGTGTGAGATGGGGTCCAATTTTATATATTTTTTGTATGGATATTGCGTTTTCCTAGTATCATTTGTAGAAAAGACTCTTCCCATTAAATCATCTTGGCACCATTGTGAATAGTCAATTGAACATAATTGTTCCAGTTTATTCTGGACTCCCAAGTCTTTTTTATGCCAGTATCTCACAATCTTGATTACTATAGCTTCATAATAAGCTTTGACATTGAGAAATGTGAATCCTCCAACATTGTTCTTTTTTGAGATTGTTTAGACAGGTCTGGGTTTATTGCATTTCTCTATAAGTTTTATAATTACCTTGATAATTCTACAAAAAAAAGAGGCATCTGGGAACTTTATATTGATTTTGTTGAATCTGTAGATAAATACAAGATCTTATGCTTTGTAGTTTGAATCTGCCAATCCATGACTGTGGAATGCCTTTTCATTTATTTATTGTCTTCTTTATTTCTTTGTTATTGCTATTTTGAAGGTTTTCAGTCTACAAGAATTATAATTCTTTTGTTAAATTTATTATTAAGCATTTCATCTTTTCTGGAGACATTACAAATTGACTTGTTTTCTTCATTTCATTTTGGATTGTTCATTGCTTTTGTATAGAAATGTAATTGATTTTTTGAATATTCATCTTCTATCCTGAAAATCTACTGAAGTTGTTTATAAGCCCTGCTTTGTGGGGAGAGTCCTTAAATTTTTCTATATACAAGTACAGGTAGTTTTTCTTCTTATTGTGTTACCTGGATAGCCTTTATTTCTTTTTTCTTGCCTAATTGTCCTGGCAAGAACCTTTAGGACAATGGTAAAAAGAAGTGGCAAAAATAGAGGTTCTTGTCTTTTTCCTACTCTTAAGGTGAGGCTTTCAGTCTTTCATCATGTAATATGTTAGCCGTGGGTTTTTGTAGAGGCCTGAAGATGTTTCCTTTTATTCCTAGATTGTTTGATTTCTTTTTTATCATGAAAGAGTGTTAAATTTTGGAAAACATTTGCATCTATTGAGATGATCATGTGTTATTTTTTTATTATTGAAACTATCTGATTCTGGGCTTTTCGGTGTGGAAATCTTGTTGAATAATAATACAATGTCTTTACTTATTTTAAGTCTACTCAAAATCTCCATTTCTTCTTGAGTTAGTTTCATTAATTCGTGTTTTTCTAGGAATTTGTCCATTTCATCTAGGTTATCTAATTTTTGGCATACAAATGGTTTATAGCATATATTTATAATCCCTTTTATTTTTATAATCTTGGTATTATTGTATTCCTTTTCATCCTTGATTTTAGTCACTGAAATCTCTGTTTTATTGTGGGTCAGTTTAACTAATTCTTTATCAATTTTGTTGATCTTTTTAAAGGTCCAATTTTTGTTTTGTTGACTTTATTGTTTTCTATTCTATTTAATTTATTTTGGCTCTAATATTTATCCTTTCCTTGTTTTTGCTTGTTATGTTTATTTTCCTTTTTAAAAATCTTTTACAGTGTCACATTAGATTATTGATTTTAAATCTTTCTTCTTTTTAACATATGTATACAGCTACAGATTTCCCTCTAAAAATGTTTTAACTACTTTCCATACATTTTGCTAAGTTATGTATATTGTTTTGACTTATCTAAATGTATTTTCTAATTTCGTATATGGTATCTTCTTTGACTAATTGTTTGTTACAAAATATATTAAATTCTACACATTTGTGTGAATTTCCAAAATTTTCTTATTATTGATTTCTAATTCTACTCCATTGTTACCAGGTAGTGCATTTTGTGTTTTCTCAGTTGTTTGAATTCATTAGTTTTCTTTACAACAATAAATATATAGGTAGGCAGATTATATTCTGGAATGAAATTTTTACCCCTCATAAGGGTTTAGTCTGGTCTCTTTGTTATTGTTTATTTTGTGATATTTTTCTGTTCCTAATTCTACAAAGTACTTTTTGTCTCATGCACAGCCACTGAAGTCTCATTTGTTTATCTTAGTTATCAGGTAATGATTGGACAGAGGTTTACTTAAATTTCTGGAGACAACAATTTTCCCCGTCTTTGCTGAAGGGTTCTGTGTACATATTGAAGCATATCTTCAACACTCAGGCAGTTTACAAATTCATTTTAGCTTTCACTTCCTGCTTGTTCAGAGCCTCAAAGACACTAGATGTGAGACCTTAGATTCTTCTCAATTATTCATGAACATGTACACAACTTTACCCTGAATACATCTCTACATATGTGCATGGCTTTCTAAATTCCCAGGAATATATGAGAGATTATCACAAATAAAAAAATTAAAATAGAGATTATCAAAGCTCCAATGTATATCTCATTTCCCATTCCTTTAAGATTTTTGTTTAGTTTCTTATTTGTTCCAACTGTTATTCACCACTTCAGATAGATATGTTGGTAAAACAAGAGTCCCCAATGATTTTTAATAAATCCTTTGTGAAAAAAGTCTTTTTGAAGTGTATTAGCTCAGAGTCTGGTCTTCCAAGGAATCATTGACAGGTCAAATAATGACAACTCTCCTCAGATTTGGACTTGGAAGGATCTTAACACTGTTCTGCCATATCAAGTTGTTATTGTGCTGCTGACTAACCATGATAATAAGCAGTTAAGTTTTGAGACTACTGTAGATCTGAGGAAGAGGAAATGTAAACCCCACAAAATAAAATGCCCCAGAACTCACTGTTCTTTTTTTTTTTTAATCACTGTACTGGGCATTGAACCCAGAGCCTTGTGCAAGTGCTCTATCACTGAGTTACATCCCCAACCCTGAACTTAGTTTTTTTCCTAAAACTAGGAATTGAAACCAGGGGTACTTAACCACTGAGCCACATCCTGAGCCTTTATTACTTTTTATTTTGAAACAGGGTCTCACTAAGTTGTTGAGGCTGGCTTTGAACTTGAGATTCTCCTGCCTCAGCCTCCCAAGCTGCTGGGATTACAGGTGTGCCCAGCGTACTCACTGTTCTTATTGAGATTCAGCCACTTTTCTTTGAATGTTATGAGCAGTTTATTTCTAGGTCTGAAAAAAAGGGATTTTCACCATTTAAACCAATTTTCTCATTGTATTTATGGAAGACAGATCTTTTAGAGCCCTTCCATTCACTCACTGAAAGGACATCTTGGTTGCTGTTAAGTTTTAACAATTACGAATAAAGCTATTATAAACATCCTTGTATGTTTTACATGTGTGTATGTGTGTGTGTACACATAAGTTTTCACTTATTTGGCTAAATAACAAGAAATACAGTTGCAGGATCATTATAGTAAGTGTATGTTTAATTTTGTAAAATATCACCAAATTTGCCAGTCACTCTTCTCAGTTAATGTCCCCTCCAGAAGTAATAATTTATGAACTCACTCATCATAGATTTGTTTTATCATTTTGTACTGAATAAATGGAGGCATACAGTATGTTCTTTTTATATGTGGTTTCTTTTCTCAATATAATGTGTATGACTTTAATCTATGTTACACCATGCCAAGTTGTATTCCAGTGTATGAATATATAAAAATTTATCCATTCTCCTTTTTACAGGCATTTGATCAGTTTCCAGTTTTTGTCTGTTATGAATAAACTTGCTATGAACATTCTTATAAGAGTCTTTTTATGGTACTATACATTCATTTCTCTTGGGTATATTTCTGGTATGTGTGTGTATAATATATATAGCTTTAGTAGATACTGCCAGGAAGTTTTCAAAATGTTGAGCCAATCTACATCCCCACCAGCAATGTATGAGATTTTCAATTGCTCTACATCTTCACCAATTTATGTTGATCTTTTAAATCTTAGTCATTTTAAGAGGTGTATAGTGGTATCTTACTGTACTTTTAATATGAATTTCCCTGATGACTACTGATGTCGACCACTCTTTGTGTGTTTATTGATATTTGGATATCACTTTTTGTGAAATGTCACATCATGAGTCCAGTTTTTAATTGGGTTATGTTTTTAATATTGATTTGTAAAAGTTCATTAAATATATGCTAGAAATATCTTCCAGCTGTGGCTTGTGTATTAATTTTATTAATGATGTATTATTAAGTAATTTTAATGGAGTCCAATATTATCAATTTTGGAGGGTGGTGTGTGTGTGCGTGTGTATGTGTGTGTGTGTGTAGTGCTGCAGATCAAACTCAGGGCATTATACCTGTTAGGCAAGTGCTCTACCACTGAGTTACATTCCAGCTCAGGGTGTTTTTTATTTTGCTGTTATTAAATTTTTCCCTACGCTAGGTTTATGAAGATGTTTACCTATATTTTTCTAGCATATATGTTGTTTTAGCTTGCCTAATAATTCACGTTTTTTAAAATATCTGTTAATTGTAGACGGACACAATATCTTTATTTTATTTATTTTGATGTGGTGCTGAGGATCGAACCCAGTGCCTCACACATGTGAGGCAAGTGCTCTACCACTGAGCCACAGTCCCAGCCCCTAATTCACATTTTTTTACATTTTAATTTTATTTCGGGAAAGAGGTTCCTGGGAATTGAAACCATGAGGGCTTAACCACCAGCTCACATGTCTAGCCCTTTGTTTTTTATTTTTTATTTTTTTATTTTGAGACATGGTCTAGCTAAGTTGCTTAGGGCCTTGTTACATTGCTGACTTTGAAATTGTGATACTTGTGCATTAGCTTCAAAGTCTCTGGGATTATAGGCATGTGCCACCATGCCTGGCTTAAGTCCTCTTTAATGAACTTCTATGTATAGCATGAAGGGTCAAAGTTCTTTTTTTTCCCTATAGATATCAATTGTCTTCAGCAAGATTTATTGAACAGATCATTCTTCCATACCCTAAACCCTAAAAAGCAACAGTGGCTTTTTCATAAATCAAGTGTATACATGTGAGTTTATTTCAGAACTCTATTCTGTTTCATTGGCCTATTTTTCTATGCTTGCGTTAATACCACAGTGTCTTAGTTGCTTTGTAAAATGTCCTGAAAATTGGTAACATGAGATAAAACATGGAAGGACAATTACAGGCAAACTATGTTGTCTACATGGGTAGAGATAGAGGACATACGCTAAATAAAATAAGTCAGGCACAATATGAAATACCATATGTTCTTATTCATATGTGGAAGCTTAAAAAGTTGTTCTAATAGAAGGAAAGAGTAGAATTGTGGTCATGAGAGGTTAGGAAGTATAGGAGGTAGGTAGTCCAGGGAGAAGTGAGATAAGAGATACCAAAATCCAGTTAGTTAGGGGGATCAAATTCTGATGTTCTACAGCACAGTAAGGTGACTGTTGGTTATTAACATTTATTATGTATCTCATGAAGATTTAGAAGAGAATAGTTCAAAGAGATTCCCAATATACAGAAATAATAAATATTTGTGGAGATGAAAATGCTAATTACACTCAGTTAATCATTGTATGTTGTATGAAAGTATCAAATGATCACAGTGTTCCCCATAAATTTATGTACAGTAAAATATTTTAAAATGTGTGCTGATAATATCAGACACGAGCACTCAAACAGGGGACAAAATAAAGATCATGGGGCTGAGGCTGTGGCTCAGTGGTAGAACACTTGCCTCGCCAAGTGTGAGGCACTGAGTTTGATCCTCAGCACCACATAAAAATGAATAAATAAAGCTATTGTGTGTCCATCTACAACTAAAAAAAATTAAAAAAATAAAAATCATGTGGGTACCTGCAGCTAAGGTGTTTAATGAAGGCTCATTGCTAGTAAAGTAGAAGCAGCCTGAGATGGGGCTGGGAGAGGAAATTGAGCTCCAGACGCTGAGCCCTATGAAGCTTTACAGAATATCCAAAGAACAGAGGCATGTGAGGGTGGAAGTAAAAAGAAGAAATATTTGTCCAGAATTTGCTAACTACTAAGCTAACTGAATCTGAAGAAAACTCAGAGAACCTGTAGGAATGGACCAGGAAGTATCAGCAGCCTTTGAAATCAGGTCAGGGTCAGAAGAGTGGACAGGCAAGCAGGCTAGAAGTCAGACACTATGTTGAATAACAAGAATAAAAATATAAAGAGGCCAGAGAATGGTTGTCTAAGATAGTATGGAAGATGGGGCCAGGCTTATAAAAGCTTTGGCTCCAAGAGGACATGTCCAGCATTGGTATTAAGCACAACACACTAGCACAGCCATACCAGCTATTAATATATTGCAATATTTTTCCTTCCTACCATTGCCTTGGTCACTCTAGCTCCTTTCCTACAACTTGGTCTTCCTATCAGCTAGCAACCAAAAGATTAACATCTGGCCCAGCAGAAAGACTTTTTTTTTTTGGTACCAGGGAATAAACTCAGGGGCACTCAACCACTGAGCCACATCCTCAGCCCTATTTTGTGTTTTATTTAGAGATAGGGTTTCACTGAGTTGCTTAGCACCTCGTTGTTGCTGAGGCTGACTTTGAACTTGCGATTCTCCTGTCTCAGTCTCCCCAGTCAGTGGGATTACAGGTGTGTGCCACCATGCCTGGCACAGAAAGATTTCTGAGATTTTTCTCCAGCTCTATGGTCAGCTTGAGTTTTGATAGGTTGATGCCCTATCTCTTTATTGTTGCTAATTATTAAAAACATCTCCTCTGAATACACACCAAGCAGGAACACTGAGGCAGGAACCCATTATGGACGAAGGGAAGAAAGGTAATTGTGATTCAGACACTCACAAATAGCTCAGAAGTCACCCCAATAACATGGTAAAGCTAAGTCACAGTCCTAATACCTGAAATCAATGACTAACATTTAGCCTTGATTAGGATTTGTTCAAGAATGACACATGTACACACACAAGGAGATCCTCAAAGTTACAATTGCTACACTTGTCTTCATATCAGCATTATTCACAATTGCAAAAATGTGAAATAGTTCAAGGGAATGAGTAAACAAAATGCGGTGTATCCATATAATGGAATATTATTCAGCCATAAAATTATTCAGAGTAAAGTTCTGATATATGCTATGCCATGGGTAAACCTTGAAAACATAAGTGATTTAAGCCAAAAACAAAAGGCAACATATTGTATGAGTTTACTTATATGTGATCATTATGGTTTGGATGTGAGGTGTCTCCCAAAAGCTCAAGTGTGAAACAATGCAAAAACATTTAGAGGTCAAATAATTGGGTTTTGAGAGCCTTAACACAATCAGTGAATTAATGCCAATAGGGATTAACTGAGTGGTAACTGAAGATGAGTAGGCTGTGGCTGGAAGTGATGGGTCACTGGGGACGTGCCTTTGGGGTATATATTATATTCTTTATCATCATGCGAGCCACTTTCTTCTGCCCCACTCTTCTACCATGATGTCATGCCTTACATGGATCCCTGGAGAATGGAGCACCATGAAGTGAGACCACTGAAACTGTGAGCTCCCAAATAAATTTTTATCCTCTAAAATTGATCTTTTCAGATCTTTAACTCATAGCAGTGAAAAAGCTGACTAAAACAATTGTATCTAGAAAAGGTAAATTAATGGAGAACAAATTTAGAATAAAGGTTATCGGATGCTGGGAGAGAGGGATGAGGAGTTACTGCACGATGGTTACATTTTCTGTTTGAGACAATGAAAAATTTCCAGAAATAGTGATAGTTAAAACATTGTGAAGACTTGATGTCACCAAATTGCACACTAAAAAGTGTTTAAAATAGTAAATGTTACACATATAATTTATCACAATAAAACATGCTTTTAAAAATAAAGAATGGAAGAACAGGTTCAGAAGGCAGATGGGCATTAATTACTCTAACTTGGAGAAAAAAAGGAAAGATGATATAAGCTAACATCAGGTACACATGAAAACATAACTAGAGGCTTAGAATCCTCAAAGTCTTTTCTTACCAAGTGAGCCTGTCCCCTCTAATGCCATTTTCCTGTCTACAGACAATGTTAGGGCACTTCTAAGTTCACTGCCTCTGAATTAAAGGTCTTCTTTGTGATGAGAACTACCTGGTCTCAGTGCTTCCTGTCATCAGATCTGACAGCAACAAGGTGATCCCAGTGTGTTTCCAAGTCTCTGAAAGCACAGTAGTAGCACCCTTAGCCTTTTCCTTGATCCTCAATAACATGTTAGTGTAAATTGGAACAGACAGTAAGGTGAATTTAAAGGCCCTGACCAGTTCTCCAATCAGCAACACAGGGAAAGGTGATCACCAACCAGGTCTAAACACGTAAATATTCAAAACTTAGTGGCACTGGACCACCAAAGAAGAGAAAGGCATCTGACAGCATGGGACCATGGAGGTGCACACCAAATAAAATTATTACGAAGATAAAGCAAGCCCCTGACAGGCTGGAGAACTGGGGGCTTGTGCATTTCCTGACTTCTTCTTAGCCAGATTGACTGGTAAAGTCATTTTTCTGGGTTGAATGTTATTACTTTCTGTCTCCAAGGTGAGAGACAAATAAAAATTAAGACATACAACGCCTGTAATCCCAGCACTTTGGGAAGGTGAGGCAGAAGAATCATGAGTTCAAGCCAGCCTCAGCAATGGTGAGGCATTAAGCAACTCAGTGAGACCCTGTCTCTACATAACACACAAAATAGGGCTGGGGATGTGGCTCAGTGGTTGAGTGCCCCTGAGTTCAATCCCTGGTACCAAAAATAAATAAATAAAACGTACAAACCAGAAACCAAGCAATTAAATATTCTGCTTACTTTTGAATTGAGAGATTGTTGAGCGTGAGATTCGGATTCTAATGTAGGATCAGTTAAGTCACTACAGCATTTTGTGCAAGTCCTTTCTGCCTTCTGGGCCTCTGTCTCTCCATTATGTTAATTTAAGCTGACATGTAACATGAGTCCTCCTGGCTCAGATGTTTTGGCATTTCTAAATTGAAAGTCAGCATCTTCACTGTTTGTTTGTTTGCTTATTGCAGTACTGGGGATTGAACCTTGTGCATGTTGGGAAAGCACCCTACCACTGAGCTACATCCCTAGCCCTTTTTTGATAGTGGGGATGGAACCCAAGGGTACTTTACTACTGCATTACAGCCCCAGCCCTTCTTCTTCTTCTTCTTCTTTTTTTTTTTGAGGCAGGGTCTCACTAAGTTACTGAGGGTCTAGCTAAGTTGCCTGACTGACCTCAAACTTGTGATTCCTCTTCATCAACCTCCCTAGTCACTGGGAGTATAGGAATGTCATGCATTTTGACATTTTAAAACATTAGGACAAAATGATGGCATACAGAAAAACAAAGTCACTTAAAAGGTTCAAGATTAAAAATGTAGTCAAACATCTCAAGACCAGTGCCTTTGATTTCCAGGGCAAAGTATTTCCAGAACAGAATTCTCTACCCAGAAAATTTTGCCCACAAAATGTGAGGTTAGAAAAACAAAGCATTTTCAGGTATTAAAGATGTCAAACAATCTACTTCCAACATAACCCATTTTGAGGAAAGTATGGGAGGATGTGTTAAGTAAAACAAATGAACAAAAAAACAAAATAAACAAAAACAGGGTAAATACAAAATAAGAAACCCAACATAGCATGGTGAAGAAAATCACCAGGATAATAAAAAGATATCTCAGGATGATAGGTATGCACCAGGTATAGAAGGCAACCATTCCAGGTTAGAACAAATCAGAAGGCTCCCAGAGAGACTTTTTCAAAAGGATACAATTGATCACATCTAAATTGTCTAAACATATTAAGAGGAGATATAAACAACTGTCAGAGTTTGGTATGAAGCAGTGATAATGTAATCAAACAAAACCCCCAAACAGCTCCAGGGAAAACAAAAAGTTGCTCAGAAATTAAAATGCAGTGATAGTTTACTCCACAACTCTTCTTTGAATAAAATAGTCAAAATAATGCATGTTGATATGTTATCATATTGTTCTCCAAAGAATTTGTACCATTTATCCTTTCAGTAACAGTGTAGGAAATATAACATTTCCTTATATCCTGCTAAATTCTGCCCATTATCAAACATTTTCATTTTTTCAGTCTGAGAGGGTAAAATGTTTTTTTTTTATTGTCTCACAATTTTGAGTGAGAATAAGCAGCTTTTCAACGTGTTTAATGTCCATTTGTGTTTATTTTCCCATAAAATTTACCTTCATCCCCCATTTTCCTATTTGGTTGCTGGTGTTTTACTTATAAAATTTTAAGAATTGCTTAAATAATGAGGAAAATATGCTTGATATCCTTTTTAATACTTACATAAAATTTCATATATCATAAATTATGTGTTCATCCCTGTATTAATGGCCACTTGTGTTGTTTCCAATTTTTTGCTATTTTAAAAAAGAGAATGCTAATTCAACAGAATATACATTTAAAGCTTTAATGCATGTGGCCAAACTGCCCTCTAAAAAGGTTGTATTGATTTATACCTCTATGTGGCTCTTCCAGTATTTTAAAATTTTTATTAGATGCTGAATTAATAGATGAAAAAATTTAAGTTTAAATTTTGCATATAAATGACCATGTTTTTATTCATTTACTGATTACTGGTTTTTCTTCTGTTTAAATTGCCTTTCATGCCCTTTGCTATTTTTTAAATGGGGGAATTGGGTTTTTTTTTGTAATTAAGAACAATGTACATACTAGATCATTGAAATATATCCTTACTCTCATTTGTCAACATTGTTTATAGGTATGTATATACACAAACACATGCGTTTAAATAATCAGAATATTTTCTTTTTTTGTCAGATCTGTAACTTTTCCCCTAATTTAACTTAATTCTAGCCTTTGTAATTGTTAGTGCCTCAAGAATAGAAAACAGTTTTTCTTGTCCTCAACAATGTGTAGCACAGGATCTTGCAAATAACAAAGGCTCAATAAATATTTCATAAAAATCAAATTTTTTCTGGAATAATGGAATGAAAGTTAGGGATGAGTATAATTTGAAAAATGCAGTGGAATGAGTCAAGGAACATATTTTTCAAATGATCATAACCTGTATGTGATTTATGTGTATATTTTCTTTCCATTCTCATAGTGGTGGTTAAATATTTTCTATCCAGCTGCCTTCATGTTCTTGATATTGTTGGCACTCGCATGATCTGTCTTGCCAATGCACATGGCCTCATGATTACAAGATGCATTCTGATGGTTACAGTCAAGGAGGAGTAGGAGGAAAAGGAGAAGGAAGAAGAAGAGGAGAAAGAGAGGTAGAAGAAGAGGAGTTGGATAAATAAAACTACCTTGTGTACTGAGAAGTGTAAAGTGAGGTGGTTGACACAGTCTGGATGTCCCTGAAGTTAGGGCATTGTGGACCCACTTTGGCCACCTCCTTGTCTCTAAATGAAGATCATTCCAAGTGCATGGGTGGCAGCTGTGGAACACATAGGAGGCCCTGAATGCAAAGCCCCAAGGGGAATGGGGACATTGTGCCTTCTACTGTTTA
The DNA here is from genome assembly GCA_028644305.1 of Xerus rutilus. NCBI lineage: Eukaryota > Metazoa > Chordata > Mammalia > Rodentia > Sciuridae > Xerus > Xerus rutilus. The sequence continues at coordinate 75,971,373 of CM053417.1, read as the reverse complement.
TTTGTAGGAGAGGGCAGGAAAGTTAACTGGCTGGATAATTATAAACATGAGGTGACTCCTTCCTCATAGGCTTCAGCTTCATCGCAGAACTGAAGGCTATGTTTACCTTCACCCAACATTTGATTCAAAGCCAAGAGGATCAGTCAGCAGGGCCTATTGGTGCTAGACAGGAACATCCTTCAAAACAACGCATCCTCCATCATAAACAAACCATGATGTACAGGAAAGATGTTTGATGGTGAGCAGAGAAGTCCTTCCAGCTGAACCTCACCCCCACCACAGTAAGTCTCTTAAGGAAACATAAAGTCCCATAAATTAAGGTGATGCCGTCAAAGGGCTAGGAATGCACATGGGAGGAGGCAAAGCTATCTCTCAGGAAATCAGAACCATTGTGAATACCAAGGTATTGACATAGATACTATGTAGAGAACTTATTCAGACTTTACTGTTTTATTGGTACTCATTTGTGTATGTGTTCATGTGGGGGTATTTCATTTCATATAATTTATAAGAAAATGTATGTCTATGTAACCATTACCAGAGCCAAGATTCGGGGCAGTTTTATCACAAGGATCCCTCATGTTGCCCTTTAATAATCAACTCCCTTCCCTCCAGTCCCTGTCCTAAAACATCTGGCAATAATTAATTGGCTCTTATCTCATTTGTCTTTTCAAAAATGTTAGATGAATGGAATCATAAAATATGCAGATTTTTGAGCTTGGCTTTTAAATTTGATACAGTTCTTTGTAGAAAGATTCATTCAAATATTAATTGTTCTTTAATTTTAAGTGCTGGGAATAATTCCAAGATGTAGATATACCATAGTCTGATTAACCATTCACCTGTTGAAGCATCTGGACTGAGTCCAATTTTTGGATATTACATAGTGACTATACACATTTGTTTCTGGGTTTTTTTGGGAATATATTTCACTTCTCTGGATAAATGCCCAAGAATGCATTTGCTGTGTCTATGGTAGCTGCATATTTAGTTTTTAAAAACAGCTTCATTGAAATATAATTCATATTTCACAAATCATCCACTTGAGTTGTACAGTTTAATGGCCTTTAGTATATATTGTGCATTCATAACTATAATCAGTTTTAACATTTTCATTACTCTCAAAAGAAACCCGGGACCACTTATATAAGAAACCACTGCTTAATCCAAGGTCTTTTTCAAATCCTCTTTCTGGATTTGAGCCATAATTCTGAATGACACAATCCTGAATATCACAATATCAATGTCAAAATTATATAAGATCACAATCCTTAAAATCTAAAAATTTATGAAAGATCAAAATTCCAAAAACCTAATTCTGGGAAAAGTAATAAAAATTCTTTAAAAGGCACTTATTTACATTTTAAAGGGGTTTTATTTGAGAAACATAAAAATAGAACAGAATACTTATAGGCTACTATACAAAATAAAATAGACAATAATAATATACATTATATTATTTTTACAAGTGTACACACTCAGCTGTACTAGTGACAATCACACAGCTATAACAGTTATGTCAAATGAACCATATTCATATAGAAAAAGAACAAAAAGTGAAATGTATAAACACATGTGACTGGTTGGTAATTATGTGCACCTGGCTTTATAACTAAGGTCATTTGAAATACTGTGACAAACAACCTAAATTTTATTATGAGATCAAAGAAAAAGAAGTTGCCCAAAGAGCTGAGATCTCAAGAATGTTTTTCACAAATACATATTTATCAAAAGAAAATCTTTTCATTTACTAAAAAGTCTTGATGTTTTTACATACATGCAACAGTGCTAACATGCAAAATGAGTGTGGTGGGGCTGGGGATATAGTTCAATGATAAAGAGCTTGCTGAGCATGTTTAAACCTTGTGTTCAATCCCTAGCACTGAAAAAAAATTTAAAAGTGAATATGGTGATAATGCACTTTTGTGAAGTCATACTTGGCAGAAATGCATAAAATAAATTAGGACTCTGAAAGTCTTTACACAATTCATATGTAAAGCATTGGAAATTTTGTGAAGAAGAAAAACATAGTACAACATATTGAAAAAGTAATGCAGATAACTTTAAATAGTGGAGGAAATTTAAAAAGCCTAAAGCTGGGTGCAGTGGCACACTCCTATAGTCCCAGAAACTTTGGAGACTGAGACAGGAGCAATGCAAATTTGACCAGGCTCAGCAACTTAGTGAGATCCTGTCTCAAAAAATAAAAAGAACTGGGTATGTGGCTCAGTGGTAAAGCACTCCTGGGGTAAATCCCCAGTACCAAAACCAAAAACAAACAAACAAAAAACTTAAAAAGAAAACTTGACATGAACAAGTTTGTTATAGGAATAGATAGTGGACAATTTCGTGGAGGCAATCTATAAGAGCTGGCTGACTTTCAAGACCATTAACTATATTTTGGAGTCTTGCAATGTGAAAAATACCCTTTTTTCTTTTTTCTTTTAAGGCATGGCTCTCCTTGGAGAATACCCTCACATTAATTTTCTACATGGTACCTCTTTTTCAGAAATTCTTTTATGATTTGATATACATCAATATGAGTATTCTTTATTAAATTTTTTCATCTTCCATGCTATTCTTCTGTGTTCTTTTGGGTACACAGAAGTCTATTGCATATACACTCATATACAGACCACACCTTTGGCAGATTTAGTACCTTCTCATCGAGTTCTGATTTTTCAAACTCAATGCCATTTTGTGTCTTCTTATCCTACTAGGCATATAGTTACTTTTAAACCAGTCAGTAACTTTGCTGACTTCTTCAGGCTAATGTGGTTTTAATTTATTAAAAATTTCTAGCATTTCATCAGCTAAAAGGAATGCCAAGTCAGACAAATGGCTCATTTTTCAATTTAAATTTCTGTTGTTGATGTAATGCAGAGTCAAGACACTCATCTGAATTTTCCACAAAATTAATTAGGCTGAATGGGAAAAATAAGCAAACTTTATTGGTAAACCTTGAATTTCACATTTAGAAGCCTGATTACATCCTTTTCCAAATCTGGTTTTATGGTTTGAAAATTCAACTGAAATCCTATTTCTTCTGAAAAGCCCTCTATTTTTTGAAGGCAAGAATGGTGCTATATATGAAGGAGCAGAAGTAATATGTGATTGAAAAAATTTTGCAAGGGAGATTCCTTGTGTTTTTTACTTATGTTTTCATTTCTATGAAACACTTCAAAATACTTTCTGCACTTATATTTGGAGATTGGTTACAGTCAACTAATTTTATAAGTATATGCTCTACATTTAAGTATGCTATCTTTTGTTTAAGAATCAAAAGAATGGAATAAGAAAATATACATGCATCTCTTTATTTGTGCAAAATGAAATACCATAAAGATAAACCAAAAATTAATGAATGGCTTACCTATGTGGGCGAGTGAGAATGAAGTGGAAAGGATGGGGAGTGAGAACAGGGCATAAGTAATTATTTTCAAGCCATGCTAATATTTCACATAGGGTATGGATCTCAGAACAAGATAAAGTCCCCAAGGACATGCCCCCAAAGACCCACTCTTTCCAATGAGGTTCAACCATCTCCCAATAATGCATTCAGCTATGAATCTCTCACTAGGGTGATGCATTAAGTCAGCTTTTCTTTGCTATGACAAAATGCCAGAAAAAATCAAGTTAGATGAGGAAAAATTTCGGTGAGACACAGCATCATGACAGAAATGGCATGGTAAAGCAGAGATGTTTATCTCATGTCAGAAGAGAGAGGGGATATAGAAGTTTGAATGGGTTGAGAGGGTTTTTTCTTTGCTATAAAAGACATCTGTAATAGTTGGTGAAATTTAAATAAGCTCTAATGCGTTAACAGGGGTCAGAAAACAAAGGTCGGTATTTGATTACTGTTTAGATTGTTTTACTTTAGATACATTAAAATTGGCAGTTTCTCCTTCTCCTTCTGCTTCTTCTTCTTCATCTCAGTACTGAGGATTGAACCCAGGGACACTTTACTACTGAACTACATCCCCAGCCCTTTTTTATTTTAAAGAGTCTCACTAAATTGTCAAGGCTGGCCTCAAATTTGTGATCCTCTTCCTGACCCTAATGAGTTACTGGGATTACAGGCATGTATCACACACACCCAGATTTATTTCTTCTAGAGTCACTTTTGGTTATTCGTTTTTCTAGGAATTTGTCCATTTCATTTATATTATCTAGTTTTTTGGTTTATAGTTGTTCATGTCATTCTGTGTGTGTGTGTGTGTGTGTGTGTGTGTGTGCGCACGTGTGTTACAAGTCTTTTTTTAGATTTGTTCTTTATATATATATATATATATAAATATATATATGACAGTAGAGTTTTTTGACATATTTATACAAGAATGGAATATATCTTATTCTAATTAGGACCCCAGTCTTGCGGATGTACATAGTGGTGATATTCACTGGTGGTGTATTCATATACGTACATAGGAAAGTTATGTCAGATTCATTCCTCTGTCTTTCCTTTACCCATCCCCCTTCCTTCCCTTCATTCCTCTTTGTCTACTCCACTGAACTTCTATTCTCATCTCCCCTTGTTCTGTGTTAGCATTCACATATCAGAGAAAACATCTGACCTTTGCTTTTGGGGGCATTTGCTTATTTCATTTAGCATGTTAGTCTCCAGATCCATCCGTTGTCATACAGTCGTTCTTGTTTATGGCTGACTAATATCCCATTGTTTATACAAACTAGATTTTCTTTATCCATTCATCAGTTGATGGATACATAGTTTGTTTCCATTTATTGGGTATTATGAACATAGGAATGCAGACGTCTCTCCAACATGCTGATTTCATTTCCTTTGAGTATATTCCCAGTAGTGGAATTGCTGGATTATATACTAGCTATATATTTAATTTTTGAGGAACTTCAATACTGTTTTCCATAAAATATGTACTAATTTACATTCCCACCAATAGTGTACAAGGGGTCCTTTTTCTCCACTTCATCACCAGCACTTGTTATCTTTAGTCTTTTGGATGTTAGCCATTTTTACTTGGGCAAAGTAATCTTTCATTGTGGTTATGATTTGCATTTCTCTGATGATAAGCAATGGTGAGCATTTTTGTTCATGTATCTGTTGGCCATTTGTATGTCATTTTTTGAGAAATACCTATTGGAATTTATTGTCTGTATTTTAATATTTTAATGAGGTTATTTGCACTTTCTTTTGCTATTGAGTTTTTGGATTTTTAAAATATATTCTGGATATCAACCATTAGTCAGATGTATACATTGCAAGTGATTTCTCCCATTCTGTAGATTGTCTCTGCACTCTCATGAGTGTTCCTTTGCTGAGGAGAAGCCGTTTAGTTTTTTGTAATCACATTTGTATACTTTTGATTTCAATTCCTTTGTTTTGGGGTTCTATCCAAGGAATCCTTGCCATTTCAGTGTCCTGAAACATTTCCTCTTTGTTTTATTCTGGTATTTTCATGGTTTGTGGTGTTACATTTAATTCATTAAGCCATTTTAATTTGGTCATTATAACTGGTGAGAGATATGGATCTAGCTTTATTCTTCTGCCTGTGGGTATCCAATTTTCCCAACACCATTTATTGGAAATCTTTCTCCAATGTACGTTATCATCACTTTTGTCAAAAATCAGTTGGCTGGGCTGGGCATGGTGGTGCACACTTGTAATCCCAGTGGCTTGGGAGGCTGAGACAAGAGGATCGTGAGTTCAAAGCCACCTCAGCAAAAGTGAGGTGCTAAGCAACTCACTGAAACTCTGTCTCTAAATAAAAAATACAAAATAGGGCTTGGGATGTGGATCAGTGGTTGAGTGCCCCTGAGTTCAATCCCCAATACCACTTCCCCCCAAAATCATTTGGCTAGAGATAAATGGGTTTACTTCTAGGCTGTGTATTCTGTTCCATTTGTTAATGTGTCTGTTTTTTTTTATTTTGTTTTGTTTGCCAATACCATCCTGTGTTGATTATTACAGCTTTGTAGTATGATTTGGAGTCAGGTAACATAAGGCCCTTTGCTTTGTTCTTTTTGCTCAAAATTTTCAATTTTCATTACAGAGATTCTTTCATTTCTTTGGTTTAATTTATTCCTAGATATTTTTGAGATTGCTTTCTTGATTTCTATTTTAGATAATTCACTACTATCATATAGCAACACTACTGATTTTTGTTTATTGCTTTTGTATCCTGCAATTTTGCTGAGTTAATTTATTAGTTCTAATATTTTATGGAGTTTTGAGGTTTAAGTATATATAAGAGTATGTCATCTGCAAACAGTGACAATTTTACCTCTTTTCTAATTCAGATAACCAATGTTACACTCTCTTGCCTATTGCTCTGGCTAAGACTTTCAACACTATATTGAATAAATGTGGTAAATGTGGGCATCATTGTCTTGTTCCAGACATTAGAAAGAATATTTTCTGCTTGTCCTCACTCAATATAGTGTTAGCTGTTTGTTTATTATAAATGGCCTTCATTATGGTGAAGTACATTAGTTGAAGGCCTGATTTGTTCAGTATTTTTATTATGCAGGGATATTGTATTTTATTAAATTTTTTTTCTCTATCAATTGAGATGAACATATGGTTTTGTCATTTATTCTGATAATATGGTGTATCACATTTATTGATTTGCATTTATTGAACCATCATTGTTTGTCTGGGATGAATCCCACTTAATCATGGGCTCAGGAGATGAATCCCACTTAATCTTTTCTTTCTTTCTTTCATTCCTTTTTTTTTTGGTGCTAGGGATTGAATCCAAGGGTACTTTTCCACTGAACTATATCCCTATCCATTTATTTGTTTGCTTATTTAATTTTAGTTGTAAATGGACAATATGCCTTAATTTTATTTATTTATTTTATGTGGTACCGAGGATCAAACCCAGCTAGGCAAGCACTCCACCACTGAGCTACAATCCCAGTCACATCCTTGGCCCTTTAACTTGTTTTTTTCATTTAGAGACAGAGTGTCACTAAGTTGATGAGGGTCCCACTAAGTTACTGAGGCTGGCCTTGAACTTGTGATACTCTCGACTCAACCTGTTGAGCTGCTGGAATTACAGGTGTGCACCATTGTGACTGATGTGAATAATCTTTTAAATGTTCTGTTGGATTTAGATTGATAGTATTTTGGTGAGGATTTTTGAGTCTGTGTTCATCAAGAAAGTTGGCCTGCAGTTTTTTTTTTATTGTTATTTCTTTTTTTGATCTTGGTATCAGGGTAATGCTGACTTTGTACAATATGCTTGGAAGAATTCCTTCCTCATATTTTTTTGGGAATAACTTAAGGAAAATTCACATTAGTTCTTTTAAATGTTGGTAGAATTTAACATTGAAGCCAGTTAATGTTGGGCTTTCAATTGATGGGAAGTTTTTCATTACCAATCCAATTTCATTACTTGTTATTGGTCTTTTCAAGATTTCTATATGTTCATGATTCAATTGTGGCAAGATTTATATATCTAGGAATTTGTCTACTTCTTCTGTATTATTAAATTTGTTAAGATGTAGTTGTTCATAATTTTCTCTAATGATCTTTTGTATTTCTGTGTTGTCAGTAGTAAAGTTTCCTTTTTCATCTCTGGTTTTATTTATTTGAGGTCTTCTTAGTAAATCTAGCTAATGTTTTTTTTTCTATTTTGTATATATTTTTAAAGAATCAGCTTTTTGTTTCATTCAACTTTTTTTCCCTCTCTTATTAGGGAAAAAAACCCAAGGTTGCTGAGTTACATCCTCAAATGTTTTATTTATTTGTTTACTTATTTATTTTGTGGCACTGGGAATTAAACCCAGGGGTGCTGTACCAATGATATACATCCCCAGTGCCATTTTATTATTTTTATTTTTAGACAGGATCTCACTAAGTTGGCCTAGACTATACTTGAACTTGTGATCCTTTGGCCTCAGCCTCCAAAGTACCTGGGATTACAAGGGTGTATGACAGAATCTGGCTGTTTCATTAATATTATTATTATTTTTTGTTTAGACTTTATTTCATTTTTTCCTACTCCTTATTATTTCCTTTCTTCTACAAAATTTAGGTTTAATTTTTCTTGGTTTTCTAGTTCCTTAAGATGCAGTAATAGATTGTTTACATGAGCTCTATCTACTTTTTTGATGTGGGTATTGAATGCTATAAAATTCCCTCTTGGTATTGTTTTTGTATACTACTACAAGGTCCCTGACCTCTTGAAATGTAAAAATTAGGTTAGAAAGACAGACGATAATAAGTAACTATTCAATAATCATAAATTCTATCAGAAAAGTGAGTATATATAGGGGTTAGGGATCATCTTAGGTAGAATGACCAATGGAAGGTCTCTAAAGATGTGACTTTGAGTTGAGGCTTAAATGACCAGATGGAGCCAGTCATGTGAGAATAGATACATTATCATATTTAATTTCAAGGGATAGGATGAAAATCAGATTTCACACTAAGGCATTTTGAATCCTGAGCTTGAGCTTATATTCACTAGATTATTACATTACTAGGGTCTAACATTTCCTGTAAATACCTCTTGGCAGTAATATTACAGAAGGAATATGGACATTGAACTGGGCAGACTGCCTGCTATCAAATCTTGGCTCTTCTGCATATTAATTGAGTGACCATAAACAAGTGAAGTAACTTCTATATGACTTGTTTTCCTCATTCATAAAATGAGAATGATGAAAATATCCACCTTCTAAGGTTTCTCTAATAACTGACTGACTTATTAGATGTGATAGAAAACATTTAGAATATCTTATATATTATAAGTACTGCAAACCTGGTACATATTATTACTATTATTATTAATACTACAAATACTATTTGGATGAATGTGAAAAATCAAACATGTAAAGAATCTTAGAGCTGGCAGAGAAACACAGTCACATGTGCAGCTAAAGCAGATAGATTCTGTACTAGGAAGTTATCTGGAAGTTGTTCACATCAATGGTACCCTCATTTCAACAGCTTGAAATTGTTTTTCAGGATGCACGTGGCTGAAAAGGAGGCTTGGAAATACAGTAAGCAGCTGTACATCCATATATGTACATGGATAAATTCCAGATGGTTATGTTACTGTTTTATTTAGCTTTGCATCACTGTGACAAAAATATCTGACAAAAAATTTAGAAGAGGGACAGTTTATTTGGAGCTCACAATTTCAGAGGTCTCAGTCCATAGAGAGCCAAACCCATTACTCTGGATTCAAGGTGAAGCAGAACATCATGGTAAAAGGGCAGGACAGAGGAAAATAGCTCACCTCATTGTGGCCAGGAAGCAGAGAAAGTGAGGGGATATGGCAGAGCAGACAAATTTTTTCAGGACAAACACCCCCAGTGACTCACCTCCTCTAGTCATGCTCCATCTGCCTACAGTTACCACTCAGTCAGTCCATTCAAACTACAATGGTCTGATTAGGTTATAGTTCTCACAATCTAATCATTTCATCTCCAAACATCCCTGCATTAAAACAAGAGCTTTTTGGGGGACACCCCATATTCAAACCATAACAGTTACTAAGGGAAGAAGAGGAGATGGATTCTTGGGGACAACTAACTACTTCTTTAACATTTGGCTTCAGCCTGGGAATGGTGCCACATGACTGCTATCTCAGTGACTGCAGAGACTGTGGCAGGTGGATCACAAGTTTGATGCTAGCCTGGGCAACAAAGCAAAACTTTATCTCAAAATTTCAAAAAAAAGAATTGAGATGTAGCTCAGTGGTATAGCACCACTGGATTCCTTCCCAATACCACAAAAATTGTCTTCAGCTTGTACACTTCAAGTAATGGGATTCTCAGTCTTTGAAGACAATGTATTCCATTCATAGACAGTTCTCTTTTTAAAGTTTTTGTTTATTATAGTTATATATAATATTTGAGTTCATTTAAACATAATTATGCAAGCATAGAATGTAATTTATTTCAATTCAGTCCGTTCATAGACATCATGAAGTTTTTACTTAGGCTGAGTTGAAATCTCTCTATCTTCTAATCCTCCCTCTTTCCCCAGGGTCCACATAGACCTTTATATGCTTCCTAAGTTCTGTGATAGAAGTATAAAATAGAGATATGCCCACTGAGTCTTCTCCAGGCCTAATAATGCCACCTCCTTTAATAGTTCCTCCTGATACTACACTTGATCTTAGCCAGAAGGCCAAGAAAATGATCAACTCTTCCTCCTGGTCTCTAGCTTTTTCTCTAAGTGCTCACTACTCTCTGTACATGCCCTGGGTTATCTAAGCCCAAATAGAGCACAGAGTACAGTGCATTAAGATTAACAGAATATGAAAGGATTGTCACCATTCTCTTTATAGCTACTATATTCCTATTGTATAAGTTGGTATTTTCTGTTGATATTTTCTGTATAGCCAGTGAAAACGTTCACTGACTATATGCATATTGAACTTCTGTTATGTTCAGGTACTAGGGATTCATCAGTAAACAAAATAAATTCCCTGTTGTTATGGAAGTCACATTCTATTGGGGAGCTAGAAAATAAAAAAATAATGCATATATATTAAGTTTGGTTGTGGTAAGTGAAATAAAGAAATATGATAACAAATAAGAGGACACAGAGGAAGGGTTAACCTATCTTTATAGGCTATACTGTTTATATGAGGCAGTCATGCAAAGCCTCTCCAAGGTAATGGTGATTTATTTGAAGCATGAAAAAAATGAAAGGTTGACCTATGATGATATGTGGGGGAAGAACATTCCAGGCAGAAGAAATACCTTGTGAAGTATGCTTGACATGTTCACAGAAAAGCAAGGAGACCCCCAGTTTGCTTGCATGTGTACTAATGCTCTTCTTCTAGGCTTCCCTTTTTTGGATATGGATCTAGTTGTCAGGCTTGATATTTATCTATGTTAAATGTGCTCATTTCAGAAAAGTAGTAAACCAGCCTATCCACTGTTTGGAAAATCTTTTCTTATGTCTATTCCAGTTTCCTGTCCCAGAATCATGTCACATCATGCAGATATTCTTGATATTCTAGACCTTTTTTTAAAATTTGGTAACAAAAATTGAACCCAAGGGTGCTTAACCACTAAGCCACATCCCCAGTGGCTTTTTTAAAATTTTGAGACAGGGTCTCACTAAGTTGCTCAGGGCATCACTAAGTTGCTAAGGCTGGGCTTGAACTCAAGGTCTTCCTGCCTCGGCCTCCTGAGTCACTGATATTACAGGTGTGTACCACCACACCCAGATAGATCTTTCTTTCATATCCTTATTCAAGTCCTATATAAACATATTCCTCACAAATATCTAAATACGAAGACTTTAAAAATTTCCATCAGTCAGTTTCCTCCTTTGGATACTTCATTTAACCAATTACAAATGCACTTGTGTGACTTCATATTTTACCAGTTTATCCACAAGGCAATCTTGAATTTGTCAAAAAAGTTTTAAATTATGATATAAGTCTTCTTCTGGCAATTCTGTGGAAGTGGTTGTCTTTGCGTGCTTGGCTGCTATAACAAAATACCATAGAATAGGAGGCTTAAACAGTAAGACACTTATTTCTCACAGTTCTTGAGGCTGAGAATTCTAAAATCAGAGTGCAAGCATGGTTGGGTTCTGATGAGGAAGTTACTACATATTTCATCATATACAAAAGAAAAAAGTCTACTTGCTTCTTTTTAAAATGAAAAAAAATAATATTTTGAACTCTTCTTTTTAAAAATAATACATGGAAAAGGTATCAACCAGAAGTCAAAAACCTATCCTTAAATTTTGGCAGGACTCGGATAGTATTTTTACTGCCTTCATTACACTTTTCAATTTAACTTATAGTAATAAGTTTAACTTTTCAATTTAACTTATATGATGCCACCAAAAATAGCAAGTAAAGCCACATAAAAGTAAAAGCAGTTCAATGGTAGAGTTCTTGCCTAGCATGCATGAGGCACTGGGTTCAATCCTCAGTACCACATAAAAATAAATCAATAAAATAAAGATATTATGTCCATCTACAACTAAAAAAAGTTTAAAAAAGTAAGAGCAGTGACAAACAAGTATGTTTAAATGCATTGGATAGATGCTAAAACATCTGAAATGATATAAGCCAATATTAAGGTGAAAGAATAAATTACAGTGAGGTGAGCTAATATTTTTTATATCCATTTTTTCCTGGGAATGTTTGCTGCTTTAGAGTTTGGAAGAGTCTGAAAATAGACCCCAGTTAGAGGGCTTCTATGGGCTCTAAAGATCCCAACAGAGGTTTGGATAGTGTCTTGTGGCTGGAGAGAAAAAGAAAAAGAAAAAAATATAGATGTACTGAGGGAGAATTCCAGATAGCTGGAATCTATTTAAAATGCAGATGAGACTAAGAAAAACAGTAGAATGAATCAGATATAACTTTTTAATGTTCATATATGAACATATGACCAGTGAAACTCCTCATCACGTACAATCACAAGACTGGGATCTTCATTAGAATAAGTTGTACTCCATGTTTGAATAATATGCAAAAATACACTCTACTTTCATGTATATCTAAAAATAATAAATCAAAAAATCAAAAAATGCAGATGAGGTGGGTTGGGAATATAGCTCAGTGGTAGGACACTTACCTAGCATGTGCAAGACCCTAGGTTCAATCCCCAGCACTGAAAAAAAATTAAAAGTAGACTGGAATTTTAGAAAAAGAAATATCTTTATTTATTTATTTTTATGTGGTGCTGAGGATTGAACTCAGTGCTTCACGCATGCAAGACAAGTGCTCTACTACTGAGCTACAATCCCAGCCCATAGAAAAAGAAAATTATAAAAGCTGAAATAGCTCAACAGAGAGGTTCAATAGCAAGTTAGACGGTGTAGAAAAAATAGTTCATACATCATCTATAACAAATTAGATATTGTAGAAGAAATGGTTAATAAGCAAAGAGATAAATGGTACATTTTCTAATAGCTGACAAAACAAGTATATAAAAATCTCCATTTGAGGTTGAAAAATTTGATAGGTGATTACAGTCTGAGTAAGTGATAATTGGAACTACAATAAGGGATAGCACACATTAAGTTACTAGAAATGGGGGGAATAGGATTGGCAAAAAAATAACTCATGACTTTGGTCCCAAGAGACATTATAGCAAAGAAGTCATGTCTTGATTCAAATCCCAGCCTTGTCACTTCAAGGTTATTTGTCCTTGAACAAATTCCTTAACCTTGGTTTCCTCCTTTGTAAAATGTAGCCTAGATAAACAAACTCCTCACAAGGTTTTATGATAATCATATTTAAATGATAAAATGCTTGTGAAGAATGTAGATGGTACTAGGATACATAGGAGTTGCTTGACAAATAGTAGCTTGGTAACATTAGATGGTCTCATATACTAGGCAGGTTACTAGTGTAAAGACTCAGGCACAGAACTAATCAGCCTCAGTCAAGTGCGATTTAACTATGAGATAGGAATTAAGAGCTTTACTCCGATTTAATTTTCAATTCCCCATAAAAGCCCCTGTTTTAGGAGATATAGGGGACACTGGAACATAGAAAAAAAGCTCATCCCTTTCTTCCATAAATTTGGCCTCCCATCTTGGTGATCATGATGCGGGAGGTGGTTTATGACCCAAAGCAATTTTCAAGGGCTTCCAGAGGTACTAGGTTAGAGGATGAGACCATGTTCCCAACCTTCTTTACTAGGAACTCTCCTCTGTGAGTTGCAGCCTTCCTAGTTGACTTGCTTGGTTTCCATGGAGTTGGGAGTCTTGCTAAAAATAATTCCAGAGCAGCCTGTGGCTAGAATCGGCTTTTGTTTCTGATCCTGCTGTACTTGATGGGGTACTCCACTGAGGGTTTGGCTATAGTGTTGGCTTAGCATACTTTGTTTCTAACTCAGTGGAATCTATCTACCTTCATGGTGAAGATCTGAGGTCATATATCTGTGTGGGATCTCTTGACAAAGGCTCTCTTTAGAGCAAGCAGGCCTGAAGTTGGTCCCTGTTTTTTCCAAGCCAAGATGAATAGACCCCCAGCTTCAGGTCATGACTCACAACTTGATTTTGACAATCACTTTGTCAAAAAGCCTGGTTACTAAAAGGAAAGACTTTTTCTGAGAAGAGTATTAGTATGTTTATAGGTATTCTGTGATTATGTTTGTTATTCACAACAAGCTTAAAGGACATATTTAATAACTTGAATATTGTGACTAAATTTGCAATCCAATTATTACTATGGCTTTATGATCCAAACAAACAAAAATAATGATCCCATTAGTAGTTGAAGACTGTAATAATGTTGGTTGAGTGTACATTTTGCTTCTAAGGATACAAAAACACATGGTAATAAATAAAAATTACATTGGTGTTTTTGGGAAGACTTTGTATTGTTATGACTAATGCCCAAACACTAATTCCATGAATACTTAAAAATCACAACCATTCTCTTAAAAATAATTTCCATTTTAAAATGGAAAAACACAAAAGTTAAGAAGTAATTTTATCCCCAGGAAAGATGTAGGATAATTTAACCTTATTAGTGAGAAACCCGTTGATGTATTCTGTGGAAGCCAGAGTTACTAAATAGCAAGCCAAAAGGTCATTAATTGAAAATTTGCATGAGGTGTGACTATCAGGAGATGGTATGATATGCTCACAAGTGTTTGGATTAGGACAATGTGAGTCATAGGTAAATGGGATCAAATTTTCCAGCCCACCTAACCTGTTTTATTGGTAGCTTTAGAATTTCTATTGTGAAAAAGACTTAGAAGCAACAATCTAGTTAGAATGGTTGTAGGCAGGGGACTTGTCTGGAGGCTGCATTTGTGTAAACAAGAGTACATCTGTCTTGACTTAAATTCTGTGTTTCATTCAGATAGCTTGAAGAAAGGAAAGATGAACATTGGGCATGAAGGAGGGTTAATCTTTTGGTAATATGGTTCCTGTCCTAGGAAAATCTTCCTCTACATTGAAATGCTAATACATAAACAAAACAATGATATACAAGATGCTAAAGATACACCAATGAGCGGGAACTGGAAGTTACAGAAACAAATGTATATCATGGATTCCTGAAAAAATTAAAGAGAGAGAGAGAGAGAAAATAAACATGAATTAGAAAAGATCCAAAGGTGGTGGTCCAGAGACCAAAAGACCAGAGTCCTCTGACAGGTATATTTATCAGTTTCCCCAGAGGCCAAAGATATAGGAAAGTTGCTGCCGTCTGATCATTGGAGACAGAATTTCTTCCTTTTTTCTTAAACTTTAGTGTTCCACATAGCAGTTCAGATATCTCACTCATGATATTTGTGGCATAAATTCTGCCCATAGCACTGACAGGACCTGCTGGCTTGATTACTTATAATCTTAGTTTTTGTTAAGAAGCACTGAGATTCTAGTCCTTATGCCCCTCTTCCCTCACATACAGCAGTGTAGCAATTTAAGAAAACAGGCTTTTATTTTGTCATAAGATTATTTTGAACAGAATTTCAGAACACACACGAAAATAGAATAGAAAATAAAAATTTAAAAACCCTGATATTACTACCTATGACACAGACCCAACTTTCATTAACCCAATAGCAACCCAGGCCCAAACCACGCTCCTATTCCTTTCTCTTCCCGTATCATTTCTTTTTCTTTCTAAAAGATAATTGACACCTTTATTAGATATAGGTTCTGGTAACATTTCTGTAAAATCTTTTTTGCTCTAGTTATTTATACATGATAGGAAAATTCATTTTGACACATCATAAATAAATGGAGTATAACTTTTCATTCTTTGGGTTGTACATGGTGTAGAATCTTGTACATATCTTCCCATATCATTTTGAAACAAATTTAACCACTTTTAATCTATATTTCAGCACATATGTATAAAATATGAATAATTAAAAATATAACAATGATGCTATCATCACCCATAGAAAATATTTTTCATATAATCAAATTTGCAGTCAGTGTTCAAATTTCCAACTTTTGCATAAATATATGAATTTTTTCACTTAAATTTTCTAATTGGGATTCCAGTAAGGTATGCATGCTGTGGTTGTCTTGTTATTTTATTTTATTTCATTTCATTTCATTTTGTTTATTTTGGTACCAGGGATTGAACCCAGGGGTGCTTAACCACTAAGCCACATCCCTAGGCTTGCTTGCTTATTTATTTATTTATTTATTTAATTTTGAGACAAAGTCTTACTAAATTGCTTAGGGTCTCACTAAGGTGTTGATGCTGGTATTGAGCTCACAATCCTCCTGCCTCAGCCTCCTGAGCTGCTGCGATTACAGTTGTGCACTATCACATCCAGTTTATTTTATTCTTTTAAAATTTAATTTTATTTCAGGTACTGAGGATTGAACCCAGAAGTGCTTTACCACTGAGCTACATCCCCAGTCATTTTATTTTTTTTAAATTTGGAGACAGTACTAAGTTTCTTAGGGCTTCATTAAATTACTGAGGCTTGCCTCTAACTTGTGATCCTCCTGCTTCAGCCTCCTGAGTTGCTAGGATTACAGGTATGCATCATCCCTCCCAGCTATTAATTTACTTTTTAAGTGGATAATTTAGTGATTTTAAGTATATGAGTAGAGTTGTGGAACCAACAACACTTTCCAATTCCACGACATTTTTATCACCTCAAAAAGAAATCCCATACCCATTAAGCAGTCACTCCCCATCTCCTTCTCTCAGTTTCTGACAGCCAGGTAATTTATTTTCTGTCTCTTCAGATTTGTCTACCTTGAACTTTTCATAAAAATGGTATCCTTTAATATGTAAGCTTTTCTGTCTGAATTCTTTCACTTAGGATAACGTTCTCAAGGTCCATATATGGACCATGTATCAGTACTTCATTTTTATTTTAATAAAAATATTCCACCACATGAATATACCACAGTTTATTTATTCATTAATCAGCTGATAAGATTGTGGGTTCTCTCCAACTTGAGAATCTTATGAATAATGTTACCACGAGCATTCTCATACAAGTTTTTGTGTGGACATATGCTTTCAATTCTCTTGGGTATATGACTATTAGAATTGCTAGTTCATATCTCACTTTTTGAAGAGCCATCAAGCTGTTTTCCAAAGTAGCTGTAACATTTTATGTTGCCAATGTAGGAGAGTTTCAATTTTTTCACCTTCTCACCATCTCTTATTTTTCATTTTTATATTATAGCCATTCCATTTGTTGTGAAGTTGTGACATCACCAGAAATGGGCTAAGGAGGTCCCTGAGAGGGGACCTTGACTCAGGAAACAAGAGTCCTTATTATACATGATGGAAAAGAAGTTCAGCGCATGTAAGATATTGAGGCACAGTAGTTTATTTAAGAAAACAATGAATACACATTCAAGGAAGAATGCAGGCCATCTCTAGAGTAAGAGATGCTTCCAGGGTTCTCAGGCTCTTTTTATTATTATTATTATTGTTGTTGTTTTTATTAGAAAAATTTTATTTTCTATTCTATTTTCGTGTGTGTTTTGGGTGTTGGGGATTGAGCCCAGGGGTGCTTTACCACTAAATTACATCGCCAGAACTTATTTTTTATTTTGAGATAAGGTCAAGTTGCTGAGACTGTCTTGGAACTTGCAATCCTCTTGCCTTCATCTCCTGAGTTGTTGGGATTATAGTTGTGCACCGCCACACCCAGCACAGACTCTTTTTAAAGGAGACTTGATAAGGGTTGTGCATGGGAAAGTATGTGGGGATGCTATTAGTCTGATGATCCCAAGATGGTTTATGGAAGCCTGGCAATTCTCAGGATCCTTAGGATGACATCTTCTTCATTAACTAATCAATAGATAACATTGAGAAAATACCTTACATGATAGGTTTCTGGGAAGTATCCTAAATTATGGATTTTGTATCTCCCTTTGCTCAATGTATTGTAACAATTCATGTATTAGTGGGCTAATTAATGGCACAGGGAAATTTTCATAAGTGGGTGAATTTCCAGTAACTTTAAGAATGTGAGCAAAGCTAGGGATATAGTACAGCATTTGAGAACATGCGTATCATGTACAAGGCCCGGGGTTCAATTAGCACTGATTTAAAAAAGATTGTGAGCAAAGATTTGTAAATTTTCCAGAAATTTAAGAGTTACAGGTCTGGGAGAAAGAACTAGCTTGGGAGTGACGGTATAAGAAATTTAACACAATGCTTTCAGATTAAATTTATATTCCCATTTGCCTTCTGTTTGTTTCCTTTCATTTATTTTCTACTCTACATCAAATTGTAGTTTTGATTTATTAACTCTTCTTTAAAAGCTTGGTGGAAATGACTAGTGATGAAATCTGGTCTTGGGCTGCTATATATTGGAAGATATTTTATTACTAATATACAAACTAACATTTCAAATGATGTTGAACCCTTTTCATGTGCTTACTGAACTTTTGTGTATCTTCTTTGGGTAAATTACTTGCCCATTTAAAAATTTCACTCATTTGTCTTTTTATTGTTGAATACATAACTTTATTCTAGATATAAAGTTTATATATCAGATTTCTGATTTGAAAGTGTTTTTTTCCATCCATTGGCTACTCTTTTTACTTTCTTCCTTCCTTCCTTTTGTTTTTATTATAGAATATTTGCTTAATTTACAACAAGCATAAAATAATCTGTCTTGTTTTGATCTAAACATTGATATTTTTAAAGGTTGTATATGATAATTGTTAAAAAGAACATATAAAATACCTTTTTAGAAGCTTCTATAAGAAAGAAACTACAAAGTTCAACCCCATAACTTTTGTCTTTGCTAGAACAACAAACTGCTGCTACAGTTTTAAATAGTTTTTATTGTTTAAACTCTAAATCCAGAAAAATTTAGAAAAAATTAAAGATACGTGCATATAAATGATTGCATAGCAGAACATGAACATTATATTAACTTCAAACAGTAAATAAATGTAAGTTAGAAATACTATCAAATATACAAAGTTGTATAATCAATCCTGTAAACATATAAACATCTTTTTATTCTAGGCCTAGATTTCTAAAAGCAAAATTGAAAAATGTAATGCCCTAAAGGAATCATTTCCCCACAATACTTTTTAACTTATATCTGCAAGAAAGCAAGCAATCTGAGATTTTAAAAGATGCTACCTTTTTACTCTGAAATGAGACTGGACATTTCAAGTCACTTTTTATTGGCCCCAAATGATCATTCAGAGAAATACTAGAAATTATAAACAGTTAATGGTATTACTTTCCCCACTTTTAGTCAGGTATGATATTGATAAACAAAAACTGAAGAGGTGACTCTTGTTCGAAACTAACTCTTTTCCCAAAATTATTTTAAAAATACATGGCACACAGAAGTTCTCTTTCAAGTTGCTTCATATTAAATAACCTGACATGTAAAGAGCAAGCCTCCCTCATAAAGAGGTAGGCTTATTGTAATAGTAATGCACACACTGAGTGCTGTAAGCATCAAAATTCAGTTATTTTACAACACACACACACACCAACTTTGAAACAATTTACTTGCTCCTAACAGAAATAAAAAAAATCTAAGCAACAGAGCTCCTTAAATTTTAGAATAATTACATTAAGAACATTGTTTTCCCTTTAAAATTATTTGTCATCATTGACCTACTCAAATTTTAAGGGGGGCTTTTCTGATGTTTTTATCTTCCAAACCTTCATAGAAACAAGGGGAAAAAAGCAGTAAAGGATTCATGTTTCTTTCAAAAACTTAATCTCCTGAAAATACTACTTAACCACATTGGCATCATTCCCCAAGGCAGTGGGGTTAACAAAAGTACTATTCCACACTGTATCATAAATAAACTATTATCACAGGCCAAGAAATCTTGAAAGACATAAAGGTCCACCCTGGACCGAAATATATCTGAGCAGTCAGTGTCTTACTGTGGCTACAACTTCACTTTTTATCATTATATCTTATTAGCAAGCTATATTTCTAGGTTAAGAGTTCTACCAAATATAGATATTGAAAGTTTTTTTAAATAAAACAATATTGCAAACTATGGTCAACCAACATCTTTTCACCAAAGACTTCAAGCATAGAAAACGAGACTCTTTACAGAAAATATAAATTGGTCGATGCCCATAACATTAAACAAACTGGACTCTTAAGAGTGGCTTCTGAATGGCATATCATTTTAATTATAACCTTTGCCAGGTACAGGGAAAAATAACAGGTATTTTTATGCATCATTGCAACATTATGTTTCTGATGTTTTAAGCATACCAAACTATGAGTAAATGAATGACACATGCCTAAAAATTATCATGGTTTATACCATCAGTGGCCACCGGACTTAGGATTAGTCTAAGACCTTGATGTAGATTCAGACCTAGATCTAGACTGTGATCTTAACTGAGATTTTGATCTAGGTCGTTCTCTCTTCCTTGATTCCTTTTCGTATCTTGAGCCAGACTTATAATGTGTTTTGGAATCTGTTTTAGAGGTGCCTCTAGTTTTGGTGCGAGATGCAGACCTAGAACGTGATTTAGCCTTCATTTCTTTCTTGGGCTTGGACTTGGATCGTGATCTTGAATTGTATTTAGATCTTGAAAAAGATCGATTTCGGTGTTTGAATCTATCATCGGAATGGCTTCTGCTACGCCGTGGTCTTCCAGAAGATCTACTCTTCCTAGGGCTGTAAGATCTTCTATAGTTGTAATCAAAAGACCGACTTCTTGATCTCCTCCTTGCATAACTTCGGCTTCTAGAACGTCTGTATCTGTCATCATAGCGTGAAGAACTGTACACATTCTTCCCTTCCTTAGCTTTCATTTGATTTGGTGTCTTTCGATCCCCCTGTGCAAACTGTATTTCGATTTGACGTCCACAAATCCATTTTCTGTCCAAATTATATAAAGCATCTTCAGCATCGCGAACATACTCAAATTGAACATAAGCAAATCCTCTTGGCCGTCGAGTGTAGAAATCAAGTGGAACATACACATCGACTATAGGACCATAACGACCAAATTCACGCCATAAATCTTCAGATCTTGTGTAGTCGGCCACATTCCTGACAAACAGAGAAGTGTTTGGGGGACGCAGGTATCGAGACATGACGGCGACACGAGTCTCGACCAAGGGCAGAAACCGCTCAGAAAACCGTTGGCGGCAGCTCCTCAGACACGACGCACACACGCAGTCTGAGGGCTCCACTATGGCAACCGCCTCTTCTCGCGAGACTTCACTGTCGCCTCCACGCCCCACCCCCACCCACCTCCCCTTCACTTTCTTTCTTTCTTTTTTTTTTTTTTGGTACTGGGGATTGAACTCAGGGGTACTCGACCACTGAGCCACATCCTCAGCCCTATTTTGTGTTTTATGTAGAGACAGGGTCTCACTGAGTCGCTTAGCACCTCGCCGTTGCTGAGCCTGGCTTTGAACTCGTGATCCTCCTGTCTCAGCCTCGCAAGGTGCAGGGATTACAAGCTTGAGCCACCGCGCCCAGCCCCCGTTCACTTTCTTGATAGTGTTCTTTGAAAGACATAAGTGTTTAACTTTGATAAATTTCAATTTATGCAATTTTTTATTTTCTCATTTACGATTTTTGTGTTATAGTTTAGTCACCTAATCCAATGTCATAGATATATACCCCTGTGTTTTCGTCTAGTTTTTAAAATAGTTTTACCCCTTACATTTAGTCCATTTTAAGTTTTGTGTATTTTGTAGGATAGAGGGTCCAAATCCATCCGTTAGCATGTGGGTATCCAGTTGTCCCAGTACCATTTGTTAAAAAGACACTTTCCCCGGAGGAGTGATGCATGCCTATAATCCCAGCAGCTCAGGAGGCTGAGGCAGGAGGATCAGGAGTTCAAAGCCAGCCAGCCTCAGCAATTTAGGGAGTCCCTAAGCAATGTAGTGAGACCCTGTCTCTAAATAAAATATATTTTTAAAAAGGGCTGGGGATGTGGCTCAGTGGGTAAGCACCTCTAGATTTAATCTCTGGTACAAAAAAAAAAAAAAAAACAGAAAACAAAAACAAAAAAACCCCACTTTTTTCCTTTGAATCATCTTGGCACCTTTGTCATTCATCAACTAATTAATCATAAATGCGAGAGTTTTCTTATTCCTCTTTTCTAGCCTTATGCCAATGCCACACAATCTTAATTACTGTATTAGTCAGGGTTATCCACAGGAACAGAACTAACAGGATTTACACAATTATAAAAAGTAGATTTGTCAAATTGGTTTACAGGATCAGATACTGGATAGTCCCACAATGGCTGTCTACAGGCTGAATAGCTGGAGGAAGCAGTAACCATTCAGTCCAAGAAGCTGGGGCCAGTATCCTCAGGTGATCACAGCAGCAGTGTAAGAACCAGCTCAAGAAGAATGGAACTTGCATTTGCATCAGCTTCTTCCATCTTCCCCTTTGTTATGGGCATTCACAACCTATTGGACTATTTCTGGCACATTCAGGGCAGGTGGTGTATCTCCACACACATACAATTTGTTGTCTACCATGACAATCATTTCTGGCAATATTCTCATTTAAACACCCAGAAGTCCCTTAAGCTCAGACATCTTTTAATCCAATCAAGTTGACAGTTCAGATTAATCATGATAATTACTTTAGCTTTGTAATAAGTTTTGAAATTGAGAAGAATGGGTTATCCAATTTTAGTCTTCTTTTTAAAGTTTTTTTTTTTTGGCTATTCTGGTTCCATATTATTTCCATATGAATTTTAGGATCAGATTTCTAATTGAAGCAGAAAACTGCTGGGATTATAATATGAATTGCTTTGAATATCTAGATCAATTTAAGGACTATTGCCAGTTTAACAATATCATGTCTTCTAATTCATGAACATGAGATGGCTTCTCATTTATTTAGTTTTCTTTAATTCTTTTTTAAAAAGCAATTTTACTGAGATATAACTTTATATCACGAAGAGCTGCATATGTTTAATTTGTACACTGATCTGAATTTGGACATATGCAAACACTCTATCATCACCACATTTGAGGTGTTAAAAAGGTATTCAGTGCCTTCCACATTTTTCTTGTGTTGCTTTGTTTTATTTTTGTGGTAGGAATACTTTTAACAAAATTTGAAATGTACAATGCTGTATTTGCATTAGGTTGAAGAGTGGATGTCTAGAACTTATTTATCTAGCATAACTGAAGTTTGATACCTAGTGAAAAATTTTCCCATTCTCCTCTCCTCCAAATCCCTTACAACCATTATTATATCCTCTACTTCTCTGAATTTGACCATTTAAATAACTCATATAAATGGAATCATGAAGTATTTGTCCTTCATGAATGTTTTATTTCACTTAGCATATTGTCCTTCAGGTTCATCTATGCTGTTGGAAATGGCATTTTTTTCTTTTAAAAGGCAGAATAGTATTCCCTTGCATTTATATACCATATTTTCTTTCTCTGTCTCTATTCCAGGCACTTGAGTTGTTTCCATAATCACAGCTATGGTGAATAATGCTGCAATGAGCATAAACATGCAGATCTCTCTTCAATTATGATTTTAATTACTTTGGATATATTATCACCAGTGGGACTGATAGAACATATGGTAGTTTTGTTTAAATTTTTTGAGGAACCTCTTTTCTATTTTCCATAGCTGCTTCATCATTTTACATTCCCATCAATGGTATACCAATTTTCCAATTTCTTCTCATCCTCACCAATATTGGTTATATTTGGTTTTCAGATAGTAGTCATCTTAAGAGGTGTGAGTTTATTTTTCACTGTGGTTTTGATTTGCATTTCCTTAATGATTAGTGATAATAAATACTTTTTCTTTTTTATTTTTTTCGGTATGGGGGATTGAACTCAGGGGTACTTGACCACTGAGCAACATTTCCAGCCCTATTTTCGTGTGTGTTTTATTTAGAGACAGGGTCTCACTGAGTTGCTTAGCGCCTCACTGTTGCTGAGGCTGGCTTTGAATTCGTGATTCTCCTCCCAAAGGAGAATCACGTACTCAGCCTCCCAAAGTGCTGGGATTACAGGTGTGCGCCACCTCACTCCACTAATAAATACATTTTAAAAAACTTGTTCATTTATGTGTCTATATTGAAGAAAAAGTATGTTCAAGTTCTTTTCCCATTTGTCAATTGGGTTATTTGATTTATTGCTATTTATTTGTAGTTCCTCATATATTTTGGAAATTAATCCCTTATCAGATATATGGCCCCTTTGGTCTATGTATTTTTTTATGCCAGTTCCATGCTAATTGGATTAGTATAATTTTGTAGTATAATTTTGAATCAGGTAGTGTGATGTCTTCAGCTTTGTTCTTTTTGTTCAAGATTTGTGGTTTTCTATAAATTTTAGGATTTTTTTTCTATAAAAACTCTCATTGGAATGCATTTGGGATTGCATTGAATATGTTAATTGATTTGGCTAGGTTGGATATTTTAATAATGTTAATTAATGGATATTTTTCCAATTATTTGTTTTATCATTTCTTTCATCAGTGTTCTATAGTTTTCTGTGTGGAGATCTTTTACTTCCTTGACTGGCTGTGTTCCTATATATTTAATTTTTGTAGCTATTGTAAGAAGGATTTTAAAAAATTATTTTCAGATAGCTCATTGTTATTGTATGGAAACACTATTGATTTTTGTATGTTGATTCTGTATGGGCAAATGTACTAAATTTGTTTATTAATTGTAAATATTTTGGTGACACTTTTGGGTTTTCTATATGTAAGATCATATAACCTACAAGCAGAGAAGATTTAACTTCTTCCTTTCTAATTTGTTACTTTTGCTTAATTGCTCTGACTAGGACATCTAGTACCATGCTGAGGAGAAGGGGTGAAAGTAGACATTTTTGTATTGTTCCTAATGTTAGAGGAAAAGCTTTAGACTTTTCACCACTGAGGATGATGTTAGCTGTGGGTTTGTCATACATGGCCTTTATTGTGGTGAGGTACATTCTTCTGTATCTAGTTCATTGAGTTTCTTTTTATCAGGAAGAGATGTTGAATTCTCTCAAAGGCTTTTCCTGAGTCTGTTGATATGATCATATGTTTTTTGTTTTTATTTACTTAATGTGCTATATCACATGTACTGGTTTGAGTATGTTGAATGATGCTTCTTTTCCTCCCAGGGGAAAATCCTGCCTGGTCATGATGAATGACCCTTTTTCATGAATTGTTAAATTCAGTCTTCTAAGTATTTTGTTGAGGATTTTTGCATGTATGCACACCATGGATATTGGTCTATAATTTTCTTGTAGTGTCTTTATCTGATTTTAGTATCAGAGTAATAATGTTGGCCTTGTTTAAAAAAAGACTTTAGAAATATTCCCTTCTCTTCAACTTTTTAAATATTTTTTAGTTGTAGATGGACACAATGTCTTTATTTTTATTTCTTTATTTTTATGTGGTGCTGAGGATCGAACCCAGTGCCTCACACATGTGAGGCAAGTGCTGTACCACTGAGCCACAACCCCAGCCCATTCTCTTCAATTTTTGAAAGAGATTGAGAAGCATTGGCATTGATTCTTTAAATGTTTGATGAAATTCAGCACTGAAATCATCAGGTTCTGAGATTTTCTTTGATGGGAAGGTTTTATTACTTATTTAGTCTACTTACTTGATATTAGTCTCTTTTCTGAGGGTTTTTTTCATTTGTTTCAAGAGAACATATAATTGTTAAAATACTTTAATGATGGCTTTAAAGTCATTGTTGAATCATTCCAACATCTGTGGCATCATGGTATTGGCATCTGTTGATTTTCTTTTCTCACTCAAGTAGTGGTTTTTCTGGCTCTTGGTATTATGAAGGTTTTTATATCATATCTTTGACATTTTGGATGCTGTGTTAAAAGACTCAGTTTTATTTAAATATTCTACTTAAAAGGCAGTTAATTTGCTTAGATTTATAGAACATAGGATCTGGCCTACTTTTCCAAGCTGTAGTTTCAATGATAATTTTGATTTCAGAGCCCTTGTAGTTCTATTTGGGTCTGCTTAGTTTATATGCCACATAGAGGACCCTTAGAAAGTATGGATGCATTTCTATACTTTAAGTTCTCAAACCTTGGATGTTTCTTCTGGTCAGTTTCATGTGGGGACCTGTCATGTGTTTGCCCAGTACTTCCTGTGCAGATTTAAAGAATTCCCTTCTCCATCTTGCTCTTTTCCTATATTCCTACATTTCCTTTTCCTCTCTAATTGTAAGAGTGAAGGCCACTGCCTTGTCTCCACTGAGTACAGGTGGAAGTCCAAATTCGCCACTGTGTCCCTTCTGACTCTCAGTAAGAATGGCGAGTACAACCCTAAGTCCTCTACTGCTTCTGAGTAGAAGGGCAGGATGTGGAATTCCTGCTCTTTGCCTATTAGCACTGCTTGCATTGGAAGAAAGCATTTATTTGAGCTTACTTGCTCTCACTGTGTAGGGAACAGGAGCTAGGACTCCCTGCTTTGTGTCTACTGGCACCACAGGTGGGGGCAGAAAGATCTTACCCTGGTCTGCTATCTGACAATGGATAGAGGGTGGGAAATGGGACTTTCTACAAGGTCACTGCTGGCTTGCTTGTTCAATGTATTAGGCTGTTGGAAGGCAGTATGGTAAGGCAAATAATCAAAGTGACACACTTTACTTCCCTTTTCCCTTTTCTTTGACCAGAGAGAACAGTATTTTTTCAGTCTTTTTAAAAATTGTCCATTCCTCTTGTCAGTTATTGGTTACAGTGCCCAGTTTGGATTATATTAGGATATTTTTTAACTCCAGGAAATACACTGCAATCATTGTCATTCAGCAAGACCTGAACGCTTTAGTCAATTTGCTTTTGTCTTTACAACTTTCAGAGTTCTTTTATGAATGTTTGTTGAGTTACTTTCAGGATTTTTATGTGTCTTTGCAGGGAGGATCAGAAATGTGAGCCTCTTGTTGTCTTGACCAAAGCCAAAAGCTCAAATTTATATTAAAAACAATCTCCCCAAATGTTACTTCAATATTAGACAATGTAGTATAGTGATTAAGAACATGGATTCTAGAGCCATAATGTTTGAATTTAAATCCTGGTTCTGCCACTTGTTAGATGTGTAATCTTTGGTAAGCTATTTAACTTCTCTCTTCCTTTGTTTTCCCATCTATAAAAGGAATAATGCTAAAACTTACTATATAGACTTACTGGTGGATTGAGTTAACATATAAAGTGCTTAGAAAAGGGTCACATAAGGAATGGGATAGACATCATTACCTTAGGTACACGTATGACCACACATATGGTGCAACAGTACATCGTGTGCAACCAGAGAAATGAAAAGTTGTGCTGTATTTGTGTACAATGGTTCAAAATGCATTCTGCTGTCATATATACCTAAATAGAATAAATATTTTTTTAATGGCCACATAAGTGTGATTCTTGCATCCAGTATTTTTTCCTGTTGAGAAATTTGAGTTTGATTTGATTTTTTTCTTTTAGAGACAGTTTCCCTTTCCTTAGATAGCTTTTAGATTTTTCTCTCTGCTTTTATCATACTCAAATTTTACTCTGACATGTTTAGATGTATTTTCTTTTTCTTTCTCTATTGAGTCCTCTGACATCTATTCATCTGAGGTCTCTTCTTAATTCTGGGAATTTTTTCCTTGTTATTTATTCAAAAATTTCCTTTTTGTTTCACCTCTTATTTTAAGACTCCCATTATCTATGAAGATCCTTCTGAGGCAATAGGGAGGATGAGAGTATAGGAGGCTGGTACACTAGTCTAGACAAGAGATGATGAGGCATGCCAATGCATAGTGGTGGGGAAGGTAAGGAGCACATAGATTTGACAGTGGGAGTAAGGGGTTATAGAGGAAAATAGAGGGTTTGGCTTTATAAAGGCCACTGAGAATTTGAGAGGACTGTTTGAAAAAGCAGAAGCCTGAAAGATGGCCAATTACAAGGATGGAAGGAGCCCTGTGAAGCCTTTGAACATACTTTTATGTCTAGCCCAGAAGGGTAGAAATGTTTTGAGTCAGCTACATCTTAGTTACATCATTGGGAGCTGGGAATCCCAAGTTTACTCCCTGTATCTTATAGTTCCCACTCTATGGAAAAGGTAAATATGTTTTTATCACCCCACGTCTGTTTTTTTCTTATTTTTTGAGCTAAATGTGTTTCCCTCTTTTTTTATCAATAACCCTATTATATATCACAGGGTTATTCCTCACTTCACTCTTATGCACTTCTTTGCATGTTCCAAAGTTCTGTCCTTCATACACAGCACCTCACTATTATTTCTTATCAGTAATTATCTTCATTTTACAGATAAGGAGCAGAAGCATGGAGAAATGAAGCAGTTTGCCTAAGAAATCACAGTACATCTGTGACTATGTTGAATCTTCAGCTACCTCTCAGTTGAATGTTTATTCCTAATATACCCATTTAAATGAAATGCACATAATCATATTGGTTAAAATATATTGGCTGATAAGTCATTGAGTGCCAACTCTGTGTCAGGAGCTCATCTCAATCCTCCCTTCCCCTGGTACTGGAAATTGAATCCAGGGTTGCACTAACACTGAGCTATATCCTCACACCTTTTCATTTTTTTTTTAATTTTGAAACAAGGTCTTGCTAAGTTGCCTAGGCTGGCTTCAAACTTGTGATCCTCTTGCCTCAACTCCTGAGTCACTGTGATTATAAGCCTGCACAATTGTACCTGGCTTAAGGGCATTTTTTTCTTTCTTTCTTTCTTTTTTAGTACTAGGGATTGAACTCAGGGGCACTCAGGCACTGAGCCATATCCCCAGCCCTATTTTGTATTTTGTTTAGAGACAGGGTCTCACTGAGTTGCTTAGTACCTTGCTTTTGCTGAGACTGGCTTTAACTCATGATCTTCCTGCTTCAGCCTCCTGAGCTGCTGGGATGATAGGCGTCCAGCTAGGGGGTCTTTTATTAACACTTAAAGGTAACTCATATAATTGTTGTAACAGTCCTCAGATGGTAGATGGTAATTTTATTCCCATTTACAAGATAAAGAAACAAGCTCAGAATAAGTAGCTTGTTCAAACTCACACAGCTTCAAAATGGTAAGAACTGGGATTTGAATAGAAGCAAGTTTGCTCTGGAGACTGTCTTAAACTACTACACAATACCACCTCTCAGGGTTGAGTTGATTATAGCCCACCTTCTTTTCTTGAAGAAAAAGTTCTCGAATGGAAATCTGGAGTCCAGACAACTGGTTTTCAGACCAGGCTCTGCCTCCAGAATTACCTTTCCACTCTGGGCTGCCTTCTTCTGTGAAATAAAGATCTTGGATTAACTGAATTCCAAGGTCCCTTTCAGACTCTAGCTTGCTGACAGACTGAATTGTATAATGGCTAATTCCCAATTGAAAACAAAGTAGCATTCTTAAATCTGTGGGAACAGATTAAGAATATGGCTGTGGTCTGCAGACTTCATGGGGAAACCTTTGACTTGGCGCAGTTATTCTAATCTTAGCTTTGTTCTTCCCTTCTTCTACTCTCTAGTCATGCGTACTTCTGTTCTCAGTCCCTAGAGGGATGAAATGGGATAATCTCACCCCTCTAGAATAAGCAGAGATCTCCTAGGAAGACAGTCATCCTCTGGCAAAAGAGGAAAACTGAATCCAGAGAGGCAAGCCAGTTCTCTCAGGATGATGTTCCATGGTATTCTAGCCCATTCTTAAGCCCTGAGGCTCTGTGTGGCCCACCTTTCCAACCAAGTGCAACTGGAGAGACTCTTTGCCAGCAACTGGCAGTACTGGAAGTATGCCCTGGATTCAGAATGTGTTGGATACTTCCTTTGACCACTTAGTGAGCCCTTAAAGACCATTGTGGTGGCTGGGGTTATGGCTCAGTGGTAGGGTGCTTGCCTAGCACATGTGAGGTACTGGGTTTGATCCTCAGCACCACATAAAAATAAAATAAAGATGTTGTGTTCACCTATAAGTAAAAATAAATAAATAAATAAATAAATAAATAAATAAATAAATACCATTGTGTAGTCAAGCCCCAGCTCTTGGAGTGCAGGAAATACTATGAGTCTCTCTTCCCAATATTAGATGAAGGAAGCTCAGTGTCTTCAGTGGACTTCTCTGTGAAGGTGCCAAAATACCTTTATGCTTAGACTCAGAAAAACTGCAGAAAACCTTGGTAGACAGGGCTATATAACTTTTAGTGTGAAGGATGGCATATAATGCTGATTGTAGTGGTCACCTGATATAAGAGGCATGGGATTTTTTGGTGCCTGTCTAAAAGTTGCTGAAACGGAGACTCGTTGAAGGCCAGGCTTCACAGGAAGTGAGTGAGTGGCCTGGAAATTTGACTCCAAGACAAATTCTATTTATAGAATGCTAAATTGTATTGTTGTTTAGCAAATATCAAAGATGCTTTTTGATCAGAAGATTCTCCCAGCCATACTGGATCTCTTTCTGAACCTGAGTGTGAGAATTTTCCATACAATGGTTTAGGTTGGAGGGAGGATTTGGTAGGCTACCACAAGGACAGAAAAATTGGAAGGAGTTTGGAAAGTTACAGCAAAGGTCAGGAGTGGGAAGGAGATTGAGTTATCAATCTTCTTGAGATGAAGGTCTATTCAAGACCCAGGATCATCCTACAAAGATAAGGTTTCTTTCCTTTCCTCCTTCTCCCATTGTAGTTACAACTGTATATTAGCTATGACCTTCAGCACTGGCAGAAAAGTAACATCCTTGTTCACATTCTTTTTTGGTAGGCTTGTCTTTGTTTGGAGGTGGGCTGGTGGGCCTGAATTGGAGTGCATGGGGAAAGGCAGTAATTTTTTTACCCATAGAGAAAGATAACAAATGGTACTCAGGACCCACCAGACAGTGTTTTATAAAACATCTTCCTTGCTTCTAAGATAATCTGTTTCCTAGGTACCCCCTTCTCCACTGTCCACCAGCCTTGTTGGTCTTAATGACTGACAAATAGTCCTTCATTCTCTGTATACCTTTATTGAATTATTCTACATTATCAGGATTGAGTACTGGGATTTCACAGATGCACAAGGTGTTCACAATAAATAAAGTTCAACAGAGCGACACACACACACAATTCATTTAATACCATATGAACAATGTCTATTAAGGGGGTGGGACACAGTGGAAAGTTAGGGTGGTGATGGTTAACTGTAGCTGAGTGGATAGATAAAAGCTTCACAGTGGAGATAGCATCTGACAAAGGGGAGGTTTATGTTTTTGTTCAATAGAAGAAATGGGAGGGTGGTAGTGAGGAACTGGATAAGTGGAGGTGTGTATGGATAAAAGATTTGGTATCTTAGAAATTTGAAATGAGGTAGAGCTAAATTTAAAATAGAATTATGAAGGAGTGTGGACTTTAGCCAATTGCAAGTCTAAGGGTGATTTAGAGGTCATCTGATGCCAATGTAGACAATGATGACAGAGAAGGGTCTGGTCAGCTAGCAAATAGGCTGTGACAATTAGTTAGAGGAGAGATAATGAGGACCAGAAAGAAGACTATGGAGTCAGGGAGGAAAGGATTAATATGAGCTATTTTGGAGGTAGCATCAACAGGACTTCTTTAATAAGGGCAACTGGTGGGACCCCCCGCTGTTAAAATTGTCAAAAGAGGTGCCAATATATCAAAACCATGTGAGGAGGTACACCTGTAGGGTTCCTGAGCTGACCTTGGAACCTGAGCTAACTAACAGGGAAGGGTACTTGGACTTAGGGTTAGGAGAGGTTGATTTTTTAAGAATAGAAACTAAAAGTCATGCGAATGAATGTAAATCAGGGTGAAGTCCAGAGTGCATAGGTGGGAGGGATATTCTGAGTTAAAAGTGGTCTTGAGGTGACTGGTGAGTTTTTAGAAAAGGGAGTTCTCTCTAAAGGGGATGCTCTTGTTTCTTTTCAATTCTCATCCCCTGCATCACTTTGGCCAAATGATTGAAGGAATCAATCACTTGGGGAAGAGGATCATAGCAAAGGCCAGAACACATTCCAGGTGGTCATAAAACATAATCTCAATTTTCCTGGTTTGGGTAGGTGAAGAGTAAGCGAGCAGGTGGATGGAAAATATGAATGAGAATGTAGATGGGACAATTTGGGCAGAAGCAGTATGGAAGGAGAAGTATGAAGGTCAAAGAAGATTGAAGTGTGATGGTGGGGATAGCTCTTATTTAGGCAGTGGTCAGCAGAGTATGGTGGAGCTCTGCCCCAAATTACTCATTTTAAGAATGAGCTTTTGGCCCCTCTAAGGATTCTTCTGGTCACTGGGGGTTTTGGATCTCTTAGAAGGCCACCATCGGGTAGCAGAGCGGAACAGGGCAAACCCTGCTTGTAGGCATCGGTTTGTATTCTCTCTTGCTCTGCTCACTGAGCAGGCGCCTGAGGGGTCTCCCTGGCCTGCTCCATCTACCACCTCATCTTGGAAAGCGGGACATTCTGGTGTCTTGGACCCATCTCCAAGGACATGCTCAGCTTGACCTGAGGGGTGACAGCACTGTAGCTGTTTTTGTTTTAGTGCTGGCTGGCTTGATTCTTTGGGGTGAACAGTAGGTTCGGACGTTGAGAAGGCAGTGGTTCCTGGCACAGCCTGCACCTTGGTGGGTTCAGGCTGCTCCTCAGTTGGCTTGGACTGTGGCTTGGTTGGTTCACCCAGTTCATACTGTTCCTCACTCTGCCCCTCAGCTACCTTGGCCTGAGCATCAGTCAGCTCAGCTGGTGCCTTAGCCACTTCAGCCTGCTCTCCAGCTTGCTCTTTGGCTAACTTGGCTTCTGCTTGGCCCAACAGGCCAAGCTGTACCTCATCTAGCTTACCCTGAATATTGTCCTGCTCAGCCTGCTCCTTTGCCTGGTCATCAGTCAGCTTTACCTCTGCTTGCTCCTCATCTGCTTCCTCCTTGTCTTGTTGGGTCTGTTCCTCTAGTGGCTCAATCTGCTCTTCATCTAATTCAGCCTGTATCTCAGGCTGTAGTTCAGCCTGTTTCTGCTCTTCATCTGGCTTGATCTGTTCCTTGGCTAATTGATCCTTTCCTTCAACTGGTTTGGTCTGTTCCTCAGTCTGTTCCTTGGCTGCCTCAGCCTGTGCCTCAGCCTCCACTGGGGATGGTAGGGACTCCACCTCAGTGAGTTCAGTTTGCACTTCGGATGGCTCAGCTTGTGGTTCTGCCTGTTCATTGCTGGCAGTTCCCAATTCCTCCTCAGCTGGTTCAGCATTCTTCTCAGCTGGTTCAGCCTGTGACACTACCTGTTCCTTAGGTGGTTCCTGAACTGATTCAGCCTGTCCCCCTGTAGGTTCTGCTTGCTTCTCAGCAGGTTCTACTTGCTTCTCAGTAGGATCTACCTGTGCCTCAGCCTGACCCTTGGCCTGCTCCTCAGCTGGTTTGGCCTGTGCCTCAGATTGCTC
The DNA here is from genome assembly GCA_028644305.1 of Xerus rutilus. Classification (NCBI taxonomy): domain Eukaryota; kingdom Metazoa; phylum Chordata; class Mammalia; order Rodentia; family Sciuridae; genus Xerus; species Xerus rutilus. Next base: position 75,938,158 of record CM053417.1, on the reverse strand, counting down.
CTCAGCTGGTTTGGCCTGTGCCTCAGACTGCTCCTCAGCTGGTTTGGTCTGTGCCTCAGATTGCTCCTCAGCTGGTTTGGTCTGTGCCTCAGATTGCTCCTCAGCTGGTTTGGTCTGTGCCTCAGATTGCTCCTCAGCTGGTTTGGCCTGTGCCTCAGACTGCTCCTCAGCTAGCTGGGTTTGCTTCTCAGTTACTCTGGCCTGCTCCTTAGTTGCTACATCCTGTGCCTCAGCTTGTACCTCCAATGGTTTGGACCATACACTAGTGGGTTCAGCCTGCACACTGGCTGGCTTGGCTTGTGTCTCAGTTGGTTCAGTCAGTGCCAGAGCTTTCTTGGCCTTTGACTTGGGTGGCAGTGCCTGTACCTTAACTGGTTCTGACAATGCCAGGGCCGGTTTGAACTTTGCCTTGGAGGACTTGGCCTGTACCTCAGACAGTTCAGGGAGTGTCACAGCCATCCTGACTTTTGATTTAAGTGATTTGGCCTGTACTTCAACTGGTTCAGCTAGTGCCAGGGCCATCTTGGCTTTTGCCTTGGCCTTTGCCTTGGCTGGCTGGGTCTTTGACTGTGCAAGTTTGGCCTGCACTTGGGCCAACATGGCCTTTGCATCAACTTGTTCAGTTTGAGCTTCTATAGGCTGTGTTTGTGCACTGGTCTTCTCCTGGGTAAGTTCAATCTGTCCCTTTGTTGGCTGGGCCTGCATCTTGATTGTCTCCTGAGCTGGCTTGTCCTGTATTTCTACCTGAGTGGGTAAGACCTCCACTTTAGCCTCCTTCTGGGTCTCTGCTTCTTTGTCTTCATCTTCTTGAAGCTGAAGTTCATACAATCCCTTGATGGTCCTTAGCACTATAAATAGAGATTCAGACAGGATGAGTCAGTGGGAAGGAGCAAGTAGTAGATAGGAACAGTGAAGCCACATTGGCTTGGCTATTCCCTACCAAACAAACTGAAGGCAGACCCTGCCTGAGCACCATAGTCTTTGCCACTATTATCCTCATGTTGACAGCAATAAGTTCTCCCCCCTAGATTCTCAAACATTATTCACTTAGTGCCTCCAGGTATATCAAAGCTGGAAAGGTATCTTAAAAAGCAACTCTTGCTCCTTGGTGGATCCCAATCCAGGCCCTCTAAGAGATCAGTCAGAGGGTGGGAAGCAACTTCCAATATTGCAATAGGACAAGCGGAAATTGCACATTTGCCCACAATAAGGCTGCACTGCAAACTGCACTCAAATATTGATTCCTTTTTGGCTCAGAAGCATAGGTTATCTCATACTGATCAGAGGCTCTGATTGGCAGTTATGTGTCTTTGAGTAATGAAAAATTAGGAAATTGGATTATTAATAAATTCAGCCTGTTTGGCAGACAATCTTCCCAAACATGAATCTCAATGGAGGAAAAATGATGATAGGGTTCTGGGTGGTGGAGAGGTTGGGGTCCACATGTGTAAGCCAAACCTCCCCCACTGTGAGGAGGAAATGATAGTGAACAAGAACTGGAATAGTTATGGAATGTGCTTAAGTGTACCAAAAGAGTTAGGCTCATGGCATAGCAAAGCCCAAAACAAGCATTGTTATAAATCATTCGTAGCCAGTGATTTTATTATTTTTTTTTCCAGTACTGAGGACTTAATTCAGGCCCTTGTGCCTACTAGGCAAGTGCTCTGCAACTGAGATAAATTCCCAACCCCAATCCAGTGATTTTCAACATGTAGAGTACAGCTTCAGAAAAATTTTTTTTCTATTGACATTATACATGGATGCCTATTATAGCAACTCAAAGCAGATTATTGAAATTGAAGGCCCCATCCTAGGGGCCTGCTTACCTCCTTACAATCACTCACTCTGCCTAAGGTATCTCTGAATATCTCCAAGGTTCTGAGAGCACAGTTTAAAGAGCATTAACCTCAGTTCAATGTGGCCTCCCTGATGATGAGACTAGATAGAGACTCCTGAAGCCCAGAGATAGTCATTCCATGTTAGAGACTAAGCTAGGTTAGTACACAGGTGTCTATTTCCTCAGGTCAGTAGTGTATATCTTCCACCCCACAGCTTTTATCTATAGCCCATATCTCACCAGGATTAGACCAAGGCCATAGGCAATCTGACTTTTCATATCTCCAGTGGACAGGCCAAACTTGCATAGCTAACTAGTGGATCTCAGATGCTACCTGTGTGTGAGAAAGCTTAGAGAAAAGGGAACCTGCTTCAAAGTTGCCCAGGAGGCAGAAAGTAGAGAAAAAATATTACTAGTGGAGCGTCTACTCTTTGTCTCTTACCACTTATCAGAAACATCTGAAGCATTCAGAAGCCTCATCTACCCAACCTCCATGGTGTTCTGCCTTTTTTTTTCTTTTGGTACCAGAGATTGAACAAAGGGGTGCTTAACTACTAAACTATATCCTCAGCCATTTTTTATATTTTATTTTGAGACAAGGTCTCACTAAGTTGCTTAGGGTTTCACTAAATTGCTGATGGAGGCTTTGAACTCATGATCCTCTTGCCTCAGCCTCTTGAGCTGCTGGGATTATAGGCATGCACCATTGTGCCCAGTTGATGTTGTGCCTTTTTGACTCTCTTTCATTAATCCTCAACTGTGAGCTTCCTGAGGGCAGGGCAATGTTTGTTTCATTTCTACATTCCTGATACCTGACACATAGATAGGACTTATATGTGTGTTTGTGTGTGTGTGTGTGTGTGTGTGTGTTGAGGATAGATCCCAGGGCCTTGTGCTTTAGCCACTGAGATACATGGCCAGTCCTATACATAGGTCTTAATAAATGATTCCTGTCTTGAACTAAACTCTCATTACCCATATGCACTGGTCACAATGGAGATTATTAACCGCAGGCTCCTCAGGAGTGAACTTCAATTCAGAGAGAGGAAAGAGACTTACCCAAGGGCACACAGTAAATATAGGATGTTGTCTATACTCTTCTCTGTAGCTAACACTGGCCTTCTCACAGGATACTGGTAAAGCCTGAGGGATTTCTAGGAACAAGGGCACAGGGCCAAGATGCAATAGAAAGAGAAAATAATAAAAGTGCAGAAGTAAAGGAGCTTCAGGGGAAGTGGACTGAAGGTCAATTTCAGTATGGCTGCAGGGGAAGAATGGGTACAGTGGGAAAAGGCATGTTTTAAAACCTGAGGCTGTGTTTGACCTGTGTGTGTCCTCATGCCCTTTTGTCAGTCCCACATCAAATAGGAGGTATCTTGTTAGTGGTTTGCAAACCTTTGCAGAACATCTTTGTCCCAAAAAGATGAATGCCAAGAGCACAATGACAGCAGATACAGAACTACCTAGAGCCCAAATGGCACTTTTTTATTATTAACTCTTGCATTAGTCCACAGAACTGGGGTGGAGGTGGTTTGGACCCAGTTGAATACTTACCTTGGGGTGACCAATGGGGATAAAGTGACCAATGGGGACAGATGGCCTGAGGGTTTAAACCTATTCTTCTAGTAATTCTTAGCTGTTCTTCAGGAATATATATGATAGAAAGAATGACTTACTGGCTGGGAGGGGAAAGAAGAAGGGCTAACAGGCTTATTTGCTTACTTTTGGACTCAGAGAAGGCAAGGATTCTTCGTTTGGGAAGCATAACACATTTAATCACTACAATTCTAGCCTTATCTCTCCCCCTACCTATTGTTTTGATGGTCTGTGTTATAGTTTGGCTCTGGAATGTATCCCAAAGAATCATGTGTTAAAGTCTTGGTCTGCAATGCAGCAATATTCAAAGGATTGGCTCTTGGGAAGTGATTGTACCATGAGAACTCTGTTCTTATGAATGGATTAAAACATTGATGCATTCATAGGTGATGGCATTATCTGTAGGTTGTGGAAAATTAAGGAGGTAGGGCATAGTTGGAAGTTGTAGTTCACTTGGGGGGAGTGTTCTGGAAGGGTATTTTTCCTTGGCCTCTCCCTTGCTCCTGGCCATTATGAGGTGAGCAGCTTCATTCCTTCATTCCCTTTCACCATAATGTACTGCCTCACCACAGACCCAGAAATTATGGAGCCAGCCAACCATGGGCTGAAAGCTCTGAAACCATGAGCCAAAATAAATATTTTCTCCTGTAAGATGATTTTCTCAAGTATTTTTTGTTTGTTTTTACAGAGATGAAAAGCTGACTAATACAGTGTGTGAACAATGTGTCTCCTAGGCCCTTCTCCTCAATCTCTCCAGCCCTGTGTATCTTCCCTCTGGGTCTCCTTTCCACTGATGGACTTTTACCTAATATTCCTATATCCAAATAGCTCAGCCTCCATGTTCCTAGCAAATAAATTAATTCCTTAGTCCCCTTCTTTGTGTTCTCACACTTGATTGGGCCCAAGGCATCTCTGATGGGAAAATTTTATGTGAAGAGATTCAATAGGTCTTATGTCTTTTCTTCTATTACTTTCCCATGCTACAGGGATCACTTTTTCATTGTCTTTTCTGTCACCTCCTTTAGTTATCCAAATCCCTAAACACTCCTTATTTTTGCTTTTACAAATGCCCTTCTGGCCTTCCCCTCTACCAGCTGAACAAAAATTAAGAATCGTTTTCCTTCTATCCACTAAGTTCAAGTACCCCTGGAGAAACTATTGCCCACTGTCAGAAACTTCCAGCTACATAGAGGTCACTTTGTTCTTGCTATCTGATCCTAGCCCCAGAAACTAGAAGGAAAGCAGTGGGACCTCATTGGCTTCTGAAATATACCAAAGGGGGTCTATCTCTGGGGTTAAGATCCCAAATGAGGCAGCATTTCACATGAAACATATACCAATGTTATTGCTACCCCTGATGTGTTTTCTGCACCTTGATCCTTCCTTCCATGACTCTGCTTCTTCTTTCCTGTCAGACAAAAATTTCCTTGATAAGAACCTTGGTATCATTGAAAGTTTTTTGCTATCTGATAACTTAGGATCTCACTTGTACTGGACTGTGGTCAAGTATCAACTGTTTCCATGACAGGGATGGGAGAAGGGATAAACTTAAATAAGAAAAGGTACAAGGACCAGGAATATGACTTAGTTGTAGAGCAATTGTCTAGCATGTGAGAGACATGGGTTTGATCCCCCATATCTCAATGGAGGCCGAGAGTACTGTAGCTCAGTGGTAGACCACTTGCCTAGCATGTATGGTACCTGTATTTGGTCCCCAGCACCAAAAAAGTCACATATGCTGAAAGTACTATTGACCTAGTTTATATACATGATAATGTGACACATATTGTCATTGATTGCTAGAGTTGCAACTGTTTTCTCAGAAGTTTGTGACTTTGTTGAGGGAGTGGTATCTGCAGGCTTTTGAATCCTGTCTTGCCCATAGAAAACTACCTTGCTTGGAAGTGAGTACTTACTTATTCAGAGAGTCTGAGGTGTGGTCTTGACTTTCCCTTTCCTGGGTATCATATAACATACTGTCTGGTTTCCTATTTCAAACAATTCTGTTTTGATTCATTCTTAGGCATCTCCATATAATTTTCTGCTATTTTCCAGGGGTTCTTGGCTCAAAGGGTGGCTGATCAGCTATAGCAAGGTAGCCTGCTTACAGAAACCCCTTCAGGGGCATTCTTTTATTTCCTCATTGTTCCTATTTAGTGAATGTTTTCTGGGCATTCAACATCTTCTAGTCTGCAGTAGTCTTCTCCCTGTCACCATTACTGCCATCTTCAACTTCCTAAGGACACAATTCTAGCTTTATAGGCAGGTATATCCTGTGGTCAGTAGTGATCACTGGCCTCCCACAGATGAAATAGTGAGCTTGGCAATATTGAAGTGATAGGATACAAAGTGTCATAGATATGTCCAAATTGAAGGAAAGAGTGAGAACTGTCACAGGATTGAAGTAAGTTGCCTCAGACAACTATGAAATGATACTTTCCAAGGGTTAATGAAGAATGATAAAGGAGTTGAGGGTACTGCAGTTAATCTTGCCATCTCTGAGGTTGTCTAGGCTCTAGGATGAGCCACTTCTAGAGAAGGCTGAGATGCAAGCCCTTTCCTAGGGGCTTGTGTTGCTAAAACAGGAGCCACAGGAATAAACATATGGAAGGTGTGTGGAGTGCAGGTTAGAGTGGCAATCAGAGCTGATGGAGTAGATCATAGAATTTTGCCAGAATCAGGGATACCTTTCTGAGTGTTCCAGAGGGTATGGGTATACTAAGGCAGATTTCATGTCCTGCCCGGATAACTTAGGAAGCTCCTGAGTACCACCATCATTTCTGTCTTTGCTGAGGTTCTATATGTGTCCCCCACCTGCAACAATCTCTGCTTTGTGGCCTAGGCCTGCCTCTTAGAGCTAACTGCATATCATAAATCTTGAGAAAGAATATGGTCTAGGTCTGTGGAAAGAGGTAAGATATAATAGGCACCATGTGGAATAGGAGCATATTCTCTCAGGAGGCAGTGGGACATATACTGGTGACTTATGAGACAGTATTTTCTAGGCTTGGGAACAAAATTTACCATTGATTTGCTATGTGACTTCAGGCTGAAAGCTGTATGTCTTGAGGTCCATCTGTAGGGAGGGCAGACTAGGAACTGTAATGAACCTTTCAGTCTATGTCATGAAACATATATTTTAACCCCTTGCAAGGCTTTCTTTATCTCAAATTGTAGATGTCTTTTTCAGCAAGACCAAACCTTTGTTCTAAGAACACTGAATACACAAAGATAGAAATGAAAGTGGAGATGGGAGCCCAAACTCCCCCATGATGAGAACACATTTTTATTCAGAGTACCCTCTTCTGGGGAGGCAGTGCAGAAGCAGGGGAAAAAAGATAGCTCTTACTTTATTAAGGCCCTGTTAGCAGTTAATACTCCACTAGCCACTTTGTACTCATCAAATTAAAAACCTTCACCCATATATCAGCATGAGTCTCATTTTCCCCACATCCCAGGCAAGGACACTGAGTTTCACTGAGGTAATGCCATTTTCTCAAGGTAACACAGGCAGAAAGTTTCAGAGCTGAAATTCAAACCCAGGCCATGTTCTGGAAAGGAATATGGTAATGACTGTCAATCAGGGAAAAAGATTAGGAGTTGGCATCAGTGTGTGAGGATGAGAACACAAAGGAGGTACTGACTTAAGAAGACAGATTTTCAAACCCTACTCTATTAGGAATGAACCAAATGGGCATGGGACTTAGTGGCTCAGGACAGACATGTATATCACACCTTGTGATATCTGTGCTCTGTTGGTGTGTGCCTGTGAGGGCACACATACGTGTGAGAAGTTGAGCTCCTTAACATTCTCTACCCAGCTGTGGAGAAATGAGAGCTGTTCATGAAGCCCCAGCTGTTGACAGCACTCTCACTACTCTTCAGCATCTGGCTGTGATTCCCCATAGAAACACATAAAGTTTTTCTTTTCTTTTTTTTTCATACTAGGGATTGAACGCAGGGGCACTCGACCACTGAGCCACATCCCCAGCCCTATTTTGTGTTTTATGTAGAGACAGGGTCTCACTGAGTAGCTTAGTGCCTCACCGTTGCTGAGGCTGGCTTTGAACTCGTGATTCTCCTGTCTCAGCCTCCCTAAGTGCTGGGATTATAGGCTTGTGCCACCACACCCAGCTTCAAGTTTTTTTATTCATGCTTCTCCACTTGTTGGGCCAGTGTCCTTTTGCAAAGTTGAGCCTATTTGCCTGGATCACAGCCTTTCTCCTCACTTCCTTTGAGAGTGAAAAAGCACAACTAGGAGGAATGAAATAGGACATCTTCTCTGCTTCAGACATTCTGTCTAGATATCCAGTTATCTTTGATCTCATTTTTAAAAATTTTTATTTGTAGATGAACACAATACCTTTCCTTTATTTATGTATGTGGTGCTGAGGATCAAACCCAGTGCCCCACACATGCGAGGCAAGGACTCTACCACTGAGCCACAACCCCAGCCCTGATCTCACTTTTTGATGGTAGTTATGATTTTCCCCAATTGGCCACATGTGAGAAGCCAAGGCCTAGAAAAGAGAAGGACCTTGAGGCTGGGGTTATGGCGCAGTGGTAGCATGCTCACCTAGCATGCATGAGGCACTGGGTTGGATCCTCAGCACCACATAAAATAAAACAAAGATATTCTGTCCACCTACAAGTAAAACAATAAATATTTTTTTAAAAAAAGAGAAGGACCTTTCCAAAGATCACAGAGGGACAGAACTGGGACTAGAACACAGTTCTGCCCTGCTGGCCCCTAGTCTAGTATTTTTTCCATCATACCACACATTGAAGACAAAGTTTCCTAGTCTCTGAGAGCTTGAGGGCCTCCTTCTTACCGGGTTTATCTTCAGAACAGGTGGCGCTTTCAGCCTGGGCTTTCAATAGCAGTGCAGGGATATCTTCTCCAAAGATTTCAGCAGTATTTTCAATCAGGAACTGAACCAGTTTGGTAACCTGAGAACAAGGACATGATCGAAGGATAGGGATGGAGTGGAGTCCTGCTGTGAGGGACTGCTTAAGAATTGGTAGCTCTTTGCTTCCTACCAAATCAAATCCATGTCTCTTAGCCTAGAGGACCTTGCATCCCAGGCAAAAAGAGCCACCAAAGGATTTTTCAACAGATGCATGACATTTCAGACACTTTTTTTTCCCTCAAAAGTTGCATTTTAATACATGTTATCAAACATAACAGAAAAAACAAATTTTCAGAAGGTGTACACACTGTTCACTGAAAACATTTGTTGAGGCAAATAGAAAAAAATTGTTACAATCATAATTTTTCTAACTTTGCACAAAATTATAAGCAGACACTTTTAACATTTCCATTTTACTGACAGTAAAACAGAAACAGAGAAGTAAAATGACTTATCAAAGGTCTTATAGCCAGTCAATGATTGGCCCTTATTGCTATACAACATTTATGCCTTTATTTGTCAAATATTCATCAGGAAATGCCTGCTCTGTGCCTGGTAACATAAGGTTTGGGTAATTCAAAGAAACAAGAAAAGGTTCTTGTCTTCAGGAAATTGATAGTTTTGTGGGGGTACAAAAACATCTCTTTTATTTGGCCACTGCTTTAAAGTTTAAACGTCTTTCTACATCTGTCATCTCTTTCCCCTCCAATGGGCACAAATACATCCCTATTTTAGAGGTAAAGAAATTAAGGCTTGTTGAGGTCATTCATAACAGAATTCACACAGCCAGTGTGCGGACATTTCTAAGATTCACTCCAGGCTCTTTTCATGACATGGTGCAGGGGATGTCTGTGGATAGAGGAGAGGTTGTTTGTGGGGCCCAATGTGAGAAGGAGTAGTAGACCTCTTACCTTGCTCATGTTCTGGCTCTCATCCTCTGGTCTTTTAGGCCCGGGCAACCACAGTAAGTTGGGTGCAACACATAGGGCTAGGTTGAAGGATGTCATCTGGTTCTCTTCAGAGTTGGCCACAATGTGGCTCAGGACTCCAAAGAGGTACTTTAGCAGCAGGCGGTTGCCTTCAGGAAGCTGAGCTACCAGTCTGGAGTGGGGTACAACCCAGGAAAGAGGAAGGTCAGTTTAATGTATGGGTGGGTCTCTGTGGGGATTTGGAGAGACAGCCATGTAAGGGCTTTTTCCCATCCCTTAGTGTTTGGCTAATTTTGTAAGAGTACTAATGCAAACTGGAAACCTGGAGAATCTTCTTGCCTTCCCAGAGTATACAGAAGTAGAAGGGCACTGAAGTCCAGAGAAGGGAAATAAGTTGTCTCAGGACACGCAGCTAGTTTGGGGCAGACCTTGAAATAGAACCATATATGCTGCATAAAGAATCTTGGTTGAAGAATATTTGAAGTACTGAGAACTGATATTCCCTCCCTTAGTTTTCATTCTTTCTTAATCTAAACAACTGTTTCCATCCCTTTCTTCAAGTCCCACACATGGTCTTGGAACCAGGGGCCTTACCTCTGGAGAGAATGGACTTTCTGCTGGTTAGTGCGCCCTTGCATTGCTGTCATCCACTGGCTATGCATGCCTGAGGACAGCACGCTGTCAGGAATGTTGCGCAGGAATTCCTGAATGAAATTCACTCTTATCAGACATGGATCTCCTGAACCCCAGCCTATATCCACTAAGAGGAGAACTGATGGATATATGGATAACCTTCTGGCCCAAGCTGCCTCTTCCTTACAAATGCTAGGCATCCCCACCCTCTGCCACCAGAGGATCTGAGGCTTGGTTTACTCAATGATGTTGGCTCACATGGGCAGCTTTGAGGACGTTCACAGCCATGTGCCTGGGGTAGGCATGGGAGTGTTTTGCTTTTTTCCTGACATTCCTTTGAACATTGGAGTGGACTACATGTCCACAGGCAGACTTACACTCAAGACAGATGCAGCCACGAACACTGACTCTCCAGCCATGGACACCTGGGCCCCAGAATTCAGCTTCTCCTTTATCTCCTTGCAAGTCTTGGTATTGGCTGAGCGACGGAAAATGCCAGCGGTGGTTGGGCCCTCCTTGTATAACAGCATCAACATGTCCTAAGAAGATCCCAAAATGTCTATGTATGCCTCTCAGTGCCCTCTAAACCACTTCGTAAGGTTTCCTGGGGCAGGAGTATATACTTGCCTCCAAACAACCCAGTGTCCCATATATCACTTCTACCTATAGGTTTCCCTAGCCTAGTCTTTTACGTGCTTCATAACTCTATCTCATTCATACTACACAGGTTTCTCAATCTTAGCTTAACCACATGATCTTAATGGTAGAGGGTCAACCACTGTGATAAAGGATTGTGTGGTGGGCAGGGGGTATGAAATTCTCCATCAACACAATCCTGAAAGTAGGTATCTGCCAAGTCTAAGCACTTGCCTGGGGAGATGTTTATGTTCTACCAGGGCCAGGCAACTAGCTAAGCCCTTAAAGTGGATGTACAGGGATTATGAGTAACCTGTTAGGATGGGATAGACTTACTAATATGGAAGATATGTGTAAGGGGGCTGACTCCCAATCTAAAATAACTTTGAAATTTTAAAGGGCACCTAAGCCCAACCCTTATGCCACAGCTGTTATAACTGCAGCTAAAAATGACTTACCATGATGGGCTTGGGTAGGTGGCCTGTTCGGCAGAGTGTAGAAAGATCTAGGCCAAAGATCTTGTGATTGTTCTCTTCCTCTGGTGACTGCACCATGGAGCTCTCTAAGGCTAGGGTAGGGTTTTTCTGCAGAGCCCAGTATAAGAGGGACTTCCTTTTCTTCAGGCTTTTCTTCTCACTAAGTTCTATAGGTGGGAAAGTGGGCAAGAGGCATGATTAGGACACATACTCTGTTACTCTCCCAAAGACACTGGAGTTGTGTGGCAGTCAGAGGGACATTGGGAGCAGGGGAGCATCATGAGGATAGCAATACTAGGGAGACGAGAACAGGAAGGGTGTGGTCGCACATGAAATATATTTGGTCTTTGTCCCCAAAGTGCCACTGTAGAGCTCTTAAAATCCCTGGGAGTTCCTGAGTGATATAAGTATCTTTTATTGTTCACAATGAGACCCTTTCAGATTGTACCTCTGTTTATGCTAATGAGGTAGTTTGCCATAAAGCCCCTATGCCTCAGGATGGAGCAAGTCACCAGATAGACCACATGAATATAGGATGAGAGTTGGAAATTTCAGCCTCATTCACCAAGTTTGTTTCCTCCCTTCAGAAAGAGGCTGAAGCAAAGGGTCCACATATTGTTTCTAGATTACTAGAGTTCATACAGAGACTGACACCAGGGTCCCAGCCCTTACCTCTCTCTAGTACACTGGGTAGTTCACTCTTGTGCTTCAGGATGAATTTATACTGCTTGTTCTCAGGCACCTGACTCAGAGACGTAGGATCAGAGCAATCTACATTAGTCCTCAGGGTGGTGTGCTGGGGCACGTGTCGCAGGTTGGTTTGGGCAATGCTGTACAAGCTTTCATGGCCTGGAAGGGAAGTGGTGACATTCACATTTTGCTCCAGCAAGTGAGTACCAAGTCCCTAGAAATGGACTCCCTCTTTCTAATGTCTTCCCAAGCCTATTCAAATATTGATGGGGCTGAGGTTGTGGCTCAGTGGTAGAGCACTTGCTTAGCATGTATGAGGCACTGGGATCGATTCTCAGCACCACATATAAATAAATAAAAGTTCATTGACAACTAAAAAATATTTAAAAAAAAACAAAAACAAATATTGGTGACAGGATTTTCTCTAGGGGAGAAGTGTTCAGGGTTTCCTTTCTCTTGAAAGATCTGATCAATGAGTAGCAGCTACCTGGATACTTATCTAGAGGATTGTGAAGTTGTATAGAGACTCATAGGGAAACAGTATTATGACTAATTTGTAGTACCTGTCATGGGCATGGAACCTGGGAACACATGCTGCTATTCATGATTTAAGGACCTAAAAAAGATGTTTACAAAGTGAGGTACCAACGCTATCCTGGCCCCTAATTCCCTTTGTATCTGGAAGCATATGTATTATCCTTTCTGGGCCAAAGTTTCCCTTCCAGAATTTTAGAACATTTCTCATCAAGAAATGTTGAGTCGGGGCTGGGATTGTGGCTCAGCAGTAGAGCGCTTGCCTCACATGCGTGAGGCCCTGGGTTCAATCCTCAGCACCACATACAAAGCAATAAAATAAAGACATTGTGTCCATCTACAACTAAGAAAAAATTAAAAAAAAAAGAAATGTTGAGTCCTAAGAGATAAACAAGTAGGTCCAGCTATGATGGTGCCAAAGAGAGAACATGGAGGACATTTTCATGGGGTCACATAAAGAGGCAAGTACAGCTGGGATTGTGGCTCAGTGGTAGAGCGCTTGCCTAGCGTGTGTGAGGCACTGGGTTTGATTACGAGCACCACATATAAATAAATTAATAAATAAAATTAAGGTCCACTGACAATTTAAAAAATATTTTTAAAAAGAGGCTAAAGTAGTTGGGACTATTCAGCTTAGCTTAGAGAATTTTAAGGCAAGAGTGTTATATTTCGTATATTAAATGTCCCCTAAAAATCCATGTGTTAAAAGCTTGACTGGTAGCCTATGGAGTTATCAGGAAGTGGTAAAAATCTTTAGGACATGGGGCCTACTGGAAGAAAATTAGGTCATTATCTGCATCCGAGGCAGATATTGGGACCCCGGTCCCTTCCTGTCTCTGTTGTTGCTTCCTGGCCACTATGTTGTAAACAGCTCCTCTGTCATGTGCTCCTGCCACTGTTGTACTATTCTAACACAGGGCAAAATGCAATGGAGTAAGGTGACCATGCACAGAAAGTTTCTAAACCATGAGTCCAAATAAGCTTTTTTCTCTTTATAGGTTGATTATTTCAGATATTTAGTACAGTGATAGAAAGCTAATTAACATAATTTGTTTATCAGGTTTGCTGTTCCCCAGCTCTGCCTTGATCTCCCTTTCTTGGACCCATGGAAATGGTCCAGTTGGTCAGCATATAGCTTATTCAAGAGATTTATTGCTAGATCTATACTTTGTCCTTCTAGAATAAATAAGTGTCTAGTTCCTTCTTATATCACTCCCCTACCCAGAGATGTAAAAGATGATTCCCTAAATTGTTTATGTGTGTGTGTGTGTGTGTGTTGGTACTGGGGATTGAACCCAGGAGGGCTTTACCAATTAGCTACTACCCCATCTATCCCCAGTTCTTTTTATTTATTTATTTTATTTTTTATTTTTGGTACTGGAGATTGAACTCAGGGGTACTCAACCACTGAGCCACATCCCCAGCCCTATTTTGTGTTTTATGTAGAGACAGGGTCTCACTGAGTTGCTTAGCGCCTCACTGTTGCTGAGATTGGCTTTGAACTCGTGATTCTCCTGTCTCAGCCTCCCTAAGTGCTGGGATTACAGGCTTGCGCCACTGCGCCCGGCTCCCAGTCCTTTTTATTTTTTTATTTTTTATTCTGAGTCTCACTAAGTTGGTGATGGTCTTGCTAAGTTGCTAAGGCTGGCTTAAACTTTGAGATCCTCCTACCTTATCCTCCAGAGAAGTTGGGAATGCAGGCATGCACCACCACACCCAGCTTCCTGAACTATGTTCTGAAGATCTTTGTTTCTGGCAATGGCAACAGTTGTTGCCTCCAGGATAACAGAGTTAAATTAATTGTGAAACAGTTCATTCTATACTGGTCCCCTTGTCCCACATATTCATATTCATGGCTTAGAAAATCCTCGGATACAGAAACATATTAAACAACACTACTGGTAAAGAAGTCTTCCAGATATCTGTCTTCAATCCCTCTTCTAGGATGTAAACCCATTTACCTTTCTCCTGAACTTGGTCTTTTAGATGCCCACTGAGTGAACCTCACATTTCTCTGTATTTCTAGATCCTTTTGTAACTCCTTTGACCTTCCTGAGCCCCTGTCTTATGATTAAGCCAGTGAGACTTGCAGCTAGAAGTTCACTGAACATAGACCCCAGGCTTCCAAGATACTCAGGGCAGAACTGAACCTGGCTTATGCCCTCTTGGATCTCAGGAACCTTACCAATGAGTGGGTAAGACAGAGCTTCCTTTGATGAATTCACCCACAGCAGGAAATCACTGGCTTGGCCCTGAAGAAAGACAAGGGCAAAACAATGATGTGAAGAGGAGGCAGGTACATACATGTCAGGCTGGCAGAACACCCCTCTCCTCACCTTCCATAACCTTCATAGGCCCTGGTGGCACTTGGGAAAAGCAGTCATGCTTTCCCCACATCCTTCCCAACAAATCTCTGCATACTGCATGGGTCTTCAGAGAGGAAAGGAGCTAAGAATCAGGGATTTGAGGTGAGGTCAAGTACCACTAAAGAAACCAAGGCAAGGTAGGACAGTACTGATGGGGGAGAGGCCAGGGTAAGAGCAGAGCACTGCTAAAGGGTACAGGCAAGAACAATACTGAGAGGGAGGAGGCGGTGGGGAGATGGTCTGAGAAAATTCTAAGCTGGGAGGGTCCAGGCAATATTGAAGAAGGTTGTATTAGTTTTCTAACGCTGCTCTAACAAATAACTGCAAATTTGGTGGCTTAAAATAATGCAAGCATACTCTCTTGGAGTTTTTGAAGTCAGAAGTGTGAAATGGTGAAGCAGAGCTATGTTCCTTCTGGAAACTCCAGAGGAGAATCCACTTTCTTGCCTTTTTCAGCTGCTAGAGGATGCCTAAATTGCTTGATCGAAGGCCCCTTCCTTAATCTTCAAAGTCAGCAGTGTGGCATCTTCAAGTCTCCCTCTCTTTGTGCCCCACCTCTCTGTTTAGTCTTCTCATCACTTTTTTCTGACTTTGACTCTCTTTCCTCCCTATAATAAGGTCCTTTATGATTATATTTGGCCCACCAAGATAATCCAGGAAAATGTCCCCATCTCAAGGTCCTTAACTTACTCATGCAAAGTCCTTTTTCCTACATAAGCTAACATTTTCATAGGTTCTGGAGTTTAGAATGTAGATATCATAGGGAGGCCATTATTCTCTTTACCATAGGGGTGGTGTGGCAGTGCCAAGGAGAAGAACCTGATGCAATGCTGAGAGTCAGGGGTGTGACAATGTTGAGGTGAGGGATGATTCTAAAGGAAGAAAGGGCAAGGGGCATGATACTAGGGTCTGTGTACTGGCAGCTAGGGATCAGCATTATGTGGGGGAAATTTGCCATTGTACAAGGGATAATATGTCAAATTATGACTGAAGCTTGTGGCTTTTTCCTTTAAAGCAGGGATGAACACCACACTGGGTTTTCCCCACCTTTCCCAGGGCTTCCCAGCCTGTGCCCCCATACACATGGTTAATAGAATCAGCAGGCCTGACTACTACTAACTGGACCCAATCTTTGTCTTGTGCTTTCTGCTAACTTAATTTAAAGATGACTTAGTTCCCCAGTGGGCTTGGAGGTCCCAGAGCAAGGTCTCCCCGACCTCAAGAGTGGACCCTAGGGTGTTTTACCTTTCCAATTCTGTTTTGTGGAAGCAAATACTAAAATGGATGTACATTCCCTCAGCAGCTGGCAGTGGACAGAAGTGGGTCAGGAGGGTGCTGGGTGGTGTGGGGAAGACCAGCCTGGGACTGAAAATCCATCCTGTGTAATCCGAAAGGGGCTACTCTGCAGACAATCAAAGCTTAACTGTATGTCAAGATACATACTCACATACACACGAGTATATGCAAACAATGCAAATACCGACATGCATGTGCAGACAAACGTTTGTAAGACAACCATACACAACAGGTAACTTCCTATATGAATCCTCCCACATACCCCATGTAAGTACACACATAAACATATGCACAAACAAGCATGCATATGTAAAAATTCATTAGGCATTCTATTATGCATGCATTCACACTGACAGGCCAGCATACAGATCAAGCAACTGCATACTTATGTATATGTACATGCACATGCACTAGGAAGGATGCATATATATCCATAAGGAAGTAGGCACATGCACATGCACACACCCCTCAAACACATACACACACCAGAGCTTCCTACCAGGGTCTGTAAACTGCTTTGGGGCCATGAGAATATAGAGGAAATTGCAGCCTCAGAGACAGAGTCTGGACTTAATCTATCCCTTTCTCACTGCCTTTGGATGCCAATTCCACGCATTACAGGCCTTTCCCAAGGTGCAACTCCAATCATGTCACTCTCCTGCTCAAAAAGCAGTGGCTCTTTATTGTCTGGAGGGTCAAATCCAAATTCTTTGACCTGATATTCAGTTGCCCTTCTTGGTCTAGTCATAAAACCTCTCTCTGGCCTTGCTCCTCAACTCTAGAGCATGTAGTGACACTTCAAATGTACTTGATGTTCTCCATTTCTACTTTCCCTATTTCCTCATTTCTATCCCACTACTTGGGTGGCTTCCTCCACCCAGAATGCCCTTCCCTATCTTTCTCCCTTGAGAAATTCTCCCTATTGTTCAAGACTCTGCTCTAATGCCACCAGTTTCAAGAAGTCTCCCTGACCTACCTTCCCTCTTGCTGCTGCTGACTTCAAGTTGAGTGAGCTTTACATTTCCCAGCCTGCCACAGCAGTTTATCTGGGTCCCTCTTAGTAGACAGATCTAGTTTGATTTTGTTCTATATTCTGTGTGAACATAGTTTATTTTCCTCACACCCTCTCCAGAAAGGTCCTAAAGAGCACAGACCAGGATCAGAACTGAGCCCTGATTTCTCTATTCACCACCCACTCCAGCCTCTTTCACAGTGCCTGGCACATCAGAGGTGCAAGTTGAACATTGGGCCTAATTTACTGAAAGCAGTATTTACTTACAGTAAGTCCCAGCTGATACACTGCCCTCCCAATGACCTTCTCGGTGGTCTCAGTGTTGGTCACCGTTATTAGAGTGGTCTGAGTAAAGAGAACACATCAGGAGTAGTAAGACTAAGATATAAACTCATGAGAGGAAGAATGTGGAGTGTCAGGTTAGTCATGTTACCAAGCACCAGTGTCATGTTCCCCCTAGGACTGTATTGTGGCATGAATTGAGATACCTGGGCTCCCACAAACAAGTCATTGGCCTCTTATCATGCACAAGGGCCAATGGAGTAGGATAGGACAGGTGCAACTCCAATCATGTCACTCTCCTGCTCAAAAAGGAGCATTCTATTAGAATAATAGAATGCCTAATGACCTGGGAAATTTCTTAGGTGGATAAATCATGAGCTGATAATGGACCTGAAACAGCTAATATTCTCCTGAGTGAGGTCTTCCTCTAGTGAGACCTGGTTCAAGATGAAAAGCAGATATTCCTTCCCAGAAATAATACCAATGTCATTCTTCATGGAGGTCAAAATTGGGACTTTTGTGGGACACGTAGGGCCAACTGGGAGACTTAAGAGTCAGAGCTATTGTTAGCCAGGCATGCATTTTCTGACAGCATCTCCACAACCTCTAATCCCCCTGCCCACCAACCTACTTTTTCAGGGGCACTCACAAGTAAACAGTCAGTGGAACTTACTGAAGTGAGTTCATCGACCTCCATCAGCAGAATCCTAAGAGTCATGTTCTTTGGAAAAACATTCTGCTTCTGTTCTTGTATGTTACTGTGTGGAGAGTTGGGTGAAGGGTGAAGGGAGGTGGATTGGAATGCAGAAAGCAGGATCTAAGTCAGCAATGCAGACCAAGGGCCACATAGGGCTGGTCAAGATGGAGGGCTTTGTGAGGGACAATGAACTCCTATTGCCTATTAAGTCCTACCCATCTCACAACTTAAAATCTGTTCTTGGATTATACCTTGACCTCTGTGGCCTCCCCTTGGAAAATGCCTATCTTTGGGGCAAATAATGGAAGGGATATGTCTATCTTGTTTCAAAGCAAAGGTTCAAAATCTCTTTCACAGCAAACATAAGTGGCACATGTTGGGACTGAGAGCTGAAGGAAGCTAAAGTGTGGGATTGAGGTTATTCTCTGATTAAGAGGTGTCTGTCTGATCCCTCAAATCACCATAAATATTGGGAAAACTGCTATTTCCAATATTTGCTCAATGAAGGCCAAGTCAAAAGATTAACAGTGTTTTAATCTAGTTTATATATAAAGGAGAGTTATAGCTAGTTTCTTTCTCTACAGACACTGTTTAAGAAAAAAAGGGACTTTGGCTAATGTATAAGGATTTGGGTTAGACATGAGGGTACACCTTCGGGAGGTGAGGACTGCTAAACTCTTTATGAGGCTGTGGAATCATCTTTTCTATAGGCCCTAAAGGTTCTACATCCATTTCTCTTCTCTTACATAATAAATCCAGTGTTAACTGGAATGCAATGAAGGATCACAGGGACCTTTTGTCTTTGAGGTTGAGGATCCTGTGACCCTGCCTAGAACAGAAGAGTAATGGGTCACCCAGAGGCCTGCTATGGAGGATTATCCTGGCCAACTGCATTCTGGGATCAATCTGAGGGAGAGGTTGAGAGGGGAAGAGGGAAAGACTTACCAGCGCAGAGCTGAAAACCAACGTTCCTTGGTTTCTGGGGAACTAAGGACAAAACAAATACACACACACACACACACACACACACACACACACACACACACACACAATGGTTATCTAGGAATAGGCACAGGGAGGGCTCTTGAGTGATTCACATGACTCACTTTTTTTTCCTTTTTTTGAGTGGTACTAGGGATTGAACCAGGGGTGCTTTCCCACCAAGCTACTTCCCCAGTCACTTTTTAATTTTTTTTTTTTTTAGTTTTTGATAGACAGAATGTCTTTATTTTACTTGTTTATTTTTATGTGGTGCTGAGGATCTAACCCAACACCTCACACATGCTAGGCAAGTGCTCTGCCACTGAGCTACAGTCCCAGCCCCCCAGGTCATTTTTAATTATTCTTTTTTAAATTTTCAGACAGGATCTTGCCAAGTTGCTAAGGCTGGCCTCAATTTTGTGATCCTGTGCCTCAGCTTCCTGAGTCACCAGGATTATAGGCATTTGCCACTGTGCCCAGTTTGACTCACTTTTTTGAGTTAATTCCTTTTTGAGGGGTATACCAGGGGTTGAACAAGGGGCACTTAACCACAGAGCCACATCCCCAGCCCTATTTTGTATTTTATTTAGAGACAGGGTCTCACTGAGTTGCTCATTAGGCTCACTAAATTGTTGAGGCTGGCTTTGAACTTGCAATCCTCCTGCTACAGCCTCCCAAGCCACTGGGATTACAGGCATGTGTCACCATGCCTGGCTTGAGTTAATTCATTCTTAATGAGCAAGGAAAGAAAAGGGACAGGGACATATGTGTAGATGTAACTGTATGTGTGTATATGGGCATTGAAATGGGGAAGTGTGTGTATGCATATGTGTGTGTGCGTGATAGAGAACACTAAGGTGTGAGAGTATAGATGACCACAGGTATGTGTAAATATCAGGGATGTGATCACAGGTGATTGTATGTGAGAATCGGTATGTCTAGAAGCTAGAGAGTGGTTGTATTTATGAATACAAGTGTAAGTGTATTTTATATGTAGGTATAAAATGTGTGTGAGATATGTGTATATATGTTGTGTTGTGAACATATGAACTGAGGAATATGTTGGTGTGATTCCCTGTACTATCAGAGTGCACATGTGTATGAGCACTGATGCAGATGCATGTGTTTGGGTTGGTGTAGAAGTGTGACTCACGTAGGGTAATTTGTTATGGGAATAATCTATGAGCATAGGCATAAATGCATATGTATGAAAAAGTGTGTAGGAACAAAGGTCTGTGCATGCACAGGTGTGTATATGTGAGCATAGGTATGGATATATGTGCTATGTAAGTGTACATGAGAAGCAATTGGAGTGGTGTGTTCTTATGGGTTTGTCAAGCAGCAGCATGCAGAGTAGGCCTGTGTGCTCACTTGTGAGACAGCATGCCTGGGTCTTGGTGTATTGCTTTATTTCAGTTTTTAATTTTCTAAAAACATTTATTAAGCATCCCTTATGTAAATATCCCTGATGACCATTCAATAAATCAGACGTGCATGCATGGTCTGTGCAGCCCTTTGAAACCAGCTGTTAGTGCAAATTTCTTTCTTCTTATTTCTTTTCTGATGCCTAGAATTCTTTCTTCTCTTATTTTCTTATTTTTTGAAGTACTAGGTATTGATCCCAGGGGCACTCTACCACTGGAGTTACATACTTAGCCCTTTCCATTTGTTTATTTTAAGTCAGTGTATCACTAAATTGTTGAGGCTGGCCTTGAACTTGCAATCCTTCTGCTTCAGCCTGCAGAGTCACTAGGATTATAAGCATGTGCCATTACAGACAGCTGTTGCCTACTATTCTTAAAATCCAGGCAAAGCAGGACAGAATGTTCCACAGGTGATCACTTTACAATAATACATTAATTTATATATTGGAACTTTATACATTATTCTGTAGGTGCTTATATTTCACAATTGGGTAAAATAATTTTAAAAGCATTTTATAAAAGGACATAGGGTGCAAAGAAATGGATAATGCAAAATAAAAAGGGACACCATGACTGCCTTACCAGAAGGTGACCACACTGTTGGTTGTAGGCCAACCAATCACGAAGGAGGTGTCTGCGCAGAACTCCTTCACTGTCACTTCGTCTAGGCAGGAGGCAACCCACACCTCACTCAGACGTACCTGCTTCTTAAGTTTCAAGCTGTTGGTGGACCTAGAATTTATGCCAATGGCATCTCAGTCTGGGTTTTCAGGATGGAGCCTGCTCCCTACATCACACCAACCCTGAGGTGGGCCTTGGGCACTCAGGCTAAGGGATGACTTTCTGTGGGTTAACTCCTCTCTCCCACCTTGATGAATGTTTGTAATCTGAGTCTTTTCTCCTGTCTTAGGTGTTATGCCTCTCTTCTGTATCTTCCCTAGCTAACATGAAGTGGTGCTTGCATTCTAGGTATTAGAGAGAAAAAATTGGACTTATTGAATCATTGGAGGTCTCTATATGCAGCTTTGCCATATCCCAAAGGCCTCCTGCAGAAGAACCACTCCAACCTCCCCCATTCTTGCCAATCCCACCATCCTTGGGGGGATGATATCCTACTTGGGCTTGGCAATGATGAGAGTATCATTGTAGAGGATAAGGTGTCTCAATTGGATCTGTGCACCATTGTTGAGTTCTGCCTCATCGTCCATGAGGAAGGTGGAGTTAGGCCCATGGAGAGCTCCTACCAGAGCTCCAGTGCCTGGCTGGCTGGCCTCCCAGAGTTGTTCCCTAGGAGGGATGAAGTGGGAAAGGAAATGAATACATATACCATAAATTAGTGAGACAAATTCTGTAGAGAAACTCACCTGGGGAGCACAATGTTGATGGTTTCAGATGTGTTTTCGTCTTCTTTCTAAGCCTCAGTTTTGATCACTTATCTTTCCAGCTCAAAAGCCCTCAATAGAACCCCTTTCTCTGTGAGATAACGTGTAATTTTTGCTAGACCCTATCTTGTCTTTCCTGATTTGTCTCCTACTCTTTCCTTCCTTATCCGCATACTGGAAATGCTCACTGTTCTTTGAACATGACAAACTACTTTGTGTCCCTTGACCACTGCTCATGGTAATTTCTCTGCCTGGTATGTCTCTCTGTCCCAACCTTACACCAGCTAGTGAACACATAACTATCCTTTGAGGACCCAGTTGAACATATCACATCCCTGGTAACCCTACATAAAAATAGTTTCTCTTTTCTTTCTCAGTATGGAGTCATTCTCCCACTGGGCTATGACTTCATCCTTTCCCTTTCTTGGACTCTTGAGTCCCTGGCACTAAGGTTCTCAGACCACAGAAAAGATAGGAACCACTGATATTCAGACCCAGGTCCCAGTAAGTTAAAATTATTAGAAAAATAATGCACATAGTCACCTATTTCAGATGTGAAAATAGGGGTACAGCAAAGGGCACTGCCAATGGTCTCTTTCCTCACTACCTGCCTCACTACCACAAAAAGAATTTAGATGGGAAATTAAAAAAGAGTATGAAATAGATTTGTATTCATTGTCAGTGAAAGAAAGGGAAGGGACATAGTTCCCATGTGCCCATTCATGAACCCTGGAGGTCAGGTGATATTGAGAGAGAGAGAGATCCTAAAAGCTATTGTCCTTCTTCCCAAATTGGCTTTTCCTTCTATTATACTGCATAGTCACAGAGTGAGAAGAAAAAGGATCAAGAGATCTCCAGTATCTTCCTCATGTGGGAAGCTGTCAGGGTGCTTAATGGCAGGCAGAGAGCGAGGCCTTCCTTTGCACTCCCCTTTCTGAAGATTTTGGTTATTTGCTCTACAGATTAGCTGTGAAAATGCTTAATCCACTGATTAAGGCACTGTCTGTATTTCACATGATGTTTTCCTACTAACCCTGGCTTTCATTTCTTGGGCCCCTTTGGACAGGACTGTGAGTTAGGAAGCTGGGGTGCAAGAGGTAGGAATAAGTATTGTGCTCACCTGGAGATATAGTGTGATCGGTTGAGGATCCGGCTGAGAGCCAAAACAGTGGACCGCTGTCTGCCACTCCCAGTGGAACTCAGACTCCCAAGGGTGCTCAAGCTGCCCAGGGTGCTCAGGCTCAGGCTCCTTAGGGTGTCCAAATCATCACTGACACTCATGGTATCACTGACACTGGCAAGTTCGCCACAGATTGTGGTGTTACTGGTACTTGCAGTTTTGCTTCCAGTCTCAATTCCATGGGCAGCCACTTCCTCCCTCCTGTCTGTGTTGGTGCTTCCTTCTACATCGGCATCGCTGATATTCTGTCTGCTTGTATTCTCACTGGTGGTTTTGATTTCCCTGGCAATTGAGTTTCCACGAGCATTCAGGATCTCATTGGTGCTGTTCGGACTATGGACACTCCTGGTGTCACTGTCATTTCTGGTGCTACTGTCACTCCTATTATCATTATCTCTTATGGCATTGATATCACCTTGGAAGGTTTTCACAGTTGGTTTCATTTTCTGTAGAAGAAGAAGGCCATTAGGCAGGGCCCTGATAGCCCTCCTGAATTCCCGCTTCCTTTGATGCTTTCTTTGCCCCACCAGCCCTTTCTGGCCAGAATATACTTTCCTTTTCACTTTGTTATCATAATAGTGTAATAGCTGTCCATTAATGAGCAGTAACTATGTAGAAGTATTCTTCTAATTTATTTGGACCTACTCATCAGAGTCTCATTAGGGCCATATGAAAGAGATACTATTATTAACCTATTAGGTATGGATCTAATATACAAAGAGAAGTAACTGAGGTTACACAGCTAATAGATGGTAGAGATGGACTTTCAAGCCAGGCTATCCATTCATTTCTAGAGATTAGGTTTTTAACAACTACTGGCCAAAGGGAGAGAGGAATAAGAGATAATATTGCTTGCTTATATGGCAAAATTATAAAGAATAGTGGAAAATGATTACTGTAAAAATTAGGAGGCTATTTATCTCCAGTGGGGAAGAATGAAGATGGAAATAGAAAGGGACACATGAGGCAGTTTTGAGGTGTTAGCGTTGTTCTGTTTGATGACCTCGTACTGATTAAGGTAAGTATTTTACTTCATAAATAATTATTACACACGACTCATGTTTTATGTCCCCTGCTGTATGTGTTACAAGCAACAATTTTTTAAGTTAAGAAAAAAGTCAGGCTAGTACTTCACATTTCTGTTTTCTGTTTGTTTTTGGTTTTGTCTTGCTTATTGTGTTGAAGGCCCATTCAGAGACTTCTTAGGCCTGTGGTCAGCATCTAAAGTGCACCTCAGGCAAGAGGATGCCTGAGATGAGAGACACTCAGTCCAAGTCCTCAGACCAGTCAAGGACAAAAGTTCAGTGGTAGCTCGCTCCCACCCTCACTGATCCACCTCTTCAAACAAGAACCTGGAGCATTTCCTGGTAATGGGAGTACCACAGAGGTAGAGCTTTCTAGAATACAAAAGGGGTAATGGGAATTTCTGAGAACTAAGGTCAAGTTCCTTGGGCCCAAGGAATGCCTTCCAAGGGCTTGAGAACTCTCTGAGTGTTCAAGTAGTAGAGGAGGAGCAAGAGTTTTACTTTGATTTTTCTTCCCTTGCCTTAATCATTTCTTTCTTCCATAGAAGTATCTGCCTTTCACCCAATTCATAACACCCTCATCACCCATCTCATTATGCATACTGACTTAGGAACACAGAATTGTAGAGCTAGAAGGGCCCTTTCAAATTTATCTCCTACTTTAAAAGAAATGATTTATTGAAACAAAAGAACATATTTAAACCCAGTGTGTGTATGTATGTATGTATGTATGTGTGTGTGTGTGTGTATATATATATATATATATATATATATATATATATATAGCTTATCAATGTTGTTAATTCTTTTAAAAAAATTTTGTTTTATTTTTTACACAAATAGAGCACAGCTTTTCATTTCTCTGGTTGTAAATGATGTAGAGTCATATCATTTGTGCAATTATACATGTACATAGGGTAATACAATTATACATGTACATAGGGTATCTCATTCCACCATCTCCCCCCACATCCCCATACCCTCCTCTCCCCCACCTCCTCTCTGCTCAATCCAAAGTTCCTCCATTCCCCCCATTATGGATCAGCATCCACTTATTAGAGAAAACATTTGGCCTTTGTAAATCCAATTTATTAAACAGATAAAAGATACTCCTTGGGGCTGGGGTTGCAGCTCAGTGGTAGAGCATGTGCCTAGCATGTGTGAGACACTGAGTTCAATTCTCAGCACTGCATATCAATAAATAAAATCAAGGTCCCATTGACAACTAAAAAGTATTTTTAAAAAATATCTCTTGTTTGATCTTCCCATTCTGGTTTCTATATTCTCAGAAGCACCTCTTAGCAAATACATCCTATGACAATTATCAAGAATACAAGCAACAATAAATGTTGGTGAGGGTGTAGGAAAAAAGTGCACTTATTCATTGCTGGTGGGACTGCAAATTGGTGCAACCACTCTGGAAAGCAGTATGGAGATTCCTTAGAAAACTCGGAATGGAACCACCATTTGACCCAGCTCTCTCACTCCTTGGTTTATATCCAAAGGACTTAAAATCAGCGTACTACAGTGACACAGCCACATTAATGTTTATAGCAGCTCAACTCACAATAGTCAAACTATCAAGCCAACCTAGATGAATGGACAAAGAAAATGTGGTATATATACACAAAGGAATATTACTTATCCTTAAAGAATGATGAAATTATGGCATTTGCCAGTAAATGGATGGAGAATATCATGCTAAGCAAAATAAGCCAATCTCCAAAAAACAAATGCAGAATGTTTCCTCTGATATGCAGATGCTAATTCACAATAGGGGAGCTAGGGAAAAGTAGAAGTAATTTGGATTAGGCAGAGAGGGGTGAAGGGAGGTGAGGAGATATGAGGGTAAGAAGGATAGATGAATCAGATATTATTACCCTATGTACATATATGATTACATCACCTGTGTGATTCTACATCAAGTACAACCAGAAGAATGAGAAGTTATACTTCATTTATGTATGTGTCAAAATGCATTTTACTGTCATGTATAACTAATTAGAACAAACAAAAATAAAGTGTATGCAAACATTTTTTAAAAAAGCACATTCCAATCCACTCCTCACCTTCTAATTTTAAATGGGGAAACTGATGACTAAAGAGCAGAATGAGCTTTCCGGAGACTATATACATTATCAATGGAAAAACTGGGATGAGAACCAAGAGTTACATTGAGAACAACACTTCTCCCTTCACAGAAAAGTAAAGACATAGTAACTCCTAGAAACACAATACAATTGTCAAAAATGTGTAGAATAAACTATGTATACTGTCAAAAATGTTAATTCTACTTGATTCAAGAAAAGTGTAAGAAGTGCAAAAGTTCCAAAATAACGAAAATGGTTAGATAAAAAGGCTAAGACTTGTATACACAGCCCTTTATTTTGGTGGGTTCCAAACTGAAACTGAAACTTGAACCAACTGAAAATAGAAAATATTTGCAAAAGAGATCGCATTTGTACTATTTATGTATAGACCTTTCTTCTTATCATTATTCCCTAAATAATTTACTGTAACAAGTATTTACAGAGCATTTACATTGTATTAGGTATTATAAGTAATCTGGAGATGATTTCAAGTATACAGGACGATGTGCATAGGTTATATGCATTACTACACTTGTTTATCTAAGAGATAACCATCTACAGATATTGATATCCATGGAAGCGAGGAGGAGGGCTGGAACCAATCACCCATGCACACTGAAGGATGTCTATACACTAAAAACTAAGAAATGTTGCTGAAGTAAATTAAAGATGACACAAATAAATGGAAAGATATTTTGTGTTCATGAGTTGGAAGACGTATTGTTAAGATGGTAATACTATATGAAGTAATCTATAGCATCAATGCAAACACTAGCAAAATCCCAATGATGTCATTTTTCTATTTGTTTGTTTGTTTGTGTATTCTTGTGTACTGGAGATTGAACCCAGGGGTACTTTACCACTGATATATATCCCCAATCCTTTTTATTTTGAGACAGGGTCCCTCTAAATTCCTTAGGGCCTTGATATAATGCAGAGGCTGGCCTCAAACTTGGGATCCTCCACCTTCAGCCTCCCAAGTCGCTAAGATTATATGCATGCACTTCTAGGTCTGGTCTATTTTCATTTTCTGATTTTTATAGTGATGGTGAACTGAACCTAGAGCCTCACTCATGTTAGAAAAGTGCTCTGTCACTGAACTACATCCCAAGCCCTGAATGTTATTTTTAAAGTAAAATATTTTATACCAAGATGTGGTCAATTAATATTTCAGAGTAAATGATATGAATGCTGCATTCATTATTTGAATCAGGAGATATTTGTGGAACACTCACTATGCATTAGGCATTGTGCTAAGTGCTTCCCTTAAAAGGTAGACAATACCTGCCCTCAACTAGTTCTTGCTATTCAAGGGAAGAAGATTAATAAAAATGATCACTGGTCAGTGATATGGCACAGAGTTGTAATCTCATCAGCTCAGAAAGCTGAAGCAGGAGAATCCCAAGTTCAAAACCAGCCTCAGCAACTTAGTGAGACCCTCAGCAGCTCAGCAAAACTCTCTCTAAATAAAATATTAAAAATGGCAGAGGATGTGGCTCAGTGCTTAAGCTCCCCAAGGTTCAATTCCCAGTACAAAAACAAAACAAAACAAAACACTAGTATTTGCCAGGTGTGGTGGTACCACCTGTGATCCCAGAGACTCAATAGGCTGAGGTAGAAGGATTAGAAGTTTGAGGTCAGTCTGAGCAACTTAGGGAGGCCTATCTCAAAATAAAAAATAAAAAGAGCTGGTGATGCTGGGTGCCTTGGGGTACACCTATAATCCCAGTGACCAGGGAGGCTGAGGAAGGATCACAAGTTTGAGGCCAGCCTCAGCAATTTAACAAGGTCCTAAGTGACTTAGTGAGAACTTGTCTCAAAATAAAAGGGGAGTTCTGTGTCAGAGTCCTGTCGACCTGGGGGAGCACAGGCCAAGGCCCAGGACCACCTTCAGGGACCACCATGGGATCCCAGCCAAGGTCAGACCCAAGACTGCTACCCACCAGTCACAGGGGAACCCAGACCCAGGGGAAGGACTGCCTATGGAGAACACTGTGGGAGACCTGTCCTAAGTGAGGCCCAGGACCACCACCGGTTCCATGCCAGAGTTCCTGCTGATCAACGGGAGCACAAGCCAGGGCCCAGAACCACCTTCAGGGACTACCATGTGAGCCCAGCCAAGGCCACTCCCACTGCCATCTTGAGTTACCTCTACTATCACTGCCACCATCTTTAGTGGCAGTAGTGTCCATCTGGGGACACCTGCTGGGGACTGGAAGTGAACTCCAAGGTGAGATACAGTAATCTGTAGTGTCACTACAAGATTATAGTATAGAATCCACAATGCCTCTGATCAGCATTGCAAGAAAGGAAGATACATAATCAACATGAAAAAAGAAGGGAAGAAAGTGCCCCAAATAAACCTAGGTACTACAATAATAGAATCCATTGACAGCACAGTTGATGAAATGTCAGAGAAAGAATTCAGAATGTATGTAATTAAAATGATCTGCAAATTAAAGAATGATTTAAGAGAGCAAATACAGGCAAAAATTGATCACTCCAATAAAGAAATAATAGAGCAAATAAAGGCAACCACTGATCACATCAACAAAGAGATAAGAGAGCAAATACAGGTAGCAAAATATTACTTTAAGAAAGAGCTAGAGATTGTGAAAAAAAATCTGAAATTTTTGAAATGAAGGAAACGATAAACCAAACAAAAAACCCAATAGAAAGCATCACCAGCAGACTAGATCACTTGGAATACAGAACCTCAGATAATGAAGACAAAATATACAGTCTTGAAAATAAAGTTGAGTATACAGTGAAGATGGTAAGAAATCATGAACGGAACATACAAGAATTATGAGATAGCATCAAAAGACCAAATCTAAGATTTATCAGAATAGAAGAAGGCACAGAATTTCAAACCAAAGGAATTCACAATCTCTTCAATGAAATAATATCAGAAAATTTTCCAAACATGAAAAATGAATTGGAAAATGAAATACAAAAGGCTTACAGGACACCAAATGTACAAAATTACAACAGATCTACACCAAGGCACATTATAATGAAAATGCCCAGCATACAGAATAAGCATAGAATTTTAAAGGGTGCAAGAGAGAGGAATCAGATTACATATAGGGGGAGACCAATTCAAATCTCTGCAGATTTTTCAACCCAGACTCTAAAAGCTAGGAGATCATGGAACTACATATACCAAGCTCTGAAAGAAAATGGATGCCAACCAAGAATCTTATGTCCAGCAAAATTGAGCTTTAGATTTGATGATGAAATAAAAACCCTCCATGATAAACAAAAGTTAAAAGAATTTACAGCAAGAAAACCTGCCCTACACATCATTCTCAGCAAAATATTCCATGAGGAGAAAATAATAACCAACAATGAAAATATACAAAGAGAGGAACTACACTAAAAAAGGCCAGTCAAAGGAGAAACCATGTCAAGGTAAAAACTGAAACTAAACCAAAATACCAGGATTACAAATCATATTTCAATAATAACCCTGAATGTGAATGGCCTAAACTCATCAATTAAGACGTAGACTGAGAGACTGGATTTAAAAAAAGACTCAACAATATACTGCCTTCAAGAGACTCATCTCACAGGAAAAGACATCCACAGACTGAAAATTGAAAGGATGGGAAAAAATGTATCACTCACATGGACTATGTAAACAATCAGGAGTTTCCATCCTGATATCAGATAAAGTGGACTTCAAACCAAAGTTAGTGAAAAGGGATAAAGAAGGACATTTTATACTTCTTAAAGGAATCATACATCAACAAGACATAACAATCATAAATATCTATGCCCCAAATAATGAGACATGTATGTCTATCAAACAAATCCTTCTCAACTACAAGAACCAAATAGACCACAACACAATAACACTTGGTGACTTTAACACAGCTCTCTCAACACTAGATAGATCTTCCAAACAAAAACTAAACAAAGAAACCATAGAACTCAATAAAACAATCAATAATTTAGACTTAACAGACATAATAGAATATTCCATCCATCAATGATCAAATACACTTTTTTCTCAGCAGCACATGGATCCTTCTCCAAAATAGATCATATGTTATGTCAAATAGCAAGTCTTAGCAAATACAAAAAAACAGAGATACTACCCTGCATCCTATCTGACCAAAATGGAATAAAATTATAAGTCAATGACAGATTAAAAAATAGAAACTACTCCAACACCTGGAAACTAAATAATATGCTATTGAATGATGCATGGATAACAGAAGACATCAGGGAAGATATAAAAAAATTCTTAGAGGTAAATGAAAACTCCAATACAACATATCAAAATCTCTGGGACACCATGAAGGCAGTGCTAAGAGGAAAGTTCATTGCATTAAGCTCATTTATTAAAAGAAGAAAAAGTCAACAAATAAATGACTTGACTCTACATCTCAAAGCCCTAGAAAAAGAAGAACAAACCAACTCCAAAAGAAATAGAAGACAGGAAATAACTAAAATCAGGGATGAAATCAATAAAATTAAAACAAAAGAAGCAATTCAAAAAATTGACAAAACAAAAAGCTGGTTCTTTGAAAAAATAAACAAAATTGACAAACTCTTAGCCACCCTAACAAAAAGAAGGAGAGAGAAAACCCAAATTACTAAAATTTGTGATGAAAAAGGAAATATCACAATAGAAATTACTGAAATACAGAGGGTAATTAGAAACTATTTTGAAAATTTATACTCCAGTAAAATAGAAAACCCTGAAGACACTGACAAATTTCTAGAGGCATATGACTGATCGAAACTGAACCAGGAGGACATACACAACTTAAACAGATCAATTTCAAGCAAGGAAATAGAAGATGCCCTCAAGAGCTTGTCAACCAAGAAAAGCTCATGACCAGATGGATTCTGAGCCGAGTTCTACAAGACCTACAAAGAAGAACTAATACCAATACTGCTCAAACTATTTCATGGAATAGAAAAGGAGGGAACCCTTCCAAACTCATTCTATGAGGTATCACTGTGATACCAAAACCAGACAGAGACACATCAAAGAAAGAAAATTTCAGACCAATATCCCTGATGAACATAGATGTAAAAATTCTCAATAAAATTTTGGCAAATCGCATACAAAAACATATTAAAAAGAGAGTGCACCACGATCAAGTGGGGTTCATTCCAAGGATGCAATGTTGGTTCAACATATGGAAATCAATTAACATAACCCATCACCTCAATAGACTTAAAGATAAGAATCATATGACTTTATCAATTGGTGCAGAGAAAGTATTTGACAAAATACAGCACGCTTTTATGTTCAAAACACTAGAAAAAATAAGGATAGTAGGAACATACCTCAAATTTGTAAAAGCTATCTGTGTTAAACCCAAGGCAAACATCATCCTAAATGGAGAAAAATCGGAAGCATTCTCTCTAAAAATGGGGACAAGACAGGGATGCCCTCTTTCACAACTGCTATTCAACATAGTCCTTGAAACACTAGCCAGAGCAATTAGACAGATGAAAGAAATTAAAGGGATACAAATAGGAAAAGAAGAACTCAAACTATCATTATTTGCTGATAACATGATTCTATACTTAGAGGATCCAAAAAATTCCACCAGAAAACTTCTGGAATTAGTAAATGCATTCAGCAATGTAGCAGGATACAAAATCAACACCCATAAATCAATTGCATTTCTATACATCAGTGATAAGCCCTCTGAAAGAGAAATTAGGAAATATATCCCATTCACAATAGCCTCAAAAAAATACTTGGGAATCAATTTAACAAAAGAGGTGAAAGACCTCTACAATGCAATCTACAGGACACTAAAGAAAGAAATTGTACAAGACCTTAGAAGATGGAAAAATCTCCCATGCTCTCGGATAAGCCAAATAAATATTGTCAAAATGGCATACTACCCAAGGTGCTATATAGATTCAATGTGATTCCAATTAAAATCTCAACGTCATTCCTTATAGAAATAGAAAAGGCAATCATGAAATTCATTCAGAAGAATAAGAGACCCAGAATAGCCAAAGCAATCCTTTGCAAGAAGAGTGATGCAGGAGGTATCACAATACCAGACATTAAACTAAACTACAAAGCTATAGTAAAAAAATGGCATGGTACTGGCACCAAAATAGACATGTAGACCAATGGTATAGAATAGAAGACACAGAGACAAACCCACTTAAGTACAGTCATCTTATACTAGACAAAGTTGCCAAACACGTACATTGGAGAAAAGATAGCCTCTTCAACTAATGGTGCAGGACTGGAAATCCATATGAAATGGTGCAGAGAAAGTATTTGACAAAATACAGCACATGTTTATGTTCAAAACACTAGAAAAAATAAGGATTTTTTTCTATTGTGAATGCGATAGAGTTCCTAATTTCTCTTTCAGAGGGCTTATCACTGATGTATAGAAATACAAAATGAAAGAACACTTCTAACTCTCACCATGCACAAAATTCAACTCAAAGTGGATCAAAGACATGGGAATTAGACCAGAGACCCTACACCTAATAGAAGTAAAAGTAGGCCCAAATCTTTATCATGTTGGATTAGGACTTACTTTCTTAACAAGACTCCTATATTGCAAGAAGTAAAATCAAGAATCAATAAATGGGATGGATTCAAACTAAAAAGTTTTCTCTCGGTAAAATAAACAATCAATGAAGTGAACAGAGAGCCTACATTCTAGGAGCAAATTTTTGCCACACACATATCCGATAGAGCACTGATCTCCAGTATATATAAAGAACTCAAAAAACTTAACACCAAAAAACAAACAACCCAATCAATAAATGGGTTAAGGAGCTGAACAGACACTTCTCAGAAGAAGAAATACAATCAACAGACATATGAAAAATGTTCAACATCTCTAGCAATTAGAGAAATGCAAATCAAAAGTACTCTAAGATTTCATCTCACACCAGTCAAAATGGCAATTTTCAAGAATACAAACAACAATAAGTGTTGGCGAGGTTGTGGGGAAAAGGCACACTCATACATTGCTGGTGGGACTGAAAGTTGGTACAACCAATCTGGAAAGCAGTATGGAGATTTCTTAGAAAACTTGGAATGGAGCTGCCATTTGACCCAGCTATCCTACTCCTCACTCTATACCCAAAAGACTTAAAAACAGCATACTACAGTGACGCAGCCACTTCAATGTTCATAGCAGCTCAATTCACAATAGCTAAACTGTGGAACTAGATGCCCTTCGATAGATGAATGGATAAAGAAACTGTCGTATATATACACAATGGAATATTACTCAGCAATAAAAGAGAATAAAATTATGGCATTTTCAGGTAAATGGATGGAGTTGGAAAATATCATGCTAAGCCAAGTAAGCCAAGCCCAAAAACCAAATGCTGAATGTTCTCTCTGATAAAAGGATGCTGATCCATAAAGGGGGAGGGGACATGGGAAGAATGGAGGAACTTTGGTCAAAGGGGAGTTGGGGAGGGGGCATAGGGACAGTAAAGATGGTGGAATGAGATGGACATCATAGCCCTAGCTTCATGTATGACTGCATATGTGATATGAGTCTACATCACATACAACCAGAGAAATGAAAATTTGTGCTGCATCTGTGTACAATGAATCAAAAATGCATTCTACTATCACGTATACCTAAGTAGAATACATAAATAAATAAATAAAATAAAAATTAAAAAAAATAAAAAGGGCTGGGAAGTAGCTCAGAGGTAAATTGCCACTGGGTTCAATTCTCAGTGCTAAAGGGGGGGATCTTTGTAAGTTCACAAATCTACACTTTAAAAAATTTTGCTATCTTTGTCCTGTTTGTGGTTTCTGTACTAAATTACTTATTAATTTTTAAGGATTTATTAATATCCCTTTTGATGAATGTTAGTCCAAGCTGAAGACCCCGTGGGAATAGGTCTATGTTGCACATGGGAGAACATAGAAAGTGGGGGTGATCAAACTCGCCACAAATTCAATGACTCAGAATATTCAAGGGAGATACCTGCCAATCTATAATTTAAATAATTCTCACTCCAAGTGATTGCAAGAATTGTACAAGTTTTGGAAACACTATCAGAAGGAAGACATTTTGAAAGAGAAAATGCACACAGGTTGTCTGCTCCATGATAGATGTCCCTTATTGTGCAGCCCTGTACCCGACACCTAGCCTACAGCCCCATATCCACTCTTCTAATCTAACTGATATCCTGCTCTCAGCCTGGATATCTGTGGGAAAAGAAAACATCCGTCTTCCTGGCAGATGACCTTTATTATTACCTACTTCTTTCAACACCAACCATCCCAAAGGACCTGAACAAAACAAATACATTCATAAAACCTGAGATTTAGAAAATGTCAGGGCTCCAGGAGATTTTTTTATATCATGCAGTCCAACATCTTTCCTTTCCCTGTCCCCCAATGAACCCCTAGTGTACAGATGAAGCTAAAGTTAAGATGGGAAGTGACTTGACCAAAGTCACATACACAGTTACATGTATTTAGTGGTCAGATGGGCCACTGGTGATGATGTCAGTTTCTATATTGATCATTGCCGTTCTAGGCTGAAAAAATGGACAGCCATAAATATCAATACCAGCTGGGTTACTTGCAATTGTGTGCTGTTGGAGATCAACATTATGTCTCAGAATCTCCATTTTTCCTCTGTAAAATGTGACCATTAATAATAACCACATTAACCATCAAGCATATTGTAGGTGCTTTTAAAATATCATTTCTGCTGTGTATGGTGGTGCATGCCTGTAATCCCAGCTAGTTGGCAGGCTGAGACAGGAGGATTACATGTTCAAGGCTAACCCAGGGAACTTAGTGACCCCCTGTCTCAAAATTTAAAAATTAAAAAATAAATAAATAAAATGAGCTGGGCATGGTGGTTCACGCCTCTGATCCCAGCAACTGGGGAGGCTGAGGCAAGAGGATGGTGATTTCAAACCCAGCCTCAGCAATTTAGCAAGGCCTTGAGCAACTCAGTGAGACCCTGTTTCTACTAAAACATAAAAATGGGCTGGGGATGTGGCTTGGTGAGTGGTTAAGTGCCCCTGGGTTCAATCCCTGGTATCAAAAAAAAAAGTAAAATGGTCTGGGGATATAGTTCAGTGGTAAAGCACCCAAGGGATCCATCTCTAGTACCAAAAAAGAAAAAAAAAAGAAGGAAGGAAGCATGCCTTGGCTGAATATTTAAATGATTATCACCTATTTGGAGCTAGAGGTCTGAGGGTGATGTTCACCCACTTAGGCTTGGGACACCACCCTCAGTCATAGCAGGGAAGCTTTCAGTCTGGCTGAACATTAAATTCTCCTTTCTCTGACTCCCATCCCATTTCTAATCATCACTTTGAGGCTGGGTCTGAGGTTATCCACAGAGATTTAAGGCTACCAAACACTGCTCTAAGATTTTGAGACAACAGTCTGGGAGTGCTGACTTATATTTTCTGGTTCTTTCAGCCTTTATACATGAGAGATTCCCAGAAAGTCCCTCCTTGGCTACCATATTGTCTCTCATCACTATTTCTCACTTCTTCCCTTGTCCACAGCTGTCAGAACCCTGAGTAAGAAAATAGTGAAAAAATTAGAACTCAGATCCAGAATTGTCTTTCAGAGGCTATATATTAATTGAGTGACAGATATTGCTGTTAAACTATTTCTTGGAAACTTGGGGAAGCACCGTGAGGACAGAGCTGGCCTTCCCTCATTAGCTCTTTGCAGAGGTTTTACCAGGCAGTTAATAGCATGCCTGCTGTGGGTGCTCAGCTACGTTTGCTGAATAGCACCACGCTACATTTGGGACAGGGTGCCAAGGACAATGAATAAGTGCAGGCTGATCTTAGATGCTCTCCCTCATGGTCTGATTTCTTGGAAACAGTTGGAGAAAGGGAGGTGTGTTTGTTGGTTGGCTTACAAGGTGATTATCAGAAAGAAAGAAGAGGGTATGTATCAAGGAAAGTGTGAGCAACTGAGAAAGTGTTAACATGAAAGTTTTATGGGTGAGAAGACAGACATAGGGACCTACACATAGATTCCTCATTAAAGTCTATGAAGAATAAAGAACCTGGGGCTGGGGTTATGGCTCAGTGGTAGTGTGCTCGCCTAGCACGCATGAGGCCTGGGTTCGATCCTCAGCACCACATAAAAATAAAATAAAGATATTCTGTCCACCTACAACTAAAAAATAAATAAATATTAAAAAAAGAATAAAGAACCTGAACAGGTCTCATGGAACCTGGGAAAGTGAGGGCACTTCTTGAAGAATCTTATGGTAAAAATGAGAAAATTTAGAATACAAGCAGGGCAGGATTTTTTGTTTTGTTGACTGCTGTATCTGTGACACTGTAGGTCTCCAAGTACCTGGCCCATAGTAGATGCTCAATATAAATATTCCTTGAATGAATTTCACACATGTGGCAACTAAAGCACAAGTTTACTCAAATACACAGTTACATAATTGGGGGACTGGTGGCAATGAGACCTCAGATTTCCATTACTCCACAGGTCCTTTCAAGTCTTTTTGAAAATCTGACACAATTCCTCCTTTCCTTAAGAAAAATATTACACGCATAATTTCTTTGGTATAAAGGTGATATATGCTCATTCTAAAAAACAACAAAAAAAACTACTTGAAATCACAATGCTCAAACACAATCATTGTTAATATTCTACTGAACTCCCTTATCTGTAATTTCCTTTCTACATATATGTCTTTGTTGGACAGGTTAATCTTTTCTCTCCCCATTTCAAAACTTTTATGCTCTGATCAAACAGCAACATTCATTTCTTCAGTGCACCTTGGGTTTTTCCACTTTTGATCATGCGATTCCTTAAATCTACTGTGCTTCTGCCTACCATTTTCCTACCTATCTTTCAAAATCATTAAATGCCAATATCTCCATTATGCATCTTTTTTTCATTTTTCTTATATATTTTTTTTGTGTGTGGTATGGGGAATTGAACCCAAAGGTGTTGTACCACTGAGCTACATCCACAGTCCTTTATTGAGATAGTGCCTTACTAAGATTGCTGGGGCAGACCTTGAATTTGTGATCCTCCTCTCCTGAGTAACTGGGATTGCAGGAGTACATCACAAAGTCCAGCTGGTTTTTTTCTTATGAGTGTGATTAATTATATTTTGTTTTATATGCTATGAGCTCCTCCCCCACTAGGTGTGAGCAATTTAAAGATTAGTTCCCTGTCTGACTCAACTCTGTGCCTTCCACAGCATCACTTGTGTATAGCACACAATTAGTGCTCTGTAAAGGCTGAATTTGCTCAGCCATGATCCAAATAATTTATTGAGCACATAATATGTACTAGGCACTGTGTTAAGACTTTGTATGCATTGACATTGGTTTCTCACAACAATCTTATGTGGTAGATACTATCATTAGTTCCATTTTATAGATGAGAAAACAGGAAGAAAAAGTTAAAGTAATTCTCCCAGGGTCACACCATATTATAGTAGGATTCAAATCCAGACTATTTGATGCCAGGACACACCCTCATAACTGTTATGCTCTGCTGCTCAAAAATAATAGTGAAACTAGAGTATATACATTTAATGGGGGATGGTAGCAGAGAAAAAGATCAAATGCTAAAGCATACACAAAGTGGCAGGATAAATATAAAACACCTTCATGAAATATCAATTTTACTTATAGACTTGGAGATGCAATAATAAACGAGGTATATATATACATATATATATATACACATACATATATATGTGTATACACACATACACTATTCAGTCATAAAAAGGATGGAATCCTGTCATTTGTGGAAATATGCATGAGCCTGGAGGACATTATGTTAAATGATATAAGCCAGGCATAGGAAGACAAATATTGCATATTCTAACATATTTGTGGAATCTAAGAAAATTTATCTCATACAAGTGCAAAGTAAAATAGTAGTTACCAGAGTCTTGGAAGGGGAGAGGGAGGGAAAAATGATGAGAGATAGGTCAATAGGTACAAAATTAGATAGATAAGAAGAATAAGGCCAGGCGTTGGGGCACATGACTGTAATCCCAGTGACTCAGGAGACTGAGACAGGACAGTGAGCTTAAAGCCAGCATCAGCAACTTAGTGAGACCCTGTCTTGAAATAAAAAATAAAAAGGACTGGGAATGTGGGTTGAGCACCTCTGGATACAATTCCTGGTACCAAAAAGAGACAGGGCAGGGAGGACTTAGAAAGCCCTCAGCAATTTAGCAAGACCCTGTCTCAAAATTAAAAAAAATAAAATAAAATAAAAAGTGCTGGGGATATAACTCACTGATAAAGTGCCCCTGGATTCAATGTAGTACCAGAAAAAAAAGTGAAATAATTTTTGATGTTCTATTGCACAATAGGGTGACTAGAATTAATACTATAACATATTTCAAAAAGAGCTAGAACAGATTTTGAATATTTTCACTACAAATGATAAATGTTTGTGGTGATGGATTTCCTAAATACCTCCATTTGATCATCATACCAGTTATATATGTATCAAATCATCACACTATCTCCCATAAATATGAATAATTTTATGTGTTAATTAAAACCAAAAAAAGCAATTCAAAATAGTATTGTTTTATCTTCAAACAAGAATGGTTGTATCAAAGAAAGCAAACTTCCATAAATATTTAATACAAAACATATAATTTCAAATAAATTTTGGCCTGTTAAGAGCTGCTTTGTGTTTCATGTCCAAAACCCCCAGAGGCATAGAACATTTCTCCTTCCAAGGATATTTGAGATACACTGGCTTAGACGATGGCAGTAGGGATGGTGCATGTCAGTACTGAAGTGGGTGGGTGAAATAATGGTGGGGATGATGGTACACTGGAATGGTGGCAATTAGAGTGACACCTCAGGTAGCAGCGATGACGATCCTGACAGCAGTGATGATGCCAGCAGCAATTGTGATGGTGACAGGTGAGATGAAAGTGGTGGAGATAAATGGTGCCGATCAGAGGAGCTATGATTATTTAATCATGGTCCAACTTCTTGCCAAATTCTTAGTCACCTCCAGAATTAAACTGAATTAAGAGTGGGAGTCTATTTCTCCCTATTTCTGGACCCCATGTAGGAAGCCCTGGGTATTTTGCAATCTTCTGTCATTTCTCAGGACTTCGTATAGGATCTCTGTTTAGACTGCCTTTCCCCTTTCCACCCACTCCTCCCACCTCACTTTCATACATGTGAAGTTCCTTTATCTTTCAAGATTTGGCTTTAGAATACTGTTCGACAGCCTGTCCTGGACAAGGGGACAAAAACACCCCTCCCTCTGTACTCTCATAGCATCCTCTGAGTGTTTGTCATGCATTGGATTTAGATGTTGTCTTTCACTCTAGTCTGTCAGTTCCTATTGCATCTTCCCTTCTAATAAGCCTGGGCATGTGGAAAAGAATGAAAGTGGATCGATTTTTCTTCCAGCTATAAATTTACGATCTGAGCCCAGTGCAATGGCACACTCCTATAATCCCAGCTACTTGGGAGTCTGAGGTAGGAGAATTGCCAAGTTCGAGGCCAGCCTCACCAACTTAGCGAGGCCTTAGGTAACTTAGTGAGACCCTGTCTCAAATTTAAAGAAAAAAAAGTACAAAAAGGGCTGGGGATGTGGTTTCGTGGTTGAGTACCCCTGAGTTCAATCCCCAGTATGTATGTGTGTGTGTGTGTGTGTGTGTGTATAATTTGCATAACTTTTGTACATCCAAGGTTGTGTTGACTGGCTCCTGAAATTAGAGATACTCCTCTCTACCATCAGCCAATATCACTCAATAAACACTTACTGCTCATTTGGTGTCAAGGAATTAGTTTTTTTTTTCTTTTTGGTAGTAAGGAATGAACCCAGGGGTGCTTTACCACTGAGCTACATCTTTTGATTTTAATATTGACACAGGGTCTCACTCAGTTTCCAAGGCTAGCCTCAAAGGGATTACAGGCAAGTGTCCCTGTGCCTAGCTGCACTGGCTTTGTTTTTCTATTTGGCATCAAGGAGTAGAACTGGAAGCTGAAAGAAAGCAAATTATCAGCTGAATACAAGGAAGTATTTTCTAATTGTTGAAGTTGGTTATGATTAGAATAGATTTCCTCAACGACTCACTGGAGGTATACAAATAGGAGCTGGATTGTTGAAATAAATAAGATATTTTAGGACTCTGCTCTTCTGTCCCTAGAGTCTGAGCCTCTCCTGGGTCCTCTCAAATGCCTACTATAGGCCCTTGTAAAGTTATCTTGTCCTAGGTCTCTCTTTCACTTACTGTTCTCAACTTCTTCTTTCCATTTCCCTCCCATGCCTCAGTTTTCAGATGCGGGTAGGGGAAGGTGGCTTCCTTTGTGTGGCTACATAACAGAGTGGCCTGACTGTGCATACTATTTCTTATTGTAGTTTCATAGTATGGAGCTTTATAGTATACAAACCACTGTCGCATGGATAGATCTACTCAAAAGACATTTATTGAGCCCTCTTCTGTGTTGGGCATATGATCTTGTGGTGTCCTCACAACAACCCTGTGAGGTAGGTTGAAGGGGCTAAGAGCTCAGCTGAGAACCCTGGACTCAGGTCACTTGGCTTGTGAACAGCATCAGAGAGGACTGGGCCTGTACCTTCTGCCTCCATTCAGTCTCATCAACTGGTCCCAGACCTAACCCTAAGGAGAAGGCATTGCTTCTCTCAAAAGGGGTGGAGAAAATAGATAGGCTTAGAGGCAAACTGGTTCAAACTTCTTTCCCAATTGTTCTTCTGTCCCTAAAAAGCAGCATGATCTTTCCCATCTGTACCTTCACTGTCACTTTCAAATACCTACTGGTCCCTGGGAAGTCACCTGGCCCTAAAAACTTCTTGCTTGAGGTAGGAAAGCTTCTGCCATAACAGACAGCAACCAAGCAGCCAGTGTGGCCAGCTCCCAGCTTTGTGAACTGGACGAAGAGTGTGATTTTGGAGTCTCTTGTCCATGGTCACAAGATTGGAGGCCAGGATGGCTCTGGGCTGGCAAAGTTGCAGGCCCTTAAACCATCTGTACCACAAGAGAAATCTCTTCCGGAAATGTAAAGAGCACAGTCCTACTCTGGGCCTGGAAAAAAGAACTGCCCACTGTCAGTCAGGAGCTTGCCCTAGCTGTCACCACCTCCCACCCCACTCCCCCATTCCCCATCTCTCCCACGCTGAAATCACCTGAAAAGAAAAACAAAAAATGAAAAATCAAAATATGCAGAAGAACAGGGAAGCTGGCTGAATTTCAGTGATGATCAAACTAAAGGAGGAAAGTTAGACATCTTCTATTGATGTCCATACTTTCATCCCTCAGTTTGACCTCCCTTTATCATTCTTGGTGACAACAGAAATAGTACTTTTCCTGGATTTCATATGTTAATTATGTCATTGTTCTTAGCCCTGTCCCTCATTTGTTTTGATTTTATTTCTTATATTTGACCTTTTTTTTTTGGTTCACAAGGACCATGCATTTTCATTTGATCCTCCTGAGACCTTGTAAGGCAATCATGACAGAAATGATTAACTCCGTTTTGTAGATGAAGAAATTGAAGAGAAGCACTTTGCTTAAGGTCAGAGCCAAGCCTTCTCCTTTTTCAGGTACCCAGTGCTGTTAAAACCACACCTAATATGTTCATTCTCACTAAAATTATGAGGATTCAAAAAGTTAAGAGGACAATATCTAGGAGGATAACTTTTTAGGCCACAGGACCTCACTCTGAAACTGCAAAGAGTCACTGGCCATTTCCACAAAGACGGTTGGCCTGGCCATTGGCCCTTTTATATATCCAATAAAAAGACTTACAAAAATTTGCAAGTAGCTGAGCATGGTGGCACACACTTGTAATCCCCACAGTTTAGGAGGCAGGGATAGTGGGATCAAGAGTTCAAAGCCAGCCTCAGCAACTTGGTGAGGCCCTAAACAACTTAGCAAGACCCTGTCTCAAAATTTAAAAAAATAAATAAAAACGCTGTGGATGTTGCTCAGTGGTTAAGCACCTGTGTGTTCAATCCTTGGTACCAAAAAAAAATCTGCTAACAGGCGAATGGATATAGCTCAGGGGAGGTGGAAGGATTAGAAGTTCTTGGGGTATAGTCCTGAAATGGGCTCTCACCATAGGAAGCAAACAGAAAGGAATAACACCATTCCATCTGCACTTGGGCAGAGGTCCAAGTGCAAATGGGTTGATGCCAATACTTCCTGCTTTGGACTTGGTGGAGGCAGGATTTTCTAAACTCACTTACAGACTACCTACCTATCATCTACCCAGGTCACTTTGATAAGAGATTTTCCGGAGCCAAAGAGTTGACTCTCCCAAGCAGAAAGGTGATCAGGGAGCATGGATGCAAGTAGGGTATAAGCCCTGCATCTTATAAAACAAACAAACAAACAAAAAACCCGGCAGCCATATATTGAACCCCTATTCTGTCCGGCATTGTGTTTTATGCTTTGCCTCCCCAATTCCCAAAACTAAGAAAAGCATGTCATCAGTTCAAGTTTGCAGATAACAAAAACAGACCTTGGAAAATTGAGATATTCCCAAGCTTACACAGCAAATTGATCTAAGACCCAAGGGAAGAACTCTGCTCCCCCATCTCTCAGTCAGTCCAGGCATTTTCAAAGACCTTATCTGGAAACTAAAAATTCATTTCTAGTCTAAGAGCCACTAATGTCAATTAATCACCTGTAGTGTCCCTATAAAAACACTTTCTCGCTGGGCATGGTGGAGTGTATTTTTACTCCCAGCTGTATAGGAGACTGACACAGGTGTCTTGCTTGAGCCAGGAGTTTGAAGTCAGCCTGGGCAACAGAGAGAGACCCTATCTCAAAAAAAAATCTTCTCCACTAATGATGTGTGTGTGTGTTTGTGTGTGTGTATGTGTGTGTGTACATGAGTATGTCTGCCAAGATGGATATGCACACACATGTATGTTGTCTGTCATTTTTGTCCTCAAAAGTTTGCTTTCATTCATGCCAAA
The DNA here is from genome assembly GCA_028644305.1 of Xerus rutilus. Taxonomy (NCBI): domain Eukaryota; kingdom Metazoa; phylum Chordata; class Mammalia; order Rodentia; family Sciuridae; genus Xerus; species Xerus rutilus. Next base: position 75,895,255 of record CM053417.1, on the reverse strand, counting down.
GTTAACTATTCTTGTTTTAACTGAAATATGTACACACAAACCTGTATGATTGACCTGTGCAATTGATCATACTCAGATACATTCATGATCATACAGATTGCCACTCACTCATATACATAACCTTTGCAGAAGTCACACTATAGCAAGAAAAGTAAGCATTTGCCTTTCTATTCCTTTTCCCAGGGTAGAGAACTGGCAAGATGACATGTACAATAAGCCAGAACTCAGTGCCTGAAGGGGATTCTGAAAAAAACAGTACTATAAATAGATTCTCTCCCTCTCATCCCCCTCCCTCTACAAAAACCTTAGAAAGTTCAAAGCTTTATTGCGTATTTCTTTGTCCAATTCCTAATCCTGGTTTGGGGAAGCAGGATATGAAGCCAGTCCACAGTATAATTACCCACGAGGAGGGCTGGGGTTTTGGCTCAGTGGTAGAGCACTTGCCTAGCATGTGTGAGGCACTGGCCTCAATTCTCAGCACCATATATAAATAAATAAAATAAAGGTCCATTAACAACTAAAAAATTTTAAAAATAAATTACCCAAGAGGAAAAGGAACTAAGGGAGAAAAATACAGTCAAGAAGTCAAGGGAAGTAACAGAACTGGGGTTCCTTAAAAACCCTACCTTAGCCAGGCACAGTGTCACACACCTGTAATCCCAGTGACTCAGGAGGCTGAGGCAGGAGAATCACAATTTGGAGGTCAGCCTCAGCAACTTAGCAATACCCTGTCTCAAAATAAAAATAAAAATAAAAATAAAAAGCTCCGTGGATGTAGCTTAGTGGTTGAGCACCCTTGGGTTCAATCCCCAGGACTGAGAAAAAAACCAAACAAACAAGAAAACATCCTACCTTCCATAATAAACTCTTCAGATAAGCAAGGATGATCTGGGCTTACTGAATGGTGAATGTTTACCATCACCTTTTATCTTTTCTCTCCTGTCTGAGGTAGTGATCTTAGAACAGGCTTCAGGAGGAGGATTTTTTCAGGAGATGCAGGACTAATCATCTATATGTATAGATGGTCATACATGTGCTAGGTAGGCTTTGCAAACCTTAATTGAAATGAAAACATCACCCATGTTTCCTCCACCTGAGGCCCTTTCCTATCCTGTCCTCCTACTCTTCTCTTCCCATACCCTAGGTATCTGGTAGTTTCTTTCCTTTGGTTAAGGATAACCCTGTTCAGGGCTCTTCTTTTAAGGGGAAATCTACCTTCAGGGGTTATACCCTAGGAGGCTAATATTTCTGTGTGAATGAGTGGGTCCTTAGAGTTGTGTGTGGGGACAGGTGGGAATGGTGGTGTTGATAGAGAAGAAAATGATAATATGGGCTCTACACCCTATTCTGCCACTATAGTGTTGAGACTTTGAAATAAAATCTCTTCTTTCTGGACCTTAGATTTCCATCTGTAAAATGAGGAGGCCATTCTGGTTCCCTTTGAATACTGACAACCATGTTCATTAAACATATATGTGACATGGGTAAGCGGAAGAGGTAGGGGAGAATGAAGACCAAATATTAAGTTTTCTCTATAGTTAGGAACATTGGGTGGGCTCTACTTTACCCTGGGGGTATTTTCCTTGGGAAGGAAAGGCAGGGAAGAAAGTCATTTATTTCCCTCTAATGCACCCTCAACACAGGTGCCTCTCACTTTAACTCATGAAGTTCAATGGAGAAAGATACCTGGAATACAGGAGTTATACTGTGTTCTGCTCCAGTGACATCTGAGAAGACACCGGGAACAGGTTCGCGTGGCAAGGTGTGAGCAATTTGGATATTAGTGGCTAAAGAGTATGTTCAGGAACCAGTCAAACTCAGAATGTCCATAATTTACACAGATGTAGTACTTCACACAAACTGAACAGTAGGCTAGTTTAAAAATGTTACCCACATAACTCCTGAATTTGTAGGTCCACAGTAAAACCCAGCAACAAACCTTTGTCTTCCTGGGTCCCTCTTCCTGGGTTGTTGGTGGTGGTGGTGGCGGCAACAGCAGTAGCAGCAGCAGCAGCAGCAGCAATGCAATCCCTCACAGAAGCTCCTACTTCTTGGCAGATACCTCCAAATGGGAGCTTCTGGGTACGGTAGAGAGAATAAAGGGAGAACGAATTTACCCAGCAACCTCTGCAACCAATTCTTGCCCAGATGATCAATTTAATAAATCTATGATTGCCATAGGATGGGAGCACTGGACTCTGTGGGAGAAGTACAATCCTTCAGAGATCTTTACTGGGCATGTTTGGACCCTTGGGACATGACTGATGCCCCATCTAAAGGCACTTAGCTATGAATTCAGAGTTGTAGATAATGGGATGTCGAAGGTCTTCTCCAGGCTGCCTTCCAGACATGATTGTTGTTCTGTGTGACGAGAGACAGGCATAGCAATCAGACAGTCACTTGCCTCACTCACTGACATAATACAGGGTGGAGGCATCAGTGACTGTCAGACCACCAAACCCAATCCAGCAGCATAATCTTCTTTCACCTGCATTAAACCCTGGATTCTCAGAAACCCCTGGTGGCCAACATGGGGTCACTAGTACAAATTTGGCAGCGATCCAAATCTGGCAAACTCTCAGGACTCCAACAGGCTGCCCTGAGTGCCAACAATTGCTGTAACTCCTCTAATTGACACCCTGAGATAGATGAGTAAATGTGTTGCCTAGAAATTGGTTCACAGAATCATAGAATGGCAGAGAGAATTTCAAATGAAGAACCAGGTCCAGATGGGAACAATTATTTAAGCACACCCAAGTTCAGTACAGAGCTAGTTAATACACTGAGATTGTTCTTACTACATGATGTCTCTTCTCCTTAGTAGATTTATATTTTAGGTAGCACGCTGGCAAGAGTGATTATAATAATAATGATAGATTAATGAATTAGCTAAAACAGAAAAAGTGAATCTTAAATGAGCAGGGGTAAAAAAAAATTATGCTAGTAGTTTGTAGCTAAAATCTGAGAATAGCAAGGAGGTTCCTCTGCCCAAGTATCATTTAAAACTTAGTGGTCATACAAATCCTTTAAGATTAAAACCAGGATGGCAGGCTGTTGTAAAGGAAGGAAGGAGAATGGAGATAGAGAAAGTTTTAATTAGGACCCCAAGGCTAGAAGTTGTGGCCTAGCTCCATTCTCTCTCTGAGAGTTCATCTATCACAGCCTTAAGCCACAAACATCTCAGCCCAGTTAGCCAGGACCTAACAGAAAACAAGTGAACAGGTAAAACTCAGAGCTTGGGCTGGGATTTCAGTCCTCCAGATATGGTTGCAGTCCTCTGTACTGGGTGTTAAGTCCTTCCCTAAAAGCTCCCCACTCACCTCACTTCTTCCTGAGAAATTTTTTTCTGTGTATTTATCTCTCTTGGGGTTGCTTTCTTACTCAAATATCTGGTACCCCAGATTTTATGAGGTACCTTTTCTTATCCTGAGTCTCTTAAGCTCTACTGCTTTTAAGTGTCTTATCCTCCTCTTTATATGTATCTTTAGCCAGCTGGTAGTACTATGGCCATTTTCTGAAGTCCTACAACTATCTTAGAGTTGCAATTCTCAAGTCTCTGGGATTCATACTCTTTCGAAGTTTCATCCTCAAATCATTTCAGTTTAAATCCTTACTGGAAAACTATTCCTCTCCTGGAGTTTCCCCTGTAGATCTGGGTATCTTCTACTTTCAGGTGGCTTTGTTTCACACACAGAATCCCCTCTTTACAATGTTGTGCCTTTGCATCTTTTCTTCAGTCCTCCCTTTAATACACCACCTCTGAAATTGCTAGTTACCCATATTTTTGGTATTCCACCAATTTTTCAGAGTATCATTTTTTTCTGATGTCCTATATCACTTCTTGTGTCCCCTCCCTCTATATCCAGGGCCATCCATTTTGTAGGTCTGAATTTTATCTAAGATTCTCCTTCCTATGTCCCTAAGGCATGGGTATGTGTGTCTGTGTGTATGTATAGGTGTGTACACACATTTTATTAATACAATTCAGCAATGATACAATTTACCCATTTAAATTGTACAAATCAATGGTTTTAAGTATAGTTACAGAGTTGTGTAACCATTATCATAAACACTTTTAGAACATTTTCATTACCCCAAAGAATCATAATTGTTAGCAGCCATCTTCTTGACTGACTTTATTTCTGGGGTCATATCTCTTTCCCAGGGACTCTTATCCTGACATATATGAAGCTATATCCCCTTTAGGGGTCTTTTGCAGAGTTCCATATGCACATGCTGATTCCATACCCATTTTTAGTGTCCCCTCAGTGCATCTCTTCAATTACAATCCTTTTCTTTAGTACTATCTCCTGGCATCCCTACCCCAAATCCCTGGACCTTCTTTCTTTTCCTAGTGTCCCAAAAATGTATAGGCCATTCTTTTCAAGTGTCCTATCTCCCTCCTAGAACACTCACTCTTTAGATTCCCATTCCAATTTCTAATTCTACCTGACCCTACCCCTTCACCTCTCCTTGGGGCTTTACCATTTTTATTCCTGGAATCTTTATATTTTGGGGGAACTATCTGTTCTTAACATCTTGGCTTTTCTGTTTTGTGTTCCCTTCCCTTAAAAGTCTCCATTCAATATGCCTCCATTGTTCTTATGTAGTTTTTCTCTTAGAAACCCTTCTCTCCACTTCCCCATTCTAAATCTCCCTCCCCCCATTTTTTGCAGTCCCCTTTCTTGGAGATCTTTCCTTGCATCACTAGGGCCCCACCCATTTTTCTGCAGTCCCATCTATCCTATGATCTCCTCCCTGCATCCTTGGGGCTCCACCCTTTTCTGCAATCTTACCATCTCCTGCGTTTCTTGGTCTCTTGGAGTTCCTCTCCCCAATTTCTTTGTGGCACCAACATTTTCCCCCACTATCCTCTCTTATTCCCTTAGGTTTTGCCCCCCCCTCCCCGTTCTGTGGGGTCCAGTTTTTTTTTTTCCCCTGGGGCTTCACCTTCTTAGGTTCTGCTGATGTCTCCTCCCAATTTCTGGGCTCTTCCTTTATTTCTTCAATCACCTGAGCTTCTCCTTTCCATGGTTGGGTTTCCCTTTTCTTCTGGATCTTTCCTGCCCACTCCCACTTTTTTCTGCAGCCCTGTCCATGAGGCAGCTAATTTAGCATGATATATGTCTAGATGGTGGAGAATCTCACCCCACAGAGAAGGTACCAGATTTCTGCCATATAAAGGTTGAAGGATCAAGAGGAAAGAAAAGTTAAAATGAGTGCCCACTATGTACCAAGAGCTGTGCTGTGCTTTTTCACATACATTACCTTCTGTAATCCTCACAGCAGGGATGTGAGTAGTAGACTTTGGTATCCCCATTTGACAGATGAATAAATTGTGGTTTAGGGGAGAAAAGCTTCCTGGAGCTGAATGGAGTAGAGCGAAATCACCACCCTCTGAATGCTGGGGGATGGGGGGGGGGGTGTGGAGTCGTTATCTGCAATCTGGGGAAGGGACTCAGGCGCCTTTGCTGGTGCTGCACCTCTCGAACTGCGGAGAACCCGGCCCTGCCTAGCGGCCCACCGGCTGAAGATTTGACTCCACCGAGTGCGGAGTGCGCTTGCAGAGGGGCGGGGAAGAAGGAAGTGGTTTTCACACTTCTGAGGTGGCGTCCATATCTCCAAGTTTGGGGTGGGAAAGCGGGATGTTCGCTGGGTTTCAAAGCTACCCGCCATGGAGACGGCATTGGGGTGCTCTTTCCCTCAGCCCTGCCCCCTCCCTCCTGTGTGCATACTCCCGTCGGGAGCCTGACCACACTGTAGAGCACAACAGCCACCTGTTCCTTTCCTGCCGCCCCAACTACTTACCTTGCTAGGGTCCTCGCTGTGGGCGCCGTGGCTGGCTGGATCTGGGGCGCGGGTGGCAAGCCACAGGGCTTGTCCTGCGCCGCCTTCACCCGAATGATGGGGGGAGGCGTGGGCAACGGGGTTGCAGTCGGAGCCGGTGAGAAGCCTGCGATGTCTGTAGCGGGGGCGATGGCGGGGCTGCCGCCGCCGCGAAGCTCTCCTTGGCAATCTACTGCCCAGAGTCTGGGTGTCCTCGACGGGTGGGGGCGCCCAGCGAGCTGGGGAGTGAATTTGGTCTAGGTATTAGGAGTGTGAGAGAGGGAGGGAGAAGAGGGCACACAGGGATGGAGCGCGGCCCCTCCGGCGCGGAGGTTGCGGAGCAGCCCAGTGACCAGAGACGGTGTGGTCTGCCCGCTGGCTCCGCTGAAGGGTTTCGAACCTTCTTGTAGTCTGCCTGCTGGCCACCCAGCTAGGCTCCTCCTTGCCTGCTAAATAAGGGCATGAGTCACCAGGGGACGGGCTGGACTGGACCGGGATGGGCTAGGGAAAGCCTCTGGCCCTAAGACCGCCCTGGGGAGGGGCTACAGGAGAGCTGCGAAGGGGAGGGGAGCGAGTCTGGTGTGGATCCAACAGCGCAGTGACAGGGGCGGGGGCTGCAGAGAAGGCTCTAGAGAATAGAGCTGCAGAGAAAAGCTGGGAGGAGGCGGAGGGGGGCGGGGCGGGGCTGGGGCCACTGTTGAGAGAGGGGCTGGGACTAGGTTCCCCAGGGAAAACAAACTGGGGGGTCCTAAGGATAGAATAGGTAAGTGCACAGCAAAAGCAGAGAGCTGTAACAGAATGATTTTGAAGGGAGTGAGGAATAAAGGGAGGAGGACACAGAGATAAGGGCAAGGACTGGCAAGTTTGGGGAGAATTTCTGGCCAAACTTGCAGTGAGTGGCAGGAATTACATGCGAAGGACATAAGGAAGAAGGAAAGGCACTGGATAGGGATTTAAAACTCAGTACTTTCTCAGTCGCCCAGCAAACATCACTGTATCCCTCCAATCTTCAAGGCCCTGAGTGCTGTGGGGAATCCACAAGTGGCAAAATCTCAGAGAATCTCCATTCTGCGGGAGCCAATGGAAATCTCTCTATGGGAGAGTCAGTCAGTCCCCACCTCCCTCCTCTCCCATGCACGAGCGCGCGCACACACACACACACACACACACACACACACAAACACACATGCACAAGCAAGTAAGGTCATGAGCTAAGGGGCTTCAGCAGAGGTGAACACCTTAGGATGAGAAGGTAAAAGCTGAGATCCTGGTGCTGTGAATCTGTCCCCTGCAGAATGCTGATGAGGTCTGTAGAGGCCAGATTTGCCATTGCAAAAGTTCGGGCAGGTTTCTGGGAAGCACGGGGTGATGATAAAGAGGTTTTGGAAACACTGCGGGAAAGCTAGGTGGAGCTTGGCAGAAAGAAGACTGGGGACAATCCTGCTTTTTGCTCCTGTGGGAAAGGGCAAGCCACCATGAGTTAGGCTCACTGCTTAAATGGGCCAGAAGGAATTGGCCGCTAGATGATAGTCCTGCCCTGGCAGACCTCTGGATACATTTCTTGGGCTCTCATCCTGTGTTGCTAGGAAACAAGCCCCCACCTGGACAGAACCCTGAGTCTGAATCCTTCCTGAGGTGGCTGTATAGCCCTATTTCCTCCAAAAGGGGCTTGGGTTTCTTTCTGGTCTCACTGAGCCTTCTACCTTCTACCACAAGGCCCTTGTGTTTTGACCATTCAGGCAGCTCAACAGTACTGATGATACCCCCTACCACCTCATATCAACACACACACACACACACACACACACACACACACACACACCTCTGCCTACACCTACACCACCTTTTCCTCCTTTCTTCACAAGGCCAAGTAGTTAACTGTTAAGATCTTGCTCAAAGGGCTGGGGATGCAGCTCAGTGGTAGAACACTTACCTAGCATGTGTGAAGCCCTTTGTTCAATTCCCAGCACTGAAAAAAATTCTGCTCAAGTGTCACCACCTCTCGGAAGCCTTCCTATAAAACTCTTCCTCCAAAAACCACAATAAAATATTACATTTATTCCCTTTTCTATGTGTCCATATAATTTTAGTTCATGCTTCCAACCTAACACTTAGTGAAAAAATTGTTAAACCTATATTCCTTAATCAGAGGGTGAGTTTCTTAAAGGCAAGGGCATTGTTACCTCCATGGATCTACTGACTGCATATGTAGACGCCATCATAAAGGCTCACTAAGTAGGCAGAAGTTTAGTGCAGGAGTGAGAAAGAGGATGCTGGAAGAACAGTTATTATAATAATCCAGATTAGTTGTAATGAGGGTTTTAAGTCAGGTGGTGCAGATGAAAAGGCACACACTGATGTCAGCCCTGCTGCAGTAGGAGAATTGACAGGGCTCTGATTGATTTAATGTGGGGGGGCAGAGGAAGGGAGAAATCTGGGAAGATTCCAAGTCTTAGAGTCTTGAGGCTGGGAAGATGAAGAGATTGCCTACAAAAACTAGGAAACCAAGGAGGCTGAATTAAGGGAAGATTTTAAACACATTCAATTTCAGGTGTAGGAAGAAATTTGTGTTTGGAAGATAGGATGAAAGAAGATAGGATGAATCTGGATGCAGTAGGGAGCTTCCTCACTTAGATTACACAGACCCAGAATCTGGAGGAAGACTCAGACAAACTCCCTTTTTATCCTAGACTCAACCATCCTAGGAGTGAAAACTGGTAGTATTTTGAGGGATTGTGGAGCAGGTTTTATATCCAATATGAAGAGGGGAGTGAAGTACATTTGGAGCTACCAATGAAGACATACATTTAAGAGAATTTCTGCTTTAAGGGGGAATTAGCAGGAGTATGGCAACTAAAACTTGAATATACTAGGCTAGAGTTCTCCCAGAAACTATCTGGCTTCCCAGATGCTGCATAGCCTTCACAGGTGATAGAAAACAATCTGAACAGCATCCTTCATTAGAGCACACATTTACTTCTCTTTTCCCCCATCAAAACTCATGTATCTCATGTCCTTAAGATCCTGCTGTTTTCCAGCTAATTCAGTGTAAGTCTCTGTTACTTTTATTTTTCTTTCCATGCCCACCACCGGTTTCCCAGCATGTGTTTTTATTCCTTCTAACCAATTTCAACAGCCTTCTATCCGGTGACCACCCCCAATCTTTGCTCCAATTTATTCTGCATACGCCACCAACCATTTTCTCAATTTAGCTAATAAATGTAAAATGCTTAGCACAGAGCTTGGCAGAGAATAAGTGCTCAATAAATTGCAGCTATTATTCTTCTTCTACATGTCCAGAGAGAGAATGGTGTGGTAGAAAGAGCACTGAAATGGGAACCAGGATAGCTCTGTCACTGGCAGTGCGTGACTTTGGCCTCAATCTCTTCCTTTGTAAAATTGGGGGTAATGAGTCATGATCTGGCTACCCTACAAGACTGTTATGAGATGCAAGTTTAATGAGATCTTGGGTCCAGGACTATGCACAGGAATAATAGTCTGCACATATGGTTCATTGTGACAGGTAACAAGAAAAGTAAGAGAAAAAGAGATGAAAGGGATTAGCACAATATTGGAGCTCCTCTGTTTGGGCCAATCCTAGGTAAGGCTGTCATTAGGGCCAATGGATGTAGAGATGGGATAGAGGAATGCTTACCTTTATTATAGTGCTGTTGCATTATACACACATTTAACTTAATGAGAATTTAGTTGTATGCTCACTGGCAAAGAGAAAAAAATAGTGCTTTATTCTTTCTCACCCTTTCTCTATTATAATGGTCTCCACTGACCTAAGTAGTAAAGGACCACAACAAAAAATATACACAGAAATAAGCAAATGTTAAATCTTGCTTGCTTTTTAAGCTTTTTAAAATTTTTTATTTATTTTTGGTACCAGGGATTTAACCTAGCAGCCTTAACCACTAAGCCACATTCCCAGTCCATTTTTATTTTTTATTTTGAGACTGGATCTTGCTGAGTTGCTTAGGGCCTTGCTAAAATTGCTGAGGCTGGCTTTGAACTTGTGATCCTCCTGCCTCAGCCTCCCAAGCTGCTGGGATTACACGAGTGTATCACCACACCCAACATGCTTTTTAATCTTCTAGGTCTGGGTGATTTAAAGGATTTTCCATCTTTTTTTTCCTTAAAATTTTTTTTAAGTGCCAGGTATCAAACCAAAGGCCATGTGCATGCGAGCGACATGAGCGACTACTACAGCTGATTTAAGGGATTTTCAAGGGGAACCTTGAAAACTCTCAATTTTTAATTCATGTGCATACCCTGGAATTCTCTTAATTATACATGGGGTATAATTCTACTGTGGTATTCTACTCTACCACATGATTCTGATATACCACCCATTGAGAATTATTGATCCTATACTCTGTACCTGCCACTACCACCCCAGCACCCCATACTTGGGAATATGATGAATTCTCTTATGATGCATTGGGAATTCCATGAGAACACTTAGCTGGATGGACTCTAGGTGCCTTTCTAGTCTGTATATCTTAGATCTCAGTGATAATCCTGTTGCTTCTTGGATGCTTTCACCTGTAAAGTTTCATGGCTTCAGGCTTTAGTTAGTAGTGAAATATTGGTGACTAAGCAGGAGAAGATAGGGATGATTGACTCCAGGTCTATAGACAGCATAGTATAATGGAAGGAAAGTCTAGGACCCAGTCCCAGGTCTGCGAATGACATTTTGTAAGACTTTGGGGAAATCAATCTCTTTTCCTTGACCTTCAGTTTTTCCTCTTTAAGCTATTTAAATTATTATTTTGATCTCTCAAGATTTCTACTAGCAGGAATCTGGTAAAATAATGGTAAATAAACCTTTGCAAAACTAATAATGTTGGCTCACTCTTACCTCAAGTCAGCATTAACCTAGTGCCTAGAGCTGATCTGGAATTTAGGATGCCCTCCAAACACCCTAGAAAGAAATCCACTTAGAAATTCTGCTTCCCAGAATTACCCCCAGATCCTGGAGTCACTATGGCATGAATTCATCCTCAGAAAAACTGCTCTGTTCTTCTTGTTTTGTCTCCTATTTTCCCCCTCCCCTGAACCTAAGTCATTTCCATTGTCTGTTGATTTTCAACTTCTTTTTTAAAAAATTTTTAAAATATTTTTTAAATTGTTGGTGGATCTTTATTTTTTTCATTTATTTATATGTGGTGCCAAGAATTGAACCCAGTGCCTCACACATGCTAGGCAAGCACTCTACCACTAGGCCATGACCCAGCCTGATTTTCAACTTCTTTTCTCATTTTTATGGAAAACTTTTGCTGTCTTTTCATGGTATGGCACCTACTCCACTCCTCCCACATCCTCTAGCCAGAGCTTGTAGGTATGATTCTGTGTGCTTAGAAGAGGATGAATAAGAAAGAGTGTCTCCCTCCCAGAGATAAAGTGGAGAGAGGTCTCTAGCTGAAGATCCCAAGGAAAAGGGCAAGGGACTGGGCCTGTTTGGGACACATAGACATGTGGAATGTTCTGATCAAAACATGCCTTGCTGGGTCTGTGGATATAGCTCAGTAGTAGAGTGCTTACCTAGCTTGCACAAGGCTGTGGGTGGTTTTAATCGCCAGCACTACAAAACCAAAACCAAACAAACAAGAAACACCTTGTAGGTGGGTGACAGTTTAAAGCCATCTGTTACAGATATGGAAGGCACAGATCAGAGGGCAGTAAAGATTTGCCTAAGGTCACACAGCCCATCATCAAAATTGCTGAGTCCAAAAAGATATAAGAGGCTCCCTACAGAGCTCTGGTCTAAAAGATATTGTTGCACATCTTGAGTCCCTTGCTTCTGGTAAAGTTTAGGAAATTTAGATGGATAGAGGTGGCAATTTCTCCTTTTCCCATCTGATGATAAAAAAAGGACTACAGAAAAGTGTCCTTGCCAGACTCCCCTGAGATAGGTCATTACTTCTCACAATCTCTTTAACTTCCATTATACTGTTATCTCCCTCCAAGTCTGCATCCCTCTGTAACCTGCTTGGTATTTCCCAGTCTCCTTGCTTGTTTTTTTTTTTTTTTTTTTTTTTGGTACCAGGGATAGAACCCAAAAGCCTTAACCATCAAGCCACATCCCCAGCCCTTTTTTGCATTTTATTTAGAGACAGGGTCTCACTGAGTTGCTTAGGGCCTCTCTAAGTTTCTGAGGCTGGCTTTGAACTTGTGCTCTTCCTGACTCAGCCTCTAGAGCCACTGGGATTACAGGTGTGCATATCTTTATTCTTCATAGTATTTTACTGTATCTGAATAAGACAAAGTCTTGAGCACACGGATTTTACATTTTCATGGGGGAAGTAGACAATGAAAAAATAAACAAATAATTAAAATACTATGATAAGTATTATGGAGAAAATAAACAAGTTGCTGTTGTAGAGAATAACAAAGGGAATTGGGTATGACTTTAAGGAGATGACAATTAAGCCAGTCATGAAGGGAGGGTAGGATGGGGTGAAAGGAAGGAAAGGGGATATAGAAAGCTCTGGAGGCAAAAGAATAATGTATGTGTCAAGTGTCCAAATTAGGAAGATTTTGACATGTTCAAGGAACTGAAAGAATGCCAATGGGGAAAAGTTGGGGCAACACAAATGTTTTCTTCTCATGATCTCTGACTGTACAGTACTACTGCTTCCTCATCAAAAACATGTCTGTCATATTTACACAGCTCTTTAGGGCTCACAAAGCCCTTTTGCATCCTTTCCCCTTGATCTAACATACTTTAAATTTGTGTAGAATGTAACAGTTAATGAAGCCTTTGCATATTTGTATTTAAAACCTAATGTTCATAAATAATAAATATTTAGGGTTGGTGTAGTATAATGGAATGATTCCCAAATCTAGCTAACCATCAGAATCACCGGGGTAGCTGTATACATTACAGATTCCTAGCCCTCACCTCACCCAATGATTCATAGCCTCTGGAGGTGGTTTTCTCTCAAGATCTAGATGAAATTCTTTAAACTTGCTTCTGACTCAGCTAAATTAATCTGCCACCTCTGTGAGTGGAAGGGGTACCATGCAAACACATGGCTGTCTGAAAGTGCTCAGAAAAAAAAAAAAAAAGGATTTCTTCCCTGAAAGAATTTTTATCCATGGAGTGGGGAACTTTCATTTTTCACTTTAGTGTTCTTAATATTGGGGTGAAGGTGAAGCAACAGGGCAAGGATCAGGAAGCATTGATATACACACATTAAGAACAGACAATACTGGCTGCAATGGAGCACACTTGTAATCTCCACAATTGGGGAGGCTGAGGTTGAAGGATTGCAAGTTCAAGACCAGCCTCAGCAACTTAGTGAGGCTCTAAGCAACTTAGCAAGACCCTGTCTCAAAGTAAAAAATAAAAAGGGCTGGGGATGTGACTTAGTGGTAAAGTGCCCCTGGGTTAAATTACCAGTATCCAAAAAATTTTTTTTAAATTTTTAAAAAATTAAAAAACAACAAACAGGATGACCCTCAAACGGGAAGAGGGTCTGGGGAACCAAGTTTGATATGCAGTATTGGAGTAATTTTGCTATAGTAGGAGTGAGTAGGAGTGATACTTGGGTTGACTATAAAGGTAGATGAAGTTTCCCACTAACAGGTGTAATTGATGTGAAGCCCATTTCCTACAGAAGGTTTTGTCACTGTGGGTTGTATTATTCAATTTTTCATTACTGTAAAAAATACCTGAGATAATCAACTACAAAGAAAAAAATGTTTGTCTTGATTCACAGTTTTGAAGGGTTCAGTCCATAATCAATTGATCACATTACTTTGCACCTGTGGTGAGACTATGTCATAGTGGGAAAACATGACAGAGGAAATCTGTTCACCTCAGGGCCAGGAGTGAAAGTGAGATGAATAAAGGATTGGGTTCCCAATATCCCTTACAAGGGCATGCCTTCAATAACTGAAAGACCTCCCATTAGGCCCCACCTCTTAAAGGTTCCACCACCTCCCAGTAGCACCACAGACTGGAGACTAAGCCTTTAATTCATGGGCCTTTGGAGGACATGTCATAGTCAAACTACAGCATGGATCAATTTTGCAAATATTTATGCCTAGAAGAGAGATGGTTAAAATATTCCTAATTACCTTTCCAGTTTGAGGTGTCTCTTTATTAGTTGTATGATTCATCTATTCAATATTTTCCGAGCACTTATTATGTATCAGCTATATGCTGAGTGCTTGGCATAAAATACTGAAGAAAGCCAATGCATTTTAATGCTTTTTTCTTCCCTCACAGAGCTCACAGCTTAGTGAAAGATGTAATCGCTAACAAATGTATAATTTGTGATAAGTGGTTACTGAATGTTTGTGTCCTCCCCCAAATTAATATGTGGAAAATTTAACTCCCAGGGTGATGGTATTAGGAGGTGGCTCTTTGGGGGAGATGATTAGGTCATGAGAGCAAAGCACACATGGAATTAGTGTCCCTATAAAATAGGTCCGTGGGAGCTTGTTTGTCACTTCTACCGTGTGAGCTTGCAGCAAGAAGATGCCTCTTTTGAGCAAGGAAATGCACTCTCACCAGACACAAACTCTTCTGGCTCCTTTTTCTTGGACTTCTTAACTTCTAGAACTATAAAAAATAAATTTCTGTTGTATGTTAATGATTCAGTTTGTAGTACTTTGTCATAGCAGCTGAAACAAACCAATGTTGTAAAATAAAATTAAAGAGTGTTTGAAGAAAAGAAGATACATCAAGATGTCAGAAATGTTTCAATGTTTTAAAAAAGTGCATCTGCAAAATGATGAAATACAATAGAATTTTCTCAAAGATTTCTTGTTGTGAGGATTAAATAAGTTAATATATGCAAAGCCTAGAGAACAGATCCTGGAATATAATAAGTACTCAATGAATATTAACTATTATTATCTCTATTTTCTAGGGTTGTTTGGAGGAGTTAGTACAATAAGGTTGGTCAATCATCTGGTATAAGGTTTAGTACCAGGTAGGAAGCCCAGGCATGTGGAAGGAATTAGGTGTGTGTAGGTGTGAATTCATGACTGTGTCAGTGGAGGATTTCTGGTTTGTGTCAGATGATTTGGCCAGAACCAGAGGAGAAAATTGCTGAGGGCCCCGTTGTCATGTGTTTATTTCACTGTGAGAAAAAAACAATTCAGCTCTTGCCACCTTACTGTGCACTTCCCACTCCTTCCTTAGCTCTTTGTTGTGGATAAGCTCCTGAAGGTGGAACACCACTTGCCAAGGGATGAGGCCCTTGACATTATCTCCTGGAATCTGAGGCAATCTGGGCCCCAAAAGACTGATACCTGTTAGCAGTTTTGAGGCTTGCTTTTTACCTCCAAGAAGCAATAGGTGAGGACTAGAGAAAATGCAATATTTTAGTGACACAGAAAGTGGGGTGACAGAGAAAGAGGACTACAGCTAGCTTGGGCAGTACTGGTTTCTAACTGATCTCACAACATGGTTTCCATTAAGTGGAAATATAATTCATTTAACAGCTCTCAAAGACATTTTGCTGGTTTGGGTACATTTTGTAGATCTAAAATGCGGGCGTTTATCCCAGAATGAAACATGTTTGGGGAATCATAGCTTTTAAATTTGGCTGGGCTTCCCATTCCATATTACTGAGATTTACCCCTATTGTGTTATTCCTAGTCCTAGACAAACACTTAAGTGCCTGTGTTAGTCAGCTTTGCATCACTGTGATCAAATATCTGAAAAGAATAACTTGGAAGAGGAAAAGTTGTTTGGGGCTCATGGTTTAAGAGGTTCAATTCACGGTTGGCTAAATCTGTTGCCCTGGGCCTGAGATGAGGCAGAACATCATGGCAGAAGGGCATGGTGGAGGAAAGCTGCTCAGGTCATGGCTCATGGCAGCCAAGAAGGAGGAGGGAGAGGAAGAGGGACAGGGAAGGAGAGGAAAAGAGAGAAGGGAATGAAGGCCAGGGACAGATACAGTCTAATACTTCACCATCAGTGACCTACTTCCTCCAGCCACACCCCACCTACCAATAGTTACCAACTCTCAATAGTCCATTCAAATTATTAGTCCATCAAGTGAATTAATCCCCTGATGAGATTACAGCTCTCATCATTCAATATTTTCCTTGAAGCCTGTAAACCTTGCTTACTGTGGACATATGAGCTTTTTCTATGGTAGACACTTCATATTGAAATCATAACAGTGCCCTTATAAGGGGCAGGAAAAACAATACTGTACATGATATCAGAAATCTTGCAACTCTATCTCTGACACTTGTTAGTATATGGCCTTGAGTGAACTATTTCATTTCTTAGAAATTCAGTTTCCTCATCTGCCAATGAATAGTCATTCTTTATGTGGGCAAGTCATCTTCTTCAACCAAGGAATGGCTATATACTTGGAATGCTGACGGATAAAGGTGAGTCAACTTTGGGTCAATGGTGTGACACATGCCACAGCTGGAACTTCTTCATATTAGCATAAGAAAATGGTTGAGAAAGTATATAATAAGAATAGGAACTGATATATATTAAGTCCTTAAGTAGATCTAATTTCCTTCCTTCCAGGCTTTCTTTATCAGAGGAAAAAATAACTATTTTGGAACCTCTTTCTTCCTGGTATCTTCCTGTGGGAAGCTCAGATAAGGTCATTAAGCTGCTTATTAGTGTACAGATTAGCTCAGTTGATTATCACATCTCATTAATGAGGCCAACAGGCCAAATTCTACTCCCTTGTGGATCATTTACTTTTGATCATCTCATCCACCATGGACCATACATTTGAAAAGATAGAGATATGTATGAGAGGTGGAAATGTACACACTGTCCATTCAAGCAGGGAGCTAGCTATTAGAACACCAAAACTAACCTCATTGTGGAGGGGAAAGGGTAAAATAGTACTGACCCAAATGATATCACAGGGAAAATTCTTTTCCCTTCATTTGGCAGGTAGTCTGAGACTCCAAGAGAATCTAGACAAGGGTCACACAAATTGTCGTGTCAGAGCTGAAGCTGCTGACTCTTAGTTAGTTACTCCTTCCATAGACCCATGGTACTTCCACAAAATGATTTTCAATTCTAAAAATGACAACTAGTCATGTTCTAAGATTTTTTTAATAACAAGACTTAATATTCAGAAATTGCTTAGTGAGGGTAAATGAGGTCTCTGAAAGGGCATTAGTCATGTGGTCAGAGACTCTGATTAATCTAAGGGGACCCTTAGGGTCCACAGTCATGGTATCTTTCTGACCTTCTGAGAGAAATTAGCTATTTGTCTCTTTCTTTTCTATAGAATTTGGAGGAGTAGGGCTGTTATGGTCAGAGCCCCATATCCTGACCTCCTGTAGGCTAGCTATCAACTTTAGGGGAGGCCTTCTCTGCCCACCCAAACTATAAGGTTGGTGCTTCATTAGGCCACTATAAGAAGAGAGTGTTTAATTGGCAACAAATGATAGGATTGCTTGCCATGGGGATCACTTTTATCTTCTTGGACCTCTCCTTTGGGGTCTTGATAGCTTCAATAGAATGAAAATATCCAAAATGTAAAAAACTAAAAATAATTTGTTTTATTTCTATTAAAGAAACCACATTAAAATGAGAAAGTCAAGAGTTTTCTGGGCAGGTTCCATGGATTGGGCTTCCCTTGTTCATTTAGAACCATGCCTGCCTGTGGTCTTTTCCCTATTTCTCTCTTCATAGGGAGTAAGGAGGTGACACCAGATAGGAGGAATTAACTCGACACTGTGGCACCAGAACCAAACATGTCAGTATGAAAAAAATCTAGGATCTTATTGGTGAACTGTCCTGGGACCTAATCAAATAGAGGAATAGGATGATATAGAAGTAGGCAGGAAGAACCCAGGCCAGGACAAAACAGTCCAGGGACAGACACTAATAGCATAGATAAATCTTTTTTTTTTTTTTTTTTGGTACCAGGGAATGAACTCAGGGGTATTCGACCACTGAGCCACATCCCCAGCCCTATTTTGTGTTTTATTCAGAAACAGGGTCTCACTGAGTTGCTTAGTGCCTCACCATTGCTGAGGCTGGCTTTGAACTCACGATTCTCCTGTCTCAGCCTCCCAAAGTGCTGGGATTACAGGCGTGTGCCACCACGCCTGGCCATAGATAAATCTTTTTTCCCTACAATTTGGAGGATTTGACTATAATCTTGGCATCTTTTTGATTCATCCAGCCTGAGAAGTTTGTGCCAACACGAGTGGATCTGACCAAGTACTGGAATTTCTTCTGCAGCAAAAAAAGAAGTAAACTATAATGGAAATGAAGATGAAGATATATGATGGCTAAACTGGTGAGTAACTAAACAGATAAAAAGACCAAAATAATCTGTAGTAAGATCCACAAGGAAAAAAAAGTATTGAGTATTATATTCATCTGTTTTCCACTGCTATAACAAAGAACCTGAGACTGTGTACTTTATTTATAAATAAAAGGTGTTTATTTAGCTCACAGTTATAGAGACTCAAGGGTGAGGCACAAAAATCCACTCAGCTCTGGTAAGGGCCTCGTGGTGAATGAAATCACAGTAGCAGAAGTGCATGGAAGAGTGATCACAGACCAACACAGGAAATCAAAGAGGGTGGAGATGGACCAGTCTTCTTTCTCTTTTATAACAACCCAGTCCTGCAGTAACTAAATGTGAGATCATAAATCTACTACATTAATCCTTTCTGAGGGCAGCACCTTCAATAACCTAATTACAATGCACTAAGTCAAACCTCTTTAAAGGTTTCACCACTTCCCAAATTTGCCACAATTAGGGCTAAGCTTGTAAAACATAAACTCTGGAGGATAGTCTCAAACTATATCCAAGCTATAACAGGTATGTATTCAGCCTCCATTTTACTTCTGGAGTAATATCCTAAAGCACAAAGAGATTCATCTCCTGACTAAGATCCAAAACCTGGATTTCAAAACCTTCAATGGGCTCACCATCTTACACTGCTCTTCTACAAAATCTATGCTTCAGACATGTTCTGTACCTCTCATCCCTTTTTCCTCTTTTCTACCTTCTCTAAATTTTGGAAATCATTATCATATCTGTTGTACTGAGGACTGAACCTAGGTGTACTTTACATCCCCAGACTTATTTATTTATTTATCTACTCTTTTTTTTAAATTGTAGTTGTAGATGAACAGCATGCCTTCATTTGTTTCATCATTATGTGGTGCTAAGGTTCGAACCCAGTGCCTCGCGCATGCTAGGCAAGCGCTCTACCACTGAGCCACAGCCCCAGCCCCTTATCTATCTATTCTTGAGACAGGGTCTCATTTAGTTGCTGAGGATTTTGCTAAATTGCTGGTATGGTCTCTGATTGGTAATCCTGCTGCCTCCTGTTGAAGTTACAGACTTTAGGAGCCAGAAAAATAAAAAGGACACTTGTCCTGTGGAGCCTACAGTAAAGAAGAAAATCCTCCTAACAACTTAATGTTTCACCATGATACATGCCACAATTCTGAATCACAGAACTGTAAACTAATAAATTTTTGTTAAGTCAAAATAAGTAAATAAATAGATTAATTAATTAATTATTTTGGGGGGGTACTGGGGATTAACTCAGGGGCACTCAACCACTGAGCCACATCCCCAGCTCTATTTTGTGTTTTATGTAGAGACAGGGTCTCACTGAGTTGCTTAGTGCCTCCCCGTTGCTGAGGCTGGCTTTGAACTCACGATTCTCCTGTCTCAGCCTCCCTAATTGCTGGGATTAAATTTCTTTTTTTATTTTAAATTTATTTTAGTTGTAGATGGACACAATGTCTTTATTTTGTTTACTTATTTTTATG
Organism: Xerus rutilus; assembly: GCA_028644305.1. Taxonomy (NCBI): domain Eukaryota; kingdom Metazoa; phylum Chordata; class Mammalia; order Rodentia; family Sciuridae; genus Xerus; species Xerus rutilus. Next base: position 75,875,673 of record CM053417.1, on the reverse strand, counting down.
TGGTGCTGAGGTTCAAACCCAGTGCCTCACACATGCTACGCAAGTGCTTTACCACTGAGCCACAAACCCAGCCCAAATTTATTAATTTAATTGCACTAATTTAGGTCCCATGTGATAATTCATGTATACAGTGTGTAATGATCAAGTAAGAATACTTAAGATTTCCATATCCTTAAACATTTTTATATGTTTGGATTAACAGGTAATAATTTTACATGTTTATGGGAATAAGAATAAGATATTTTAATACATGCATATGAGATGTACTGATCAAATAAGAGTAATTAACATTTTCATCTCATTATTTATGTTGTATGTGGAGCCTTTCAGCTTCTCTCTTCTAGTTATTCAAAAAATATATAATAGGTTATTGTGAACTATAGTTCTGCTGTTCTGAACAACACTAGAATTTATTATCTACCTGTGTTTGGGATATGAATAGACACTTCTCAAAAGAAGAAATTCAAATGACCAACACATTTATGAAAAAAAATGCTCAACATCATTAGCTGACAGGAAAGTGCAAGTCAAAGCTACAATGCGATATCATCTCATCCCAGTTAGAATGGCTATTATGAAAATGACGAAAAAAATAACAAATGTTGGAGAGGATGTGGAGAAAATGGAACTCTCATACACTCTAGGTAGGAATGTAAATTAGTACAACCACTATGGAATTCAGTATAGAGGTTCCTCCAAAATCTAGAAACAGAACTACCTACCCTATGATCCAGCTATCCTCTTCTGAGTACATATCCAAAAGAAATAATATCAGCATATCAAAGAGACACATTCAAGTCTGTTGTTGCACTGTTCACAAAAGCTAAGATATGAAATCAACCTAGTTGCTCATCAATAGATGAATAAACAAAATGTGGTATATGACAAAAGGGGAGACTATTTAGGCACTAAAAATGATATCCTCTTATTTGCAGCAAAATGGATGGAACTGGAGGACATTATTTTAAGTGAAATAAATGCAGAAAGATAAATTCCACATGTTCTTGCATATATGTGGGCATTAAAATTGATTAGAATGTATGATAGTCATTACTAGAGACTGGGAAGGATCAAGTGGTGGTAGTAAGGGGTTAGATAATGAATAATCCTTCTTGAAACACACCCTTCATATGTTTGTATACTCAGGAATCCTCAATAGTAGTGGTAGAGCCACAACTTGAACCCAGATCATCTAACTCCAGAATCAGTGTTCTTTCCATTTCATTATGCATCTTGACTAATTTACTTATGCTTTGTGATCATGTACTATTATGTCAATGAAAACAATTGTATACAATTGTTAATGTTCATCCAGGACAAACGGTATTCAAAAGTTTTTTTTAAATATTTTTTTAGTTGTCAATGGACTTTATTTTATTTATTTACACGTGGTGCTGAGAATCGAACCCAGTGCCTCACACATGCTAGGCAAGTGCTCTGCCACTGAGCCACAAACCCAGCCCTATTCAAAAGTTTTGATATACATCTACTTTACTTAATTCCTCAAAAATGGGTATTATTCTTCAGATAGGAAACCGATGCTAAGAGAAATTAAGTCATTAGCCCAAGATTTCACAGAAAGCAAGTTGTAGAAATTGGATCCAAATCCAAATGTCTGACTGACTTCAAAGCCTGTGCTCATAAATAGTACTTTAAGCTGTCTTTTTGAAGGATACTTTGGAACAACCATGGGTGGAGCATACGATTTGGTTTGTATCTCAAAGAAAGAGAAATGGTCTTCATAAGCAGCAGTACTTTATGATTAAAGGTGAACATCTGTGAAATAGATGAATCAAAAGAAAAGTAGTCTATGTTTGGGAAACTTAGTTTTGTCTGCTGGAATCTACCTCTCCCTAGGAAGATGCAACCCGCCCTCTGGGCTCACTAATCTGTGTTTCATTCCTAATCAAGACCATATGCTTCAGGAAATGCATGTGGAAAGAACAGGCAGCTGCTGTGGAGACTAGAGATTCTAAGTAGTGAGGAAGTGCTGTGTTATGCATGACCATACAGGTGTATTTTGAAATTGGTTTATGAAAAGAGGAATTCTACAGACTACAAATACAGAAACCCCTAATAGTGCACCATTGCTTTGATGGGTTCTAGGTTTTCTATTAGTCCACAATTAATGGTGTGACTATAACAAATATGAATTCATTGAAGTCAAAAATGAGAAAGTGACATGAAGAGCATTTTCCAGCTCTGGGACTTAATCCTGTAGAGGCATATTAATAAACCAGAACTATTTCAGAGGACAAAATGTCAAATTATGAAAGAGCCAGACACCATAGCCCATGAAGAATGATAGGGTTGGCACTGTTTGGTGAAAGGAGGCAATAACTCATGGAGGTCTGAATTGATATTCTCATCTTTGACTCTTCCCTCTCTCTAATGCCCCAAATCCAGTCACCAGTCATGTGGTTCTTCCTTTTGAATATCTTTCAAAATATGATAAAAAATGGAAAATGATGCAATAAAATAATTCACAAAAAGGAAATTTGAATGGCTCTTTAGTATATGAAAAGATATTCAATTTATCTGGGGAATAGAAAAGTGTATGTTAAAACAATGCTCACTTTATATGGATAAGATTGACAAAAATTAGTAAGTGGTAAAACATTAAGTATTGAGCATATGTGCAAACAGGAATATTTAGGTATTACAGATGGAAATCTAAACTGAAGAGCTCTCTGGCAATATTTTATGAAATTACATGTGTGTTAATCCAACTTTCTTTGAGTTTAGTCTGCTTTTTGCTTTCTAACTTCTTAAGTTGGGTGCTTGTCTAATTAATTTTGAGCCTTATGGCTTTTATAATATAAGCATTTCTAGCTAAAATTTTCTGACAGCTTTACTTTAGCTATGTAGTGTTAGCATTGTTTTATGGTTAGAAAAGTCTTCTTAGACTTGTGAGTTGTTTATAAGTGATTTTCCATTTCTAAATGTCTCTTTAATTATATTTTTACTATTGATTTCTACATTAATGGCATCCTGCTGAACTGTAGGATACCAGTTCTTTGAAATTTGTTGAGGTTAGTTTTTTGAAATAGTGCATAGTCAATTTCCACAAATGTTCATGTAAGCTTAAAAATAATATGTACTCTTGCCATGCGCATGCCTGTAATCCCAGCAACTGGGGAGGCTGAGGCAGGAGGACTGAGAGTTCAAAGCCAGCCTCAGCAAAAAGCGAGGCCCTAAGAAACTCAGTGAGATCCAGTCTCTAAATAAAATACAAAATAGGGCTGGGAATGTGGCTCGGTAGTCGAGTGCCCCTGAGTTCAATCCCTGGTATCCCAAAATAATAATAATAATAATAATAATAATAATAATAATAATAATAATAAATAACAACAACAGCAGCAAGAAGTATTCTCCAACGTTTGAGTGCTAAAGTCTGTATATACCCAGGGGTGCTTAACCACTGATTCACACCCCCGACCCTTTTTATTTTTATTTTGAGACAGGGTCTCACTAAATTGCTTAGGGTCTGCTAAGTTGCTGAGGCTGATCTTGACTTGTGATCCTCCTTCCTGAGCCTCCTGAGTTGCCAGGATTACAAGTGTGTGCCACTACACCCGGCACGTCTATATCTTCACTGCCTTTCTGTATGCTTCATCAATACTGAGAGTGATGTGTTAAATTTCTTATGGTGATAGTAAAATTTGTCAATTTCTTCAAGTCCATCTATGATTTTTTTAGCCCATGTTGATAGATATATGCACACACACACTCATATAATTTTATAAGTGTTACATATTACTGGTGAACTGATCCTTTTATCACTGTATAACAACCATCTTCATATCAACTAATGCTTTTTGCTTCACAGTAGCTTTTGATTCATATTAATATAGCCACAATGACGTTTTTTGTTGCTGCTAGTATTTATCTGTTATGTATTTTCCATATTTTGGCATTCACCTTTTCTGTCCCCTTATGTTTCAGGTTCATCTCTTGTGAACTTTATGTAGCAGGATTAAAAAAATACAATCTGAGGAGCTTTGTCTTTTAAGTAGGCAAAACTGTGTATTTATATTTATGGTGACTAGTTATAATTTTGATTTATTTCTATGAACTCATGCATTTTTTATTTATTCCATTTATTCTATGTCCCATTTTTCCATGCCTTTTTCATCATATGTGGTGGTTAATTTTAGGTATCAATTTAACTAGTTTAAGAGATACACAGATAGCTGGTAAAACATTATTTTGATGTATGTCTGTAAGGGTGTTTCCAGAAGAGATTGATATTTGAATCAATGGATCAAGTTAAGAATATCTACATCTCCCAGTGTGGTTGGGCACCATAAAATCCATTGATGGTCCAGATAAAGTAAAAAGGCAGAGGAAATGAAAATTCTCCTCATACCACATCCGCAAAGCTGAGACACCTATATTCTCCAGCCCTTGGACATCAGAACTCCAGTTTCCTAAGTCTTGAAACTCTGGATGTGCACTAGAGAGTCCCTAGGTTCTTAGGCCTTTGTCCTCAAAGCCAGAGTTAAACCATTGGCTTCCCTTGTTCTTAGTCTTTCACACATGGCTTGAACTACACCTCTGGCTTCCCTGGTTCTCCAGCTTGCAAATGGCACCTGGCGGGACTTCTCACTCTCCATAATTATGTAAGCCAATTTCCATAATAATTTTTATTATATTTATCTCTATGTCTGTATCTATCATCTATCTATCTATCTACCCATATCAATCAATTATCTATCTATCATCTATCTCCTATTGGTTCTATTTCTTTGGAGAACCCTAAATAATATACCGTATTTTGGAATGATTGAAGATTTTTTTTCCTGTTGTTTTCTATATTTTTCCCTTTATCATTTGCAACTTATATGTTCTATTCTTTTAGTATCTGCACTATTTAACTTGCACATTTAACTAAAAAATTTTGAATTTTCGTTTACATTTTAACTCTCTCTACAAATTTTAAAAGAATCCTAGGATATTTGAACTTTAATCATCCAATTCTAAACTGTATGCTTTTTTGTCCAGTATTTTAATTTTATCTTATTTCTACTCCCTTTAAATTCTGAGAAAGATTTAATTTTATACAGTCAATGCATGTTTAGGCTTATCTACATATTTGCCAACACCTGGTCAGACATTGGACATAGGAATCTTATAACATTCACCTTTCTATCCACTTTAATTTCATTCTATAGGAAAATGTCTATTGGTGTCAAACTCTGTTTTTGCCTATCTCAAAGTATCCTATTCCTTAATTAATTCTTCCTTCCTATTGTCTCTATTGTCTGCTTTAGCCTAAGTGATCCCCCTCAACATCTATTAACCCCTGTTTCATGCTTTCCACTTCTTTATCAGTATGTCTTTCAATCTAGATCATTTCTTTGGAAATACCTTCTAGTTTATGAATTCTTCTTAAATTTGTGTCCAATCTGTTGTGTTAATCTGTTCTTTTAATACTTAATGTCAATTATTATATTTTTATTTCTAGAAGTTATATCAAATTTCATTTCAAAACTTCTTAGACTATTTTTAATGTTCTCTTATTCTTTATATTTTGATGCCACATTTATTCCTTAAGATATTAAATTGTTTTAGTTATTTTATATTCTTTGACTACTAATTCCAGCATCTAAAGATATGAGACCTGATAATGTTTTTTTTTTAAATTTTTTTAAGTTCTAGGTGGACACAGTACCTTTATTTTATTTATTTTTATGTGGTCCTGAATATGGAACCCATTGCCTCTCATGTGCTAGGCAAGTGCTCTACCACTGAGACACAACCCCAGACCACTGATAATGTTTTTTTTTAATTTATTTTTTCATGTTTTTATTGGTGCATTACAGTTGTAATTCTGCTTTTTATTATTTCTACTGGCTCTTGCTCATGATCCCTTGACTTTGAGATTCTCATTTTTCTTGGAATTTTGTCTGTGGAAATTATTTGAAGCATTCCTCCACAGAGGATTTGAGCTGAACTCAGCTTTTTTCAGATACAGGGTACACCTCCAACCCGAGAACACTTTAAATTAAAATTTTGCTTGAGTCATTTTGGGCTAGTCTGCATGAGTTTAGGACTTAAACTTCTTTAAAAGTCAACTTACAATTATGAGATCACAAAGGAAATTTTAAGTTTTTCTTCTATACAGTACCAAGATTGCTATTCTCATCTACACAATGTTTTTGTTCTCATTATACATTCAGGGTGCCAGGTATTTATTTGTTTGTTCACTCGTTCGTTCGTTCATTCATTCATTCATTCATTCATTCATTCATTCTAAGATTGAATTTACAGGCACATTACAACTGAACTACAGCTTCAGGCACTTTTTTAGCTTATTTTGGAATAGATCTCTCTAAATTGCCGAGTGATCCTCCTTGAAGTTGTGATCCTCCTGCCTTGGCCTGCCAGATGGGTGGGATTACAAATATATGCCACTGTGCCAGCAGGTGTGCCAGCTTTGTATAGGGATCTCCTATTAGAGTTTATATCATGGATAGGCCTTAGATTTTAATTATTGTCCTAATTTTTAACGGTGTTTTAATAGTAACTCTCAGAGCAAAAGCCAGCCTTGGCACCTGTATACCTCTTGGGGTTGCTATTTTAATTTTTTTCTGGGTTCTGGATATTAGACCCAAGATCACATACATATTAGGAAGCACTCTACCACTAAGCTACATCCCCAGCCCTTTTTATTTTTATTTTGAGACAAAGTCTCAGTAAGTTACTGAAGCTAAGTTACTGAGAACTTCTCATCCTCCTACCTCAGGCTCTGGAGTTGCTGGGATTAATAGTGTGCACCACTACTCTTAGCTAATTTTCACTTTTGACCTCTGTGGTTCACTTATTTTTTATCAGCTTCATTATGTGCTTAAAATATTTTAACAATATTTTAAATCATTTAATTGTTTCATATAGAAGGAAAAGTCAAGATATTTAGTCTACCAGACTACCAGAAATTAAAGTTTCAAACTAAGTATATGTTTAACCTATGGTCCAACAATTCTATTCCTGGATGTATGTCAAGAGAAACTTTAGTAAAGACTCATAAGGAAACAAAGATGGCCATCGTTACATTTTTTGTGGCAGTAGGTATTTAGAGGTAACTTAATTGTCTATCACCCAGAAAATGAATAAATTGTGGTGGAACTGTGAGAATAAATGAAATAAATTAACTATAAAATCATGGATAAATATTAAAGATCAATGTTGAGATTAAACACTAAAAAATCGAACAAGATCTGTAGCTCAATTTCACTTAAGTAAATTAAGAATACATACACATAGGAAATATATAAAATATTCATGATACAGGTATATATAAACACTTATATTGCACATATTGGCATACATACCTATAAGGTAGAGGGCAATGTGAATGATGACTGAAAGTGAAGAACCTTAATAAAACAAAATTAAATAAGACAGGGAACTTATAGGGATTAATGACAGAAATGTGAATTGAAGTACAGAATGTGATTAATTCAAAGTTGTTCATCTGAGGCCCAGAAAAGAATAAAACAATTACAGGTCAAATGTCAAATTATCTGAAAGACTGTTTAGAAGAAGGCACAAACTTGACATCCAAGGTTACATCTGTGGGACAACAATTCACCAACCATGCAAAAACTGGAAGAAGAGCTTTTTCGGTAAAGTGTGAAGAACAGATTCAAAGAGTTTGCTGTGGTTGGAGAACTGAAGGGGACTTGGGTGAATGAACATAGAAGGCAGGACAGAGAGTCAGTATGTTTCATTTTATTTTATTTTGAGCTACATCCTCAGTAATTTTTTAAAAATTTTGAGTCAGTCCATCTCACTAAATTGCCAAGGCTAGCCTCAAGCTTGCATTTTTCCTGCCTCAACTAGAGAATCCCCAAGTCACTATAATTACAAATATGCACCATGGCACCTGGCAAGAAAGTTAGTGTAGAAGCAGCCATAATATTCAGGTCCTTCAACTTAAGATCAGTATACTACAGTGATGCAGCCACATTAATGTTTATAACAGCTCAATTCACAAGAGCTAAACTGTGGAACCAATCTAGATGCCCTTCAACAGATGAATGGGTAAAGAAATTGTGGTATATATACACAATGGAATATTACTCAGCATTAAAGAGGAAAAAATTATGGCATTTGCAGGTAAATGGATCGAGCTGGAGAATATCATGCTAAGCGAAGTAAGCCAATCCCAGAAAACCAGAGGCTAAATATTCTCTCTAATAAGTGGATGCTGATCCATAATGGGGGGAGTATATGTGAGAAGAATAGAGGAACATTAGATTGGACAAAGTGGAGGGGGAGGATCATGGAGGCAGGAAATATGGTGGAATAAGAAGGACATCGTTACCCTAGGTACATGCATGGTTGCATGAATGGTGCAATTCCATATCATGTACAACTACAGAAATGAAAAGTTGTGCTCCATTTGTGCACAATGATATAAAATACATTCTGCTGCCATGTATAACAAATTAGAAAAAAATTAAAATTAATATATAAAAATGTAAATTTAAAAATCTTAAAAATTCAGGTCCTTCTTGCTCATAGTATGGAATTTGAATTTTATCCTAAGTGTGAGGAAAGAACAGTGGAGAGCTTTAAGCATTCAAGTGGCATACAGCAATGTGAATTTTAAGTTCTCTCTGGCATTTATGTGGTGAGTAAATTGGAGGTGGGGGTGAAATGCAGAATGGAGACATCAGTGAGGATGCTATTATGTAACATAGCAGAAGATAATATTGTTTTTACTAGGCAAGTAGTAGTGGTTGTGGCAAGAGGCAGACAATTTGAGATAAATTTTGGAGATAGAATTGTCAAGATTTGCTACAAAATTAATTTTAAAAAATAACTATGGCCTGGCATGGTAGTGTATGACTGTAATCCTAGTGGCTTGGGAGGCTGAGGTAGGAGAATCACAAGTTCAAGACCAGCCTCAGCAACTTAGTGAGGCCCTAAGAAACTTAACAAGACCCTGTCTCAAAATTTTTAAAAAAATGAAAAAAGGGCTGGGGATGTGGTTCAGTGGTTAGGCGCCCCTTGCTTCAATCTTCAGTACCAAAATAAATAAATAAATAAATAAATCTTGGTAAATGACAGAAAGATCAGTAAAGTAGGCAGGGGGGAAGCGGGAGGCGAAGGTGAGATACTGGGGATGGAATTAGAACAAGATATATTCCATACTTTTATACTTATGTCAAAATGGATTCTACTGTCATGTATAACTGAAAAGAACCAATAAAAAAAGATTTGCTACAATGCTGAATATGGGTGTTATAGTTTGGATCTGAAATGCTCCCCAAAAGCCCATGTATTAAATATTTGGCCCCCAGCTTGTTGCTATTGAGAGGGGATTGAGACTTTAAGAGGTGTGGCTTAGTGGGAGGAGGTTATAACTAGGGCCGTACTCTAGAAGGGAATAGTGAGACCTCATCTCTTCCTTTCTCTATCAGCTTCCTAGCTTCCATGAGGTAAGCAGCTTCTTCAACTACATATCTCCCACCATAATGTACTACATCACGAACAGGCCCAGTAACAATGGGTTAACCAACCATGGGCTAAAACCTCTAAAACTATGAACCCAAATAAACGTTTCCTCTTTTGGGGTTGATTTTTCTAAGGTACTTGTTACAGTGATATAAAACTGATAACATAGTAGGTAATAAGGGAAATGATAGAATCAAGGGTGACTCAGATTTCTCACTTGAGTGATTGTATGAATGCCATTTACCAAGAAAAAGAAAGACATGAAGCTATAAGCTGACTAGGCCATTGGAATGTTTTGATTATTTGGTATTTTATGGATTTCCATTGTCTACCATATTAATTTTAGAATCCTTGAACCAGTCCTTTAGACCCTCCAAATTTGGACACTTTCTACCTTTTTTTAAAAAATTAGAGTGATCTAACTGTCCATCCTTCAGAGCTTCCAAAGACGCAAACCTTTCAGCTTTTTTTAAAATATATTTTTTAGTTGTATATGGACACAGTACCTTTATTTTATTTATTTATGTGGTGCAGAGGATCAAACCCAGTGCTTCACATGTTCTAGGCAAGCACTTTGCCATTGAGGCCCAGTTCCAGCCCCTTTTCTACCTTCATAACTATATCTTTCATTATACTACATAGCACCACCACCCTTCACTCAGACTCATTAAACTATTTATTATTCTCTAAATTATTATTATTTTTTTGGTACTGGGGATTGAACTCAGGGGCACTCAACCACTGAGCCACATCCCCAGCTCTATTTTGTGTTTTATGTAGAGACAGGGTCTCACTGAGTTGCTTAGCGCCTCGCCGTTGCTGAGGTTGGCTTTGAACTCGCGATTCTCCTGTCTCAGCCTCCCTAAGTGCTGGGATTACAGGCTTGAGCCATCGCGCCTGGCTTATTCCCTAAATTATTAATCCTCTATTAATGAATAATTTGTATAATTACTCACAATGTTATTCCTTTTTGGATTGTTGAACATGAATGATTTGACCTGTTGAAATTCTATATATGTTTATATATTTTTAAAAAATGGTAGTATTAATTTAACTCAAGGGGTTCTTTATCACTGAGTTACATCCCCCATACTTTTTATTTTATTTTATTTTTTATATCGAGACAATGTCTCACTAAGTTGTTTAGAACCTTGCTAAACTACTTAGCAAGGACAGCCTGAAATTTGTGATCTTCCTGCCTCTGCCTCCCAAAATGCTGGGATTACAGGTGTGTATCACAGTACCTGGCAAAATCCTATATATCTTTGAAGGCCCAGTGAAAATATCACTTCTCAGTACTTTCTAATTCCTCAGCTGACATAAATATCTTTCCTCTATACAACCATAACACTTTACCTATACTTGTAACAAAAATAATTCAACTTAACGACTGTATCTCTCTCTACACTGTAAGCTCCCTGTGTCATTCCCTATTGGATCCCCAGTGCTTGGTCCAGCGTCAAATAAAAAAATAGTAAATATGCAGTAAATGTTCAGTGAAATGTGTCAGGCTATATGGCCTTAGAAAAACCCTTTCTCTTCTCTGGGGATTCAGAAATAATTTAGGCACAATTATTGTTGATAATTTCTTCTGTGATATTGAGTCTCCCCCTACCACCTCACTCTTACTACAAAAATGCCCTATCTCTCTTTACTTTATGAGCTGCTAAATTAATTAAAGCTTTAATTTCTGTTGAAGGCAATTTATCTGTCTTTTCACACTTATAGATATTAATAGCCATTACTGCCCCAGAGAGACTGTGTTTTGATTCCTTCTTTAACTCAGATGTTCCTATGGAATTGGGGGGGGGGTAGAGAAAGAGAGAAAGGGAAAGAGAATCTTGAATTATTTGGAACTGCAAGTTTAGAACTTTGAAGCTGGGAGCCAAATTCTTGGCCAACTTTGTCAGTGTGGTTTCAGGCTAAAGATGCATATGGAAAATGCTGGGAGCAGGGGGTGCTTATCTTCAGGTACCTGCTCGGGATAGAGAGGTACATTAGATTGGAGGTCTTTCCAGAGTGCTCAGGCATAAGATAGTTATCATCTGAGTCCTAGAGCCTGTGGAATGTGGTCTGGCCATCAAAAGGCTATCCAGACTGGCTCAGAGGGAGGGGAATTGTCCTAGAAGGAAATGTAAACAAATGAGAGATGAGCTGTTCCTGATACAAAAAAAGTACCAAAGGCACAAAATGGACTATGAACTGAAGAGACTCATTCCCACAGAGAAGCAGATAGTTCAAATGTAAAAACAATTTAGGGATCACTTGGCTTATGGCCATAGACTCAAATTGGACAGAGGGCCTTGGCACAAAACTGGTGAGTGCAAGGCAGTACTGCAGGTTCAGAGAAGGTACTAGGCAATTGATTGAGTGAAGAGACTTATACACTAGATAGGAAATAAATGTAAAGCACAGAGAAGGAAATAAGTATTTATATGCCATATATTTCCTGACTATTGTTGCAATAAACATTGTGCTATTTTATGCATGTCAACCTACAAAGAAACAAAGATGTTCTCATATTTTGAAAACACATGAAAAAACTGAGGCCTAAGAGAGGAAACCATCTTGCCCAAGTTCAGTCAGCTTGTGGCACAGGGCAGCTGAGAGCTCAGGTCTCATAATTCCCAGGGTGCCTCAGATTTCTACCACTTGTGTTTTCTTGATATTTTTTATGGGAGGGCAATACTGGAAATTGAACACAGGGGTGCTGTACTACAGAACTACATTTGGCCCTTTTATTTTTATTTAGAGACAGGGTCTCACTAAATTGCTGAGGATGGCCTTGAACTTGTGATCCTGCTGCCTCAGACTCCTAAGTAGCTAGAATTACAGATGTGCACCACTAGAGCCTAGATGGGTTCCTTGATTTTATTCTGTGTGTATCTGGCAGTGGAGTGGGAGTGAGGGCGAACAGAGAGGATTTATGTATTTTAGGTACTATGGGTTTTTGTTGTTGTTGTTACCTGTTTCTGTAGTTGTCTGCAGCCAGGTAGAGGCTCTAGTTTGAGGGAGGGTATATAGAGTAATTATGTCTGTGTGAATATGTTCTGTTCCTTCTACCCCTCAGGATACTGCTGACTGAGCTATGTGCCTAGGACCTCTGAAAAATTGTTTTAGCAGTTGTGAGAAACTTTTCTGAGTGTTGTTATGGTTTAGATATAAGGTGTCCCCCCAAAATCTCATGTATGAGATAATGCAAGAGAGTTTAGAGGTGACATGATTGGATTATTAAAGACTTAACTCAATCAGTGAATTAATTCCTGATAGGAATTACCTGGGTGGTAACTATAGACAGGTCGAGTGTGGCTGGAAGAAATAAGTCCCTGGGTGTGTGCCTTTGGGATATATATTTTGTCCTTGCTGAGCAGAACTTTCTCTGCTTCCTAGTGTGATGTTTGAGCAGCCTCCCTCCACCACATATTCCATCATGATGTCCTGCCTCACCTAGAGCCCTGAGGAATGGAGCTAGTTGTTCATGGACTGAGACCTGTGAAACAGTGAGTCCCCAAATAAACTTTTCCTCCTCTAAAATTGTTCTTGTCAGATCTTTTGGTTGCAGTAGTCAAAAAAGATGACTACAACAAGGGTGAATCACTGCCAAGTCAGAACACTATGGGCTTAAAAGGAAAGCTGACTGCATTTATCCTCTGCCCCTTCCTGCATCCTAAACGACATACCAATGAGGAACAAAGTGAAAGAAAATATAGTCAGTATTTTCAGCTAGGTCCAACATTATTTTAAAAGTCATTCATTCAAAGCAAGTATAGAGAACTAAGGTAACATACTGGAAAAGTTGTGACATAGGCAGTTTTGTTAGCTCATCATCTCTCCTTACCACTTAGTGTTTGTGTGGATTTGGACAAGTCATTTCTCAATTTTCTCATTTGTAAATTCCTGCTGAGAGGATGTTGAAAAGACAGTTAAACTAAATACATCTCCAAATATATAATAACCTTAAAACCAAAGAGCTTTAGTACTATGTAAATCCATAAATGTATAATTCTATAATTCTAAACCTTACAAACCAATAGGCTATAATCCCCAAACCAAGTTTATCTTCCTTTTCTTTTGCCCCATATTGGTCATATGTCCAATTCCCATTACTCTCAATTGTTTCTCAGTTGAGGTATTAGCTTTCAATGAAAGGTATTGATTGATATTTAAGATATCATTTTAATATTTGTAAAGGAAGAAAGGACGTAGGAGTATTCATCATGCTTATGAAATTAGGGAAACCTGGCATATTCAGTAGTTGACATAGCCTTTCAGACTACTGGAATGATTTCAAAAGGCTTGATATTGCACACTTGGGACCTTGGTATAGAATTTCTTTAAGCTTAAAGCTATTCAAATGGCAGCTTCTTTGGATCTCACTCCAGATGCCACCTTAATAGTGTTATGCTGCTGTCTACTACTCACATTTGCCCGTCTGTCTAGCCAAACTCAGAAATTCAGAGCAAGACAGTTTCAACTTTATTTTTCACTACTTTGCTTGAGAGTCATTCATCCTGACCTGACAAGAATGCCTTACCATCTCTTCTTTCTTGCCTGCTGCCTGCTTGGATATGAAACAATGAGTGGAGGGGATGAATTGCAGCCTCTCTTGAAAATAGCTTTTCTCATATAAAGACTTAATGACTATGCCGGCTTTTTTAAAAATCCCAATTTATAATAAATACTTGATAGGTAAATGCACAAATAGCATGAACAATAGTCCTAGTCCATACCAAAATAAATACAAATAATAACCAAATATATAGAAAAATGATGTGATTTTCTTGCTGGCCTTGAGAGCCTTTGAGTATAATAAGGTTACCCTAACACTGGGAGCAGATGTTGGGGGCTTTTAGCTCACAGTTGCCTTTGCAAGAATTAAACCACCCTCAAAGTCTCTCCTACTCTTATTTCTCTTTGTCTCAGGATATTGTCTCAAGTGGGGGTTCAGGAACATACAAACTCAAATTTTTACAGTCCATCTTCACTGCCACTTCTGCTATCAGCTCCCATCATGAAAACACAAATCCACACCAAGTTTGTCACCTGGTGTTCTCCAAGATACCGGTTCCCCAAATGCCAGAGTAGCTTAACATTCTTGGCAGAAGTGGTCAAAATGGTCAGCCATTCCTTATAACTGGTGTCTTGCCTCTTGGAAGGTTCATAATTGCTATGAGTATTTCATTAAATATGTGCTAAAAACCAGTCCACAAAAGTCTGCATGCACATCAATTAATGAAAAAAGAAATGCAGGGAAATTATGGCACCTCAAAACATACAAAGCTCAGCCAGGTGCAGTGGCACATGACTGTAATCCTAGCACTTAAGGAGGCTGAGACAAGAGAATCACAAGTTCAAAGCCAGCCTCAGCAATGGCGAGGCACTAAGCAACTCAGTGAGACCCTGTCTCTACATAAAACACAAAATAGGGTTGGAGATGTGGCTCAGTGGTAGAGTACCCCTGAGTTCAATTCCCAGTACCAAAAAAAAAATACAAACCCCAATCATGAGCCAGAATATATGAATAATATAAATAATTAAAATATAACAATAACATTATTAATAATAGTAATATAAACAATGTTTATGACATGCTGAGCACTATTATAAGCACTTTACATAAATTAATTAATTCTCACAAAAACCTTTCAAACTAGATACTATTTATCTTTCCAATTTTTTCAGTGAGAAAATGGAAATGCAGAGAATTTAAATATCTTGACCCAAGTCTTACATTGTGTATTGTGGTGGAACCAGTTCGTAAGCCCAGGCAATCTGTGCAAAACTTGTGTTTTTAACAACTGTGCCACCACTACATTCCAAATAAGCTCTAGCTTATTAGACTTACTAGAATAGCAACAAATGATTTCAAGTAATAATATCAATGGTGATAAATCTGCATAAAACAGGCATACTAACATACACTTTGAAACCTTAGAAATCATTTATTAGAACCTTTGGAAAA
Organism: Xerus rutilus; assembly: GCA_028644305.1. Taxonomy (NCBI): domain Eukaryota; kingdom Metazoa; phylum Chordata; class Mammalia; order Rodentia; family Sciuridae; genus Xerus; species Xerus rutilus. The sequence goes on along the minus strand of CM053417.1, from coordinate 75,860,246 downwards.
GTATCATGGCAATATTCAATAAGTCATAAGCAAGCTCATATTCTATGATCCAGCAATTCCAATTTTTTTGGTACTGGACATTGAACCCAGGGCCTTGCACACACTAGGCAAGTGCTCTACCATTGACTCATGCCCCCACATCCCCATCCCTGATTTAGCAATTCAAATCCACAGAAATATATCTCAAAGAATGATGCTGAAAGTTACAGAAGAGCTTTGTGTACAGGGGTACTCACTGCAGCCTTGTTGGCAAAGAAAATGAAACAACAAAATGGTGCACTATTAAGGAAATTGCTTAGTTTTGTTGTGACAACAGAATGGAGCATTAGGAAGCCTTGAGAAAAAATAATTGTAAAAATTATACAGGTATGTGGTAGAATACATAGTAGAATGGTAAGTGAAACTATCATGCATTGTATGTCCCAGTCATTCTGGTTGCAGCCCATTTAAAATATATGTGTTTATGGACAGTAATGAGCAAACATGAACAGAGTGGAATGAAAATGGTACAATTATATCCACTTCCATTTTTATTGTTATAAATATGTTTTCTTTAATGTTCTTAGATGTAATCTTTTCAATATCAAAGAGAACATCCCGTACAATAATAATTCTCTTTTCCTCAGGAGACAGCTTTTATTTCAAGCCTCCACAGTATTTAACTGTGGCCTTCTTACAGGGTGAGACTGATAACAGAGGTCTTAGCTGTGGAAACTCCATCCAGGCAGACAGGGGCTCTTTCCAGGGATTATACTTTTCTAGGGAGGAAAATTCAGTAAGCCTTTTGGATTACCCCTTTAAGCTTCCTAATGTGTCATTTACCTTCTTTTCCCCCCCTTTTTTTAGTGGTGCTCAGAACCTCATGCATGCTAGGAAAGCACTCGACCACTGCCTATTCAGACCTTAATTTGCTATTTAAATTAAGCAGTATGATATCATGGCTCATTCCTGGACAAGGAGATCATGGTGGGTTTAAGGTCAAGTTCCTGATTTGCTCTGTGACCCTTGGCAGCATCATTTTTTCAATCTTTGAAATGGGTATGTATGAAAGGGTTACGTAAACTATGCAGCAAATTAAATCTGTAGGATGCAGACAAAGCTAAAAATAATTCTTGATTCAAATGTGAAAACTCTGTCATTTGTCTCACTGAGGCATGATTGGAAAGTACTTTTGTTCATGAAGAAATTTTTGTACTGCTATGTTTCTTTTTTTTATAAATTTATTTTTAGTTGTAGGTGGACAGAATATCTTTATTTTATTTTTTATGTGGTGCTGAGGATCGAACCCAGTGCCTCACGCGTGCTAGGCGAGCACGCTACCACTGTGCCACAACCCTAGCCCCCTGCTATGTTTCTAAAAGAATTTGCATGAAGAGGCTCTTTGCCCTGTAGAAGCCAGTTAAAATCAGATTCCTGTGTTCCATTCCAGACTCAATAAATCAGACTTTCTGAAGGTAGATGTCAGTAATCTGTTGAACAGATTCTCAGTGTGTGGGAAGCCAAAACCATGGTGCTCACATTCTAGTTCTGTAGCCTATAAGGGAACCCAGACGGGGCTAGGCACAGTGCATGTTCACAGGGGCTATCCTGCAAGAGGAAAATGAAATCCAGGTGCTCTCTGCCAGATTTAGCTCTTTTCTGATGCCTTTTGTGCCTTGCCAAATATAAACAATACTATTATGTAGTTTATTAAAAAGCATCATTTAGATTTAATTCACAAAACATAAAATGCACCCCCTTTGAAGTACAGAATTCAGTGGCTTTTAATGTATTTACAGAGTTGTAACACCATTACCACTATCCAATTTCAGAATATTTTCATTATCCCTGCTCCCAAGTCCCTGTACCCATGAGCACTAACTCCACATTCCCCCTTACCTACAAGCCCTGTCAACCACTAATCTGCTTTCTGTCTATATAGATTTTCCTATACTGGTTATTTCCTATAAATGGAATTAGACAAGTGTGACCTTTGGTCTGTCAATTGTATTGCACTGATATATATATTTGTACTACACCATTTTGATTACTGGTTTGTAGTAAGTTTTGAAATTATGAATTATAAGTCCTTAAAATTTGTTTTGCTATTTCAAATTGTTTTGACTTTTTGAGCTTCTTTGCAATTCCATATCAATACATGTTGATCTGTTTTAGAAAGGTATTTGTATTTCTTCAAAAAGGTCATTGAGATTTTGATAGAGAGGAAATTTAAACTGTAGATTGCTTTGGACAGTATTGTCTTCTTAACAGTTTTTGTCTTCCCAATCCATGAACAAAAAATGCCTTTCCATTAATTCAAATCTTTAATCAATTTAAGTAATGTTTTGTAGTTTTAAACATACATGTATTGATTAAATTTATCTTTAGGTATTTTAGAATTCTTTATGATATTAAGTGTTCTCTTAATTCCTTTTTTGGATTGCTCATTCCTACTGTACAGAAATAGAACTGATTTTTGCATATTAATCTTGTATCCTTAATCTGTTAAATTCCGTTATAAATTTTAATTTAGTTTTGTGTATTCTGTTTTTTTGGTTTTTTTGGTACTGGAGATTTGACTCAGGGGCACTCAACCAGTGAGTCACACCCCCAGCCCTATTTTGTATTTTATGTAGAGACAGGATCTCACTGAGTTGCTTAGCGCCTTGCCATTGCTGAGGCTGGCTTTGAACTCGCGATTCTCCTGTCTCAGCCTCCCAAAGTGCTGGGATTACAGGCATGTACCACCGCACCCAGCTAGTTTTGTGTATTATTTAGAATTTTCTCCATATAAGATTACAGCACACTTAAACACAGATAATTTTACTTCTTTCTTTCCCATTTGGATACATTTAATTTTTTTCATGACCCATTTATTCCAGCTAAAGCTACCAGTACAATTTTGAATAGAAGTGGTTAAATCAGGTGTACTTGTCTTGCTCTTGATCAAAGAGGGAAAGCATTCAATATTTCACCATTGAGTATAATTTTTATTATTTTATTGGTTCTTTTTAGTTATACATAATATTAAAATTCACTTTGACATAATTATACAAACATGGAATAAAATTTGCTCTAATTTAGTCCCCAGTACTTCCTCTTTCTCCTCCCTCTTCCCTCCTTCTGTTCTGTTCCTTCTACTGATTTTATGCTATTTACTTATAAGATTTTTTGAATTAGTATCCTGTGGATATATGTGATGGTGAAATTACTCTGGTATATTCACATATGCACATAGGAAAGTTAGGTCAGATTTATTACACTATTATTTGCTTATTTCATTGCTCCCTCCCCTCAATTCCTTTTCTGTACTCCACTGATCTCTCTTCTATTTTGAAGATGTTACTCCATCTTTCTTTTATTTTTCCCCTATTATTGGTCTAGCTTCCACGTATCAGAGAAAACATTCAACCTTTTACTTTCTGGGACTGGCATATGTCACTTAGAATGATGGTCCCCAGTTCTATGCATTTACTGGCAAATGATATAGTTTCATTCTTCTTTATGATGAATAATCCATTGTGTGTATATAGAACATTTTCTTTATCCATTCCTCTGTTGATGGGCATATATGCTGGTTATATAGCTTGTCTACTCTGAATTATGCTGTTATAAACATTGATATGGCTGCATGTATGCTGATTTTAGATCTTTTGGATATATACCAAGGAGTGGAATAGCTGGGTCATATGGGGGTTCTATTCTTAGATTTTTGAGGAATCTCTATACAGCTTTCCAGAGCGGTTGTACTAATTTACAATCCCACCAACAGTATATGAGAGTACCTTTTCCTCCACATTCTCACCAACATTTAATATTATTTGTATTATTATTATTGGGGGGGGGTACTGGGGATTGAACTCAGGGGTACTCAACCACTGAGCCACACCCCCAGCCCCATTTTGTGTTTTATTTAGAGACAGAATCTCACTGAGTTGCTTATCACCTCGCCATTGCTGAGGTTGGCTTTGAACGTGCGATTCTCCTGTCTCAGCCCCCCAAAATGCTGGGATTACAGGCGTGCGCCACCAAGCCCTGCTTATTTTTTGTATTCTTGATAATTTTCATTCTGACTGAAGAGAGATAATGTCAAGGTAGTTTTTTTACTTTTAAAAATTTGTTCTTTTTTAGTTATAGATGACAGTAGAATGCATTTTGATATATTGTACCTACATGGAGTATAACGTCCCATTCTTGTGGTTGTACATGAAGTGGAGTTACACTGGTTGTGTATTTATTTATTTATTTATTTATTTTTTTGGTACCAGGGATTGAACTCAGGGGCACTCGACCACTGAGCCACATCCCCAGCCCTATTTTGTGTTTTATGTAGAGACAGGGTCTCACTGAGTTGCTTAGCGCCTCGCCATTGCTGAGGCTGGCTTTGAACTCGCGATTCTCCTGTCTCAGCCTCCGTAAGTGCTGGGATTACAGGCTTGAGCCACCGCGCCCGGCTTGGTTGTGTATTTATATGTGAACACAGGGAAGTTATGACTGATTCATTCTACTGTCTTTCCTACTCCCTTCTCCCCTTCCCTTCTTTTCATTTCCCTCCATTTAGTCCAGTAAACTTCTATTCTACCCTGCCCTCCTCCTTATTGTGTGTTAACATCTGCATATCAGAGAGAATATTTGTCCTTTTATTCTTTTGGATTGGCTTATTTCACTTAGTGTGATAGTCTCTAGTTCTACACATTTACTGGCAAATGCCATAAGTTCGTTCTTCTTTATGGCTGAGTAATATTCCATTGTGTATAATACCACATTTTCTCTATCCATTTTTCTGTTGCAGGGCACCTAGGTTGGTTCCATAGCTTGGCTATTGTGAATTGAGCTGTATAAGCATTGATATGGCCGTGTTACTGCAGTATTTTAAGATCTTTGAATATATGCCAAGAAGTGAGATAACTGGGACAAATGTTGGTTCCACTCCAAGGTTTCTGAGAAATCTCTATACTGCTTTCCAGAGTGGTTGCACAAATTTGCAGTTCCACCAGCAAGGTTTTGATTTGTATTTTCCTGATTGCTAAAGACATTGAACATTTTTTCATATATTTATTGGGCATTGCATTTCTTCTTCTTTTTGGGGGGGTACTGGAGATTGAACTCAGGGGCACTCGACCACTGAGCCACATCCCCAGCCCTATTTCGTGTTTTATGTAGAGACAGGGTCTCACTGAGTTGCTTAGCACCTTGCCATTGCTGAGGCTGGCTTTGAACTCACAATTCTCCTGTCTCAGCCTCCCTAAGTGCTGGAATTACAGGCTTGCACCACTGTGCCCAGCTGCATTTCTTCTTTTGACAAGTTTATGCTTTGTTCTTATGCCCATTATTAATTGGGGTCTTGGGGTGTATTTTTGGTAGTGATTTTGAGTTTTTTATTAATCCCCTATCTGAGGAGCTCTATTGTTGTTAGATTAATTCTGAAGTATTTTTTGAAGTTATTGTGAATGGGATATTTTTCTTAATTTGTTTTTCAGCAGGTTCTTTATTGGAGCATGGGAAAACAATTTATTTATGTGCATCAATCTTGTATCCTGTTACTTTACCACATTTGTTTATCAGCTGTAGAAGTCTTCTGGTGAAGTTCTTTGGGTGTTCTAAATATAAGATCATGTTATCAGCAAACTGAGACAATTGAACTTCTCCTTTTTCCAGTGTTATCCCTTTAATTTCCTTCTCTTGCCTTATTGCTCTGGCTAGATGTTCAAGGACTATGTTGAATAAGAGTGATGAAAGTTGGCATCCTTGTCTTGTTCCTATTTTTAGAGGAAATGCTTTTAGCTTTTCTTAATTCAGTATAATGTTGGCCTTGGGCTTCTCATATATAGCTTTTACAATTCATTTTAACCCTAGTTTCTCTAGTGTTTTAAACATGAATGGGTGCTGTACTTTGTCAAATTCTTTTTCTGCATCTATTGAGATGATTATGTGATTTTTGTCCTTAACTCTACTTATATGGTGAATTGCATTTATTGATTTGCATATGTTGAACCAAACTCACATCTCTAGAATGAAACCCACTTGATCAGAGTGCACTGTCATCTCATTGTGTTTTTTAAAGAGTTTTGACAATAGTTTATTAATAATTTTTGCATCTATGTTCATCAAGGATGTTGGCCTGCAGTTTTCTTTCTTTGATGAGTCTTTGTCTGGTTTCAGTATTGGGGTGATACTGGCTTCACAGAGTAAAATTTTGGTAGTGTTCTCCTTTTATACTTTATGGAATAATTTGAGAAGTATTGGTATTAGTTCTTATTAAAAGTGTGTTAGAACTCAAATGAGAATCCATCTGGTCCTGGACTTTTCTCTGATAAGATTTTGCTTTTGATATCTACTTCAATTTCATTACTTGATAGTGATCTGTTTTAAGTTTTCTATCTACTTATGGTTCAATTTATGTAGGTCATATGTCTCTAGGAATTTGTTAATGTCTTCAAGATTTTCTGGTTTATTGCAGTAGAAATTTTCAAAGTAGTTTCTAATAATCATTTGTATTTCAGTAATGTTGGTTTTGATATTACTTTTTTATGTTTAATTTGTGTCTCTCTTTTGTTAAGTTGGCTAAGGTATATCAATTTTGTTTTTCACCATGAGTATATTTTAGATGTGGGTTTTTAATAAATACCTTTTATGATGTTGAAAAAATTACCCCTTATTTTCTATGTTTCTTTAAATTATAAATTATGAAATGGTTTGGGTTAGCCAAATACTATTTCCTGCATCAATTTAGATGATCATGTGTTTTTTCTCTTCATTCTAAAAATATCATCTATTCCATTGATTGATACTCTTATATTGCATTTCTGGAATAACTCCAAAATTATCATGATACATTCTTTTATGATGCTGCTGGATACAATTTTCTAGTATTTTGTTGAAGATTTTACACTTATATTCATAAATGATATTATATTGGCCTACAATTTTCTTATGATGTCTTTGTCTGATTCTGGCATCAGGGTAATGATGATGTCATAGAAAAGAATTAGCAAGCATTTCCTTTTTCTGTATTTTTTTTCAGTACTGGAGATTGAACTCAGGGGCAATCTACCTCTGAGCTAAATAGCCATCCCTCATTGAGTTGTATTCTAGTGCTTCATGGAAGGTTTAATTATGAGCAATGAAATTGGATATCTAGCCAAGATTTCTAAGCAAAACACTGAAGGTGTGACTTGCCTTCTTCTTACTGCCTGTATTAAAATAAGGAAGGAGGGAGATATATTTAAGCAAATGTTAAGCAAAGAAGAACCAAAACTTGCAAATTTGGAAAATTCTCAGCCTATCCATATTGTAACCAAAATAAATGTATGTTCTGGAAAGATCACCAAAGATATGGTTGGACAATCACTACAATCACCCAAATCTATTCATCCATCTCAGCTAAATCCAGGAATAGCATTGGGATTATACCAGCAGAAACACTGGCAACTAGGACTAAAGGGGAAAAAAAGAATGGAACAGAAAAAGACTGTCAGATACCTGGAATTATATATTAAAAATAGTAGAGGGCTGGGGTTGTGGCTCAGTGGTAGAGCACTTGCCTAGCATGTATGAGGCCCTGGGTTCGATCCTCAGCACCACATAAAGATAAATAAAATAAAGGTATTGAATCCATCTACAACTACCAAAAAAAATAGTAGAAATGAATCTGACTTGGTGGTGCACGCTTGTAATTCCAGCAACTTGGGAGGAGGATCACAAATTTGAGGCCAGCCTCAGCAACTTAGGCCCTAAGCAATTTATCAATACCCAGTCTCTAAATAAATATCAACAGCAACAACAAAAAAGGGCTGAGGATGTGATTTAGTGGGTAAGTGCCCCTGGATTCATTCCCTGGCACCAAAAACAATAGGAACAACAAAAAATAATAGAAATGAAAAGGAGTTTGTTTCAACTCTTATGAGAATGGTTTATAAGCATGTTGATATTTCAGCGAATGTAACTGACATAATAATTTCACAATCCCCTTATCTAGTTTGTAGTTTTCCTTTTGGAGCACTACCTGTGGAGCTGTTAGCTTGATCCACCTTATTCTTGGTTGTGGGAAATTATAGCATTGCTTTAATTTCTTTAAGGTCAGAGGATGAATATTTGGTTTTCCTAAAAATAAATATGCTTTGTTTCTCTTCGCCTGGTTTTGAAAAGAATACATGATTACTGAAAAATGTTCAGATATTACAAGCAATATAAAGAAGAAATTGAAAATATGCTATAACTCTACTGCCATGTTTCCACTCTGGTGTAATTTTTCCAAGCATTTGTAAGATACAAGTATATTTTTATAGCATATTTAGTTGAGGAGGGACAAAAGTGTGATGATATTCAAGAAGCCATTTTTTAGATTCTTTATCCAAAAATTTTGTGAAAAATTTTTATCAGAAGTTGAAAAGTGCACAGTGAGCAAATATAACCACAACCTACCTTCTAAAATTGCAACTCTGCTGTATGTTTATCATTTATTGATCTGTTTATTCATCCATCAATCAGTATTATTTTTGACAAATTTCAAAAGAAGTTGCAGACATCAGTACATTTAACCCATATACACTTCATCATGCTTATCATTAACTCAAGCTCATTTATGGATTTTTTTGTTTGTTTTTTTAATTTTTCTTAGTGTGTTATAGGCATGCGTAATGGTGAGGTTCATTTTGACATGTCTGTTTTTCTTAGATGAAGTTTAAATTGAATTAAACTCACAAGTCTGAAGTGTACAATTCCATAAGTTTTGATGAATCAGTGCATCTCTGAGCAAAATCCTCTATCAGAATTCAAAGCACCCCAGAAATGCTCCTTTCCCAGTCAATGCCTGCCTTGATCCTACCTGGAGGCAAACATTGTTCTAGAATATTATATAATGGAATTGTGAAATTTAAACTCTTGTGTCTGATTTCATTCACTCATCATAATGTGTATGAGATTCACAGTTTACTAATTTTTATTGCTGAATAGTATCCCATGACATGAATATACCACAATTTATTTATCCATTCACCTGGTGTTTTGTGCTTTTTCTTTTTGTTGTGGTGGTTGTTTGGTTTTTGTGGTACTAGGGCTTGAACCCAGTGGTGCTTTACCACTGAGCTATTTTCCCAACACTTTTTATACATTTTATTTTGAGACAGGGTCTTGCCAAGTTTCTGAGCCTGACCTCGAACTTGTGGTCCTCCTGCTTCAGCCTCTAGAGTCACTCTGATTACAGTTGTGCACCACTGCAACTGTCTTCATTCACTTATTGATGAGTCCCTGCTGTGTTACCAGGTTTAGCTATTATGAACAAACATAATGAATGATCATGTATGAGTCTTTTGTGAAAAATGTTTCATTTCTCTTAGGCTATAGGGTATTACTAGGTTTATTTTTAAAAATGTTAGACTCTTCATCAAAGAAATTTTTACCATTTTATATTCTTACCAACAGTATATGAGAGTTCCTGTTGTTCCATGTCCTCAGTAGTATTTCATACCATTTAAATTTTTTTCTGGTGGGTAAGTAGAAGGGGGATTATTTTTCACTTAACTGATGTTTAATTTTGTTAAGTACATTTTCATGTAACATATATCTGCCTTTTTGAAGCATCTGTTCAAATTCTTTGCACATCTTTCATTTGGGTTGTTTGCCTTTTTATTTGTGAGATATAGCAGTTCTTAATATATTCAGTATACAAGTCCTGTGCCTAATGTACAATTTGCAAATATTTTCTCTTATAGAAGTTATTTTCCCAACTGCTTTTTTTTTAAAAGAGCTTTGTCAATATATAATTCATATGTCATAAAGTTCGCCCATTATGTAATCCAATTGTTTTTAGCATATTCGTAGCTTTATTGAAACAATTGCCACAATTTTAGAATACTTTTATGACTTCAAAATAAAACCTCATATCATTTAGCCATCATCCTCTTTCTCCCAACCCCCTTCCACAGTCCTAGTCAACCACTAATCTTCACTAATTAATTTATTTTTTTGGTACTAGAGATTGAACCTAGGGGTGATTTACCCATGAGCTACATCCCTAACTCCTTTTTATATATTTATTTTATTGGTACAGGGTCTTGCTATGCTGCCAAAGGCGTTGCTATGTTACTGCCATTTGCCTAGAATTTGTAATTACCCTGCCTTAGAATCCTGAGATGTTGGGATTATAGGCATGTGTCACTGTGTCTAGTTTACTAATCTACATTTAACTATAGATATTTTTTCTTCATATTTCATGTGGATAAAGTCATATAATATAGTATGTTGTAACTGGCTATTTTCACTTAGCAAAATGTGTTCATGGTTTATTCATTTTGTAGTATGCATTAGTATTTAATTTATTTTATGGACAAATAATATTCCATTGTGTGAATATGCCACATTTTATTTATCCATTCCAAATTTGATAGATGATTGGGTTAGTTCTACTTTTTGGCTATTATGAATAATGCTCACATAAGTATTCATAAACAAGTTTTTGCGTGTTTTCATTTATCTTTAAATCTATGAGTGGAATTACTGAATCAAATCTGTTTGAGGAATTGACAGACTGCTTTGCAAAGTAGTTTCACCATTGTGCATTCCCACCACCAGTGAATGAGGGGTGTACTTTCTCTATATCCTTTTCAGCACTTGTTATATCTGACAGTTTTGATGCAAGCCATCATAATGATTGTGAATATCTTGTTGTTTTGATTTATATCCACCTTATGATTAATGACGTTGAGCATTTTTTCGTGGTCTTATTGGCCATTTATATACCTTACTTTGATAAATTTCTGTTCTGATTTTTTGCCCATTTAAAACATTGAGTTGCTCTCCTGTTATTGAGTTGTGAATGTTCTTTATATATTCTGGATACAAGTTCCTTACCAAATATAAGATTTGTAATCTTCTCCAATTGTCTTTTCATTTTCTTGATGGTGTCTTTTGAAGCACAATTTTTTTTTCAGTGCTGGAGATGGAACACAGGACCTCATGCATACTAAGTATACACTAAACTACATTCCCAGCCCCCAAATTTTTAAATTTTGATGAAGTCCACTTTATCTAATTTTGCTTTATTGCCTGTGTTCTTGGTGTTATATCCAACTATCCTTTGCCAAAACATAGGTTATGAAGATTTTAAACATTAGCTTTTATATTTAGGTCTTTGATCTATTTTGTATCACTTGTATATCATGTGAGGTTAGGATTCAACTTTGTTCTTGTACATGTGGCTATCCAGCTGTCCCAGCACCATTTGTTGAAAAGACTATTTATTCCTCTGTTTATGCTATTGGCATCCTTGTCAAAAATCAATTGATTAGAGATTTATGTGTCTATTTTTGTACTCTCAATTTTATTCCATTGATATATTCTTATAGCAATACCACACAGCCTTGAATACTATTGCTTTGTAGTAATTTTACAATAAAGAAGTATGAATCATTCTACTTTGCTCTTCTTTTTTATTTTTTTTAATTTTTTTAGTTGTCAATGGACCTTTGTTTTTTTTTTTAAATTTATTTATATGTGGTGCTGAGAATCGAACCCAGTGCCTCACGCATGCTAGGCAAGCGCTCTACCACTGAGCCAAACCCCAGCCCCTGTTCTTCTTTTTAAATATTGATTCGTATCTACCCTGGGTGTCTTGAATTTCCACCTGAATTTCACGATCATTTTGGCAATGTCTACAAATAAGTCAATTAGGATTCTGACAAGGTTTGCTCTCAAAGTGTAAATCAGTTTGATCATTATTGCCATTTGAACAATGTTAAGTCTTCTGATCCATGGTCCATGGATTTTTTTTATTTACTGAGCTCTCTCTTAGCTTTTCTAAGTAATACTTTATAGTTTTAGAATATTAATTTTGCTCTTCCTTTGCCAAATATATTTCTAAGTATTTTTTTCTCTTTTTTAAGAACTTTGCTTTTTTATGATGCGATTTTTATTTTTTATTTATTTTTTATTTTGACATATTCATAAATGCATGTAACATGATTTACTCCAATTCAATCCTCTGAATTACCTCCTTCTCCCTTCTTCTCCCTTCTCTCCTTCCTCTACTACTTTATTGGTCTTCCTTCTATTGATTTATGTATTAATTTGCACATTATAGCTGTACATAGAAGTGAAATTCATTGTGATATGTTCATACATGCACATAGCACAGTTTGGTCTATTTCATTCTGCAGTTCATCCCCTTTTCCATCCATCCTTCCTCCCCTACATCTCCTTCCTCTGCTGCACTGTTCTCTCTTTTATTTTCATGAAATGCCTTTTTAAAATTCCTTATTTCTGTCGAGCTTCTGCATATGAAAGAAAATATTCAATCTTTGACTTTCTTTGGCTTATTTCACCTAGTATGATGTTATTATCCCATTCCCTCCATTTATCAAAAAATAATACAATTTCATTCTTCTTTATAGTTGAGTAAACTCCATTTTATATATATACCACATGTTCTTTTTTTTTAATCAGTTAGCCTTTTTAATCATATCTTTATTTGTATTTATTAATTTGTATGTGGTGCTGAGGATCAAACCTAGTGCCTCACCTGTACTAGGTGAGCGCTCTACTGCTGAGCCATAACCCCAGCCCCATGCCACATGTTCTTTGTCTGTTCATGTATTGATGAACACCTAGGCTGGTTCCAAAACTTGGCTACTGTGAATTTCACTGCTATAAACTTTGGTATGCTTGAACCACTATAATATTTTAGTTCTTCTGGATAAATAACAAGGAGTGAAATAGCTGCATTGGTAGGTCCATTCCTAGTCTTCTGAAGAATCTCCATGCTGCTTTCCAAAGTGATTGTACCAATTTGCAGTCCCACCAAAAATGTATGAGTGTATACTTGTCCCCACATCCTTGCCAGCATTTATCATTATTTATTTTTGATGATTACCATTCTAAATGGAGTAAGATGAGATCTCAGCATAGTTTTGTTTCATTTTGTATTGAGCTTTTATAAGTGCATTAGAGAGCTGGGATTGTAGCTTGGTGGTAGAGCGCTTGCTTAGCATGCGTGATACACTGGGTTTGATTCTCAGCACCACATATAAATAAATAAAATAAAAGTTCATCAACAACTGAAAAAATATTTTAAACAAATAAGTGCATTAGAGTTGTACATAATAGTTAGGTTCATTTTGACATAATCATACATGCATGGAATATAATTTACTCCATTTCAGTCCCTGGGCCCTTCGAATTTCCTCCTCCCTCTTCCCTCTCACCTTATTCTACTCTGTTATCTCAGTGTAGTTCTGATTTGCATTTCTCTGATTGCTAAGGATGTTGAACATTTTTTTCATATATTCATTGACCATCTACATTTGTTTTTTTGAGAAATGTCTATTTAGTTCATTTGCCCAATTACTGATCAGTTATTTGTTTTGTGATTTTAAATTTGTTGATTTCTTCATATATTCTGGATATTAATATTCTGTCTGAAGAGGAGCTGGCAAAGATTTTCTCCCATTCTATAGACTTTCTTCATGTTCTTAATTGTTTCCTTTGCTGTGCAGAAGCTTTTTAATTTGTTGCCATCCTACTTATTGATTCTTGGTTTTATTTCTTGAGCTTTAGGGGTCTTGTTAAAGGGAGTTGGTGCCTGTGCCAATATGTTAGAGTGTTAATCCTGTTTTTCTCTAGCAGTTGCACTGTTTCTGGTATAATTCCTAGGCCTGTGATCCATTTTGATTTGACTTTTGTACAGGGTGAGAGACAGAGACTTAGTTTCATTTTTCTACATATGGGTATCCAGTTTTCCTTCCCAGAACCATTTGTTAAAAAGTCTATCTTTTCTCCAGTAGTTTTTTTCTCTTTTTTACACTATTTTAAATAGAAGCATTTCTTTGTTTTTTGGATTGTTCATTGTTATGGTGTATACAAGTACAATTGATTTTTTTCATATTGATTTTGCATGTTTCAACCTTTCAGAACTTGCTCTTTCCAGCTGACACTGAGCGATGGGCACCTCTTGGGACAACTGGCACAACTGCTACAAAACTGGGGGCAAGAGAAAGCCCTACCATGAGAAGAGGAAGTATGAATTGGTACATCATGCTGCCAACATTAAGATTGGCCTCCGCCACACACACACTGTCCAAGTGCAAGGAGGCAATAAGAAGTACTGGGCTTTGAGGCTGGATATGGGGAATTTTTTCTGGGGCTTTGAGTGTTATACTTGCAAAATAAGAATCATTGATGTTGTCTACAATGCATCCAATAATGAGCTGGTCTGCACCAAGATCCTGGTGAAGAACTGTATCATGCTCATTGATAGCACACCCCACCAACAGTGGTATAAGTCCCACTATGCACTGCCCCTGGGCCGCAAGAAAGGGGCCAAGCTGACTCCTGAGGAGGAAGACATTTTACACAAAAAGTGATCAAAGAATATTCAAAATAAAGATAATGAAAGAAAGAAGAATGCTAAATTCAGCGCTCTTCTGGAGGACCAGTTCCAGCAGGGCTTCTTGCCTGCATTGCATCAAGACCAGACAGTGTGGCTAAGCAAATGGCTATGTGCTAGAAGGCAAGGAGTTGGAGTTCTACCTGAAAAAAATCAAATCCTGGAAAGGCAAATGAGTCCTCCTCTCTCCTGTCTTAGCTCATATAGTAAAGTTGTTTATTTTCTAAAAAAAACTTTCAGAACCCACTTAATAGTTCTAACAGTCTGTTTAGTACATTTATTAGGATTTTCTGTATAAATACTCTCCCTGAATTATAATGGTTCAGTTAATAAATTTTGACTTCATAAATTTATATGTGTACAAATACACATACAAGCATTGTGTTTTTCACCTATATTACACTATTCAGTACATTACATGAGCTATTCAAAACCATATTAGAAAATAAGCTTTGTGTTAGATGATTTCCCAACAGTAGGCTGATGCAAGCATTCTGAGCACTTTTAAGCTAGGTGAGTTAAGCTATGATGGTTGGTGGGTTAGGTACCAAACAAAGGCATTTTAAAGTTAGCATATTTTCGATTTATGATGAGATTTTTGAAAAACAATCCCATTGTAATTTGTGGACTATTTGAACAAGATTATGTCATCTGCAAATAGAGATAAGATTACTTATTTCTTTCCAATATTGGTGGCTTTTACTTCTTTTCCTTAGCTAATTGTCCTGACCAGATGCTCTAGTACAATGCTGAATAGAATTGCCAAAAGCAGACATTGTCTTCCTGTTCCTGATGTTTGAGGGAAACCTTTCAGTCTTTCATCAAGTATGATTTTCCTTGTGTTTTTTTTGTAGATACCCTATATCAGGTTAAGAAAATTGCTTTCTATTGGTAATATGTTGAGATCTTTTGCCCTGAAAGTAGCTGGGCTTTGCATCTATTGAGGCTGTCATGTGACTTTTAAATTCTATCAACATTAGCATTATTAAAGTAGTATTTAATTTTACTTTAATGTTCTGGGACATTTAAACAATCTTTGTATCCCTGAAACCAATCTTACTTGATCATGGTGTATAATCCCTTTTACATGTCACTAAACTTGCTTTGCTAGTATTTTTGGAAGATTTTGCATGATATTAACAACAGATATTGCTTGATAATTTTCTTCTGTTGGGTCTGTTTTTGGTGTCAGAATAAGTAATGTTCTCATAAAATGAACTGGGAAATTTTCTTTATTATTTTTTGGAAGTTTGTGGAAGGGTTGAAATTAATTTTTTTTAAACGTTTGGGAGAATTAGTTCCTGGAACCATTGGGGCCTGGGTTTTTTTGGTCAGTAGTTTTTGGTTACTGTTTCAACATCTTTGTTTGTTGTAGATGTTTTTAAATTGTTAATTTCTCCTTGAGTCAATTTCAGAAGTTTGTCTTATAGGTATTTTTCCATTTCATCTGTTATCTAGCTTTTTGGCACACAAATGCCCAGTGTTCAGTCCACAACATTTTGCTGCATCTCATAAATTGTGGTGTTGTGCCTTAATTCTCACTCAGCTTAAAGTGTTTTCCGATTTCCTTGTTTGGATTTCCTTTTTGACTTAATGGTAATTTGGGAGTATGTTGTTTAATTTTGATATATTTGTGAGTTTCCCAATTTCCCCCTGCTATTGATTTCTAATCCTATTCAAATTTATTCAGAGAAGATATTTTTGTCCTATTTCTCCCCTTTAAATGTATTGAGATTTGCTTTATAAACCAGCATCCTGCAGATGTAAACTAAATGTGCAC
>CM053417.1:75731816-75844007 GCA_028644305.1 Xerus rutilus | reverse complement strand
AAGAGAAAATAAAATTATGGCATTTGCAGGTAAATGGATGGAGTTGGAGAATATCATGCTAAGTGAAGTAAGCCAATCTCAGAAAACCAAATGCTGAATGTACTCGTTAATAAGTGGATGCTGATCCATAACGTGGGGAAGGACATGGGAACAATGGTGGATCTCTGTTCACAGGGGAGTAAGGGGGGAGGGGGCATGGGGACAGCAAAGGTGGTGGAATATGTTGGTCATCATAGCCCTAACTTTATGTATGCCTGCTTATAAGTTGTGATTCTATACAACTTACAACTAGAGAATTGATATGTTATCCTCTTTCTATGTACAATGAATCAAATTGCACTGTTAACATGTAAGCTAAAATAAATAAATAAATAAATAAATAAAAAGAACACATGTTCTGTTGTTTTTGAGTGTTGTATTCTTAGATATTCATTAAGTATACTTGGTTCAGAATGTTGTTCAAGTCCCTCATTTCCTTATTGATCTCGTATAGATGTTCTACACATTATTGAAAGTGGGGATACTGAAGTTTTCAACTATTCTTGTTGAATTGTCTCTTTCTCCCTTTATTTCTTCAGTTTTCACTTCATGTATTTTTCTGCTCTGTTTTTGGATGTTTGTATATTTATTTCATTTTCCTGATGGATTAACTCTTTTATCATTTTACAATTTCTGTTTATATTTGGTGATTTTTTGTTTTAAAGATAATTTTGTCAGATATCATTATAGCCACTACAGCTTTCTTATGGTTGCTGTTTTCATGACATATTTTTTTCTAATGCTTTTACTTTCAATCTATTTATATCTTTGAACCTAAAGTATATTGCCTGTAGAAAACACATAACTGAATATTGTTTTACATTCAATATGACAATCTCTGACTTTGATTTGATTGCTTAATCCTCTCATATTTAGTGTTCCTTATTGATATAATTGGATTTATGTCTGCTTTCTCATTTTAGTTTTCTATATGCTACATTCTTGTTGTTGCTGCACTATTTTGCATTAACTGAATATTTACTAATGTAGTATTTTAATTGTAAATGATTTTCACTATATGTTTGAGGGGTTTGTAGTGGTTGCCACAGGGTATAGCATATACATATTAGCATATCAGGTCAGCTTCAAAAAAGAAAAATAAAAGATCAACTTCATATTTACACTAGTTTACTTCTAGTATATATAGAGGTTCTTCACATTAGCTCTATTTTCTTTCTCCATCTTGCTATATGGTTTTTATATATGTTTTGTCAATCAATGTTATAAACCCGATAGTACAATGTTATTACTTTACTGTCTGAAATTTTTTTCCCTAGCCCAATACATCTTTGCTTTCCCCTACCTCTTTTGTGCTCTTACTGGCAAATATAATACACACGTTACATTTTCATAAGTCAAAGGCCAAACAACAGATTAAGTTTTATACAATTTTTTTTGAAATCAGATGAATAAAATGTAAAAATTATGCTTTTATACTATACTTTATAATGACATAATTATGTTTACCTATTTGGTGCTGTGTGTCTGTGTGTGTTCGAATTATCATCTGGGATTACTTTTTACTTGCTTTCATCCTGAAGAACTGCTGTTTGTATTTCTTTTTTCTTTTTACTGGGGATTAAACCCAGGGGCACTTAATTATTGAGCCACATCCCCAGTCCTTCCCTTTTTATTTTTTACTTTGAGACAAGGTTTCACTAGGTTGCTTAGGGCCTCCCTAAGTTGAAATTTGGCCTCAAACTTGCTATCCTCCTACCTCAGCCTCCTGAGTTGCTGCAATTACAGGTGTGTGCCACCTTGCCCAGCTTTGTATTTCTTACAAGGCATATCTGCTAGCAACAAATTTCCTTTTTTTAATATCTGGAAAAGTTTTTATTTTGACCTTCATTTTTGAGTGACATTTTTGATAGACACAGGACTTCTAGTTGAAGTTTTTTTTTTCCCCTCTAACAAATTTTAGTGGTCTCTCAGAATCTTATTGTTTCCATTGCTTCAATTTAGAATTTAACTAGTAATACTCTTATGTGTCCTTTATAAATAATGGGTCATTTTTCTCTTGCTGCTTTCAGGATATACTTCTTGTCTCTGACTTTCAGCATTTGTGTGCAATGGTGGAAATCAAACCTATGGTCTTGTGCATGGTAGATAAGTGCTCTACCACTGAGCAACACCCTCAGCCCAACCTTCAGCATTTTTAGTATGATATATCTGTTTGCAGATCTCTTTGTTTTCATCCTACTTGGAGTTCATTGAGCTTCCTGGTTGTGTAGGTTATTATTTTTTCAATAAACTTGGGAAGTTTTCAGCTGGCTGTGATGGTACACACTGGTAATCCAAGCAGCTTGGGAGATTGAGGCAAGAGGATTGCACATGCAAAGCCAGCTCAGCAACTAGCTCTCACTCACGTCTGGCATGGACGAGTTAAAGGGGTCCCATGGGAGGGATGGGCTGGCTGTGAAGTAGAAGCTATGAAAATAGTTCAACAAAATAAACACGACAGACCAAAATTAAGTTTTCAACGGGGGCAGAGATGGGCTAAGCTGACCAGAGGGGTACAGCTTCTGACAAAAGATGGAGTTTGTGCTTGCTTTATTTATAGTGGTGCAGATCAAAAGGGATAGATAGGAGCTTCTTTGCGAAAAACAGGATAGGGATGGGAGTAAGCAGGAGGTTCGGTTCTTAACGGGTCAAGCCCATCTCCAGTACTGTGTTGAACTTGTGATGGAGCCAGGTATGAAGTCACATGAACCAGGTGTTTTCAAACCAGCAGGGTTGCTGCTGGGAGTTCTGATACCAGACTTTCCTGCCTAATGGCTTCAACATCGTTTTAGTTCACACAGAGTTTACAGATGGCTTCCCACAACTAGTGAGGTGCTAAGGAATCTAGTAAAACCCTGCCTTAAAATAAAACATAAAAAAGGGCTGAGGATGTGGCTCAGTGATTAAGCACCCCTAGGTTCAATCCCTGATACCAAAAAATAAAATAAAAATTTAAAAATATTAAATAAACTTGAAAAGTTTTCAGCCATTATTTCTTCAAATATACATATATTTATACATGTTATATCAAAATATATGCATCAAATATGCATATAAGTGAAATATAAATAACAAATTATTATACATAATAAAATGTTTATGTGTTTTATATATGTTGTATTATATCAAATACACATATACAAAGAGCACTGGTGTGTGCATGTGCATGTGCGTGTACATAATATAGGAGCAATTTATATGTTCCTTTCTCTCTTGTCTCTCCTGAGCCTCAGTGTGTATATATTAGTGTGCTTAACTGGTGCCCTACATTTCTCTTGAGACTGTACATTTTTCTTCACTATTTTTCTCTTTGTTCTGTGACTTGCATAATGAGTGTCCATCAAACTTCAAGTTCATATATTCTTTTTTTGCCAGATTAAATTTTTGGTTACCATCCTCTAGTGAATTTTTAATTTTAGTTGTTTTATTTTTAAATCTAGTGTTTCCATTTGGCTCTTTTAAATTACTTCTCTTTATTGGTATTCTTTACTTAATATGACATATATCTTCTTTTACTTCTTTAACTATGATTTCCTTTAGATCTATAGACATGATTAGAGTTACTATCTCAAATTCTTTTTCTGATAAATCTAATATCTTGTCTTTCTCATAAGTATATTTGGAACTTTGTGTTTATTGCTTTGTTTTTAGTGTATGGGTTAGACTTTCATTTTTCTTTTCTTCCTCATAATTATGTGTTTGAAACATGGCATTTTAGATGTTGTAGTAACTTGGATTTTCTGCTGCTTTTTATTTTTTTTAAAACAGCAGAATGCATTTCAATTTATAGTACACAAATGGAGCATAATTTTTCATTTCTCTGGTTGTACACAAAGTAGAGTCATACCATTTGTGTCTTTATACATGTACCTAAGGTAATGATGCATATATATATATACACACACACACATATATATACATATATATATTTTTTACTGTCATTTGCTTGTTTGTTTAGTGACTAATTGGAATACTTTAGTGATCCTCCCCCCATATTACTGTTAAACCTCTGAAGTTGTTCTTCATGGAGGCACAGATTTGGGTATGCCTACAGTCACCCTGGGATGACAGTAGCTTTGGTAAGAGTTTCTTCTTTATCTGACAGCGATGCAATTCCACCCCTTGCTGGATGATGGCTCCATTGTTTTCAACAATGCTACACGGCATACATTGTTCTACAAATAGACCTCAATCAAATTCTGGCTCCTTTAAAAATAAGTTTATGAGGCTAGTGTTTGATATTTGTATTGACTCCAGGAATGCTCTTTCCTGTTGTCTTCTTCCCAGGTTGTCTTGTGCAGATTAACCAACCTCCGGTTTAGTCTGTACAATAGTTTTAATCTTCTCTGCTTTGATGGTCACCTCTACTGTTCTTGAAAATGACCTAAGGCCTGAACTTATCTACTCTTTCTTATTTGTTTGTTTTGTAATTTATGTAGTTAATTTGGAAAAAGATTTTTTTAAAAAAATACCTCTTTTACAACCTATTCCCCATACCCCAGACAAAATATTTGATCTGGGGCTCTGAAGCTGGGACTGGGGACAATGGCAAACTTTTTGGTTCTGACTAGTATACCAGTTCCAGGAGATGACTTCTCAATTGTAGTGAGGTACAGCCTGAGATCTTCTCAGTTTATTTCACTTGGCATGGAAATTCCATTTTGTGAGGTATGGGAAATTCCATTTTGTGAGGTAGGGTCCCAGTATTCTCAGCCACCTTCCTGCAAGGTAGAGCCTCTACTCCGTGAGAGTAGGTTGGGTACAAGAAGGGAGCCCTCACTTCTTGAATATACTCACTTGGAATTTAGCTTCAGCAACAAGTAGTGTTACCAGCTGCCTAGCCTAGGGACCTTGCTTGGATGCAGGCTGAATGGATTTGGATGCCTGTCTGCATAAGAAATAAGCAAAAGTTGGAAAAAGGAATTTTATGCAATTTAATCAAATAGTGGAAGAGGGGGTGCTTCTACCACTGGTCTCAGAGGAGCAGAATTTACAGAAACAAAAGCTTGGTGATATACCTGGGTAGATTATGTTAAACTGTGTCAGACAGGCCAGGCAGGGGGCAATCTCCACTTAGCTTTCTTAGCCTCTATCAGGTGTGATATTCAGCCCTTAATTTGCTCTCTATTTCAGAGGGGCTCCCAACTTCAGTCTGTTACAATAGCTGAGAATAGGATAAGAAATGCTAACATCTAAATAAAAAAATAAGAAAAGAAAGAAAGAAAAGAAATGCTAATATTTTACTTCTCCCAGGAAGAAAATCCTCTGACTGGGATTTGGAGAGTGGTGGCTGGGAAAAGAGCCCTGTTTTTGTGTTCAGTAGTCTGGAGTGGAATCTCTACCTCATTAATCTGGGTGGAGGAGGAAACGGAGTGATCTTTAGTTAAGTACCACATAGTCTTGCTTTTCCTGCCAAATTTTCATAGATTTTCTTGAGTAGATGGCTTACTTTTTTTTCCCGTTTTCAGAGACTTTAAAAGGTTGTGTTCTTAAAATTTTCATCAGTTTCAGTGGAGAATAAGTCAGTGGACTTCCTCATGCTGTCATGCTAGAAGTCAGTCTCCTCAACTTGCTATTATTTTTTAGAACTGAAAAATATGTCTTGTCACTTTTCCACGTCAATAAATACAGATTTACACCAACATTTGTAATGGATGTGTCATAATAATTCTATGACTACTCCATCATTTTTTTCACCCAATTTCATACTGATATGCATTTGGAGTTTTTTTCCCCCCACCAATATTTTGATATTACAATTTACATTTCAATGGGAATTCTGGTATGTATACACATACACCTTCACAGCTTTGTCATATTATTTTCTTAGAATAAATTCCCTGAAGAGAAATTACTAGGTTCAAATTGCATTTCTTTTTCAGATTATTATGTTAATTCATATTTCTCCCTAAATTCTGCTGACCTGACTTATTTGCTGAGTCTAAACAAACTCAGTTCCTCATGTTGGTGAGAAGCAACCTAGAAGGAGTCCCATCTTTTGCACACTATATATTCTAGGATGCTCCCCTGGCTTCAACTTTGAAAACCTCCCATTCTCATTCAAAATTTTATGCTTCCAGGGCTGAAGATGTAATTGTGTGATAAAGTGCTTGCCTAACATGTGAGGGAACTGGGTTCAATTCCCAGCAACACACACACACACACACACACACACACACACACACATACACAGTTACCCTGCCGATTTCACCCCCAGCTTACCTGTGAAGAGAGATCAAATCATGTATAAATGAGTAAAAATTGATTTAAGACACTGTCTACAAATGTGGGATCTGGATCTAGGTAGTATGAATTCAAATTACACCTCAAATACCAGTTATATGACAATTGGACAAGATAATATTTTAGTGCTCCAATTTTTTCATCCAAAACATAGTGACATGGTTAAAAAGTGGAAGTGGAAATTAAGAGATGCTTCAGAGATCTAACAATCAAATGCATTGTGCAGACTTTGATTAGATCCTTGTTTGAACAAAACTCCATATGTATAAAGATGTTCAGAGGGGACTGGAGATGTACCTCAATGGTATAGCACTTGCACAAGAATGTACAGGGCCCTTGTTTCAATTCCCAGTATCTCAAAGAAATATACCAAGATGTCCAGAGGAACAACATAAAAATTTTTCATATATACTGTTCATTAAATGATATTAAAGAATCATTACAAACTTTGCTATGTGTATAATGATATTGTGCATACATAGGAAAATATCTTAATTTTGCTGAGATGCTATTAAAGTGATGAGGACTAAAATGTCATGATGTGTTGTTTTAGTCAGCTTTTCTGCTGCTGTGAACAAAAGACATGACAAGAACAATGCAGAGTCGGGCGTGGTAGTGCACGCCTGTAATCCTTGCACTTTGGGAGGCTAAGACCAGAGAATCATGAGTTCAAAGCCAGCCTCAGCAATGGCGAGGCACTAAGCAACTCAGTGAGACCCTGTCTCTAAATAAAACACAAAATAGGGCTGGGAATCTGGCTCAGTGGTCGAGTGCCCCTGAGTTCAATCCCTGGTGCGATAAATAAATAAATACATACATACATACATACATACATACATACATAAATAACATAGAGGAGGAAAAGTTTATTTGGGGCTCATTGTTTCAGAGATCTTAGTTCATAGATGGCCAACTCCATACCTCTGGGCCCAAGGTGAGGCAGAAGAGTGTGGCATAAGAAAGCAGCTCATGAAGTAAGAAAGCAGCTCATGAAGTAGAGGGAGAGCTCTGCTCACCAGGGACAAACTATAAACCCCAAAGGTATGCCCCCAGTGACCCTCCTCCTCCAGCCACACCCTGTCTGCCTACAGTTAATTATTAATTCACTGACTGATTTAAGGCTCTCATAACCCAATTATTTCACCTCTAAACTTTCTTGCATTTTCTGACACATGAGCTTTTGGGAGACATCTCATATACCTCATCACATGTATAATTTAAAATACTTTTGAAAGAAACGTGAAGCAAACATGGTAAAATACTAACAACTGTTAAATATAGATGAGGGATATATGAGATTTATCATTTTTTAAACATTTTTTTACTTTTAAAACTTACTTAAAATAATTTTTTAAAAAAATGATTATGGTCTCTGGAATCAGCCTCAATTCAAAGACAAGCTCTGCAAGCTTCTGAGCTCTGTGACCTTGGGAAGTCATTTGATCTCTCTGTGTCTCAGGTTTTTCATCTGTCCAGTGGAGATGATTTTAACAAGATGAATACGAATGGGTTGTCACATCAGTGCCCAGAGTGGTGATTCTCACAAAAAAGTGCTCAGTGAAGTTCAGTGTTACTGAGTTATTTTCACTATGCTTTCTGGAGAACTCAGTATATAATTCAATAAGGTTTAGGAATGTGCCAAGCTGCATATACAGGTTTATGCCTAAATGTAAACCCTGGGACAATACTTTCTCCCAAAGCTGTACCCACTGTATACTAAGTCCTAGGAGGGATGCAGTGTTGAAAAAGCTCCAATCTTTCTTCTCCTGCAGCTCCTGCTCATACCAGTAGAGGGAGAAGTTCGGAAAGAAGTACCTCACTGTGATAAATGCACAGGATTAGGAGGTAGTGGAAGATAAAAGTTGCAAAGGTAAAATGGCATCAGATTCCAGAGGAGGGATTTATATATAATGTTCAACCTGAAATGACCAGACTTTTGTGGATCAACTTCCCAGTCTCAATAGGGGAATGAAATATTCTTGTGCTCCTTACACCCTGAAGAATGTCCTTTTGCATTCTGCAGAAGCATCAGAGTTCCCAAAAGCATGGATTTATCATACGCAGGATAGCTTTCGTTTCTTATCTATCTGCTATTGCCAAACTGTTGGTCTGTGGCTCATATTTTGAATTAAAATTCAG
Source organism: Xerus rutilus (assembly GCA_028644305.1). Taxonomy (NCBI): domain Eukaryota; kingdom Metazoa; phylum Chordata; class Mammalia; order Rodentia; family Sciuridae; genus Xerus; species Xerus rutilus. Next base: position 75,835,586 of record CM053417.1, on the reverse strand, counting down.
TCATGTTCCTGAAGACATGCCAGAGCACTCAAAAAACCCATTCCTTTTTACCCTCTTAACAAATTTTAAATTGTACAATATATTATTGATGAGTATAGGTACTGCACTGAATAACAGATCTCTATAGCTTATTCCTCTTGCTTAACTGAAACCATATGTTTATTGATTAGTAATTCCCCATTCCTCTTTCCACCGACCTTCTTAACTATTACCACATTATTTGATTCTATACATTTGACAATTATAGATACTCCATATAAGTGGAAACATGAAATATTTGTCTTTCTGTGACTGGCAAATTTCACTTAGCATAATGCTCTCAGGTTTCATCTATGTTGTCACATACTTTAGAATTTTATTCTTTTTAAAGACTGAAGTGTATTCCAATGCATGTTCTCCAGAGGCAACAGCTTCAGTTCCTTTAAAAGTTGCTAGTATTCCTTATTAGTTTCTCATACTTGCTCTTTCACCAGATTGTTCACTCCCTTTGGACATACTCCAGTTTGTCCATCAGTACGGAAACCCTTCACAAAAAGAAAAAAAAAAAAAACTTATGGCTACCACTATGACAAAAAATAGACTCAGATGGAGAATGAGGGGCTGGCTTTGTGGCAGGAGTCTCTAGGTCAAACCAGTTTTCTCTTCTACTCTAGAAAAGCCTCTGCTCCCTAGTTTGTCTTTCCAGAGAAATATGGACCTTTAACTCTTTTCACACTTGCTTCAGAGCCTTAGAATCTCAACCTGGCAGCTTAACTGTAAGGTGATGGCTGCAAAGGACCTAATTCCCAGATGGTAAGTCAAGTGAAGCTGGGGAAATCAGACTAAAGTCCTTTTTTGACTCTTTCACAGGGGGAAAGATTCACAGACATGGGTGGGGTCCCAAACCGAAAGTTCCTGCATCCCAAGGAAATTTTGAATGGGGGCTTAGACCCAACAACAGAACAATTTGTCTATTATACATTAAAATGCCTAGAAATCTAGCTTCCAGAGCCTATTTATTTAGAGGATCAATTCCACCTCTATTTCCTTCTATCTCAATCCCTGCAGTGGTTAGAATGGATGGGTTGGGATTGAGACCTAAAAAGCCTATGTGGCAGAATGCCTTTACCTGACATGGGATAAAAACATCCTCTTCAACTTCTAGTCCAGACTGGATTGTGTTGACAAGACAAGATGGCATTCTCTCTGCTTCTCACTGTTGATCCTGGAAATACTGCCAAAAACAGAACTCTGAAACCAAAGAACTCTGAGAAGTGGTAAGGAGTAATTGGTAACTGACTTGAAACTTCAGGACTGGAGGAAAAGTGTAGTGGCAGGGTTGCAGTCATAGATTTCGCTACTTATTAGAAATGGACCAATATGGGTTGGGGATGTAGCTTAGTGATATAGCATTTGCCTAGCATTTGTGAGGCCCGGGTTCAACGCCCATCAAGTAAAAACAAAAGACTATTCTTCAAAAGTCATAAACTACTAAAATTCAACCAAGATGAAACAGATAATCCAAATAATTATCAGTCATTAAAGAAATGGATTTCAGAATTTTAAATCTCCTGAAAAATATGTTTATAGGCCCATATTGTTTCACTTGGGATTGTACCAGAGTTAAAAAATAATTAGTACTAATTTCATAAATCTATCCCAGAAATATAAAAATAGAGAATACTTCCCCACACATTTTATGTGACCAGTATTACCCTGACACTAAAACTAAAGATTGCAAATAAAAAAGAGAAAACTATAGAGAAATATATCTCATGAATTTAGACACAAAAAAATTTTCAGAGCAATATTAGCAAACTGAATCCAGTGATGAATAAAATTTATACACCACAAGTCATGTTAGGTTTATTTCAGGTTTAGAATCAAGGTTCAATATTTGCAAATCCATGGAATTCACCATATCAACATGACATATATGTGTGTGTGTGTGTGTGTACTAGAAAAATATGTGTATATGTAGATAGGTGATGGAATGTAGGTGTTAAATGCAGTAGTCTTTCAACTTTTTTGTTTGAAGTTTTCCAGAATTTTTATTATTTTTTTTGTGGCACTGGGGATTGTACCAGGGACACTCTACCACTGAGCTATGTCCTGTCCTTTTTTATGTTTTATTTTGAGAAAGGGTCTCATTAAATTGCCTATTGCTCAAACGTATCACTCTCTTGCTTCAGACTCAATTAGCTGGGACTATAGGTATGCACCACTGCACCCTGCTGGCATTTCTTCTTCTTCTTCTTCTTCTTCTTCTTCTTCTTCTTCTTCTTCTTCTTATTATTATTATTATTACTATTATTATTATTGTTGTTGTTATTATTATTATTATTATTTAGTACTGGGGATTGAATGCAAGGGCACTTTACCACTAAGCTACACCTCTGAGTCCTTTTCATTTTTTATTTTGAGACAGGATCTCGCTAAGCTACCCAGGTAGGCCTTGAACTTTGTAATCCTCCTGCCTCAGCCTTCCCAGTCACTGGGATTACAGGCTTGTGCTACCACACACAGTTGCATTACTTGTTCTTAAAAGTTAGTTTAGGGAAGTTAACCTCTCTGAGCATTGTTTTCCTCATCCCTAAAATGAACATGGACATCTATTTTCAGAAAGGTTTAGAAGCTCATTTTGAAAAATACTAAGGTCCTTTTAAGCATAAAGTATGGAAGTTCCACATGCTGAGTTCACAAACATTATTATCTGTCTAATGAGTGCAACTGTATGCCTGTACTTCAAGGTGAGGCAGCCCTATCTCTAGCTTGAGCAAGAGAAATTAACAAAATGTTGGGTGGCTCCAAATTCTGGAGTTTGGGGAAAGAGAGGAAGTAGAGGAACTGGTGCTAACACAACAGAGGCATCAACTCCCTCCTACAATTGGAAAAACTGTTAAAGGCCTTAATCTCTTTTGATGGACTGTAGTACCACTGTTGAGACTGGACTCCACTGGAAACTAAAGTTCAATTTTTTTCAATTCTTTTTTTTTTTTTTGTACTGGGGATTTAACCCAGGTGAACTTAACACTGAGCCATATCCTCAGTCACTAGGATGCTGAGGCTGGTTTTGAACTTGCAATCCTTCTGTCTCAGCCTTTTGAATTGTTGAGATTGCAGGCACGTGCCAGTGCACCAGGCATTAAATTCAATTCTTTTGAATCATCACAAATCACGTTGCTCCTACTGGACAGCACCAGCTGGAGAATTCATTTTATCTCAAGGCAATCTGTTCCTCATTCAGGGGACTGATTTTAGAAAGTTCTACCTTATACCAAAAGGAATCTGTTTTCACTGGTCGGTACTCCCTGATACAAGGAAGCCCCTACTAAATAGGAAGACAGAAACCCCATTCTCCAGTGGCTTTTCTGATTCAGGATAAACCACCTCTACTCAGACTTTTTCTTGGGACCTGAGTTCCAGCCCTTCCAGAGCCTGCTCTCTCTCTTATGGACATTCTCAGGTTGTCTATAGTGCGTTAAGATATAGGGCCCAGGACCAAACCCCAGTATTCTGGCAAGTTTTGTCACCTCCCTCTAGTTCAGATTCTAGCTATTTCTAAGAATTCAAATGTGCATGGTCAGGCCTATCTTGTGATGCTTTCCAATACCCGTGACTGTGGAACTCAAGATCTGGGGGTGGGAGAGACTCTGAAACCAGACAGCCTTTACAAGTAGCAGACAAGCATTATGTGCCTTCTGTCTGTCTCCTTCCCACAGGGTGGGCCTCTAGAAACAGGAAGCAAAGGCAACATTGCGCATGCGTCCCTCACAGAGCCTCAGCCCGCGGTGGCACCACCCACACGGCCACAGCACTTCCTGAATAGATTGGAGGGGCTCCCAGGCTCCGAAGCTTCCGGAAGCTCAGGGCTGCAATCTCCTTCCTGTCTGCTGGCGGGACGGGAGGGGCCGAGCCTGAGAGTCTGTGGCTGGCCGCTTAATTTTTGCGACAGGGGAGGGCTCACCGTAGTGTGTGAATTTCCGCCTATTTCTCCCCACAGAGCCTGGTTTGTTTAGCGCCTCTTTCTCTCTCTTGTACTTCTAGTGGCACTTTTCTTGCTAAAAAGGGAGGGTGGAGAGACACGAAAGCAACACTTTTTGCCCAAACCGGTTCAAAATCCTTTGGTTAAGAATGGAAGAGTGGGCAGGAAGCAACTGCAGCTTAAAAAGGACAAATACGCTTTAGCCTCTGCATTTTTTCCACTTGAATTGTCATGCCAGGTAGTCAAAACCATAGCATGTTTTTGTAACACATCAGATAGATGTAAGGAGCACTTGGTTTCTTTTTTCAAACAGTTCACAGCCAAGGATAGAAGACCTAAAGGAGTAACAGATTTGCATGCTAATCGATAATACAGTATAATCACTGTTATTTAAAAATGGATTAACTAAATTTAAGAGGAATCAGCTACTTTACCCTGGGAAAGTTAGGGAACATTTCAGATTTAAGATAATATTTCCTGGGCACAGTGGTGCACACATATAATCCCAGATACTGAGTGTGGGCATGCTGTGGCAGGAGGGTGGCAAGTTGGAGGCAGCCTGGGTACCTTATTGATACCATGTCATAATTTTTAAAAATTTAGGAATGCAACTTAGTGCTGGACTACTTGCTTAGCAAGGGAGAGGCCTTAGATTCAACCCCCAGCACAACAAAACAAAACAAAACCTTTTGCTCTGGATTCTCTCATCCTCTCTCCCTCTTTCCCCACCTTTCTTTACTGCAAGGGATTGAACCCAGGGCCTTGTGCATGCTAGACAAAGTACTTCACCACTGAAGGACATCGCCCAAATGTACTTTCGCCCAATTTTGTTTTTCCTGGCGCTGGGAACAGAACCCAGGGCTTGGTGCATGCTACAAAAACACTGTACCAGTGAGCTATACTCCCAGACCTGCTGTGGCTTTGAAATAGCTTGCCAGACATAGAAGCAGGGATACAACATACTGGCATACTGAGAAAACATCAAAGAGACAGATGAATGAAAGGACATAGCAAAGGATAGCACAGTGATTTGTAATTGACACACTGACTAGGGCATATGTGAAAAGGAAGTTGGAAGAGGATAGAAAGAGTGAATATAGATAGGGCACTTGAGATCTAATTTTGATGCTACACCAAGAAGTTGGCCTCATCTTGTTGATAATTGGGAGTTATTAGATTCGTTTTAGAAAAGTGACATAAAACAGTAGTATAGAGGATGGATGGGAAATCATACAAGAGAATTTTGTTAAGTAAAAACAAAAACTAAATAAAACCAAAAAGGATATAAGTATATAAGTTACAAACACATTAAAAATGAGAAAAGTGGGGCTGGGATTGTGGCTCAGTGGTAGAGCTCTTGCCTCACATGCGTGAGGCACTGGGTTCGATCCTCAGCACCACATAAAAATAAATAAATAAATAAAGATATTGTGTCCATCTACAACTGAAAAAATATTTTTTAAAAATGAGAAAAGTCAGGAAATACGTACCTAAGAAATGAAATTCTAATCATAAACTGTCTCAACTGATCCAACCCCTGGCTCCGTAGACTCTGAACTGGTGGTGGAAATGGCTCAGATAGCTTTTAATTCAGTGAACCAATGCATATTGAGAAATATATTTCTGGGGACATGCTGTGCAACTTGGGTTTTAGATATTAGATTTGATTATTTCCTTATGCCAGGTTAACATTCATCCCCCCTTCTACAACCTGTGCCCCAAACTGGATATCAGAACAAAAGAACTAGACTAAGAATCAGAAGGCCTCTAATTTAGTACCAGTTATCACTTACATTTTCTGTGTGACCTTAGGCAATTCCTTTCCTCATTCTTGGGCCTACTATCTTCATCAGAACAAAGGAAGGTTGGTATCAGCTTTAAAGACCTTTGCCAACCTGTCTTACAATTTTCTGAATAATTAGTACAGATACACTGAGTGCTACATAAATTCTGAGCAGAGAGAGAATCATATGGATGGGGCTGGTCAAGGAAGTCTTCTTAGAGGAATGAAATATGAGCAGAACCTCATGGTGAAAAGCCAGGTCTTTTATAGTTTTTTATTTTCTTTTCCTACGCGGAAGAGCCAAAGGGCAGGGACACTTGTACTTAAAAGTATACTTCAGTAGAAAAACTGGTTTTGGAGTTTGTTGAGCTTAGAGAGGAATCCTGGCTCTGCCACTGTTCTGGGACTTTTCAGATTTCTTTCTGTAAAAGAAGGATAGTTATAATATCTCCTTGAGAGGGTTACTGGGAGAATTTATGAATTATAGTGGTTAGAGTAATGCTGAGAGTGGATGTTCTATATATGACTTTTCCTTACCTTTTCCTGTGCCTCTCTGCTTCATAGGTTATTCTGATGCAGGGCTGGACATTCAGCAAATTCACCATCAACACTGGCCTGTTTATGATTCAGTTTGAAGGCTGAGGCATCAGTGAAGCCTATAGAGGAACCTAAACTGTTTTTAAAATATTAAGTGGATATGTGTGGTTCAGAGTGTAAATGTTCTCCCAGTACCATAACATTAATTCATCAAATTAATCAATTCATCACGTAAACAAGGTCCCTGCTGTTACTCATGGCTTAGCAGGAACTGGGTGTTCTTGCTAACAAGGGGAGGTAGATTATCATAACAACAACTAATTGAAATTCATAGAATCTGGAACTGAAAATATGACCCTTTGTGATTTATCTAAATAATAGTAACAATTTCACACAATAAACATCACATTGAGAAGGAGGGCCTACCCTGTGGCCATGAGCTGCTGCATTTACAAGGAGATTGTGCTGAGAAAAGCAAAACAAAACACCAACATCAACAGTAATGAAATAGGCAGGAGTTATACTCCCTGAATATAAATGGATGAAGGGCTAAAGTTGTGTTTCAGGCTGGAGAACTGGGTGTATGGTGGGGTGCAGTGGATGGTGGGAGGGAGTCCAGTATAGCATAAATGTCCATAATCACTCACATATGTGCATAATCCTCCTCTCTACCCCAGCAGAGGACATGTACGCACATATTCACAGATGTACTGTTTCATTCCAAAGGTGCAGATGTGCACACAGATGTGGATGAGAGACAGCAAGGTCTTTTCCACTGTGTGTGAGAGAGAAGTTGATTGAATAAACATCTTCACTTTGGTGCAGATGTACAACTGTCATCTGATTCTGCTGATTGGTTTCTGTAACCCAGAACAGAAGGCAAACCTAGAAGGGTCTGTAAGTGATTTAATTCAAGATTCTCATTGTTCATATGGGGCATCTGAAGTGCAGGAAGATAAAAGGACTCACCCAAAGACACACAGAGAATTGATGACAAGGCCAGGACAAGAACAATTCAATTCCCAGTTGCAATATTTAGCCCAATAGTGTTTCCCAAATGGCTGTACCAGCACCAATGCAAGACAATCTTAGGTGATACATGAATAACTATTTAATTGTAATAGTTTTATATATGTAATAGTGAAACTAACAGTCAGATCAGAGCAATGATTTATAGATAGTATGGCTTAAGATAATGGCAGAAATAATGAAGTTGACATAAAATGACTGAGGTTTGTGAATCATATGGTGATTCTTGAGGTCAGCCAAGCCTGGGCTTGAATCCTAATTCAGGTGCTTTCTAATATCTTGGCCTCTTGCTCAAGTCACCTTCACTGACTAAGACTCCAGTTCCTTATCTTTAAAGTAGGGATAGTAATAGCCACCTTCAAAGTAACTGTGAGGATTGAGAATAAGTATCTATTAAAACTACAAATATATGTGCTCTGTGACCCAGAGTTTCTACCTTGGGGATATATTCAATGAAGTGTGTTCTTATAGCTTCATTGATAATACACTTCCAATAGCCAGAAAGAAACTGAGGCCCCCATTCCAATAACCTGCAAGTTATTGAATTTTACCATTAATCATTTGATATTGGAAGTAAATATTTTCCCAGTGAAGCCCCAGTTGAGACCACAGCCTTGGCCAACATCTTTCAGTTTCATGAGACCCTGAAGCATAGGGCCCATGTAAGCCATGCACAGTTTCTTGACCCACAGAAACTATGAGATAATAACTATGTATTGCTTTAATCTGATGTTTATAATAATATTGTTACACAGTAATAGATAACTAATACAATGGAACAACATGAATGTATTTCAGAAACATGCTTAGTGAAAGACGCAAGATAAAAAGATACATATTGTATGTCTACCATTATATGAAGTTAAAGCATTATGTGTTCATATTATATGAACAACAGGCAATACTAATCTATGGTGGTAGAATTCAGAATAAAGATTACTCTTGGGGTTTTTGAATGGAAGGGAACATTTGGGGATGATGGAAATGTTCAACATCTTGATCTGTGTGTTGAATACCCAGGTGTATATATTTGTTAAAACTCATCAAATATATAGTTGAAATTAGTGCACTTTACTGTATATGTATTTTACTTAATTACAAAATAAAGTGAAATAAATAAAGCAAAATGTCTTCTGTTATTGTATTTATTTATTTATTTATTTATTTATTTGGTACTGAGGATTGGACCCAGAGGCTCCTTACCACTGAGATAAGCCCCAGCCATTTTTACTTATTATTTTGAGACAGGGTCTTGCTAAGTTGCTTAGGGCCTTGCTGAGTTGCTGAGGCTGGTCTTGAACTTGCAATTCTCCTGTCTCAGCCTCCCAAGCCGCTGGAGTTAGAAGAATGTGCCACCACACCTGGCACAATATGCTTTTTTAAAGATTAGAATTCTGATAAAAATGCAAGCATACACTTAAAGTAGTTCAGAAGATGGGCTTTAGGGGCTGAGGTTTTAGCTCAGTGTTAGAGCATGTGCCTGGCACATGTGAGGCACTGGGTTTGATCCTCAGCAACACATTAAAAAATAAAATAAGCAGGGCACGGTGGAGCAAGCCTGTAATCCCAGCACTCAGGGAGGCTGAGACAGGAGAATCATGAGTTCAAAGCCAGCCTCAGCAATGGCAAGGTGCTAAGCAACTCAGTGAGACCCTGTCTCTACATAAAAACACAAAATAGGGCTGAGGATGTTGCTCAGTGGTCGAGTGCCCCTGAGTTCAATGCCTGGTACCATAAATAAATAAATAAATAAATAAAGCCAGTAATCCCAGCACTTTGGGAGGCTGAGACATGAGAATCGCAAGTTCAAAGCCAGCCTCAGCAATGGCGAGGCACTAAGCAACTCGGTGAGACCCTATCTCTACATAAAACACAAAATAGGGGTGGGGGTGTGGCTTGGTGGTCGAGTGCCCCTGAGTTCAATCTCCAGTACCAAGAAAGAAAGAAAGAAAAAAGGAAGAGAAGGGAAGGGAAGGGGAGGGGAGGGAAGGGAAGGGAAGGGAAGGGAAAGGAGGAAGGAAGGAAGTAAAGATGGGCTTTAGATGTGTCCTCTGGTCCCTTCCTCATGAATGTGTTCATTCCACCACTTCAAACTATTTTCTCCCTCTTCCTCAAAGGCCTGAGTAGTAGTAGGCTGGATGAGCTTACCTATGAAACAGCAGGCTGGGAGGTCCCACTGTTTTTATTTGGAGTTCTAGATCACTCCATCCCATCCTTTTCTTTCTAGCTCTGAGGACCACCTGTTGTTAAATCGTGATTGCCCCATAAAATCCAAACTAAAATTAGAACTTCACTATAAATAAGTTCTTAACCAGACAAGTACTCACCTTTCCTTCATTTGCTGATTTTATATTTATTTATTGGGCATTCAGAAGCATCTATTGAACATCTATTAACTGTTATGAACTGTGGGCAGGCACTAGGTGGAGAAAGAATAAAGAGGAAAAAATTATTAAAGTTGTAGGACCTAAAGGAGTGATAATCTCTCAGTGCAGTTAGACATTTAAACAAATGGCCTTCATTGGGTTTCAGTCCTGATGAATTACCCAAGTGGAGATAACCAATAGGTATTTGGAAATAGATTCTGGAGTGATGTAGGATTGAGGTAAGAAGGAGGGATAAAATGCCTCCTTTGAATTTGAAGTGAAAATAATAGTGTAGGAATAATATAAAGGCCAGGAAGAGAGTTTAGAGGAAAGTCATGGACCAAGGAGAAAACTTTGAAGTGCCTACATTTAAAAAAAGGAAGGGGCTGGGGTATGGCTCAGTGGGGGGCTGTGGTATGGCTCAGTGGTAGAGCGCCTGCCTAGCGTGCGTGAGGCACTGGGTTCGATTCTCAGCACCACATATAAATAAATAAATATATAAAGGACCATTGACAACAAAAAATATTTTAAAAAAAATTTTAAAAAAAGGAAATGAGCAATTAAGAAATAAAAGATTTTGTCAGGAAAATGAGTCAATAAAGATAGAGTAATAGACATTTTATTCAGAATCTGTGTGCATGGGATTTTGTCCTTTGTTTCTTCTAATAACTGCAGGAGGTAGAGCTTTATCTTCCCATTTTAGAGATGAGAAAAGTGAAGGTCAGAAAGCCCAAATGACTTGCCTTTAATCACAGAACAAATAGTAGAGAGGTATCAACCTAATGGCCCCAAATTTTGGCCCATTGTTAGAAAGAAGCTGACTTGAGTCAAAAATTTTGGTAAAAAAAAAAACCCGGAAATTCATTAATTTTTCTGTTATACTTAGTTAATCCCCTCTGGCTTCCTTGACCCAAGCACTGAGGCCTATGATGCAGGTATCTTTATGCTGCTAGGGAAATGTAGATTTAGGAACTGAATCTTACCTGGGGACTTTAGGATCTGATTTTTTGTAGGGGGGATTGAACTCAGGGACACTTTAACACCGACCTACATCCCCAGTTTTTTTTCTTTTTTTAATTTTGAGACAATGTCTTGCTAAATTGCTGAGGCTGGCCTCAAATTTGCAATCCTGCTGCCGATTATAGGCATGTGCAACTGCACCCAGATCCTGCCTTTATTTTCGAAAATGGCCCTGGAAATCATCCTTAAAATGGCCGTGTGTGTGTGTGTATGTGTGTGTGTGTGTGTGTGTGTGTGTGTGTGTGTGTTTTCATGATGGAAGAAATCAAATAAGTCACCAACCTGGTTATCTTTACAAGACAAATGTGGAAATCTGGAAGCAGGGAAAGATGTTCCATCATAAGTTATCTCTAGACCCACAAGTATCTCCTTACCTAAAAGGCTTAGAGAAGAAGCAAGAATGTTAAACAGCATTTGGTGTTATGGAAGAGTCATTCTACTTGGAATCAGAACTTAATATTTAGTACCTTCTCTGTAATACACTAGTGAGAACTTGGGTAAAACTTGTCACCCGCTGACCTTTGATTCTTACCTATAAAATGAGGCTAGGCAATTGATCTTCAAGGTCCCTTGTAACTTGAACATCATGTGATTCTAGAAGTATTGTATCAACCATGTAAGAAAGGCCTTGCTTACAACTCTTGCTCACATACGTGTAATAATCCTGGTTTAGGGACCATCGAGAACTTTATCATTTTGGCTGCCAATAACTCAGTCTCTAGTGTTTGTGTCAAATTGTGATGAGTATTTGCTTTAGATTTGTTTAAACAACAAGAGTATATCTGTCAGTTCCAAGGCCTTGTATAACATCTGGCAGCCTCAATTTCCTCTACCCCTGATCTTCCAAATAGTTTTATTTCTATTCCAACTCAATGCTTGAATATCCGGGCCTGGTAGGTTCTGGCACCCAGCTGTTTTCTCTCTGTCCAGCTTGTCCTCAATGCCCTCTGATCCCAGAGATTGTGAAAGATGGCCTTTCAACTTCCACAAAGAAAACCACTGTCTGGAAATTATTATATATCTTTTTTTAAATTTTTTTCTTTTCCCTTTTGGCAGTAGTAGGGAAGAAGAAGAGCCAAGCAGAGGGAGCAAGGAAAATTTTCTCTGGGTAGTTACAAATTGCTTTGAGGTCTCAGAGCAGCTCATTGGTTATTATGTGTGTTGCTAAGGCAAATGTTCCAGGCTATGAGGAGACTTATGCAAAAGTATACATGTTTGAGATTAAGACTAAATGATGAATGATGTCAGTTGGGTGCCTGTTTATTCTCTAAAGTGAAGGGTAATCACTTGTTAGCTAATGCAAGACATGATGCCTTGATTACAAGGAATGTATTCAATTCCACTCAACAAATGTGACTTTCGGCCCAGGTCTCTGGCTCCAGATCTGTGAATATGGGCCAGTCATCTCTCCTCTTTGAGTCTCAGTCTCCCCATTTACACAATGAGATCTGGATCATCCCTAGTCTTCTTTCTGAAACCAGTATACCAGAGATATACATCAGTACTTTACTCCTGGGGTCTCAGCCACAATGAGGACCATTGAAGGTTTTCAGATATGAGATGTAGAGGAGTTAAAAGAACACTATATTTGAGGCCCCATTCTTAGTTCTTATACTAACAAACCAGGTGACTGAATAAACCACCTTATTTATCAAAATTTCATTATCTTCAATCATAGAAAAGATCTAGATCATACCTAAATTCCCTTCCAATTTAGAAATATTACAAACGTATAAATTTCCAATTATAAAGGCCCTATATAGGTGTTATGGGGATATAATTGGATAAGACACAATTCTTGCTCCCAGTAGGGTAAATGGATGTATATTTTAATTTCTTCTCTTACCTTCTCTGGAATCCTTGGCCCAATTCACAAAACCTTGGCCAACTTTACAGTACAAAAATTCCTTTAAATGTCCATTTTGAGTCATTCACCAAGCACATATTGACATATAACGTATGTAAAGAGCGGTTAACTAAAGACACATTCTCTGTTTTCATATCTTAACTATTTTAGCACTCCAGTCTAGCTCCACAAGCTTCCTAAATCCTTTGATGCACCTTTGATCTTCCTTTGTTTTCACCTAACATTTACATAAATAGTATGGTGCAATATATCTGACATGATCCAGGTGCACCCCTAGTTCATGGAGGACAAGTACTAAGCTTTGGTCATATCTGAGCCCTTCACGTGGGGTCTGAAACACAAAAAAATATCAATTTATGTAAAGTAAATAAATGAATAATAAAATGCAAGAAACAAACCTAATATAAGGTAGAAAGTAATCAAGGCTGTGAGAGTCATAAATAAAGTTCAAGCTTCTGGCAAGTAGTGGCTTGTGTAATTAGGGAATATTCTATGAGAAAAAGTGTCATGTGACAGTATCATTAAAGATAATTAGAATTTCATCTAGTGGAAGATTCCACTGGAGGGAGCCAAGTAAAGGCTTTAGCATTATGCAGGAGGGTATATTAAAAGAATGGAGAAGCTGGGCACGGTGGCGCACGCCTGTAATCCCAGCACTTTGGGAGGCTAAGACAGGAGAATTGCGAGTTCAAAGCCAGCCGCAGTAAAGACAAGGCACTAAGCAACTCAGTGAGACCATGTCTCTACATAAAACACAAAATAGGGCTGGGGATGTGGCTCAGTGGTCGAGTACCCCTGAGTTCAATCCCTGGTTCCCCCCCACAAAAAAAAAGAATGGGGAGCAGTCCAGCTTGGCTGTTCCATAGAGGCTAATGAAGGGGTGAAGATGGCATCTGGTAACATGTTTCAGGGTCAGATTATAGTGAATTTTGAAAACCAAGATGAAGGGTTTGAAATTTCTTCTGTAGGCAATGAAGAACATCTGATGGTTTTTGAGCAGGTAAACACTTTGATCCAAGGTGTACTTGATGGAAATGACTACAGAAATAGTACCCAGGAGGGACTTAGGGTTTCTGCAGTGATGTGAGATAGCCTTCAAAAAGGAAGACAGCCTCGGATCCTGCTGTAAAATGTAAGAAGCATGGCATCATAGCATGCTTGTGGGAATTCAAACATAATATAATTTGCTGATAGACACCAATTATCTTGTGAAGGGTGGCCTTATAGCTGACAAATAATCACTCTTTGCAGCTATGAACACTAGGTAGCAGTGGCCAATATATGTATTATGAATTACCTGAAGCATGACATACCAAGACTAACAGGGGACTCTAAATCCTGTGTCTTCATCAAGACTGGTTTCTGTGTGACTTGGCCCTCCAACTGTGGGCTGTTCCCTTTGCTACAGGGATAATTTCCCTGCCGTAACATTGCCCTCTAGTGGTCTTTGTTCTTCCTACAACCAGAGGTACACTTACCCCAACCTTCCTCTTGAATTGCAGGGTTGGTTGGTTGGTTTCCTGTCGGTGTTTTCTCTTTTACCTCTATCTCCTTTTCTCTCAACCTTCTTTATTCCATGATGGAGTGGAGTGAGTGAATCAGAGAAGACTAGAAAGCATTATACAATGTTACAGATAGGTAAACAGGCTTAGAAAAGCAAAGTAATTTGCTCAACATGTTTATCTACAAAGCAACTGGATTAGAATTAAAACTGTCTCTTGACTTGGAATTTTGGGCTCTTTTCCTTCCTCATTTTCTTCCTCTTTCCCTCTCTCCTTCCCTTTTTTTCTCTTCCCCTCCCACAAATGCCAAGTAACACTATCCTGTACCAGAGACAGATTTAAGACCTAGGAATTAATATATTTTGTCTCAGAGGTAGCTCCCAGTCTCTTTGTACAGACACATAAATAAAAATTATAACCCAATTGGATGTGAACATTGATAGAGTTGTGTTAAATGTTCTGGGTCACCAGAATGCAAGGTAATTTACCTGCCAAAGAAAAGGGACAGGGAAGATGATTTCAGGCCAAGGGACCAGTAAGCACTGAAGCATAGATTTGGGGAAAGGGTACAGCATTTTCAGATTAAGGCTCAATGGTGGAGTAGGAGACAGGAATCTGGAACCAGATTGTGGCAGTCTTAGTGTATCAGACAGAATACTTTTGATGTTAGCTTTACTCTTTCTACATAATTCCTGAAGCTTACAAGCAAATACTTTTTCTAAGCTATTGTCACTCCCTCCTCCACACACACATACTCACTAATTATTCTGTTTAGTTTATTTTTCAGGCAGGCCAAAAAAATAACAAAACAAATTATTTTTAAGCTTTTCCAGAAGTACATTGTGAGCCCAGGGCTGAATGGGGCCCAAACCCTGGTCCCCTGCTTCTAGGTCTCCTGATGATGATCAAAATGGGAAGCAGGCAGATGTGGAGAAAGTAACTCAAATATAATGAGAGATTCCAGACATCTGGACCAGCCTCAGGTAAATCAATATGCACATCATGTTCTATTTGCTCTGGCTTTTACTTTACCTACAGGCCTAGAGATTGAGTGGGAAGCAAATGTTTGTTCACCAAAGTATATTTATACACTGACCTCCAGAATATTTTCAGGGATGGTTGCAGTTCCATTGAAAACATGCAAGCCACAACACATTGGCCTCAGGTCACACAGGAATTCTCATATTCCTTCCAAACAGTTCTCCCTCTTTTCCCATATTTTATTTGGGTGCGTGTATTAATAATTCTCAGACTCTCAATGCTGCTTCCTTACTTGCGTGAAAAGGGAAGTAAAGAGGTAAATTCAGCTCCTTGTTTTGCAGAAGAGGAAACAAAGGCTCAGAAATGGACCTTACCCCCAAATAAGGGAAGGAAGCAGAGCAGGACTCCAAGTTCAGCACTGTTGCTACCCCACCAGTTCCTTGTCAGGAAATGTAATTAAAGGAGCACTGTATTCACACACTTTGTGAAGAACCATTGAAATCAGACTCAGGGTCCTGAGACCCAAAAGACCCATACTGAGGTATTGCTCTGGTCAATGGGACAGATTTCCATTCTGAGCCAAACTGTCAACAAAGGTCATTTTTAGTGAGGTGCAGTAGCCTACACCTGTAATCCCAGTAACTCGGGAAGGTGAAGCAGGAGGATTGCAAATTTTAAGCCAGCTCAGCAACTATTGAGGCCCTAAGCAATTGAATGAGACCATGTCTTAAAATAAAATATAAAGGGGCTGGGATTTTGGCGCAGTGGTAGCGTGCTCGCCTAGCATGTGAAAGGCACTGGGTTCAATCTTCAGCACCACATAAAGATAAAATAAAGATATTCTGTCCACCTACAACTAAAAAAATAAATTTAAAAAAAAAGAAAAAATAATAAAATATAAAAAAGTGCTGAGGATGGGGCTCAGTGATTGAGCAGCCCTGAGTTCAAACTCTGGTACCAAAATAATAATAATAATAATAATAATAATAATAATAACAATAAAAAGCTCATTCTTTTTTAAAATTTGTTCTCATTACTTATGACAGTAGAATGCATTTTGACATATCATACATAAATGGAGCGTAACTTCTTCCAACTTCTGGCTGTATATGATGTAAAATTACACCAGTCATGTAATCATATATGCACATAGGATGAAAATGTCCAAATTTTTCTACTATCCTTCCTACCCTCATACCCCCTCCTCTCCCTTCACTCCCCTCCGTCTAATCCAAACTACCTCTATTCTTCCCTAGCCATGCCCTTTGTTGTGAATTAGCATCCACATATTGGAGAAAACATTCAGCCTTTGGTTCTTTGGATTGGCTTATTTCACTTAGCATGATATTCTCCAGCTCCATCAATTTGCCAGCAAATGCCATAATTTTATTCTTCTTTAAGGCTGAGTGATATTCCATTGTGTATATATACCACATTTTCTTTATCTATTCATCTGTTGAAGGGACCTGGATTGGTTCCAGAGTTTAGCTATAGTGAGTTGAACTACTACAAACATCCACGTGGCGGAGTCACTGTAGTGTGCTGATTTTAAGTCCTTAGAATATAAAACAAGGAAGGAGTGGGATAACTGGGTCAAATCGTGGTTCCATTCCAAATTTTATGAGTAATCTCCATACTGCTTTCCATAAGAGTAGCACCAATTTGCAGTCCCACCATCAATATGTGAGTGTACCTTTCCCCCCATATCTTCACCAACTTTTATTATTGCTTGTATTGATAATTGCCATTCTGACTGGAGTGAGATGAAATCTTAGCATAGTTTTGATTTATAATTGCTAGAGATGTTGAACTTTTTTTCATATATTTGTTGCTTGAATGTATTTCTTCTTCTGTGAAGTGTCTGTTTAGTTCCTTGTCCCATTTATTGATTGGGTTTTTTTTTTTTTGGTGTTAAGGTTTTTGAGTTCTTTATATATCCTGGAGATTAATACTGTATCTGAGATGCATGTGGTAAAGATATTTTCCCATTTTGTAGGCTCTCTCTTCACGTTATTGTTTCCTTTGCTATTAAAAAAGCTTTTTAGTTTGATTACATCCCATGTATTGATTCTTGATTTTATTTCTTGCACTTGAGGAGTCTTGTTAAGGAAGTCAATTCCTAAGCTGACATGGTGGTGATTTGGACCTACTTTTTCTTCTATTAGGTGCAGGGTCTCTGTTCCAATGCCTAAGTCTTTGATCCACTTTGAGTTGAGTTTTGTGCAGGGTGAGAGATAGAGCTTTAATTTCTTTTGCTGCATATGGATTTCCAGTTTTCCTAGCACCATTTGTTTAAGAGGCTATCTTTTCTTCAATATGTGTTTTTGGCAACTTTGTCTAATATAAAATAACCATATTTATGTGGGTTTGTTTCTCTGTCTTCTATTCCATACCA
This sequence comes from Xerus rutilus, assembly GCA_028644305.1. Taxonomy (NCBI): domain Eukaryota; kingdom Metazoa; phylum Chordata; class Mammalia; order Rodentia; family Sciuridae; genus Xerus; species Xerus rutilus. Next base: position 75,818,142 of record CM053417.1, on the reverse strand, counting down.
TTGGTTTAGGTGTCTGTTTTGGTGCCAATATCATGCTGTTTTTGTTACTGTAGTATAATTTAAGGCCTGGTGTTGTGATGCCTCCTGCTTCACTTTTCTTGCTAAGAGTTGCTTTGGATATTCTGGGTCTCTTAGTATTCCAAATGAATTTCACAATTGCCTTTTCTAATTCTATGAAGAATTTCTTTGGGATTTTTATTTTTTTTTAGTTGTACATGGACACAATACTTTATTTATTTATATTTATGTGGTGCTGAGGATCGAACCCAGTGCCTCACACATACGAGGCAAGTGGTCTACCACTGAGCTACAGTCCCAGCCCCCTCTCAGGAATTTTAATAGGAATTGCACTAAATCTATATAATACTTTTGGAGGTATGGTCATTTGACAATGTTAATTTTGCCTATCCAAGAGCATGGGAGATCTTTCCATATTCTAAGATCTTCTTCAATTTCAGAAAGGTCATTCTTAACCTATGAAATTGGGCTTTTCAGGGGAAGAGAACCCTTAGAAATATATGGCAACCTGAACAGCATTTATGTCTAGGGCTTCAGGAGCTGAAAATATACCAAATATTTAATTTATTTTCCTCATTAGATAAAACAACCATTGGAGTGTTCTGCCTTTAACTGCTTCTCTTTGATAACTGACCTCATAGAGATAGGTAGCAGGACTCTACTACTGTTCTATTTCTCTGTATGTCTTGTGTTTCTGTGGTTCTATGTATGTTCATGTTTTAAGAGATCTCATGAACACCCACAAGTCCTATGTGGTATGAAGTATATATATAGCTTCATATAAATGTGTGCCTGTGTGGTGTGTGTGTGTATTTATATTTATATATTTATATGTAGTCTCCTATGTATAAATAGTTTCATATATATACTTATATATGTAAGTGATTTCCTCTTAAATCCTTAACACTATGAGGTAAGCAGGCAGTATTATTATTAATATTATTATTATTATTAGTAGTAGTAGTAATAGTAGTAGTACCAGGGATTGAACTCAGGGGTACTTGACCATGGAGCCACATTTCCAGCCCTATTTTGTATTTTATTTTGAGACAGGGTCTCACTGAGTCACTTTTGCTGAGGCTGGCTTTGAACTCTTGATCCTCCTGCCTCAGCATCCTGAGCCACTGGGATTACAGGTGTGTGCCACCATGCCTAGCTAACATGATTAATTTTTAACTCATCAAAAAACTGAGATCCAAATGATTTACCCAAATTTATGGCTTATAAGTAGCATATTTGAATCAAGGAATTATGATTATACTTTATCCCATAAAGTACCATCCATTTTGCCTTGCTTTTAATTTCAGCATTCAGGGCCTTTCACTATTTCCACTCTGTCCCAATCATTTATCCTAGTGTGCTAGGTTTATTCTATCTCTTGTCACTTAAGTTGTGATCCACAATTTTATTTCTACTTCTCTATACCTCTACAGATATTTGGACTATAGGCTTAATTCAAAGTCTCCCCTAGATACTCCAGAATACCCATCAATTTGATCCTAGTTAGCATAGACTCTTGGAACATATTTTTATTGATATATTAGTGTTCAGGAATAGATATCTTTTCAATTCTAACATTTTTAGGAGCAAAGACACTTCTTTGGTCTCACATAGCTAGGCACATAAATCTAGTGAACACGTTTATGAAATCAAAATTATTCAATAAATACTAGTTCAATTAAATAATCAATTACCTTATCAGTTAATCCCCTCAAGCTTATCAGAATGTTGTCAGAAGATTCAGCTGTGGTATTTAGTTACAATGCTATACTAAGTGCTGCACTGGGCTATATCACGTGTGCTTTTCATATAACCCTCATAGCAGCCCTGAGAGTGACCTCTTACTTGCAGAATTAGATAATCCTATTACCTGAATGCAAAAGCATTGTTATATGCCAGGACTCTTCCCATGAAGAAGGGTCTCACCAAGGTCAATCTTTAACTAGAGAGTGCTCTAAACAGGGCAGAGTTGAAATCTCTCAGTATTGAAGGACAAAAGTTCTATCTCCTTCTAAGGGCTGCAGGATAAATTGATGCTTTCTTATAAACTAGGGCAAAAATTTGGAAAAACTCCTTAAGAGAATCCCTTTAGTGTCAAACTCAAAAGGACTTGAGTTTTTAAAAAAGTGTTTCAGATAAGTAGGTGACTATATATATATACATGTATATATCATGTAAATTTAGCATATTTATTTATAAAGGAGCATATTTAAGGATCCTTATCTAGACTGATAAGCAGACAGACAGGGATTCTTAAGTAGGCTCATATCCTTTATATTTCTACTTCCAGGAATCAATTCTAAGGAAACAATCAGAGATTCTGACAGGGATGTATATGTGAGAATATTCATTGTTTCGGAGGTTACATTTTTGCTAACTAAGCAGAATGGGGACTACAGATAGAAATTAATTTAAGCTGTAAATGTCCTGAGGATATAGCTCAGTGGTAGAGCACTTGCATAGCATGCATGAGGTTCTGGGTTCAATCTTCAGTGCTGTAAAATAAATAAATAAATAAGTTGTAGAAAAATTCCCCCATACATAGCATTTATGGAATTGCTAAGATTCAGAGATTTTTGTTTTTGCTTTTTTTTTTTTTTGAAAGTGAAGATTTAACCCAGGAGTGCTTAACTACTGAACCACATCCTCAGCACTTTTTAATTTTTATTTTGAGACAGGGTCTCACTAAGTTGCTGAGGCCTTCACTGCATTGCTGAAGCTGGCCTTGGACTTGTGATCCTCTTATCTCAGCCTCCCAACTCACTGAGATTAGAGTCATGAGCCACTGTCCCAGGCAGAATCAGAGATTTATACCATATATATGGTATAATATATATGTATATATAAAATCACATTAAATATTCTAGAGACTAGCTAAATAAATATCACATAACTGTTAGAGATATTATACAGGCATCGAAAGTGATGGTTTCAAAGAATATTTAGCAACATGGGGAAATGTCAATGTTACACTGTTCCGTGAATAAAGGGGACACAAAATCAAAATCATTTCTCTCTCTCTCTCTCTCTCTCTCTCCCCAAAAAGGGACTGGAATGAAAATTTCACTCTCTGCCTTTCCAAAGTCTTCTGTTCTGCATGAATTTTACTTGTATAGTAGCAAAGAAAAAGAATAACATTTAATAAAAAGGAAGGTTTGTATGTATGTTTGTCTGGTATTGTGGGTAGGAGACTATAATTAGGAGATTAAGAAAATGCAATGGTTTTGGAGCTAGGAGACAGGAAACTGGACAAGAAGGAATATAACTTAGGTTAGAGTAGCTCATTGAAAGCTAGGAATAGATATTTAGAAGAAATTAACTTCCTTTGTTGCTTTTCAAAAGGATTTGGAACCTCAAATGGGCATATTGGAAATGATTTCTCTATGTTTGTATGTTCTGTTAGTGGTGGGGGTTGAGAAGAGAGGGAGTGGGTGTCTGGGTAAGGTGGCAACAGTGGAAAATACACCAAAGGAGCTTCAAGAATAAGTTCAATCTTAGGTCAGGGATTTGGTTTTAGTACTGCCACTCCCACCTCTGCCCTCATGCCTTGTATTGGGCTTGACACAGAATAACTGAGTATTTGTTGACTATAATTTGAGTGGCAAAGAGACTGAGGTTTTTCTACCTAAATATTTCAATCAAAGCATGTATGCTTTTCCTCTGCTTTACTCTTGTGTGTACGTGTATATGGGGGGTTGGGGGGTTGTTTCCTTATATAGGTAAACTCAGTGACAACCATACTTTTTTTAACTTGTTTTTGTTTTTCTATTATAAATACATTACATATTTATTATAGACAAACACAAGAATACAGGTAAGCAAATAAAAAAGCCAATAAAAATAAAATTATCTACAATTCCACCACCATCCAAAGATAACCCTGTAAACATTTTGGTGTATATCCTTCCAGAAAATTTTCTGCGTGCATATTTATTCATGGACTGTGATCCTGTTGTTTTGTAACCTATTTTGTTTCACTTAGTAATTCAATGTAAACTACTTTCCAGGTTATTTAATGGTTTAATTTTTATATATTAAACATCATTTTAGGCACTCAAATAATATCAAATACATTATCCTTGCAACAATTGAAATGTACACCACTTACAGATAAGATTCTTGATCACTTGTCCTATTCCATACGTCAACCCTGGTCCTTACCCCCATTCCTCAGAAATAAGCACTATTATCATCAGTTGTATTTTTTAATAGAGCATTATAATTATACATAGAAGTTAGATTCATTTTGACAAAATCATACATGCATGGAATTTTATTTCCTCATTTCAGTCCTTATTCCCCACATCTCTCTCCTTCCTCCCCATTTTCTCCTTCCTCTCCCTACTGATCTTCCTTTCACTCACTTATTTATTTGTTTTGATTGATGTTTTCTGCAGATAAATAAAGGTGAAATTCCCTGTGGTATATTTATATATGCACATAACTTGGTATTTTTAAATTGATTGCACATTTCCTCCCCTTTCCTGTCCTTCCTTCCTCCCTTGGCATCTCCTTCTACTCCACTGACTTTCCCTATATCTATATGATTTCCTATCCCCCAGCCTCACCTTCTTTCCCTTATTTTGTTCTAGCTTCCACAGATGACAGAAAACATTCGACCCTTGATTTTCTGAGTCTGGCTTATTTCACTTAGCAAGAAAATCAGCATACTATAGCAGTACAGCTACTTCAATGTTTATAGCAGCACAATTCACAATAGCCAAATTATGAAATCAGGCCAGACGCATGTCAATAGATGAATGGATTAAGAAAATGTGGTATATAAACACAATGGAGTTTTACTCAGCCATCTAATGAAATCATGGCATTTGCCAGTAAAGAGATGGAAATGGAGAACATCATCAGTGTTTTTTTTCAGTGCTTGAGATTGACCCCATGGTCTTGTGCATGCTCTCATACTGAGCTACACTTTCAACTCCTGTTGCATATTTTTATAGGCAGTTTTCTAAAGATTTCCACACACATTCATAGAATGGAATATATTTGACATTTTGTTGGGTGGTATGTACAGTGTTTATTTTCTATATGTTATTAAACTGATTATTAAACTCATTCATATGCAACTTATTTTTTTCATTTACTAGCATGACTTGAATATCTAGACATCTCATTCTATTTAACCATTGTATATTATTGTGTGGTGTAGCTACATTATTGTCTATTCAACCATGTTTCTTTTGATGTACATTTGTCATTTCTAATTTTTTCACTATTACAAACACCACTGGGGAGGTCCATTGGTGCACAGTACTTATACAAACAGCACTAGAATAAATATCCTTGGCCTACATTCTTGTGAATATTTGTGGGAATGCTCCTTTAGGATAAACACCAAGGTGAGAAATTAGTAGGTGATGAGATGCATATTTTATTTTTTATTTTTATTATGAAAAATTTTAATATATATTAAAATATATAATTTTATAATGAGTCCCTATGTGTACTAAACTAAGTTTCAACAATTGTTAACACACAGGCAATCTTGTTTCATTTGTAATACACCCACTTTTCTAACCCAATGACCACTGGATTACTTTGAAACAAATCTTCTCATTTGGACATGTATTTTTAAAATATAGTGTACATTTTAAAAAATTGTTTCCCAAATGACTACCAATTTATATTTCCACCAGGTTTGTTTTTGTTTGTTGTTGTTGTTTTGGTATTTTTTGTTGTTGTTTTTCTTTGGGGGGAGTACTGGGGATTTAACCCAGGGTCACTTAAGCACTGAGACACATGCTCAACCCTTTTTATATTTTTATTTTTTACTGGTATGTTTTAGTTATATATTACAGTAGAATCCATTTTAACATAATTATAAAAGCACGGAATGTATCTTGTTCTAGTTCAGTCCCCGGTACCTCCCCTCCTCTTACCCCCGATCTCTTCCCTTTTCTGATCTTTCTGACATTTACTCACAGGTTTTTTTCGATTAACTTCTTATGGTTGTACATGAGATTCACTGTGGTGTATTCATATATGTACATAGGAATGTTATGTCAGATTTACTCCACTCTCTTATTTTGAGACAAGGTCTTGTTAAGTTGCTGAGGCTAGTCTTAAACCTGTGATTGCTTCTTGAGTCACTGGAATTACAGGCAGGCACCACCACGTGTGGAATCAAGAGCAGTGTTTGAGATTGCCTATTTTTTTATAATTTTGTGAATTTAAAATTATCAAAATATAGATTTTTGCTGATAGGAAATGGCATTTTCTTGCTTATTTTGCTTTTCTCTGTCTAGTACTGAAGTTGGGCATGTTTTTATACTTTCAACAAGCATTCATATTTCATTTTTTATGAACTGACTTTTCAAATCCTTTGCCCAGCAATAGTAACCAAAACAGCCTGGTATTGGTATAAAAACAGACACAAAGAACCATGGAACAGAAGAGAGAATTCCAAAATAAATCTGTGTATTAACAGCCATCTGTTCTTCAAAAAAGGCTGCAAGAACATACATTTAAGAAAAGAAAGTCAGCTCAATAAATGTTTTTAGGAAAACTGAATATCCATATGCAATAGAATGAAACAAGTTTCCTGTCTGTCACCACATATAAAAATCAACTCAAAATGTAAGACACAAAAATATGAAACTGCTAGAGGAAATTCTTCAGGACTGGTCTAAGCAAATAATTTTTTGAATAGAATGCTAAATATATAGTCAACAAAAGAAAATATTGACAAATAGTATTACAAAAAGTATAAGCTTATAAACAGCAAAGGAAACAATCAACAGAGTGAAGAGACAACCTACAGAATGGTAGAGAATATTTACAAACTATATATGGGGCAAAGGATTAATTTCCAGAATTTATAAAGACCTCAAGCAACTCAAAAGCAAAAGAAAAAAAACTGATTAAAAATGGACAAATAATGTGCATAGACATTTCTCAAAAGAAGACATACAAATGAGCAACAAGTATATGAAAACATGCTCATTATCACTAATCAATAGGGAAATGCAAATCAAAACAATGAGATAATATTAGAATGGCTATTATAAAAAATAAGTAATATTGGCAAGGATGTAGAGAAAAGGAACTATTATACACTGTTGGTGAGAGTATAAATTAGTATAGCCATTATGGAGGACAGTATAGAGGATCCTAAAAATTAGATGTAGAACTGTTATGATCCAGTAATTCCACTTCTAGGTGTATATCCAAAGGAATTAAAATCAGTATGTAAAAAAGACATCTGGGGCTGGGGTCGTGGCTCAATGGTAGAGCACTTGCTTCACACGCGTGAGGCACTGGGTTCGATCCTCAGCACCACATACAGAATACATAAATAAATAAAATAAAGGTTTTTTAAAAAAGACATCTGCAGGCTGGGGATATAGCTCAGTTGGTAGAGTGCTTGCCTTGCATGCACAAAGCCCTAGGTTCAATCCCCAGCACCACAAAAAAAAAAAAAGACATCTGCACTTGCATGTTTATTGAATCTCTATTCACAATAGCCAAGAGATACAGAAATGTGTTATATATACACAATGGAATATTATTTGGCTATAATAATAGACATTTGGTAATTTGCAGCAACAAAGATGGAATTGGAGGTTATTATGTTAAGAAAAATAAGTCACATGCAGAAAGACAAATACAACATGTTCTCAACTATATACCTATATGTGGAAACTAAAATTTTGATTTCAAAGAAGTACAAAAGCCAAGAAAGAGTATGAAGTAGAGGAATAAAGTAAAATTGTTAACAAGTACCAGAGTATAGTTGGATAAGAGTAATAACTTCTATGTTCTATAGCACAGTATCATAACTATGATTGACAACAATTGAATATTTTAGAATAGCTAACAGAGAGGGCTTTGAATGTCCCCAACACAAATAAATGATGTATGTCTCATGTGATAGATATGCCAATTACATTGATCAGATCACTAAACACTGCAGATATTTATTGAAATATCTCACTGTAAAATTACTGTATATCAATTACAAATAAAAATATATTTTAAAAATCATTTGCTTGTTTTTCATTTTAGTTTGCCTTTTTTAAAAAATATTTTTTAGCTGTAGATGGACATAATGCCTTTATTTTATTGCTTTGTATGTGGTGCTGAGGATCAAACCCAGGGCCTCACGCATGCGAGGCAGGCGCTCTACCGCTGAGCTACAATCCCAGCCCCTTAGTTTGCCTTTTTAATGCCTGCTTTTCTCATTATGTTGGTTTTGTATCACATTGGAGGCTTATATATGAAACTCCACAAAATAAATATGTACAATGTAAAACTTAGAATTTTGAATGTAATTAGGTTAAATGGACTTTTAATAACATCTATTGATTATTTTATTCATGTTTGTTGAACACTTGCTATGTACTATACTCCTGAGATTATAATATTAAGAAAAAGAGAAAGAGTTCCTGTCCCATTGAAACTTACAATCTGCCATGTGGGGAAGATACACATTAAAACAATCATATATGTAAGCATGTAGTTATAAATAGTTATAATTGCTGTAAGTGAAAAATATTTTAATCAAAATGCTTGAGGTAGCTAGACTGATGGACCATTGGGTAGACTGGAATAGAGAGAGGCTGTGTAGAAGATGCTCCCAACTCAAAGGGCCATAAGCAATAAGAAAGGGTGTTTGATTTCCTAAAGATGATTCTTCTATAAAGATATCTCTCTTTAGCTTTAAGATCACAATAAGCTTGAAAGCTAATATTTTTAGGACTTTTAAAAAGCACAAAAGTACTGGGCAAATCGGTGATTTAGCTCTTTAATATTAATCTCTAGGCAAAACTGAAGCAGAGATTATTTTCTGTATTGCCAGCACAGGTCTACTGCCAGAATTCCTCTAGAAATGCCTCAGAAACATGTGATAGATAGAACAAGTGTCTTCTGAGGAAACTTGGGAAGCTGAGAGTTGAGGAAATTCAGTGAGACTGTGCACTCCAACAGAGCACCATCAACACCAAAAACAGCAAGAGCAAATTTTTCACCAATGTCAAAATCCATAGCAACAGCAAGAGTACTAAGGACCTATCAACAAGAGTAAGAACAGTATCAACCACAACAACAGATTGTATCAGAGGGAGAGAGGATGCCACAGATACCTCAGACGGTATGTGTGTGTGTGTGTGTGTGTGTGTGTGTGTGTGTGTGAGAGAGAGAGAGAGAGAGAGAGAGAGAGAGAGAAAGAGAGAGAGAGAGAGAAAGAGAGAGAGAGAGACTAGGGATTGAACACACAGGCACTCTACCAATGAACTACATTTCCAGCCCCATTTATTTGTCTATTTATTTACTTTTATTTTGAGACAGGGTCTCATGAGTTTTCCAGGCTAACCTCCAGCACTGTCCTCCTGCTTCAACCTCCTGAGGAGGTGGGAGTACAGGTGTGCATCACCATGGCTGGCACCTCAAATATTTTTTGTATTTACTTTTTCAAGAAGAAAGAAAGACTACTCCAGGATGCTTGTCACCTCTGTTCTCTAGAGCAAGAAACCACCTCTAGCTTCAAGAGACCTGGAATGGAGAATATGGTGTGATCCATCTAACTCTAATTGGTTTTTTGGAGAGACATCATCCACCATGAGGAAAATAACAATACTGAGCATGAACTGTTCCAAATAGTTATATAAGGATGGATCCACATATTTTGGAGAAGTGTTCCTTTTAATCTTTTCTGTGCCCCTACATTTTCACCCTGACCATGCTTGGTTGTGAGATACCCACAAAGACTTGGGACCTAGGAAAACACTCTAAAGCAGAAAGTCATTTGATCTGTGAATGACAGTGGTCTCATGTTTGCTACTTAACAATGTTTTGTAACAAAACAGAATGACCTTTAATTGAATTGATTAATGATTTTAAGACCCCAATGTTTGAGAGACAGAACAATATAAGACCCCAAATTCTCCAGTTCTCATAACTCTTAGTTGATGAGAGCTTCCTGTTATGGCTCAAGACTAGGCTGTGAATAGGGATGGACTCTGATGAGCTTGGAGGATAGGACTGCTGCAGGAGGAGGTTTGAACCCACAGCCATGTCTATGGACATGTGAAGTCTGGGGCTATTCCACATTGCCAATGTTCCTCTTAGAGAGTGGCACCCAGAAGGGGAAACATTTTATCAATGGTTTGACTAATGCTAAGTATTGAAGGACTGTCACCTCACTGGTTCTTAGGTGACACTGGTTCTGAATTTTTATGAATATAGCTAAAGATAACATTAGATTTCAGCCTCCACATCTTACAACTGATACATACTGAGCTCTCACTGTCCTCTGAAATCCCTAAGCTTTATTATATTTGCTGCTTCTAAGACACATATCTTCCGTGTGTGTGTGTGTGTGTGTGTGTGTGTGTGTGTGTAGCAAGTTTGGGTAGGAAACAGCATGAGAACCTAGCAGAATTCAAGAACCTCTAATGCAAAGGAGTTACATGCTTCTAACGGAGGGAGCCTCATAGAGGGATCACCACAGGTTTGGCGTCTGAATTTAGCTTGGGAGATGAGAAATTCATTTATTACCTCATCCAGAGTTTGTCACAGGGGCACTGATTCCCATTCTCCAAATATAGAGTTGAACTATCCACACCTGCTACAAGTCACTCTATCCTAGGATGAGTCTGCTAAGAGAGTAGAGGAGTGCAAAGAGGTTTGAAGAATAGGAGATTGATGTGAAATGGCTTGGATACCCTTTGGGAACATTTCTCTGAAGCCAGGATAGCTGAACTGATCTCTAGCTTTTAGAAGATTTCCATGTCTGTGGGAAGATTGAGCCATATAGGCTCAGTGAACCCTCTTCTTGGATGGTGTCAGAGCCACATTGACACATTATTTTGTTTTTTGTCTCCTTTTTCTCTAACCTCCGTGGAGACATCCCCCTCCACTACTGCCCAGCCAACCACCCCTCTGTTATGACAACACAACAGTAACCTCAGCCAAGTTACAACATAACTGAGTAGGTTACTGTTTTCTGTACACCAAATTCCATTCCTGCTATGTCTTACCAAGGATTGGACTTGGGACATGACCTGGTCCCTTGATGGAGATTTGAGACACATTCGATTCTCATCACATCAGTAATATGCATCCAAATTCTTTCTGAGGCTCAACTCTTTCTGCAAAGGGCTGAGCTCATACATTTCTTGTTGATTTTGTTTGGGTCAGTTTCCAAGAGCAGTTTGGTCTAACTTGGCCACTCCATGAACAAGTAGAGAGGCTGGGGTTGGATGGAGGGTGTGCCCCTTGTGGGATTTGGCACAACTTCACCGTAAGTATCCAAGATTTAACTCCCCCAAAACTGATAATAATTTGTTCTTACATATCAATTCATTTAGTCACTGTAAGACAACTAGTGACATACATTGTTACCCTATTTATTGATGAGAAAATTAATGCTTAGAAAGTTTGAGGCCTTGTTTAAGAGTTGCACAGCTAATCATGAGCAGAGCTGAATCCAGAAGGTATTTTGATTACATATCCAGGTTTTTGCCTTTTTATTTGCCTTTATCTACAATTTGGTAGAAAGTCCCATTGTTGCTACTTCTTCCAGGGCTTTCTGGTCTCTGAACACTTCTAGGAACCTAACAGAGGAGGAAATCATGCCAGTTCCAAAATCATTCTCCAGATATAAAGTAGAAGACACAAGAAGAAGACTCGATTTCTCAGGCTCTGGTACCCATGAAGTGACTTGGTCATAGTGGTTAGAGAGGAGATGAGAGACCCAAGTAGATTACACAGAAGGCCTTTTTTCCCTGCAGACTCAAGATGCCCTAAAAGAGGCATCTTTGGTTAATGGACCAAAAAATGGTGTCTGCCTATATTAGTTTTTTGAGGTTGTCATAACAAAATGCCACAGACTTGGAGTCTTATACAATAGAAATTTATTTTCTCACAGTTCTGGGATCTAGAATCCCAAGATTAAGATGTTGGCATGTTTGGTTTCTCCTGAGGTCTCTCTCCTTGGCTTGAAGGTGGCCACCTTTCCACTGTGCCCTTACATGGCCTTTCCTCTATGCACATGTATCCCTGGTCTATTTTTTTTGGGGGGGGGTACTGGAGATTGAACTCAGGGGCACTCGACCACTGAGCCACATCCCCAGCCCTATTTCATGTTTTATGTAGAGACAGGGTCTCACTGAGTTGCTTAGCGCCTTGCCATTGCTGAGGCTGGCTTTGAACTCATGATTCTCCTGTCTCAGCCTCCCGAAGAGCTGGGATTACAGGCTTGCGCCACCGCGCCCGGCTCCTAGTCTCTTTTTGTATCCAAATTTCCTTTATTACAAAGATGCCAGTCAGATCAGATTAGGGCCCACCTTAATAGTTTAATTTTTAACTTAATTATTCTTTAAAGGTCCTGTCTCCAAATGTAGTCACATTGTGAGGTACTAGGAATTATGGTTTCAACATATGATTTTATTTTTTTGGTGGGGGGAAAATACAATTCAGCCCATAACAGTGTCTTTTTTTTCCCTCAGGGCTCATGCTGAAACTAGTTCTCCATTTAGGTTTAAATAAATAGCAACTGGATAAAGACACAAATTTTTTTAGATTAAACCATGTGGTCTGGGAGAAGTCAGGATATTAATTGCCACCTAGTATCTGCACCTCGTCTTGCCAGTTTCTCGTCCCTTCAACCCAGATAGGTCAAGAGTTTCAGGGTTGCTTAGTAATCACTCGTTGTCTGCTTGCTAGCAAAAACTTGTTTTTTTTTTTTTTTTTACCCTTTCTGCTACACTGTCACTTTTGCCTGTTTGGGCCAATATCTGATCCCTTGAGAAAAGTTTGGGCTCTTGACTTTCTAGAGAAAAGTATAGAAAATAATTTTTTTCTGTATTCATAGATCTTTGATCCAGAAATGGACAGTTTTTTCTTTAGGCAATAGTAATCACAATATTTAGACATAGATTTCAGATTTCTTAGCATAGCCCCAGGTTCAAATACCTGGTCCTGTTGCTCCTATGGTTAGGCACATTTGTCAAACTGGTTGGTCTTACCTAGGTCCAGAAAATATACTTTGAGGAAGTTTTAAGTGGATTTCAGTATTCCTTTTAATAACTTTCCATTGTTTGGGGAACAAATTTTAAACTCTCTTCAGCATTTAGAGTCTTCATCTTTTGGATGAAGAATGAATAATCTACTTGAGATAATCTATTCTGGATAATCTACTTGGGTCTTTCATCTCTGCAGTAGTGCAGACCAGCACTTCTCTCCAGCTTCATCTCCTGCTACTCCTCAACATAACTCTTGCACTCAAACCTTATACAATTTTAGTAACCAAAACTTGTCTCATGTATCCACAACTTTGCACATGCTGTTTTAAGACACCCTTCTAGAATGCTAATGATGACCTTCTTTCTTCCTTTACCTTTAACCTGTCTTCTATCTTTTTATTTATCATTCATTTCTCATTTAAAGTTGCTTGTAAAACTATTCCTGCCCTCCCAAGAAAGTTTATAACTCCTGTCTTGTCACTCTAAATTATACATTCTGTTTTCCATATTATACTTAGACATCATACAATGAGCACATTGGATTAACTGAAACACTGTGTTTATTTGTCTATCTTCCCCACCAGACAGGGACCTGGCTCAGAGTAAGTACTCATGTGCTAAATGAGTGAAAGAACGAATGGGAAAAGGACATTGCCAAGGATGAGTATCTGTCCCTGCCTGTTTTCCAACATAATCAACATAATTTCTGTGAGTAAGATGTTGATATGGGTGTGAAATAGGACCAGAATTTGGTTCATATAACTTGGCCTAGGCTTCTAACTAGTTGACTAGTGTGGGAGCTGATTTAATCCAAACCAAGTTTCCAATGTTGGGCCCTAAGAAGACTAGTTTTAGTTGTCAGATTAACCTAAACCCTAAAGAGATAAGTAGTTTAGGAGAAGGAAGGATGGCCTGAGAGATGTGTTTCTGGACAGACCAGGTATCATGTTGAGGGGTCCAGAATATCTGGTTCCTCCCAAGCCCATTACAACCCCAGTGTCCCTGAGAAGAATCTGTGAGACTAGGACGTTGCCACATTGGTGGGGAAATGCCAGCTTGGATATTGCCACACATAAACTCTGGGGAGGTAGTGTGGAGGTGGGGTGCAAGGCAAAATGGTGCAGAGGGACTGATGCAAAACCAACTGTCATTCTTGAGCAACTGAAGAGGCATGGGCTAGAAGTCCAGACTCTTGCTGCTGGGACTTCCCTTCCACAATGACTCTGCAGTCCAGAGTCTGGGGAGGCGGTTATAGCAGCCACCTCAGGCCAAGCCTGGCCTAGGGGTGATTGCAGATAAGCCACTCACCCATGCACTCCCAGTCAATTCTACTTTCCTCTGTCCTTACAACAGATCTGACAATAACCCTGCAATGTAGGCAGGGCAAAGATTATAACTTTTGCTTGACATTGAGGATGTGAATTCCCAGCATCTTCCTCTCAACTGTTCAACTCCTCTTACCTCATGGTCCCTCCATGCCCAGAGCCCAAGCCGTGCTATGACTGGAATATCATATGCATCCAACTTAACAGGTCCTTGACCTTTCCATGCATTCAATATATCCATTTCAACCTAACCATAACATTAATCCCAGTATGATTATCCCCTCTAATTTATGTTATATCAAGGATATCAGCCATTTATTCACTAAATATTATTTAACACCTCCTACCATTTACCAAGTAATATGCTAGCACTGTCCAACACATCAACAAATCTGTTAATAAAACATGGTCTTTGTTAATCTGATAGAGCTCCCAATTTAAAAAAAAACCATAATATCTAGAACCAGGGACGTGACAGGCAATAAATAAGTAGACCAAAATAAATTTTTCCAAATTGCAGGAATTTCTATGGAGAAAATCAGTAGGTTTACAAGTGTGTGAAGGAAGAGGGATGAAGAAAGCTATTTTACTTGAGGTTGGCAAGGGTACCATTTCATGGAGAGGACATTTTTAAGCTAATTCCTGAAAAATTGAGAAGGAAGCAGCCATGAGTTGAAAGGAATTGCAAAATCTCTGAGGCAGGAAAGATTCAAGGATGTACACAGTCCAGCAGACTAGGGTTGATAGCCATCTGGAGGCAGCATGATATGCAGGGAAGATATTGAATGCAACCTTTGGAATTCATTCGCTTTTAGACTCACCCTGAAAAGAGTTCTTTAAACGAAGCAGAAGGGAACCAGCATATATGGTGTATCTTTTCTAAGGTGGTCCCTTTCCCACATGATTTTTTAAAAATTTCCAAGTATCAGAAAGATTATCTGTATAACAATGATGTGAGACTATTTGGATCTCAAGGGCTCTTACAGCTTGGAGAGATTAGTTGAGTTCAACCTATAATCCCATCCTCCAGTTAGGAAGCTGAGGCCTTCGAAGGTGAAGTGCTTTTGCCTCAGGTTGTCCAATGAATAAGTATATTTTTCTTCTCTAGGCTTGATTAACTAGGATAAGGCTGAAATAGTCTCATCTGAACTGAAAACTAGGTGAGAATCCAGACCCTTAGCACTGCCTAAAAAGGAAGGTATGAATGAGAGAGACTCTATATTGGATATAGAGGAAGGAACATATCTAGTGAGCCCTTTGACAGTGTGCTTTTTTTTTCTTTTTTTTTTTTTGATGCTAGCAAAGCTTTTCTTAGCAACAGATATTTCCAGGAAGAGCAAAAACTGCAGCAGAGCGTTCTGGGTGGATAAGGTTTATCTTGGCGGGGACAGAGACCCTGGAAGGGGCTTAGATACAAAGTTCAGAATTGATGTGCCTTCCTGGGAGGGTACCCTGGTGTTTCAAGTCCACTTTCATTTGCTTATAATAGCTACTGCTACTGCTAATTATTCTCCTTCTTCTCCACCCTTTCTTTCTTCCTCCTCTCTTTTTTTTTCTAGCTTCTGCAATTCAGAATGATCAAGGCACCTATGACCATTTGTAACTCCAGGCCTAGGCTCAGGCTCAGCCCAGCACTGGTTTTAATATCCATTCCAGATTGAAAGAGAGGATAGAAGAAAGTAAAGAAGAGAAGGACAAAGGACAGAAAAGAAAAGAAGGAAGACAAGGTGAGAGAGAGACAAATTAAAGAAAAGGAGATGAAAGAAAAATAAGGGAAAGAAGATGATAACCTCTCCCCTTTGACCAGTAGGTTCACCATGGAGAAGAATTTCTCTAAAGCCCAAAACTTTTCCCATGAAATAATATTTGACATTTATAAGAACCCAACACATTGATTACCAAACTCCTCAAATTGATTCTCTGAACTGAAATAAAATGTACCTACAAATCCTCTCAATCTTCCTGAGTCCCCCAAGCCCACTGCTGTTTCTACCAGAGGAGAAGGCAGAGCTCTTTGTACGTGGGCTAGGGGGAAAGTACAATTCTCCTTACCCTCTCTCTCTCACCAGAAGAATAAGGTTCCCCTGAGAAATTTCAACCAGTAAATTCATCATATAATAGATTAGCCATCTGGAGAAGCCCTTAAGGGGACAGGAGTTCTCACTAATCAAAGCAGGAAAGAACAGGGCCTTGCAGAACTCGGAAATCTAATTAATGTGGAATCTCAAGAGGTCTGACTGAATGTTAAAGAAGTTGTAGAAGGATCATCAACAGGATTAACTCAGCTGCAGAAAAAAACACAGAAGGGTGGGTAGGGGGTTCTACAAGAAGAATGGAAAAAATCAGCTTCGAGGGCTGAAAGTGGTCATTGTGTTCATGGTAGTGTCTAAGAGACAGAAAATAGAGGTAACCTTGACCCTTCCTTCCACCCCATTTTAGTTTAGAAGGTTTGGGGAAGGAAAGAATTCGTTAAGCTCATCTAATCCCCTTTGTCCTGTCCATGTTCTCATCAAGCAACTTTGTGATTAATTTGGCTTTCAGAATAGATTTTTCCAAGCAAGAGAGAAATTGTTGCTCAGCCAACATGAGCCTTCCCAGCTGTTTGGGGAATTAAAACAAAATAACAACAAAAAGAAAGAAAGAAAAAAAACCTCTCTGGATTATATCTGCTTCCTGTGAGTTTGACTTGCATGCGTCAGTTCATGACGTATAGTTAGATCAATTCCAGGTGTCTTCTCAAAACTGGACTTTGGATGTTGTGTAAAATTGAACACTGTTCTCCATGGTTATAAGTCTCTGCTTGAGAAGTCCCATTCTTAGAGGGCATTTCTACCTCACTGTTTTTGTTATGTAAGGAAGCCAAACCCTTCCTTTATTTTGTAAATGGAGACACTGAAGCCCAGAAACAAGAACTCTACCTGAGTTGCTACAGTGGGTCAGTGGCAAAGTTGAATTTTGGCCTAGGTTGAAATGATATTTGTACTACACAGACTCTAACTCTGCACCATTCTATGCCTGGATTCTGCAATTTCTCTTAGAACCTAATTCAGGATCCAGAGTTCTATGTACTCTCTGAACAATGATTTTTAAATCAATTGAATTTATCTTTTCTTGTAATTTTTCAGAGGAGAGATCTTAGGTCTATTTATAATTTTACCTTCTGACTTTAGACAGTAGATTTCCTCCCTCCAGCCCACACACCTTTGTCCCCTCTCTGGTTTTCATTTCATCCTCATCCTTACCTAAGGTGACAGGAATATAATCCTGGTTGAAATTATATTTGTCCCTTTTCAAAATATGTCCCATTATGTCCATGGAATGAAAGTAGAGGTTTAGAAGATATTACTCATCAACTCAATCGTTGTACCAGTCCATCTTCACATCCAACCATTTTCTAGTTCCAGGTCTTTCCCTAAAAGCCTAGTGTGTTTTTGATATGGAGTGTAAGGAAAGAACATCTTTTTTTTTTTTGAACTGGGAATTGATCTCAGGGTCTTAACACATGCTAGGCCAGTGCTCTTACCACTGACCTATATCACCAACCCCATGGAGTCTAGGAAAAAAGATACTACCACCTTCTGAAAAGACCTTGATTAAGATGGAATTGGAGTTGTGAACTGAACACAGGTGAAAAGGATCTGTGAGCCAAGATGGAATCAGGCCATGGAGTACAACTTATTCTTTCAACAGGTATTTCAATCATATTTAACCAATATTTATAGAAAATATGCTTCATATAGTTTATTTCAACCTAAATAAAATGTGAACTTTGTTTAAAAAAAAAGAAAATATGCTTCAAACTTGAACATCACATAGACTGTAAATCCAAAACTGAGTAAGTCAATGTAGATGCCTGAAAGAGTGCATCTTTTAGCTATGTAAGCAGATAACCTAAGTGTAATGTGATTTGACTGTAATATAGGTACATAAAAAGTACAGAACAAAGGAGCCAGGAGAAGTTTTGCAGAAATGATAATTGGCAAGGAGATGATAATTGAGCTGGGCCTGAAAAATAATGCAAGGTTTCCTGACTGAGAAGCTTTCCAGATCCAGAAAGATGTATGTGTAAAGGCTAGGGGTATACTGGAGTATAGGGCATGTTGTAGTTGTAATATACGATGACTGGAGAAAGATGCAGACATAGCTTATGGACAAATTGTAAAAGAACCTGACATTATGTTCATGGCAATGTCTAAGAGACTGAAAAATTTAGAATGGCAGTGAAGAGCCACTGATCCATTTTAAGCAGTGCAGGAACACCATTAGAGTTGTGTTATTAAAAGATCATACCCAAAATAAATACCAAATTTTAAGGAGAAAGATATTGTTGGCTGAAATGAACATCATTTTCATTTTTTCCTTCAAATTTCATCTTCGTCATTAGGAACAATAATATCATCTTCTTTCTTAATACAGGTATTCTAAGAACTGACATCATCATCATTCATTCTGCTAACATTTCCTAAACAGTTACTCTGTTCCAAACACTAGTGATAAAGAAATTAGTTAAAACAGAGATTCTTGTTCTTGAGAGAAGGTCAGATACTAGTGAAGAAAAGTCAAGAGCATAAAATACCACACTATAAGACAGTTAAGTGTTAAAATTTGAGTATTAATTTTATATATATATAAGATGGTGGTCCAAAAACAACTGCTTTTTCTAGCATGAATTTCCTCCATGAAGATAAGGAACACAAAATGAACTGGTTTCTTTGAGGTCTAGGATCAGAGATGAGAGAATTTAGACATATGGAGGATAAGGTCAATATGCAATTTAATCTACTTATCTGAAAGTAGGGAGATAGAAAAGGAATGAGTAAGCATACAGGACAACAAGAAACAAAATACAAAAGTACAGAGTCCTAGGAAACACCAATACGCAATAAGTAGCAGGGAAAAAAAGAATCATTAAGAAAATCAAGGACAATGGTTAGGAAGTAGGTGAATCTGAGGAGTGTAGGTAAACTAATTCAACAATTCTCACTGAGCACACTATTCTGGATCAGGTGCTCTGCTTTGTATTAGGGAAATAAATGAAGAAAACAGTTTTGAAATGAGCTATGGTACTCTGTCATAAAGTTGATCCTTATATCTCATCTGAAACATTGTTGTGTGGCTTCTGATTATGAAATTGAATCTGAAGGAAGATCCTCTAAATCAGTTGGTGATTTGGTCATTACACATTGTACATGTCTGCACATATCAAATTATAATTCTGTACCAAATAAATAAGTACAAATATTATGTCAATTAAAAAAGAGAGATGGAGGAGGGGAGGTTCACCAGATTGGATAGGGAGGAGTGGAGGGAAGGGAGGGGTAATGGGAATGTGAAAAGATAGTAGAATGAACCAGACATAAATATCCTACATTCATATATGAATACATGACCAGTGTAACTCCATATCATGTAAAACCATAAGAATGGGAAGTTATACTCCATGTATATATGATATGTCAAAATACATTCTACTCTCATGTATAAATAAAAAGAACAAATACAAAATTTTAAAAAAGCAATAAATCATGGCTAACAGTCATCTGCTACAGAGACATTGAGGGGGATGAGGGCTAGTAGCGAGGCTATTGGTTTTGCTTATTAGGAGTTTATGATAGTTTTGTGACACTGGATGAAAGGGTCAATGCAGAAGTGAGGACAGAGAAAAATAAATTGGTAAGTTATGGTAAATTAGGAGGTTAAACGGTGAGGCAATCTATGGAAATTAGCCTTTTGAGGAGATCATATTGAGTTATATGAAGCATCTCATTGAATGAGATGTTAAAAGTTGGTTATGATTTGGTTATGTTTATAGGCAGAGTGATCAACACATGAAGGGGGAAAAGGATGATCTCTGAGAAGAGGCCATTGTTTTGATGGCTTTTTTGAGAACAGAGCCAGTGTACTGCTAAAAGCAGGTGAAGCAGGAGTGCTGGATTCCTGTTCTGAACCCCCTTTGCTAGGAGTAGGGATCAAAGTGAGAAGTTCATAAGAGACACCAGAGGCTGAACGCTGCAGCTTGCAACTCAGGGAAGAATGTTTGGAGAAGTAGGATTAAGGGAGAGGAAGTTGACTTAAACCGCAACAGGCATGGTTCAGATGAGATGCAGGCTCAACTTCCTGCCAGAGGAGCACAGCTTATGGCAAGAGAAGTAACAGAATCTCCTTATTTGTGATCTATCAAAACTTAGAAATAATTCTTCTTTTGAAAAACAATTGCTATTGTACTTTCAATTGGCATGTGGTATTGGAAGATAATAGAAAGATTGTTTTGAGCTCCAGCTCAGCTGATTACTGTATGACTTGAAATAAGTCTTAATTTGGTCACTCTAAAGTTTAGTTTCCTCAACTGTGAAAGGAGGACAATACCCATCTCCTAGAGTGGTCATGAAAATTACATAAGAGCTTGTGCATGAAGCATCTAGCACAGTACCTGGGACATAGTGGCCATTCTTTAATTGTTGACTCCCTTTCCTCTGTTTCCCTTGTTCTGTCAATACAAAGTCCTACGTCCAACCATTGTCAGCTCTCTTTTCAGTTTTTATTGTTAATAGATAATTAAAAGATGGGAAGGCCTGTGGATGCCAGGGATCCATGCCACAATGTCCAAGAACTGACCATCTCCCAGATAGAGTCAAGCTAGCCAGAAAGGTGCACAAAGCCTCATCCCCTTTCCCTGTGCATCCAGTGCCAAGCCTTGCAGATGAGCCACGTAGCTTCTAAGATATCTAATAGCATCAGTGGGTCAGAAAAGTGGGCCTAATAAATGGTCAGAGGAGCTCCCAGGCTCTGAAACCTATCTTTCCTTATTAGGGTTAGATGACTGCTAAGCACACCAGGAGTTCCTCGTACAAATCCCATGAGGACTCAGATTTAGGCCCAAATCCAACCTCAAACGAACTTAATGAAGGCCACTCATGGAGGTTCCAGAGAGGCCCAGAGAAATTCCCAGACACATGAGAAAAATCAGCCCTCACATTTGTATAACCACCTTACAGTTTAGAAAACTTTTTTCACACATTATATATTATAATATATAACAAGTAAAATTTATAATATAAATTATATAAGTAATCAATATTTATTATAATAGAATAAACAATAGATAATAAAATATAAACTAATATAATTCATATAAATTTATATTTATATAATATTACACACATATCCAAGGCCCCGAGAACTTTACTTAGTTGAGATCATCCTTCAGATCTCAGTATTTTGTTTTTGTTTTTGCAGTACTTGGGATTGAACCCAGGGGTGCTTTACCAGTGAGCTACATGGCTGCATCCCAGCACTTCACTTTTTGAGACAAGGTCTCACTGAATTGCCAAGGCTACCCTCGAACTTGCAATCCTCCTGCTTCATCCTCACAAATCTCTGGGATTATAGCATGCATCACAGCACCTAGTAGTTTTAACATATTTTTTTTGAAAAAAAGTAAAATACCTCCCTAAACACTCATACTAGATTAGGTTTACTATCTATTTGCTTTCATAAAACCTTATATTTGTCCTACATAATACTTAAATTTTTACTGTGAGAATATTTCACAGTTGTTGTCCTCCTTTGAACATAATTTCCAGGAAAACAGGACCCTGGTCAATCCTGTTATCTTTGATATCTCTATCACCTAGATCACTTGACACATCCATAATTGAAGAAGAGCATTCTTAAAATCTGTCGCTCCACCCCATATATAAATGGGGAGAATGATACCTAGAGCAAAGAAAATAATTTCTCAGTGTCATACTATAAGCCAGAGTACAGCTGGCCTGGATCTCAGGTCTTCTGACCCTGTCTAGGGCTGTTCTCAATAAACTTTCAACCCAAACTGCATCTAAATCTCAGATCATCAGGAAACAGGATTAAGGTAAGGTCATATCTTTCAGTATTTGGATATTGCTTGATTTTCTGGCCTGCACAGAAGGAAGAATTTTTTCTCATCAACAAATATTTATTGAGTACCCACTATGACCAAAGCAGTGATAAGCAAGTGAGGTGTGTAGTTGTGAATAAGATAAAATTCACTGCTCTTATGAGCTTATATTATGGTAAGGGACATAGACAATGAACAAAAATATAAAATTATGGAAAAAGACAAGACAAAAGACAAACTGATAGAAATATTTGTACTTATTATATACAAAGTGACAATCTAATATGTAAATGACTCACAAAGTCAAGCAAGAAAAATAAATTAGTATCTTAAGTGAAAGCTGAATATAACATAGTTCCTACCCTCATGGATCTTGCAGTCTAATGGAAGAACCCTTTTATTTCCAAGGCTAGGGGGAGTAGCTGGGCTGCAAGTTTTAAAGGGGCCAAAAGTGACAATGAGTTCTTAGGCAGCTCCTCTAGAGCCATTTTAGGGACACAGATAATAAATGTCTGAATCTCAGCTCTGCCACTTACTAAATATGTAACTTTGAGGAAAGTTGTTTGACTTCTTTGAGTTTCAGTGCCCTCATTTGTGAAATGGGAATAATTCTTATTTTACAAGGTTGTAGTGAGGAGTAAGAAATGTACTAGACGTGAGAATAGGTGGTACACAGGAAGCACACATTAAAAGTATTTTTCTTCCATTTCCCACATCTTGTTCTGCCTAGAACTGAAAATAGAGGGCAGTATCCCTTCTTGTGCTAATATGTAGCTTTCTTCATACCTTGCACTCTCTGATCTTGACGAGAACTCTGAGGTACCCAATTCCTTTTAAATCTGATGAGGTAAATACTTATGGGAAATGTACTACCCCTTAAGCCAGGTGTGGTGGCGCACGCCTGTAATCCCAGCACTTAGGGAGACTGAGACAGGAGAATCTCAAGTTCAAAACCAGCCTCAGCAATGGCGAGTCGCTAAGCATCTCGGTGAGACCGTCTCTACATAAAACACAAAGTAGGGCTGGGGATGTGGCTCAGTGGTCGAGTGCCCCTAAGTTCAGTCCCCAGTGCCAAAAAAAAAAATGTACTACCTCTTAAATCAGTGTCAAACTGAATTCTAGTAAATATTTGGCTGGGGTGTGAGCTCAAGGTTTGGTCTAACTTTTCTTTCTGTCCCCAGAAGACACTATCTTTGCATTTCCCTTTACTGAGAGGAAACACTAGGGAGGTGAAAATGATGTGTGTATGTGTGTGTGTGGGTGTGCATGTGTGCGTGCCAAATTAATGATCCCAGGGGAACCCACCACATCAGTGTAAAATAAGGAACACATACACATACACCCGTTTGGGTTTTTATTGTAAATCTGTACTTCTATATATTTATGGGGTACAAAGTGATATCATGACTATGAATATACTGTGGAATAATTAATTAAGTTAATTACCATATATTTCCTCAAATAATTACTTTTTGAATACATAATTTGGAATTTAATCTTTTTGTGATTTTGGAATCTACAATACACCAATATTAACTTATTTTACCACATTGTGCAATAGATCTCTAAAAAACCTCATTGCTCTTGTCTGAGACTGTGTACACTTTGACCATTATTTTCCTATTTCCCCCATTCCCTATCCTCTGTAACTACCATTCCACTCCCTGATGCTATGAGTTTCATTGTTTTAGATTCCATATGTAAGTGCATTATTTATCTTCCTGTGTCTGTCTGCAGTATTTATCTTTCTGTGCTTGTCTTATCTCACTTAACATTATGGCCTCTAGTTCCATCCATGGTGTTGCAAATAACAGAATTTCCTTCTTTTTAAAGGCTGAGTAGTAGGAATATATATCTTAAAGAAATGCAGTTTCATCCTCTCCAAATATTTGCAATAGGCAATTGCAAGTCAGTTCCTCATTCCTTCCTTTCCTGTCCTTTCAAAACTGTTGTCTTGTACAAAACCTTAAGTGGAACATTGGAAGGAACAGATAAGAATGGTTGTTTATGGTCACTTCAGTTATTTATGTCATAAATGGATGCTTCTGCAGGACTCTGGGAGTAAGGTGAGGGAAGTGAAATGTGCAACCAGTTTGCTTTTCTGTCCTTAAACAACTCTCTGGAACTCTCATTTTGTTTACTTCATTTATTTTGTCTTTCTAAAATGCTAAGCAAACATTGACTTCAACTCAGCCCCTGCCCTAATGATCATAAATTGAAAATTAATGAAGTTTTCATGGATGAAACTGTCCTTGTAGACTGAAATGATAACCGACATGAATTTGACATTTCTTAGCCAGATAGCCAATATTATATAATTTTTTAGAATGCTACAAGATTCCTAGCATTCATATATTGCTGCATGACATTTAAATGCTGCCTCTGCCCTTTACTAGCAGTGACATAACCTGTGTGAAATGCAGCTCCTCATCTATCATATAAGGATAATTATTGTTTCTCACTCATAAGGTTATAGTGAGGCTTACAAAAACTAATATGTGTAAAGGGCTTTAAACAGTGCCTCAAATGTAGTAAACTCACAATATTTGTTCATTGCTGTTTTTACAGTACAAAATGGATCTGTGGATAGGACCAATACCTTTTGCATGCTTTCTCCCAGAACATATTTGTTATGTTGGGTAGGCCTTAGATCATTATTGTTGTAGTACATCTATAGGTATTCAAAAATACAGTTAGGCTTATGCTTACCCTGCTGCATCAGTAGTCCCTCTATTTCCATGAACACACCATGTTCTTTCTTACCTCTGCATTTTTATTCAGGTCCCTCTCTCTTCCTACAATGTCTTTCTCTGGCTACTGATACTGCCATTTTTCAAGGATCTTTTAAAATGCTTCTCTTTTGTGAAGTCTCTAATCCAACTAGTTGGAGTTAATTTTCCTTTCCTCTTTGTCTCTGTTAAGTAGACTCCAAAAATACTAGGCTTGGATATATGAGGATATTGTACTACCTACGCCCTTTCTGGCTTCTCACGTCTCATTGGGTAAGTCCAAAATTCTCAACATAGTTTATCAGGCCTTCTACAGTTGGTCCATTTTCATCAGCTTGTTTGCTGCTGTGACCAAAAGACCTGACAAAAACAATTGTAGAGGAAGAAAAGTTTATTTGGGGCTCATAGTTTCAGTGGTGTCAGTCCATAGATGGCCAACTCCAGTGCTCTGGGTTCAAAGTGAGGCAGGACATTATGGCAGAAGAGTGTGGTGAATGAATACAGCTCAGGACATGGTTCCAAGAAGCAGAGACAGCTCCACTCAACAAGGACAATATATATACATATACACATATATATATGTATATTTGTGTGTATATATATACATATATATCCCAAAGACATGCCTCCAGGGACCCACCTTTTCCAGCCACACCATACCTACCTATGGTTACCACCCAGTTAAATCCTATCCTAGAGTTAACGCACTGATCAGGTTAAGTCTCTCATAACCCAATCCTTTTACCTCTAAACTTTGTTGCATTTTCTAACATATGAGTTTTGGGGGGACATCTCATATGTAAACCGTAACAGAGCTCCCTATATAACTCTTCTACCTTTCTTTGGGCCATTCTTTTCTTTGTACATTCTATTCCAAGCCGTATCAGCCTCCTTATCTTCCTAGAGTATATCACATTACTTCCAATCTCAGGGCCTTTTCACATGCTGTTTATTTTGCCTAGAATTGCTTCTTACTTCATTTGGCTCACTGCTTTTCATTTTTTAGTTTCACCTGAAAAGTTACTTCCTCTGAGAAGTTTCCTTTATCTCTCCAAGCCTAGGGGAGTATATTCTGCTGTTATGTGTTCTCCCGGCTCTCTATCATTTCCCTTTTTTGGTCACACATCCTTCTAAGTATTCATTTAATAGCTATATTCCATCACATTGTAATTACCAAGAAGACCGACATTTTATCTGTCTTCTTCACTTCTGCATCCAGAGTGCCTCAAAACATGCCTGACACTTAGAATAACAGTCAACATATAATTTGTTCAATGAACAAATTTAATCCAGACTCATTTAAGAGATGGAAATATGAAGGTTCAGAAAAGGAAAGGGTTTTTGCTCACACAGAGAATCAGTGTCAGAAAAAATATTGCAGCTTGGATCTCCTAACTCCTGATGCAGTTCTTTTCCATACATGCAATCCACTCTTATAGTCCTTTCTCGTGTGTGTCTATGTAACAATCTGAGGCCTGGATTAGACTGTAAATTACTCGAGGGAAGGGAGCACATATTATACCCATTCAGTCTGATATGGTAGCCACTAGCCACATATGGCAATCAAATACTGGAAATATAGCTAGTCCAAATTGAAATGTACTGTAAATTTAAAATATCTCATTAGTAAATATTTATATTGTTCTCAGGTTGAAATAACATTTGGAAACATTGGTATAAGTAAAATACATTATTAAAATTAAATTCACATAACTATTTGAAAAATTTTAATGTGGTTATTTGAAAATTTGTGGTTCATGTTATATTTCTATTAAATTATTTCTGCTTTGTTTTTTAAATATTTTTTAGTTATAGATGAACACAATACCTTTATTTAGTTTGTGTGATGCTAAGGATCGAACCCAGTGCCCTACACATGCGAGACAAGCACTCAACCGCTGAGCCACAACCCCAGCTCTATTTCTGCTTTGTTGTATATTTATTTTTCCTCTTGGTTCCAAACAGAGCTTTGCAGCCAGTAGCTGCTCAATACACTCTTGTTGAATAAAGTTGATCTGTAGGTAGTGGGTTAATTGTTGCCACCTTTTTGTCAGTATCACTAGCTTTGCAGGGAGCCTTCCAGTGTAAACTCTACCACCAGACTCAGGTGTACAAGTTCTTCAATCCTGGCCTGAGGGTGCCCTACACATTGCATCAGCTTTTGGGTTTCCTCTCAGAGGAAGTCCCAGTGCAATCCTATACAGAGCAATCACCAGGGTTGTGGTAAACATGTGGACACTTGCCTCTTGCACAGGAAGTGGCCATAGCTTTGCAATTGTCCTTGGGGCCTCTAAGTGAAAGGCTTCCAAAAAGAGATTGGATTGAGTTAGCTGAGAAGTGAACTCAATGTAAAGGGAGGGGTACTTCTCAATTTCTTCATGGAGGTAAGATAAGCTAAGGAATGTGGGAACTTGGGGGTTTGAGGACTCCTTCTTTTAATTATGCACTGACTTTCATTTATTCAACTCACAGTTCTGGGGAAATTATTTGCTTACTTGCCCTGGGAAGACATTAAGGGATTGGTTACAGTCCTTAATTTTGGCATTTTTTTCTCCTAGAAGCAGCAGATATTTCATAAGAGCAATGGAGACAGGATGTTTTTTTTTTTTGTTGTTGTTGTTTACTGTTTTGTTTTGTTTTGAGACTAGAAGAGGGCAAGGTACAGAGCAACTAATTTTGCTAGATCTTGTCAAAGAAGGATTTCTAAAGCCAAGGAGCACCATTGTTTCTATTTTTAAGATATAGACAAAATTGTATTCTTCTAAGAATGTTTCTAATTTTCAATACTTCCTTGTCCCCCACCCTGGAAGAATCATGTCTTTCTTATCTACTCCTCTGATGGCACTTTGTTAAATCACCTGTCACATTCTATAAAGTGACATAGTGCCTTGGGTGCATGCCTATTTCCCTTTCCCCTCCAGCCTGAGAATCCCTCCATCTTATGTGGTGACTGAGGCTCAGACT
The DNA here is from genome assembly GCA_028644305.1 of Xerus rutilus. Lineage (NCBI taxonomy): Eukaryota > Metazoa > Chordata > Mammalia > Rodentia > Sciuridae > Xerus > Xerus rutilus. Next base: position 75,790,250 of record CM053417.1, on the reverse strand, counting down.
CTCTGTGTGTGATTGTTCAAAGTCACGAAGTTAATGAGCTACAGATCTGGGTCTATAACCCAGGGCCTATAACCTAAGGTCTAATACACAAGGACTCAGTTTTCTTTCCTCTCTAGCACTGAGTGACTAAATAAATGTCTACACTGTATATCCCTAGCACTGACAGCCTGCTCCCCTTGTCAGTTCTCTTCCCTTCTTCTCTCTCATCTCCCTCCACAAGAATAACCATGGCAGAGAGCATCAAAATGGGAGACTTTGGGCTGGGGTGTGGCTCAGTGGTGGAGGGCTTGTCTAGCATGCGTGAGGCACTGGGTTCAATTCTTAGCACCACATATAAATAAATAAAGTAAAGGTCCATTGACAACTACAAAATTTTGTTTAAAAATGGGAGACTGTTTTGGTCTTTAGTTGCTTTAAGCAATAGCTTAGACAACAGTCTTAAAAGAAGAGATGTCTTTGTGCCATTGTTGCAAACTTGACCCTTCCCAACATGCTCTATATTTGTGGAGTAAAGAGGAACTTCAAGGAGCCTAGTATCCTTTGCTCTAATTCAGGCACTCTGCATAGGTGGCATGATTTGTGTATCTTTCTGGCTCCTAATTCTTTTTTTCATGGACCTGCTATGAGCTCAAAATAGATACCATTAATGACTACTTTGGGTGAAGGCATTATCTCCAGAAGATTCTTGTCAAAAAGTGGAGTACTGGGGCTGGAGTTGTAGCTCAGTGGTAAAGCACTTGCCTAGCATGTGTGAGGCACTGGGTTAGATCTTAGCACCACATAAAAACAAATAAAGGCACCGAGTCCATATACAACTAAAGAAAATTTTTGAAAAAAGATAGTAGTGTACCAGGCTGGTGTTGTGGTTCAGTGTCAGAGTGCTTGCCTAGCATGTGTCAGGCACTGAGTTTGATCCTTGGCACTACATAAAAATAAATAAAAATAAATAAAAATTAAAAATAAAAGTATTTTTAAAAAGTAGAGTACTTTAATCGTGAGTTCAAAGCTAGCCTCAGCAATGGCGAGGTGCTAAGCAACTCAGTGAGACCCTGTTCTACATAAAACACAAAATAGGGCTGGGGATGTGGCTCAGTGGTCTAGTGCCCCTGAGTTCAATCCCCAGTACCAAAAAAAAAAGTAGAGTACTTTAACTGATAGGGCAGAAAATGAGTAGGTAGCTGAACTTACCCAATATGGTGTGAGTAGGCAGGAGGGGGTCCCTTCCTAGCAAAGTGCCCACAGGACCATCCTGCCTCCGCCCTAAGCTTTAGTCAGAAGCTAAAAGAAACAGGAACCAAATCTTTCTAGAGACTAGATCTGGTGATACTGGTCTTAAGGCCTAAGCCAATAAATTATTCTTGTAGAAGGAAGATTTTAGCAGAGTAGTGTGAATGCAAGTGAATCCTTATCCCAGGAAGTCCCCAGAGCCTTAGGCCCTGTAAGCACAGGGAAGCTCACACTGAGTATAAAGAAACACAAATGGAAGGAATCATAAAGGAACCGGGGAATGTTTGAATTGGGAGGGATACCAAGACCATGGGATAAATGGGAAAGAGCAGAGTGAGGACTAGGGCCCAGAGATCCTGACTCCTAGGATGTGGTCTTTTCTTTTGAGCCTGAATTTATAAGACCATATGTACCTTGTATAATTTATTTACTAGGGGTCCAGTACTGCCCATGGTCCAACTTACACAATGCAGACCAGCAATCATTAAAGGCTCCCCCAAGAATATCCGGAAAACATTGCAGGACTTTCCCTTCTCATCCTGTGTGTCGTTAGAATTCATGAAGGAGAGCACTGCATAATGGGAATCCATCATCTTTCTGACTATGAATTCAGACTTCCCAGGAATTGTAAATACAAGGCTCTAGGAAAACACTCAGTTTCTTCTTCTTTCTCCTTGTCAACTACTTTCCTCTCTCTTCCATGTGTCCAGTGTGGGAAGAGTAGAAAAAGCCTAACATTTTGAGTCAAACCTTAGAGTGGCTGGATGTGGCTAAGGCAGTTATATTGCAAGTTCCAGTCCATCTTTGGCAAGTTTGAGACTAATCACGGCAACTTAGCCAGACTGTGTCTCAAAATTTTAAAAAAAAGACCTGAGGATATAGCTCAGTGTTAAAGCCCCCCTGAAAGGAAGTAGTTTCCTAGAGCCCATATTTACAATCCCTGGGAAGTTCCCATTCACAGCCAGAAAGATAATGGATCCCCAGTACTGAGAAAAAAGAAAGAAAAACAAAAGCAAGAAACACTCAGTAGGAACTCTACCTTCTCCATTATGTCCTAGTTTTGTTTGCTGAGACAAGTTACTTTATTTCCAAGTGACTCAGTATGCTCACCTATAAATAAGGAAAATACTACTATACCAGAGGGTTATTGAGTTAGTGTGGGAACACATGTAATGCAAATAATAAGTGCTCTAATAAATAAATGTAGATTTCCTTTTCTTTCCTTCTGTAAGTCCCCTAGGTGACAGAATGTGACCTGTGGTCATACCCATGCTAGTAGGATCAGTTTCATAAGCATGTGACCTATGCAGTTTTACAGGGCTCCATCCAAGAAGGACCCTATGCTTGGTTCAATGTTATGCTCTCACCAAGCTGAATTCATAATATCTTAAGGAGTTCTATTATTTTCAATTTGTACTTGGCTCTGCAAATTATGTAGCTAGTTCTATGTACCAAGAGGGAAGTTGGAGGTAAATGGGGTATTCCAGGAGCAGAAGACATTCTGACAGAGTAAGAGACCACATGATTTAGAGTCTATAGAAATGAGATAAAATTATAACCTTGCCACCAACTGGCTTTGTGATATTGGACCTTTTCTTTCATCCCTCATTGGCTCAATTTCTCAATTTTGACAATGGAGATTTTCATTAGATAGTGACATAGCTCTGATAGTCCAGGATTCCCTCAGTTACTCTGGGAAAACCTCCCTGCCCTACAGGCAGAGCCTAAGGACAACCAGTTACTTTCTGCTTTCCCTTTCTACAGCAAGGACAGCCATTGTCTGTTGGAGGTTGGCAGAGAGTAGGTGCGGCATGGTAGCAGGGACTATTGCTGAAGTAGCAGGCCCTTTCACAACAACCCTGTTTTGTCATTTTACATCCAGATTTCCGTTGGCTAACCTCAGCCTTATCTTCCTCATTTCTGTTTCCTCTTCAAGACACCAAGGACCGTTCAAAACACATGACCTTCCTGCTCACAACATAAAGACCCGTTCCCTCTGGCCTCTTCAGTTTGGCTCAGCACCAGGGAACGTGTGTCCTCTCCAAGACCAAGGTACCACACCAATGACAGGTATAGTATCCATTTGCTCCCTTCTTAAATTCCCAAGCTGAAGCAGTGTTCATAGCAGCCAAGGGTGGCTTGAATATTTCCATCCCATTTTCTTTCTTTTTTTTTTTCATCAGGGATTTGGGGTAAAGGATAAGACAGATGAAATTTCCTATTGGCTTTCTATCCTGAAGCTTCCAGTGGTTGAGAGAAGGAGGTGTATTTCCTACCAAAGAAGGATATTAGGAGACAGTCATACAAAAGGCAAAAGTTCTCTGGACCCAGAAGTCAGGAAATTTGAGTAGCAGTTCTGGTTTGTCCTTTACTCAGTATTATCTTTGGGCAAGTCCTTTCTCCAGCCCAGGTCTCTTTTGCAAAAAGAGGAGGATAAGAAGGGCTAGAAGGATGCATCTAAAGACTTAGTTTTTATATCCCTTTTTTTGGATCATTGTCATTCCTTAGTTGAGAAAAGAGATGGGAGTGATGCTTCAATATATATTTCTAGTTAGCATTGAACACATCCAGGAGGAAAGCTGGTGGTGATCCATATAGCACTGTCTGAGAGATATGACTCAAAGATGAAAGTCTCTTTCTCCTCTAGTCTTATATTTGACTACTGAAATTTTGGAATTAAACAGACCCATAGAGACTGGGTGTGTATGGGAGAAACTGAAATCCAGAGAGAGGAAGGAAGGGGCTTTCCCAAGGTCACACAAATAAACTGTGGCAAGCCTTAGACTGGAATCTCAAGCCAGGGCTCTTTCTGCTCTATTCTAGGAGAAATGAGACAACAAGAAGCAGGAGTTGCCCTATAACTGACCCAGGTGGGCTTCCTGATACTGAAGGTAGTTTGGATTTTTTCCCATACTTTTTATTAGTGCATTATAGTTGTACATAATAGTAGGGTTTGTTGTTACATATTTGGACATGCACACAATATAACAATGCAATGTGACCAATATCATTCCCGGTATTTCTCCTTTAGCTCCCCTCCTTCTACCACCTGGTGCCTTTCCTCTGCTCTACTGATCTTGCTTTGATTTTAAAGAAATCCCCCCAACATTTATTTTCCTTTTTTTCTTTCTAGAATCCATGTATGAGAGAAAACATATGACCCTTGACTTTCTGAATTTTGCTTAATTCATTTAGTCATCATCCTGCATACTTCTTTTTCTCTACTCCTTTTTCAGATACTTTGTTCATTCTGGGAATTCAGAGTTTCCCAAATGCCTACCTACACTTTCTCCTTCAGGCTTATCCTCTCCAATTCCCTTTACCAAAACTGACCTCAATAATAGTGGCTTTGTGGAGCTCTCTAATGGAAAATTTTGCGTTTCGGTGGGGGGAAAATGTTGACATTTCAGATAGTATAAATGTACCAACAGAAGAGCATTCAGAGTCCCTCAATATCGCCCCATGTATGTGCATCCATCTCTTCTTTCTATGAGTCTGGCCAGTCTTTCTCAACTGAACCTACTTTTCTTATGAATAATCAATTGGAGAAGCATGAACTAGAACAGCAAGAGTAGAAATGAAACCAGTCCAATTCCAGCTCAGCCTCTTAATTTCTTCCACCAATGCTCAGATAATATTGTCCACAAACTCTTCAACTTCCTATATATTAGGAATCATTAGCTCATTTTACACTTCTTTTCCAGGTTTCCTGATGTGAATGAAGTCAGAAGAGGCATTCAGGAAGCTGTGAATACCTCCAGATTATCCAGGTGTTCTCACTGCAGCTGGAACACAATGGAAGTGATGACAGAAGAAAAGTACCAGTCCATTTCTCTCCTCCTGCCTCCCCAACTCAAATTCTGGTAATTAGCTTCCTTTGCTAGCTTCCATCCACAGCTCCAGTGGCTAAGCCAGTCTCATTCCATGTAAGAGGGTCCGAAAATCTCACTATATACTTTCCAATAACCACATAAAGGTAAGTTTTCTTGTCCCATTTCTAGAGAAGAAAAAGGAAGCCCAAAGAAAAACTTGCCCAAGCCACATTGGCTAGTTGAGAGCCAGGATACTAGAACCCAAGTTGGTCTGATTTTTTCCACTAGGCCATATATGGTTACCATGACTGCTGTTTGGGCTGAGAGCCACACTTCTGATTGGCTTAAGTTGAACTAGGTAGGTAGAGAAGGAAGTGTGGGGGTAGCAAAGACAGTTTAGATACTTAGCTTTGAGGTCACATCCACATATCAATTTAGAGGGATATGTCATCCTCTTACAATCCGCTAAAATAGTTGTGAAAAAAACACTATATATTTTCTTGTAGAAAAACCTCATAGGACAGTTTTCCATTCCTGGTAATCTTGAGATGTTTGCCACTATTGATGCCAGTATTTAATATAGAACAGTTACTTTCTCACAGATCAAATGCCACTGCTGGGAAGGGCAAGAATTTGACACTGGTAACCTGGAATTTTTAGCAACCGGATCTTGGTTTTTCCAAGGGAATGCTCCAAGAGGTTCCAGGCCTGACTCTGCTCCTGCCAGCTTCCTTATTTCCCTGGTAGCTCTAAGTTCAAGGATCTCAGTGCCCCACTGTGATCTCTTACTGCCTGTTTTTGCTCTTTGTTGATGTGGCTCACCTTTTATCTAGAGGAATATATAAAGGACCAGAGGTAAAAAGACCAAGGAGCAAAATTTGAGGGCACAATACTGTGATATAGGACATAACCTCTAACTGCAAGTAACTTATTGTATAACCCTTAGCAAGCGTCTTCCTCCATATGAGTCCCCATTTCCTCATTTATAATCTTGAGTGGGTGAAACCAGATGATCTCTAAGGGTAGTTTTATTGCTGCCATTCTTGAGTCTTTATTGGATGAAGGGATCATGTTAGACAGGAAGAGGCCAGAAGAAAATGCTATCACATCTATCCTAGTTCTGTTAAAACAATCGCTCATAGCTTTTGCTCTAATTCTGGTAGCAGAACCATCGTTTGTTTGAACATTTGTTATATAATATGTAATACAAAACTAAGGACTTTACATGCATTATCTTAGGTCATTCTTACAGGAACTTTAAGAGGTAGGTATTATACTTATACATACTTTGTGACTGCAGAAAACTAGAGCTCAGAGAGGCAAAAGTCTATGTATATAACCACAAAACTGTGAGAACACAGCTTGGGAGTACTGGGAAGAAGTGGGAACAAGAACACTGACTTGTGGATCTGATCTTTTCCTCAAGTCAAGAAGGCAGAATGATGACCAGATTTTCTCCTTTCTGCTGTGTAGAGACCCCACTAAAGCTTGGGGACCCCTAGAGATGCCAGAGCTATAGTACTTATACTGGAGGATCCCCCAGCTGAGCACTCAGGATCTCTTTTCTGATTAGGAGATTTATGCCTGTTTTGCTCACTTCCCTATTCAGGTGTTTCATCTGGTCCTTGCAGAGGAACCTCTGCAGTTTTCAGGAGGCTAAGGGTGTGACTTCACTACTGCTTTCTCTCCCTTTCTTTCCAGGGCCATATCTTCCAGGAAGATCTGTCCCATGGAAGCCCCTGGCCTGGCCTTCCTGCAGTGCCACGCTCCGTGTATTTGACAAGCTGAGTTGGACACTCCATGTGGTAGAGTGTCAGTTTGTCAAATACCCCAAGTGCGGCACATGCCTAGCAACTCCACACCAGGGCAGATGGAATACAACACACACACTGCTGGCTGGATGTAAGAATGTTCATCAAACAACAAGCTCTCTTAATTTATTTTTCGTGACTTTGAGGGAACTGAAGCATTGCATCTGAGGGTTCCAGTGGAAAAGTGCAGCATCTCTGGGAATCACAGCCCTGGTCTGTGTCTACATACATCATGAGAATGCCTAGGAGCACACAATAGTCTTGAAAAGACATAAGGGATACAGAGATAGAAGTGCTCTTTGATTTGTTATTCTTTTCTTCCTTCACATTCCCCTTCCAGAGTGTCACAAACAGGACATCAGAATCAAACATTATAGGTTTTGTAAGAAAGCAGGGCATGGAAATCCATTTTTTCTGATGTTCATTCTTGCCTTCTAAACACAGACTGGCCTTGTCTACCTCTTCCTTTTTCCGCTTACCTCTTCTTGGAACAACTTCTCCATTTCTTTTGGCCTAATTCTTCCCCATACTTCCTGGTCCCACCACAGTATAGTCTCCCCATGGCCTTTTTTTTTTTTTGGTACTGGGGATTGAACTCAGGGGTACTCGACCACTGAGCCACATCCCCAGCCCTATTTTGTGTTTTATGTGGAGACAGGGTCTCACTGAGTTGCTTAGCAACTCACCATTGCTGAGGCTGGCTTTGAACTCATGATTCTCCTGTCTCAGCCTCCCTAAGTGCTGGGATAACAGGCATGCGCCACCACGCCTGGCTTCCCCACGGACTTTTGAAAGTCATAAAATACTTACTCTTCTTCATTTGCAAAGCACTCCTTTCCTAAATCCTGTTATGTGCCCTCATATCTCCTTCCACCCAATATAACATTTTGGATCATGAGTGAACTTTTTTAGGGCTTACTCTTGAATTCCCCACTACATTGTGAGTTTCTATAAGACAAAAATGTTTCTTTGATCGTGTCTCCCCTACCATAGCCTCATATTTTGGTTAAAGAAAATATTCAATAAATGTTTGCTGATTGATTGACTGTCTACTTAGTTCATTCGTGTTGAATATTTGTACCAAATGTCACCCAGGGTTCTGTGAAAAAAAATCAAACTATGGAGACCTAGTGCTATAGGGTGTATGAGGGAGTAGCCAACACGGAGGGTTTTTTTCTTCATGAGAAATAAGGCCAAGGACTGGAGGAGGGGGGGAAACAAGATGGCAAATAAATTGCATAATTACTTCATTATACAGATATGTGGTACTTTATTGCAGGATTTTTAAGAGTCTTTAATATTCTAATGTTGCTTTGGGAATCTCCAAGACAGAGATATAGAATGAAGCATTCCCCATGTCTATCTGACCACTGAAACTTTCTTGTTTTGCTTTGTTTTGTGGTACTGGGGATTGAACCCAGGGTTTCATATATGCTAGGCAAACATAGGCAAATATCTTGCTACTGAACTACATCTCCACACTTTTATTATTATTATTATTTTAAATTTTGAGACAAGATCTCACTGAGTTGATGAGATTGGCCTGGAACTTGTGATCCTCCTGCCTCAACCTCCCAAGTAGCTGAGATTATAGGTATTTGCCACCACACTCAGTTGACCAGAGCAACTTTCATTCCCCATGGGATATCGCATGGTATTTGATGATATTCTCCTGATATTACATGGAACAAAAATTAAGAAACTTCCCTAGAGAAAATTCATACCTTCCTTCCCTTCTGAAGAGACTTCTTTTCACTCCTATACTTTCCCCTACCTAAGATAGATCCCATATTGTAATTCCATTTTTGTTTAGCCTATGCTGAAGTTTTCAGTACTTCTATACTAGGAATCACTTATTGGCTTGTCATGTATGGAAAAAGTTCATAGTATCGGTGCAAATATAAATTCCAGAAAGTGTCTGCTGCAATAAATATTAGTTTCTAGAAGTTTATAGGCCTAACTTTTGGTCACTGTTCTACCACTGACTTATATGTGTAACTTTAGACATGTCACTTTTTCTTTCTGGCCTTCATTTTTTCATCTTTAATATGGATTATTAGGATCAGCAATCTCAAAGTTCTTTAAAATTAAACTTTGATATATTCCTGGAATTTGAAAATTCCTATGGGGTTGGGGAGTGGTCCCTGAATATGTGACTCATTTTACCAGTGGAAATGCAACAAAAATTGTCTTCTCAACTCCAGCAATTCCTTTCTCTTAAAGGTAGTAGAAAAAGATAACGAGTGTTTTCAAAGGCTGTGGGGTCCATACACTGAGCTGTTTCATGAAGGAAGTTGAGGTTTCCACTAGATGGGGGGCCTTGTTTCAGAGGCTTGTAAGTATGATGGGGAAGAAGAATTTTCTCCTTTCACTACCTATGTGAATCTGGTATCTAGGGATGAGGAAAACACTGAGGTTTTGATCATGGACTTGGCAGGTTGTATCATGGTGAAGGGGAAGCCTCCTCCTTGTTCACTTTTGCATACTATTTTGACTTCTGTAATCAACCCCACAGAGAAGTAGCTCTTGGTAAACCTGACCTGAACTTGTGGGTGCACTGGAACTAGAAGTGGCAACGTGACAGTTTCCAAGAAGAGCAAAATGAAGTTGACTTGATATGAACTACATGGGGAAAAAGAAGCAGTGTAGATGTGGCCCAGAACATGTTCTCACAGGAGAGCTTGATTTAAAGGTGCATAAACATATATATATATACACAGACACACATATACACACTCCTAGTCTTGTTCCTGCTTGAGAAAGACTTCAATGCTTTTACCCCCTGTCCCCATACACTATAAGAAGGGGCTAGGAGCTAGAGAAAGTGACCCACGAAAAACAAATACCCCAAAGATTTTAGGATTTAAAGATGTAGAAATCCTTAGGGATGATACAAATATACTTTGGAAAGAAGGCAATCCTTTCACCTCTCCATCTTAGTTCCCTGAGACAGAAGTAGAGCTCGCTCTTTGTCAAAGTTCCAGTTGACTCAGGAAAAGTCATTCAAGTAGAATTGGCAGGATGACAGTAAAGGGAATGGAAGCCAATAGAGTACTGTTTAACAAAAATTTGTTGTGCCCCAATTGGGGCTATCTGGGGAGTAAAATAGGAGTGGCAGGGTGGGAAGGAAGACCAAAAATAGTTGTGACCCATAATCCCAGGGACCCTAACCATCTTAATCACTCTTGTTAGTACCATAACTTGAGAGAAAAACAACACACCTGAAGTTGCTATCATGATTATATATTTATTGAGCACCAAAGGAATAGCAGAACACTAGACTCACAGTGCAAGAGCAGAACTGAACCCCAGCCTGTGACATGGCAATTTCAATTAAAAGCTGTCTACCCCTTGATAAAGGGCAGTGATCCTGGATCCAGCTCCTTCACTGGGCTGGCAGTGTTGAACCTCCTTGGTCTTCTGGTGGTATCTGGAGACATGATGACCAAGTCCTAGTGCTGGTGTTTCACTGGTGTTTGGAGAAAAACAGTGGAAAACACAGGCAGAAATACTAGAAGGGCTCAGGATCAAACTCAACAGCTAGCTTTCTTGAGAGGCATATGGCTAATTCTTAGGCAAACCAATCACTCTCAGGGGCTGCAACATTGGCAGGAAAGACACTTTGGATTATCCAGGAAGAGAGGTAGCAGGGAAGGGGGCCATGCAGAAGGCAGAGACTAAATACTGAGTAGTTAATTATGTCAATAGACTGACCTAGTGGGGCATTGTTAGCAGACACTCTTGCCCTCAGTGCCCAGAAACTCATAATCCAAGGGAACTGTGTGCAGCAGGCAAGCATAATCACCATTGATCTGGGCGATGATCTGGTACTCATGGCCCAAGCAGGGATCGTCAGTGTAGTTGTTGCCCAGAGCCTGGAAAGCTGGCTCATCACTGGAACAGCCACTGGTGTAGATGGCCTCTCTCATGGTTTCTCCAGAATCACTGGTCTTCCTGGCAGACATCCTAAGGTCCAAGAGTCCACCACCCATAAGAAGTGGCATGGAGCTTAAACCCTGGTTTCCCACCAGTCTGCCTAAGTTCTTACCAACTGACTCTAAGGCTCTTGCAACCCAAGAATTCTGGGAGCAAAAGGGTGTAGGTCTAAATTATCTTGTGTTTTCAGTGAGCCAGGACAGAACTTCAGAAGGTGCCTTAGAGGGGGATAGAAAGCTGTGTCCTGACCCTGAAGGACACTCGTGTTAGGACTAGCTCTATCTATGCCATACATCCTGCCTTCCTCCATATTGCCTGTCAATGACCAGCAGAACTGAGGACAGGGAAGGGGTCATAGGATGAAAAAGGAGAGGCTATCTTACCTGTTCACTTCATAGACATGCTCTAGAAAAGAAGGAGGGATCAGGTCAGATATTTCTATGAGGAAAGAACAAGAGCCAGCATGGACTCTGGGTACCAGTCAAAAAATGAAGGAAGGAGAAACCGGGAGATTTCTATATGTCTCAGATTTCCAACACTGGGAGATATTGGGGAGATAAATTGAAACACAAGGATGCAGATTTATTGGAGGAAGGAAGGGGAAGCATGTTTGATCACTCTTCTACTTGGCATCTCTGACTCAGGATATTGGACTGGAGTTGTTGCTTGGTGTGGGTGGGGGAAGATCACTGGAACTGGACATGCTCTCCACCCAAGAATCTCAGAGTCCTTGTGGGAAACTTGACTTCTGGGCCAGAGTCCAGGAAGAATGGGCTGGATTAGTTTGATGTCAGGGGCCATGACCCAAGCCACTCCCAAGGGCACTCACCCCCATCCCATACCCTAGAAAGGCCCTAGAATAGGTAACCATTGCCCCCTAGTGTCTGTGGAGGGGAATTTTCCTGTATTCCACACAGACTCAAAGGCTTAGCTTGGTACAAAGTTGGATCTCTCTTAGTACTACCCTCTGCGTGCTTACAATTTTCAGGGGAACAACTGGGAATGCATGCATTCAAAGACAACAAATAGGTAAACAAACAGGGTAAGACTCAAGCCTCCTGCCTTTCAGTAAAGCCTTAACATTTTCATGTCCTACCTCCCCTTTGGCATGGATACTCCTGTACCATAGGGGTTGTGTCTTTTTCATCTTATATTCCCAGAATCTAGCACACAGTAGGTGTCAGCAACTATATTTTAAATTGAATTGATACACTGACGCTTTCTCCCTTATAGAAAAATAGAAAATAGACATTCTGAGAAGGCAAACTTAGGAGAGGTGTGATGCATAAGGCCCATTTGTTTAACTTCAGTGCCTGAACATGAGGATAGGTAAAAAGGAATGGTGCATGTTGAAAAGACAGGCTAGTGTCATATCACAAAAGGTCTTGAATAGAATGTTACATTTTGACTTCTATCCCTTCAACCATGAGGAGCCATGCAACATTTTGAGAAGGAAACTGGCTGATGTGGTTACTGTTTATGCCCAGCCTCATCAAGACTATGATGAATACTTTCCTTTTAGTGCTCTTAGGGTTTGTGGCTCCCGGGATTTGAGGTATCTCCACTCCCATGTTTATTCTCATGGGTCACAGCCAGGCTTACTGACCAAGACCAGTATACTTCAGATATAGAGAATGAGGTATTCAGGACACCCTTCTTTTTGTTTAGAGAGATGCAGAATATAAAAGAGGCTATTTGTAAGTAGGGGATGATACAAAGAAAGAGACAAGCTAATGCTAGTACAGTAGGCATTGATTTCTACCTAGGTTTTTCTTATAAACAAATATTGTAATTCTCTTTATCCTTCTTGGTTGGCCCATTACTGTGAAATGTCTATGACAACTGTACTTTAATCATGCCACTTCTCTGCTAAAAACATTGGGTGACTTTCAGCACCTTTTTAAAGACTTTAGTAAAGAAAATCTAAATCATTTAGACTGACATTCAAAACTTTCTTTAATTAGACTTTTAACTTTCCTTTTTCCCTGTGATTCTCTATTGCCCATGTTCATAAATTTTCTTTATTGATGACCTCACACTCAGTTGTCTTTTTTACTTTTACACTTTAACTCCTTACATGCTGTTTTCATTCTCCAAAGACTAGTCCAAGTTTTGCCATCTGAAAGACCTTGCTAATTACTTGAGCCCAAAATGACTCTCCTGTCCTTAAGAGCATTTTAGTATTGTCTTTTCCAGGTTTTGAGTTCATAATTTTTATTTCTATGTTTTGTTATTGATAAATTCAATGTTTCAACCTTGAATTTCCTATGGAAATTCAAATAGGAAGCAACTTGAGGGAAATTCCTTTGCATCCTTATGAAGTGACTTATTAAAATGAGGTGCCAAAGATTTTTGCATCCACTTCCATAATTCTTATGTTATTGTTTGCATGAACATCCGTCTGCCTGCACCTCTACCCTCACTTCAATACTAGGTTGGGGATTCACTGAAGTGCCTGACATAGTAGCTGACACAGAGCTCAAATATATTACCAGAAAGAAAGAATAAGCAAAACCACCCAACAATCATTCACCTTGTTGGGATGTCTTCCGGCAGAGCATGATATAAACCATGGTGATAACCACCATACAGCACAAGGAGATGATGAGGATGATGGCAAAGACAGGAAGGCCCCTTCCTAGGATGCAAAACAAGACCAAGTGATATAAGGCTAAAAAATAAGGCCGAAAACACACTGTAAGGATGCTCCTACATTAAACCAGCCCCCCCTCACTTTCCTTTTTCTCTTTACTTTCTTAGTTAGTCAAGGAGACAAAACTCCATTCCCATGAGAAAGGTTTGGGAAAAGCCTGATACACCATGTCTAAACAAGTTCTTCCATACCCACTGGTTGATGGTTGATTAGCCTGGGCATTTGAGACAGACTTCCATACTTACCATGGAGCCAAGGTAAGAGGTGTTCATGTTCCCTTAGAAAGAAATAAACGTAGTACCTGGACTTCCTAGCTTCATCAAAATGCTACCTTAATAAGATTCTGATTAATTACTTCTAGTCACAAAGATTATTTCCCTTGTAATACTCTTTTCTAAATTCTCATCTTGCTTCTTTCTCAAAACACATTTCCATTGTGCCATCTGGGGTACATATCTCCAGTATGCTGGAAGAATCCACTGTACTAAGCTTCCAGTCCTGGATTTGTTATTTACTTGCAATGGTAGGGTAGAATAATGGTTCTCTGAAGATGTTCATATCCGAATTCCCAGAACTTGTGGGTATATTAGTTTATATTACAAAGAGGAATTAAGGTTACAGAAAGAATTAAGATTGATAAATATCTGGTGTTAAGAAGGAAACATTATCCTTGATTACCTGGGTGGGTTCAATGTAATCACAAAGATTACTTAAAAGTGAAGAGAGGAAACATAAGATGTCAGAGTCAAAGGAAGATTTGAAGATACTACACTGATAGTTTTGAAAATGGAGGCAGGGAGAGAATGGCCATAAAATGTGGGTAGCTTCTAGAAAGTGGAATGAATAAGAAAATGAATTATTTCCCAAAGTTTTCCAAATGAATAAAATACAACTGAGATCTTGATTACAACTCACTAATAACAGTGTCAGACTTATCTCTAGAAGTGTAAGATAATACATTTATGTTGTTTTAAGATACTAGGTTTGGGATAAGTTTCACCGTAGCAATAAAAAAATGAACACAGTGACTTTAGTGAAATCCTTGTCTGTCACTGGACCTTAGTATCCCATAAGTTAAATGAAACATTTGGATGATGTCTAACGCACTTTTAGCTATCATATTCTTTTTTTGGTACCAAGGATTGAACTCAGGAGCACTCGACCACATCCCCACATCCCCAGCCCTATTTTGTATTTTATTTAGAGACAGTATCTTACTGATTTGCTTAGCACCTTGCTTTTCCTGAGGCTGGCTTTGAACTCATGATCCTACTATAGCAGCCTTCTGAGCCACTGGGATTATAGGCATGTGTCACGGTGCCCAGCTTTATATTCTAAACCTCAGGACTATATCACAGGATAGAGAGGAGTATAAAAAGAAATTTCTCTGTCTTTGAGATTTGTTGCTGTAATTGGCTGTCTTTTTCCTAGATCCCATGATATTCTGTCCTAGAAATCTGTTTTAGGTGGTTTTCCAAGGTTCTGGTTGGGAGTGATTGAGCCCAAGCTATAAGCTGGTGCAGATCAAAGAATTATGCCTCCTTGATTAAAATCAAGTAATAAAAACCTCAATAGAAGATGTAGGGCATGAATCCAATATACGCAAATTTGTATTCCTCCCAGGATTATCATCTCATCATCCCAAACCAATTCTCCAAGAGGCATATTCTAACCTCCCTTCTTCAAATTGATGTTGCCTTGGGAAAATCATTGAAGTATGGAAACTTTTGAGCCAAAATTAACAATACAAGGTAGCGCACAAAGCAAATATGAGCTATGCTCAGAGATAGTGAGAAAGCTTTGCAAACCGGGAGAGGTACAAAAAACATTCAGAATTCTATCCTCTATGATACAGAGCTAAAGGATAAGACTATAAGTGAAAGTCCTCGAATTGTTTCACAGCAACTAATTAAAACAGATATCTGATGTAGATCAGGAGTCTTAGAGGTCCCTTGGTATATCCAGAATTGACAATTTTGTTGCAGGACCATGAGGTGGTCTAGAGAGTTCTGGAGGCTGGGCTGTGGTAATGCAGGTGATAATGGGGAGCTCATGGTTTAAGGGAAGCAACTAATTATCAACTGGTGTGAAAGAAATTTATTATTTTAACAATTAGTGCAGTCATATCAATGCATTTAAGTTATCAGTTCAAGGTAAAACAAAAATCTTCATTATAGGATTTTAATCTCTAAGACCCTTACTTGGGAATCATTGAGACTTTGGGGGAATAAAACTCAGCTTCAAGCTGCTAAGGAGAGCTCTGGTTAATAGCTCAAGTAATGGGGTACTGCTATTATCCTTACCTGACACAATGTTATTCTACTTGAGGTTGTGGCCCTATTCCTATTTTTGTTCAGAGTGTTTGGGAAGTTTATTGCTATAGAAATAAGAAACAAGCTAAGAACACATTTATCACTCCTCCTTTAACCTCAGTTTGACTTTGCTCATCCCTGGACATATCTCTTCCTCTCTATGCAAACTATCCTATTTATCTCCAGGGTCTTTAATGGTTTGTACAGTTAAATGACACAGTACAGTGTATATAGTGGAAAATTTAGAAAAAAACACTGTCAAAATGAAGGAGAAAAGTCTTGACTTTGCTCTTACCTGACCCAGTAATCATGTCCCCCAAATAGTCATTCACTTCAGTGGTCCAATTCCGGGATGAGTTCACCGTAGATGTTGCTGTGACAATAGGGAATCATGGTCAGGGGCCTTTCTTCTAGCCAGTAGCTGTCAGGTAAGAGATCACTGAAAAGGTTGGGGCTAGTCTTGGGGAATTTGTACTAGGCTTTCAAGAGTGGATGGCCATGAAACGCTAGTACCACTAGTACTATTGGTAAGGCATCTTTGTTTCTTACTGTTAGGGGTGGTCAGTTCAAAGAAGGTCCATATAGGTGATCTAATGTACACAAAGTCACAGAGCAAGTGAAACCAGGAGCAAAACACAAATCACAGTATTCTCTTTTGCTTCAGAAGTCTTCACAAAATAGATTATATATTCATTGATTCTACTTCTTTACTATCCTTACTCCTTGCTACCTTTCTTTTTGTAGCAATCCTTTACTATTATGCTCTCATTGAATAACCCAATGACCTCTTATTCCTCATTCAATGGCATTGGGGCTCCTGCCTTGATTTTCATGATACCATTTTGGAACTCTCCTACTCCCATAGAACCCTAGTAAAACTCACCTTCCAAGGGAACTTGAATGATTGTAGGTGCCTCAGTCTTGGCCTTGAGTGGCTTGGAGGAGTCTGAAAGGAAAATGGAGCCCAGTCAAGGGCCTGATACCCTTAGATAAACAGATGAATGTCTTAGCAAGTAAGTAAAGGCCAGTCAGGTCTATACTTGAACCTCTCGATACTTCCTTCATAACACTGGTAAATCCTGTGTTGTGTTTATCCTTCACACATCAATATAGGACAGGGTTCTTAAATCAAGGTTTATAGACCTTTGCAGGAGTCTGGGAGTAGAGTTCAGAGGGTCTGTAAACTTGGATAAAAAATATAATCTATCTCTTGATACTTTTAATTGAAATTTAGTAATTCATCCTCTTGAGAGGAACTTTGGAAAGCTTACAAAGGCGATATTTGATGATATCAGTGAAAATGGTGGACTTATGAACTTCCAAAATTCACCTCTTTATAAAAACAAAATAAAGTTTTTTGACATAATCAATTTTTCCAGAATTTTGGAAATTTTCCAAAGATCTGTAGTAACTCAGAAAGCATCTATGAAAAAACAACATGCCAGTTTTAGTAAGAGTGGTAAGTTTTGTGGTATTTTAACTTACCATAGTCCCATCACCCCATTCCTAGCTCAGAGGTAGTCAGAGATAAAACCCAGTGGGGCTGGAGATGTAGCTCAGTGGTAGAATACTCATCTAGCATGCTCAAGGTTTTGGGTTCAATCCCCAGCATCACCAAAACCAAAAACAAAACACAAAATAAAACCTTAGCTGGGCATGGTGGTGCACTTCTGTAATCTCAGTGGCTTGGGAAGCTGAGGCAGAAGGATTGCAAGTTCAAAGTGAAGCCCTAAGCGACCAAGAAGCTCCTGGTCTCAAAATAAAATATTAAAGACAGGGTTGAGAATGTTGCTCAGTATTTGAATGTCCCTGGGTTCAATATCCCCAGTGCCCAAACAAACAGAAAACTTCATTCCAGGTGCTTCAGTGAGCAAGACAGACTTCATTTACAACATTCATCATTATTTGATCTCTCTGGTGGTTCCCTGAAAGTCTTGACTTAAAAGGCATATTTTATTGATCACCCAAAGGTAAAAGCTTCTCCCAAGGATGGGAAAGTATGTGTTATAAAAATGTCTCAGGCAATGGGTAACAGTTTGGGGAATAAGAGATTAACCAAGAATCTTAAAAGGAAAAGCTAAAGAATAAGATGTCCACAGAGAGTTTGAAAGGTTTGACACATTACTGGGAGTTTGGAAAACCATACACATTGATAAGGCTTTGTGTCCATTCAGGAAAGATATGACAAGGCCATGAGCTCCTACCTCTGGCTAGCCTTGAGGCTTTAGGCAAACAAAAAAAATAAAGACTATGGCTCAGTTGTAAACTGATTGAGTGTTTAAGACGTGGCTTGATAGGCATCAGACTTATTTGGTAAAGATTAGGAGATTTATTGGTTCCACACATGTAAAAAAAATACAGCCAATCATTAGCTGACAATTAAGCTAACTAAGTATAGACTTCAGCAGCCATTGATGGCAAAGAATACAAAGTTTAGTTCAAGAAAGTCACTAAACAAAGCAAAGCAAAATAATATTACAACAAACAGTGTCACCAACAAGCTCTAGGGGAAAAGAGAATCAGATTCTAATGTTGCCACTATTTGTTATTCTAAAATCTAGTTTTCAAGAACAAAAAGTATGAGACATAAAGAACTGGAAAATATATCACATAAATGTGTGAAGAGAAATCAATCAATATAAATATCCCTAAAGAAGCACAGATACTGGAATTACAAGATAAAACAATTTATTTTTGGTACTAGGGATTGAACCCAGGGGTGCCTTAGCACTGAACTACATTCCCAGTCCTTTTTATTTTTATTTTGAGACAAGGTCTACACTAAGTTGCTGAGGATTTCACTAAGTTTCCAAGGCCACTGGCCTTGAGTTTATGACACTCCTGCCTCAGCCTCTGGAGTCTCTGGGATTACAGGCATGTGCCAGTGCACCCAGGTGACAAAACAATTCAAATATGTTTAAAGCTGAAGGAAAATCTATCTAAAAATCTATCTAAATCTAACTAAAACAAAAAAATGATAATAATTCAAACTAAGCACAGAAGATCAATAAAGGGACTGATGTTATAAAGAGGAACCAATAGAAATAGTGGAGTTGAAAAGCACAATAATTAAAAGGAAAACTTCACTATAGGGGAGGAAACTTCAATAGAGCCAATTTAGCAAGCAGAATAAAGCATCAGTAAACTTTATTATATGACAATTTAATTTATCCAATTAGTGGCATAGAGAGGAAAATGAATTTAAAAATGATCAAAACCTCAGAGATATGTGGGACACTATCCAATGTATTAACATATATGCAATGGGAGTCCTAGAAAGGGAAGGGAGAAAAGGCAGAGATAATAAATGAAGAAATAATGCCAAATGTTCCTCAATTTGATGACAAAAATAATCAATCCAATGAGCTCAATGAACTTCAAGTAAGATTCATTAAAAACATATTCACCTAGGCACATCATAATAAAAAGTCAAAGAGAGATTATTGAGAGCAGTAAGATAAAAGCAATAGGAGATTCCAAATAAGAATTTCTCATCACAAACAATGTGGTGCTTTCTCATCACAAACAATGGATGCCAGAAGACAGTGGAATTATATATTCAAAGTTCTCAAACAAAAATTCTATCAATCAAAAATTCTTTATTCAATGAAATTACTCTTTGTAAAAATGAAAGAGAGCTGGACACAGTGGTATACACTTGTAGTCCCAGATATTCCAGAGATTGTGGCAGGAGGTTTGCTTCAACCCACGAGCTTACGGTCAGCTTTGGCAACATAGTGAGACCTCAACTCAAAGAAAACAAACAAAAATAAAATATGAAACAAAAAATGAAGCAGAAATTAAGAAATTTCCTAGGTAAACAATAACTGAGAGTTTATTACTAGGAGATCTGACAAGAAATACTAATGGCATTCTTCAGGCTTAAATACAAGGACAGTAGTTAGTAAATTAAACCAACACAAAGACATACAAAAGCACCAGTACATAGGTAAATATGGATTGTAAATATATTTGATCTGATTTTAAAGATACTGCATAAGGCTAGGTTTGTGGCTCAGTTGTAGAATGCTTGCCTAGCATGTGTGAGGCCCCTGGTTTGATCCTCAACACTGCATGAAAATAAATAAATAAATAAATAAATAAAGATATTGTGTCCATCTACAACTTAAAAAAAATAAAAAATAAAGCCACTTCATAAAGCCCAGTTACTCAGGAGCTTAAGGCAGGAGGACTACATGAGCCTAAGAATTTGAGGCCAACCTGGGAAAGATAGTGAGACTTCATCTCAAAAAAAGGTGGTGGTGCTGGGGTAGCTCAGTGGTAGAGTACCTGCCTAGCATGTGTTAGGCACTAGGTTTGATCTTCAACACCACATAAAATAAATAAATAAAATAAAGGTATTGTGTCCATCTAAAGCTAAAAAAATTTTTTTAAAAGACTGCATAAATCAACAACTTTGTTGATATTATAATACATAAAGATATAATTTGTTATAACTATTAAAGAATAAATGGAGCTATTCAGAAATATCTCTGTATATCATTTAAATATAAGTTGGTTAAATATAAACTACATAATATTTAAAAATTAATGATAATCCACAGGGAAATCATCAAGAATATAATGAAAAATATATAGTAAAAGAAAAATCAACTAAATAAAAAGACTAGAGCTAGGGCTGTAGCTCAGGGGAACAGCGCTTGCTTAGCATCTGTCAGGCACTGGGTTCAATCCTTAGCACTGCATTAAAAAAATAAACAAAATAAAGGCATGCAGTCTATCTACAATTACAAATAAATAAATAAAGGACTAAGTAACACTATAAATTATCTATTGAATACCAAAGATGGCAGTAAGAGATATGAAAGACCTATTACTTATCAGTAATCTCATTAAATGCAAAATGGATTGCACTCTCAAATTTAAAGACAGAGATTTGCATAATGGATAAAAAACATAATCTAATTATATGAAATCCATACTTATGGTTCAAAGACACAAATGATTTGAAAGGAAAAATGCATATACCATGCAAACAGTAACCACCATATAGCTGGAGTGGCTTTATTAATAACTGACAAACTATACATTAAGACAAATATTGTTACTATAGGCAAAGAAGAACAATTTATAACCATAAAAGAATCAATCCAGGGGCTGGATTGTAGCTCAGTGGTAAAGCGCTTGCCTCGCATGTGTGAGGCACTGGGTTCAACCCTCAGCACCACGTAAAAATAAATAAAATAAAGATATTGTGTCCGGGGCTGGGATTGTAGCTCAGCGGTAGAGCGCTTGCCTCGCATGCGTGAGACCCTGGGTTGGATCCTCAGCACCACATACAAAGCAATAAAATAAAGACATTGTGTCCATCTACAACTAAAAAAAAAAAAAGATATTGTGTCCATCCACAACTAAAAAAATATTTTTAAAAAAAGAATCAATCCATCAAAAGATAATTCACTAGGCAACTCAGTGAGACCCTGTCCCTACATAAATCACAAAATTGGGTTGGGGATGTGACTCAGTGGTCGAGTGCCCCTGAATTCTATCTCTAGTACCAAAAAAAAAAAAAAGATAATTCAAGGGGCTGGGATTGTGGCTCAGTGGTAGAGCACCTGCCTAGCATGTGTGAGGCCCTAAGTTCGATTCTCAGCACCATGTATAAATAAATAAAATAAAGGTCTATCAACAACTAAAAAATATATATTAAAAGATAACTCAAGTTCTGTCTGATGTGTGGATGCTAACCCGCAACAAGAGAGGGTGGAGAGGAGAAGAATATAAGTTCATTGGATTAGACAAATGGGAATGAAGGGAAGGGAATGGGGGAAGTAATAGGAAAGACAGTGGAATGAATTGGAAATAACTTTCCTATTCTTATATATGAACACACGACCACTGTAACTCCACATTATGTACAATCACAAGTATAAGATTCTAATTAGAGTAAGTTATGCTCCATGTATGTATATGTCAAAATACACTCTATTGTCACGTATATCTAAAAAGAACAAAGAAAAAAAGAAAAAAATAATAATTCAAGGGGCTAGGGCTGAGGACGTAGCTCAATGGCAGAGCACTTGTCTAGCATGTGTGAGACACTGGGTTTGATCCTCAGCACGACATAAAAATAAGTAAATAAAGCTATTGCGCCTGGGGTTATAGCTCAGTTGGTAGAGTACTTGCCTCCTATGCAGAAGGCCCTGGGTTCATATCCCCAGCACCATAAAAAAAATAAGGGTATTGCGTCCATCTGCAACTAAAAATTTTTAAAAAGATAATTCAATTGAAAATATATGCTTCTAATAACAGAGCCCCAAAATTCATGAGGCAAAACCTGACTTTATTGAAAGAAGAAATAGCTAATTCAACAATAATAGTTTGAGCATTCAATACCCCAGTTTAAATATGGATGGAACAAACAGCAGAAGATCAGCAAGGAAGTTAAAACTTGAACAACAGTGTTAAGAAATTAGACCTCACAGAAATATACAGAACACTCCATACTATAATAGCAGAATACACATTATTCTCAAGTACATATGGAACATTACCCAGAATAGACTGGTATGTTAAGACATAAAATATATCTCAGTAAATATAAAATAAGAAGAAGCATGTTCTCCAACCACCATGATGGGAAATTAGTAGTGAGTAATAGAAAATAATTTCTGAAGAAGAAAGAAAACCCAAAATGACATAACTAACAAGTAAAGGTGTTGGATTGCTAATCAAAAAACTACCCACAAAGAAAATGTCAGACCCAAGTGGCTTCACTAGTGAATCCTACCAAATGTTTTAAAAATGAATGCCAATTCTTCACTTTTTAGTTTTTTTAATTGGTGAGGGAATACATCTCAACTCAGTATATGAGATTGGTTTTACTCTTATATAAAAGCAGACAAATACATCAAAAGAAAAAAAAAACTAGGAAACAAAATATCTCATAAGTATATGAACAGAAATCCTTGCAAGTACTACTAGATCAAATCCAGTAGTATATTAAAAGGATTATACACCATGACCATATGGGATTTATTTTATGATTACAAGATTGGCTCAATATACAAAACAGAGTATTACTAGAATAAAGGGGAAAGTGCACAGTAATTTCAATAGACACAGGGGAAAAAGAATTTGAGATAATTCAACAAATTAGGAATGAGGGCAACTTCCTTGATCTGATACAGGTCATCTGTATCCACAGAATTAATGGTGGTAAGGGTATAAGTCAGTGGTAGAGTTCAGTCTCCAGCACAACAAATTTTTTCTCTTGCCTTTTTTTCTTTCCTCTTTATTTTTTTATTTATTCTTTTCAGATATACCTGACAGTAGAGTGTATTTTGATGTATTATGCATACATGGAGTATAACTTATTCTAATTAGGAGCCCATTCTTGTGGTTGTACATGATGTGGAGTTTCACTGCTGGTGTATTCATATATGAACGTAGGAAAGTTATGCCTGATTCATTCTACTCTCTTTCCTATTCCTATCTCTGCTCCCTTACCTATATTTCCCTTTGTCTAATCCACTGAACTTCTACTCTCCTCCCCATCCTCAGGCTCAAAAAAATTTTTTTTAATTACCCTTTCAGCCAGGGACAGTGGTGCACTCCTATAATCCCAGTGACTCAAGATACTGAGGATTGCAAGTTCAAAGCCAGTCTCAGTAATTTAGCAAGGCCCTAAGCACCTTAGCAAGAACCTGTCTCAAAATCAAAATAAAAAGGGTTGGGGATGTGGCTCAGGGGCTACATGCCCCTGGGTTCAATCACAGTACCAAAAAGGAAAAAACAAAGAAAGAAAAAAAATAAACTTAATGATTTTCCTATAAGTTTAGGAACATAACAAGTGTGTCCATTCTTGCCATGTTTATTCACCATTTTGAATTGGAGATACAAACCAGGGAGATTATATAATTTTTAAAAAAATTATTCGGGGCTATCTCAATGGTAGAGCACTTGCCTATAATGGTTGAGGCCCTGGGTTTGAACCCTAGAGAAAAAAATATTATCCAGAGTGGGAAGGAAGGAATAAACTACCTGTGTTTTCAGATAAGTATATAGAGAAAATGCTTTAAAATCCATAAAACAATGATTAGAGACAATATATGACTTTAGTGAGGCTGGAGAATAAAATATCAATACACAATAATCAGTTGTATTTCTATACATGAACAATTACCAATCCAAAATTAACAGTAAGAAATCTATATTCTAGTACACTAGCATGAAAATAATACAAAACTTCAAGTCCACATTTGTTGCAAATTACAGAATTTCACAGTAGAAAATTATTACATTGTGTATTTACACCTCATTTTCTTTGTCCATGCAAATGTATAAACAAATACTACAATACTTAGAAAGAAATTTAGACAACAGAGTCTGAAAATAAATTTGTGTATTATTGGTCAATGATTTTCAACAAAGCTACCAAGATCGTTCAATGGGAAAGCATGGTCTCTTTAGTTTATAGTTGTGGAACAAGTGGACATGAACATTTAAAGGAAAGAAATTGGGCCGGGCGCGGTGGCGCAAGCCTGTAATCTCAGCACTTAGGGAGGCTGAGACAGGAGAATCGAGAGTTCAAAGCCAGCCTCAGCAACAGCGAGGCACTAAGAAACTCAGCGAGACCCTGTCTCTACATAAAACACAAAATAGGGCTGAGGATGTGGCTCAGTGGTCGAGTGCCCCTGAGTTCAATCCCCAGTACCAAAAAAAAAGAAAGAAAGAAAGAGAAAGAAAGGAAGTAAGTAAGGAAGAAATAAATTGGACTTCTACCTCACTCTTTACATCAAAATTAACTCAAAGTGGATCAAAGATCTAAACATGAGGGCTAAAACTATAAACATTTTGTAAGACAACATAAGCAAAAATCTTCATAAACTGAGATTAGGCAATGGCTTCATATATGACCCACAAAACACAAATATCAATATAAAAATAGAAGAGTTTGACTTCATCAAAAAATTTTAAATATTTGACTTAAAGGACATGTAAGAAAGTGAAAACAACAAATAGAATGGGAGGAAGCATTTATATGCAGGTAATATATTTAATAATGATCATGTATTTCAAATATTTAAAAAATCTGTTGCAATTCACAAGCAAAAGGCATACAGTCCAATTTAAAAATGGATAAAATATTTGGTTAGGAATTTCTCACAGAATACTGGAAGCAAAAAAGTCTCTGTTGGCTCAATTTCTAAGTATTGTAGTATTTGTTTTTACATTTGAATAGACAAAGAAAATGTGGTATATATGCAATCAATATCTAACTTCAAGCCATACCCTAAGCCAAAGTAATCAAAAAAGCATTGTACTGGCACAAAAATAGAAACACAGCCCAATGGAACATAATAAATATCTCAGTAAAAAACCCACACATCTTCAACCAACTGGAGAAAGGACAGCCTCTTCAATAAATGGTGCTAAGAAAACTGCATATACACATGTGGAAGTCTGAAACCAGACCCACATCTCTCACCCTATACAAAATTCAACTCAAAAATTGGATCAAAGACTTAAATGTAAGACCTGAAACTCTGAAACTACTAAAAGCAAACCTAGAGGAAAAACTTCAAGACATTGGTATGAGCAATGATTTTCTGGATAGGAGCCCAAAAGCACAGGAATCAAAAGAAAAATTGACAAATGGGAATATGTCAAACTAATAGCTTCTGCATAACAAAGAAAAATTATTTGACAGAGTGAAGACACAATCTACAGAAAATAATTTTCAACTATTACTTTGACACAGGGTTAATATCCAGAATATATAAAGAACTCAAAAAATTACAACAAAAAACTAAATAACCCAATTAAAAATAAGCAAATGATCTGAACAAACATTCCTCAAAAAAAGAAATACAAGCCAGGTGCCATGGTGCACTACTGTAATCCCAGTGGCTCCAGAGGCTGAGGAAGGAGGATTGCAAGTTCAAAGACAGCCTTAGCAAAAGTGAGGTGCTAAACAACTCAGTGAGACCATTTCTCTAAATAAAATACAAAATGGGGCTGGGGATGTGGCTCAGTAGTCAAGTGCCCCTGAGTTCAATACCCAGTACCCCCTGACAAAAAATACAAATGGCCAACAAATATATGAAAAATGCTCAAGTCTCTTCGCCATCAAGAAAACGCAAATCAAAATTAAAATGAGATTCCATCTCACCCCAGTTAGAATGGCCATTATCAGAAAAAAATCGTTTGCAAGAATGTGGAGAAAAAGGAACTCTTAGACACTATTGGTGGGAATGTCAACTAGTACAGCCATTATTGAGAAGAGTATGAAGGTCCCTCAAAAACTGAAAATAGCTCTACCATATGATCCAGTCTTCCCATTTCTGGATATATGTCCAAAAGAAATGCAATCAACATAAAAAGACATACCTGCATGTCCATGTTTATTGTGATACTATTTACAACAGCTACAATATGGAATCAGCCTAGGTGCCAATTAAAAGATGAATGGATAAAGAAAATGTGGTATATAGCCAGTTGTGGTGGTCCACACCTGTAAACCCAGTGGTTTGAGAGGCTGAGGCAGGAGGATTGCAAGTTCAAGGCCAGCCTCAGCAACTTAGTGAGACCCTGTCTCAAAATAAAAAATAAAAAGGGTTGGGGATGTAACTCAGTGATAAAGCACCCCTGAGTTCAATCTGCAGTACCAGAATAAAATAAAACAAAACAAAATTACAGAGGCTGGGCAGTAGATAAAGAAAAGTTGCATTTGATCAGTGCACACTGTATGCATGTATGGAAATACCACATTGAACTCCATAAATATATAAAATTAATACATGTTAATAAAAACAAGAAAGAAGGCATGGAAATGATTGATAAGCACATGAAAAGATGCCAGTAGCATTCATCATTAGGGACATGCAAATCAGAATCAGAATGAGATTCCATTTCACACCTACCAGGTGGTTATTATTTAAAAAATAATACAGGAAATATATGCTGGTGAGAATGTGGAGAAAATACAACTTCATAAACTGTTGTGGCAAAGTAATACTGTATAGTCACTTTTGAAAAGTTTTTAACTTCCTCAAAAAGTTAATGGTAGAGTTTCCAAAGGACTAGCCATTGCACTCTTAGTTATATATCTATGGGAATTGAAAATATATGTGTACACAAAATTTTTGTTCATAGCAGTTGTTCATTCTTAATGGTCAAAATGCAGACACAATCCAAATGCCCATCAACTTAGAAAAGGATAAACAACATGTGGTATATCCATGTAATGGTATGCTTTTCAGTAATAAAACAATGAAGTACTGATACATGCTTCAGCATGAATGAACCTTGAAAACATTATACTTAGTGAAAAAAAATGGGCACAAAAGATCATAATCTATGATTTAATTTGTATGAAATAATCAGAATAGGTAATTCTATAGGGACAAAAAGCAGATAATTTTTTCAGGGCCCAGGGGTATAGGAGAATGAATAGGTATGAGGTTTTCTTTTAGGTTGATTGAAATGTTCTGGACTTACATAATGGTGATGGTTGTACAATGATATGAATCACTTCTAAATGTTGAATTTTTTGTGTGTGAATTACATCTTAGTACAAAATTAAGATGTGAGTGAACAATCAATAGGATTTCTTCAGACTGAGAAAGTTGAAGAACATTGTAGGCAGATGGAACATCAAGCTGTTTCATATGTGGAAAAGTATATTACAAGATAAGGCTGGATAGGTAAGTTAGATACGGATTAATATTTGGATCTTGTTCTTTGGATGGGTGGATCCATGGGGAATAAATGAAGATTTTTGAGGAAGGGAATAATAATTTCGCAGTTGAAATTTTAGGAAAATAACTCTGACAACAGTGCAGTGGGATCTTGGAAGGTGAGGAGGTAGCATATTTTGTCCATTCATTAACAAATATTCATTTAATATCTATGCACCAAATGCTTTGATGATTCATAGAAGACCAGCCATGATACAGACAGCCATAATTCTGCACTCTTGGATTTTAGAATGTAGTGACATAAAGTTTATATTTAATAAATGTTAAAAATGTTGATGGTTTGATGTTGATGGATGTACATGCAGAGATCATTTAGAAGACTACTGAAAATCTTTAGGGAAAAAAAGTTGATGAAATCAGGAGGTCATGGGAAGAAACAGGAGGAACTTAATAAGAAATCTCATTCAGTAGTTAAAATCACAGAACTTAGTGATCTGGGTAATTATTTGGCAATAATAGGTAAAGGAGAAGGAGGAGTCAAGGATACTTCCATGTCTTTTTTTTTTTTTTTTTTTTTTTGGTACTGGGGATTGAACTCAGGGGCACTTGACTACTGAGCCACATCTCCAGCCCTATTTTGTGTTTTATGTAAAGACAGTATCTCACTGAGTTGCTTAGTGCCTTGCCATTGCTGAGGCTGGCTTTGAACTCACAATTCTCCTGTCTCAGCCTCCCAAAGTGCTGGGATTACAGGTTTGCGCCATCGCACCCAGCTAGGTCTTTCCTTTCTAATACAAGGCATTTACAACTATATATTATCAGGAGGAGGAGATCTTTGTTGTGGAGAAGAGCAAATCATGTCTCTCTGATGCAAAAGGAAATGAGTAGGGAAATGTCAAGGCAGAGATGAGGGTATAGGTGATAGAATTCAGAAGTGAAGAGGGCATGGATCTTTTTTTTTTTTAGGAGGGGAGGTACCGGGGATTGAACTCAGGGGCACTCAACCACTGAGCCACATCCTCAGCCCTGTTTTGTGTTGTATGTAGAGACAGGGTCTCACTGAGTTGTTTAGCACCTCGCTGTTGCTAAGGCTGGTTTTGAACTCACAACTCTCCTGTCTCAGCCTTCCAAAGTGCTGGGATTACAAATGTGTGCCACCACGCCCAGCTGAGGGTATGGATGTTATCCAAGAAGAATAAGGAGAATGAGGTAACCTCATTTTCTTAAAGCAGGACTGGAGAACTGAAATAAGGTATAAATGTTCAGAATTGATGTTAGAAGAAATGAGACAGCAAATGAATTGACAAACAGCATGGGTGATGGCAGTGGATGTTACACAGCATATAACTAAATTATGGTCAATGCATATTTGTGTTTTGTTGTGTTAGCCAAGCTCAGCAGTCTAAGAGCAAAGGCATGAGCCTATAGGGTCATTCCAGAACTCTGGATTAGCACAGACAGTGAGGTGGAAGGGTGAAATGTTGGGAGATCTGTGAGAGTAGCTTAGCTCAGGACATGAAGTGTGGAAAGCTGAAAGGAACTTCTCAGACCCTTGATTTCCTTATCTGTCAGTAGGGGGCAATGGCAAGCACTGCCTAATAGCATTGTTATGAAAAGCTTTGACTGCAATAAGGAATAAACAGGCTGGTTAGCAGTGATCAAGTTCTTGCCCAGATGGTCTATGAACTAACTCACAGAATATTTAATTTGTCTCTTCGTGAAGTACAAAAGATTGGACCTTCTGGTCATGACTTACCTTCTTTCCTTGACCAGACTGTCAGCTCTCAGGGAACTGAGTCACTATCTATAGATTATTCTCAGAATGAGACCAACCTTATTCCCCACAAAACAAAGAGACTAGAATTATATCAGCACAGACATCCTCACTATAATTCAACTTTGGTGGAGGGAATCCTTCCAGGAAAATACAAGAGTTTCAAAACAATACCAGTTCCCCAGCCTTGGTGGTGATTGACAGTCCACTCATTCTCCTTATAAAGAGCTATCCTCAAAGTTCAGTAATTTTCAGTGGCTTTGAGGGTGATTTCCTAAAAGCCATTAGTTTCAAATACATTCTGGGCAATGAAAACCTTGTTGTCTTCCCTTTCAAGGAGATCTCCTGGAAGCCAAACAAATTCATTTGGGCATGTATTTTTTTAGCTCTTTAACTCCAGCCTACAGTATTTTAAATTTTTTTGCACTATTGGGGATTGAATCCAGGAGTGCTTTGCCAAAGAGCTACATCCAGGCCTTTTTATTTTATCTTGAAACAGAATCTTGCTAAATTGCCAAGGCTGCCTTGAACTTATGATCCTCCTGCTTCAGGTTCCCAAGTCACTGGGATTACAGGTGTGTGCCACAATATCCAGCTCAAGCCTATAGTCTTTATATGCATACCCTGTATAGGACAGTGCTTTAAGGAATAGCCAAATCTTGATTAGAGCCCATCTTCATGAAGACCTCAAACAAAACTTGCATTTGTCTTTAGGAAGAAGGGGGTAAAATTTAAAAAAATAAGTACAAGTCTGGGCTTTATCTCATAAAGCAAAAAGAAACGTAAAGTAAGCTGGGTATGGTGGTGCAGGTCTGTAATTCCAGCAACTTAGGAGTTTAAGGCAGCAGGATTGCAAGTTTGAGGTGGCTTTGGCAATTCAGGAAGACCCTGTCTCAAGATAAAATAAAAATGGACTTGGAGGTGTAGCTCATTGACAAAGCACTCCTAGGTTCAGTTCCCAGTACTGAAAAGGAAAGAAGGAAAGAAGGAAGGAAGGAAGGAATGGAGGGAAGGAGGAAGGGAGGAAGGGAGAGAGGAAGGAACGGAAGAAGGGAGAGAGGGAGGAATGGAGGGAGGGAGAGAGGCAGACAAACAAAACAACAATAAAGAAATCCAACAAACAAACAAACAAAAAGAACAAATTTGGTTTTTCTAAAAAAAACAGCCAAAAGGGCTGAGGTTGCAATTTAGTGATAGTGTGCTTGTCTAGCATGGCCCTGGATTCAACCCTAAGCACCACATAAAAACAAATAAATTAAATAAACGTATTGTGTCCATCTACAGCTAAAATATATTTTAATATGTGTAAACATATATTTATATATACATATGTGTATATATGTATATAAAACACACACATGTGTGTATATATATCTATAGATAGGTAGAGATAGAGACAGATAGATGGATAGATAGATAGATAGATAAACAGCTGATGAGTGCCCAAGGTCTGATATAGATACAACCATTGGAAACAATCAGACATAGTGGAAAAAGCATGGAATCTAAGCATAAGTCCGGATTTGCACTTTCATGCTGTATGCTCATGAGCAAGTAGATTCCCTTTTCTGGCTCTCAGTTTCCTCTTATGAAAAATGAGAGTAATGAGGGCTGGGAATGTAGCTTAGTGTTGGAGTACCCCTGGATTCCCAGTACTGTAATCAATTAATCAACAAGGCTGGGATATAGCTCTTTGGTAGAGTGCTTGCTTGCCTAGCATGCTTGAGACCCTGGATTTGATCTCTAGAAATACCAATAAAAAAAAAAGGAAAGAAAATGAGAGTAATGATAGCTACCTCATGGGACACTTGTGAGGATTCACTGAGAAAATGTGTATTGAGCTCTTAAAATTAGACAAATATGATGTACCTGGTAAATGTCACTTTTCCTTTAATTTCTTAAATGACAAGCATTATCTGTAGCTCTGCTGTCCCCAGTTCCAAATGTGTGTGTGTGTGTGTGTGTGTGTGTGTGTGTGTAATTAGATAGCCATTGCCTATCCAGAACCCCACTCTCTCAACTGTTCTTTGGCATAAGGCACAATTCTGAGGTATCCTGGGTTCAAAGTTGTCAAGATGCTCACCAGGATAGAAGGCTGCTCACCTTTGACCACAAACTTCACAATGTCACTGCGCTGCTCAGAGCCTACTCGGCCCTTAGCAGTACAAAAATAGGAGCCGGAGTTAGCCACCACTGCAGGCTTGAAGAGTAAGGTACTCAAGTTTGCTACTTTGATGGGTTCCAGGTTATTAGTTTGTTCCTTGTACCAAGTATAACTGATAGGGGGAGAACCCCGAGCCTGGCATTGAAGACTAATCCTCATTCCCTGGGGCACCGTGAAACCATAACCGCTGCCAGTTGTCACCGTAGGCTTGGAAACAGGGACTGCAAAGGAAAGACAAGAAAGGAGGCTCTAGGAAATCCTAAGGATATGGGGACACAAAGCTATATTATGCTTGCTGGTCATAAGGACATGGATATAGCTACAAATGGAACTAAAGGGGGCTCCTGACTTGGGAAGGAAGAAGGGAAAAGAGCAATGTAGATAAAAATATTTTCTTCTGGAGGATTAGATACTGTTTTGTATTATCTGTGGTTTGGAATTATCTAGAGTTGAAAATCAACTGACTTAAGAAAATAATGTTATTTTTATTTTGAATTCAAGTAATTTGGGGATTATTTACAGTTTTGGATTACCAGGGTCCAATTTTTAAAAAATTGTCAAGCCAGGAAAATTTATGTTAGCTGACCCCTGCTTCCTTTTCTCCAAAACTTCTGTGGTCTCCAATATCCTATAAGATATGTTCATTTTTATGAGCTTTAAGGCCTAAAGATTAAGGAGGGCAACCAACCTATGAATGCTAGCATTTCTGGGACACTTGAAAAGATAGAGATTTGAAAGCCAGGAGCCCTTCCCAATACTTTGATAAATTCTAATATGAGATTGATGACCCTGAGGATCCTTTGCCTGTCACTTTCTTTGGATTAGCACATATAATAAAAGAGAACCTATGCACAGATAAACCAAGGTCTCTCAATTAATCTGAGGTTTCTTGGATATGTTACTCTATTGGGTCTTTGCTGATCTATGCTTTCCTACTCCCACAGTGACTTACGTTTCTGGACGCGGAGCTCAATGATCTTATCTCGTACCACTTGGTTGCCATCAGGGGTGTGCCAGGTGACTTCACAAATGTAGTGGCTTCGATCATCCATCTCTAGGGTATTCAGTTGGAGGGACACATCCCCTGGAACCTCATAGCTCACATTCAGGCGGCGCCGGTACTTAGCTTGCTGAATGTGGTCTCCAGAGGAGTCACGTAGAAAGATGGTGACTGGGTCTGAGCCACGTTGTACCAGCCACTTCACCAAGATTTGAGTGTAGCCTTTCAGTGGAACATAGGTACAGGGCATATTCACATCCCCTTTCCATGGCCCTATCACACTGTCTGGTCCTTCCAGTATGGGATGACCTGAAGAAAGGGAACAGAGGAAGGAAACAAACAATGTAGATGATGTAACTACCTGGGAGCTATGGTGGCAGTGGCAGGCCTCAAGGTGTTTCTAAGAAACATTCCTCAAATTTCTTTCCATCATACTTTTTTGTTTCCTGTTTCCTTTTTTCTCTGCTAGCCTTCCCATCAATCAGAACCAGTCTTCAGAAGGAAAATTCTTAACATTGTTTTTAGCTCTTATGTGTTTCAAGTCCTTTTCATGTCACTGCTTTGCTAGTAATTCTGAGTAGATGACCCTGAGTAAGTAACTCCCACCAAAAAATGACTAATTTTCTTAATCTATAATCTGGAGAATTTGGATAGAATGATCTCTATGGATTCTACCAACTCTGACATTCTGCATATCCATGAAAAAATTTTTTGTCTTGTAACATTTTCCAGGAGATGTCGGAGCAAAAATCATGAGTAGTTGTGTCTGCACTATTTCATTTTGTGTAAATATGTGCCTGGAGAATTGCGGGGGTTTCAGGGCTTGGCAAGGAAAAGCCCTCTTCCTTGTGATCCCCCTTGCTCTCTCAGAAGAAAGGCTCAGTGATTGGGGTCCCAACCCTGAGTTCTTCTCTGGATGGGAGGAAGGAAGGAAACTACAGGGAATTCTGAAGGTGGAATTTGGTGTATGGAACAGACCTGGGTGTGCATTCTTGTTTAAACAAAATAATCAGTTATTGTTAAGTTTGAAACCTGTACTTTGTAAGTCTGACTGATTTTTTCTGAATTCTTTTTTTGTTTATTTCCTTTTTGGTTTTTCTTAGTTATAATCAAGATTCATTGGAAAATTCCATCGCAAGGAGGCAAAGATTTGTCCATACTTGGTCTGGAGAGAAAAAGGGTTTGAGTAAAATCCTGGCACTGGATGTGCTAGGGATAGTTGTAGGGGCAAAGGGAGAACACTCTTTCTGAGCTAAGGAGGGAAACCGGGAGGGAAAAGGATGGGGCACTGAAACAGCCATTGTCTTCCCATTAGAATTGTCCATCCATAAGCTCACATTTTGAGGATTTTGTGTTCTATTCAACTGAGGCTAGCAGAAAAGGATTGTATTGAGATCACATTTTTATGTCTCTCCTAGGACATGTGGTTTCTGAGTGTGAGCTATTATTAAACAAAATTATTTTATTTAGCCTAAGATTCCCAAGTTCTAGTCAAGCAGACAGAACTTTACACCTTTTGGATAGGGTGGGTGTATGCTTTCTAACTGCTAAAATTTACTGGCAAACACCAGGGTTTCTATCAATGGGAATGCTAACATTAAGCCTTTGGCCTATGCCCTCACCAGGGACTCTTAGAACAACAGCATATTTTGGCCAATATAAAGACCTTGAGTAGAAAAAATAAATAAACATTAACTCAATGTTGTTAGATCCACCACTAACTCCCTAGAGTGTTTCAGACATGGCAGGGAACAGAACTGAGCCCTACAAATGGAAATACACAAGGGACAGATTTTAGTTTACTCTAAAATGAACTTTATAATCAGAACTTTCTATGGATGAATTAAGCCATCTGGGGGAAGTTCTAAGCTCTGTTTGTGTCTTGGACAGCATTATTCTTTAAGATTCCTTTCAAACCTGGTCAAGTGCTAATAGATGGGAACAGAAGTTCTAGCTGGTGATGAACTTTCACCAGGTGATGACTTTCTGTGTTATTGATGGTTCATGCTTCCATGTGCATGAAGATACAGCTTATGATCTCCTTGACACACTTTCCCATACGTATTTTTAACCACATGCAAAAAACATTTGAGCTTCTTGGTTTAATGAACTCTTCCCCATTAATCTTCCTTTAACCTTCCCTAATCTCTCTTTTTTCCCACTGAAAAGCATTCTCACACTGCCCTCCTGAGCAACAATGTAGCATTCTTCTGTGAGGACATCTGGAGCTGCTGAAAATGCCTTTGTCTACGCATATACATGTATTCCCTCTGACCTTAAGGGAGCCACAAGGCCTGGCTTGCATTTCCCTCCATGGGAAATTCCCACTCTGATCTGTCAAGAACACAGCCACCCAGTCCCAATTTTATAATGTTGAAATTAACTTCTGAAAGTAGGTCAGGCTTGAATCCTCCATGCCAGAAGGGGGTGTGGGACAGAGTTGGTAACTAGACTTTCCAAAATGGCACAATTTTCCCCTCCGTGTTTAATTTTTTCTTCCACTCTCCCTCTTTCCTTCTTTCCTCCTTACACTCACTATTCCACCTTGCTTCTGTTCCTCCCCCTTTGTTCCTTCTCCTCTATATCCTTCTTTTTCTTCTTCCTGCTGTCATTAGTAGCATAGGGAGTGGATAGTAGATATAGGGCCTCACAAGAAAGAGGACATTTTAGTGTTCTCCATGTTCCCTCTTCTCCATAGTGAAGAACCACAATAGCATTGAATTACATCTTACAACTCTCTCTGTGGTGCCCAGAGATCCTAGAAAAACACCTAGTAAGAGAACCTAGAACCTAGTGAGATTAGAAAGATAGTGTGATATCATGTAAACCTAAATAGAACAAATAAATAAATTAAAATATGAAAAAAAAGAAAGATAGTGAAGACTGCATAAGGTAATAATAACAACGGCATCTAGATTCCAGGTCAGTCTTATCATTTCTCTGTGTGACCTTGAGTAAATTATTAAATATGTCTGAACTTTAGGCCATTATCAATAAAATGAAAATAATACCATGTATTACATGGAAGGTTATTATTATAATTACATGAGCTCATACATGTGAAAGCACCTATCATGTAGCTCACATTCAATAGGTGCTGGATAAATGTCAGTCTTTTCCTATGCCCAAAGTGAAATTTATCATATTTACTTTGATTCTATCTGTCCCATAGCAGTTCTTAACAGTGTCTTTCCCTGGGTAAACAGATTCATTTGATTAGATCACTGGTAGCTTTAACAGGGACCTGAAGGAGAAGTTGTCACATGACAAGCTAAGGAGTCACTTTCCCCAGCCTGATAGACTCCACTGAGCTATGGACCAGTACAAGGCCATCTGTGGGTTTTAAGGTAGCCAGACAGAACACAGTAGCATGTGCCTCCCATAACAGGACTGTCTTGGCAACTAATGTGAAATGTTGGCCAAATTAAGCAATCCTTCTAACATTCCTGGAAGATTGAATAGGAAAAATCCATTTCAGGAAAGTCCTACCTCTTGGTGAAATGTTCTGCCCCTTACAGATACCTTAAAACCACCAAATGGTGAGCTACTTGGTAAAACAGGAATTGATGTATCAGGATGAAATTTGGAGACTTCTGGAATGGCATAATTGGAAGGGATTCTAGAAATCAATTAATCACATTTCTTCAAGGGTACCTATAGGCCGAGTGCAGTGGCTCAAGCCTGTAATCCCAGCACTTAGGGAGGCTGAGATAAGAGAATCGCAAGTTCAAAGCCAGCCTTAGCAATGGTGAGGCACTAAGCAACTCAGTGAGACCCTGTCTCTACATAAAACGCAAAATAGGGCTGGGGATGTGGCTCAGTGGTCGAGTGCCCCTGAGTTCAATCCCCAGCACCAACAAAAAAGGTACATATGGGCAAACTGAGGGGGGAGGGAGAAAGAGAGAGAGAGAGAGAGAGAGAGAGAGAGAGAGGTTTATGCAACATCACATAGATAGCAAGACACAAATGGGCTTGGAGGCCTAGAATATAGGCTTTCAGATGGTACATTTCTTGTTTGCTTTCTTAACTTATTAAAGCACCAGCCACAACTGAAAATAAAACCTTACCTGGACTTACCTAACGTGGCTTCAAGGATGTTATCCTACTGCTAGATACCTCTGACAGCCTGAAAAAATGCCCATTAACGTTAGCTACTTTCTAAAAAGGCTTTCCCATAATCACAGAGCCTGTTCTCCTTTCTCAGGAAAGAAGTGCATTTCCTTTAAATGTTGGTTTCCTTCAGGAGAAAGACCAAGGCTGGACAGATTCGTTGAAGGACATTTTATCTTAAGAAAGTGGGGGGCTGGGATTGTAGCTCAGCGGTAGAGTGCTTGCCTCGCATGCGTGAGGCCCTGGGTTCGATCCTCAGCACCACATACAAAGCAATAAAATAAAGATATTGTGTCCATCTACAACTAAAAAATATTTTAAAAAAAAAAGAAAGTGGGGACACTGGACTTGGAAAAGCAGAGTGCAATGGTCCTGAAGAAAGGAATAGCCTGATTTGTTGGGTATGGGCCCCTTTCTCAAGCACATCCTGCATCCCTTTCAGAACCCTCTTCCTCCCATCATCACAGAGAGTGAGATTTCCCATTCCTGTATTCCTACACCCCCTGTGCCTGGCCTTTCTCCCTTTTCTAAGCTACCTTCTGGATAGTGGATTAGCTTCAATAATAGATGTTTATAAAATGTTTAAAGTGCTTATGAAGTGTTTAAAATGTTTATAAAATGTGAAAACATCATTTTATTATGATTATTTCAACATGTGTCTTAGCCCGGAGGAAGAGGCTGGAAGTTAATTAAGGCCCCTAGAGGTTTTATAGCATTGAAGTCACAGTCCCACAGAATTATCCAGCTGGCAGCCCCTTTTAAGACCAACCAAGTCAATCTTCTCACTGTGCAGATGGGCTGGGGTCACTGAGGTCCAAGGAGAGGGAAGGCTTTATTGGCTATGTGGTGTATCCTGAACCACAGCTCTGGTTTAAGAACTCATACACATATGGGAGGCTTACTGCCAGAGCTGGAGATGTTTACACACTGGGGAAGAAACAAGACGCATGGGAATGCTCACATGTTTGCTCTCTCTCTCTCCTTCCCTCTCCCACAAATGAACACACACACACACACACACACACACACACACACACAGGATTTAAATTTAACATTTATACAATGTTTCTCCAAGTTGCAGTCCTACCTCAATAAATCTTAACTCAAACCAACAAATTAGGAGAAGGTAGAGAGGTATACTGTAAAATGTACTTCAGAATAAAAATATTGCAGTTATAGAAAGAACTCTGGAGCAGAAGCACTAACTTTATCACTAATGATCTGTGGCCTAGGACAAATGATTTTCCCTCAGAGCTGACTTAATTCAGAGTTCTTTAAAACTTTTAGATTCTAGAGTTTGATCAGTCTCAGAGTCCCAGGACACAGTAACCTAATCTGAGTCAGTTATAAAAAGCTAGGTTTCTGACTCCATATGTGACATCAAACTAACAGCTATCTAGGCTCTCCCTCTAGGGAGATGAAATAAACAGGAGTTTATTTCATTTTATTTCATTTATTTCATTTTAAGAACCCCTTTATACTATCTTGAATCTCACTTAGCTATTACCCAGGCTTAGCTTCCTGAAAATTCATATCACTTTTCAGATTGTAAATGAGCATAGAGGATGATCCACAGAAATAATGCCACTGTGGGACAGTCCAGGTTCTTTTGGGATATGTGTCTAGCATTAGGCTCCCACAAAAGTCCAGAGAAACTGGGCCATGTCTACGGGGAAGTTAGTTTGCATAAGAGGTAGTAAGAAACCAAATCCTATAAAAACTAGGTGAAGGAGCTGGGACTGTTTAACTTGGAGAAGAGAAGAGTTAAGAAGACATAGTATATTTCTTCAGACCTTTAAAGGGATTTCACAGGGAAAAGGAAGCATATATGTTTTATGTGATTTCCAGAAGGGGCCTTTGGAAGGAAGCCACGGGGAAGCAGATTTAGTTCAACACAAGTAACATTTGGAGTGGCACCTAGAAAGACAAGATGGTCTGGAGAAGTAATAAATTCCCAGTCAATAGAAGTATGTGAACATACAATACTGACCACTTGTTTCAAATGATGAATAGTGATACAGCCTACTTCAAAGGTCTCATCTACTTCTTACACAACATTCCTTCTTCAGAGGCTGCATAGCAAAGAAGGAACAAATCCCTTGAAGCACAAGGGTTAGGTGTAATGAACAAATTACAGATGAAAGAGAGCAGATGGGGGATCTGGGTGATAGTGGGAGTTTTTTGATGGATGTCTCTGAGATACATGCATTAGAAAATCATGCAGATACTTTCTAAGAGGGAATCCTTTTCACCTTCTACCCAAACTTGGCTTCTGGCTTTTTCATCAGGCTTCTACTCCCTCCCTTCCTTTTCCCAAAGCTGGGAAACTTGCAGAATTAGCTGAGAACACTCACCTGTCCCAGCAGGAATAGGCTTTCTTCAGTAAGCATTCAACACCAACTGCCCCCTCCCACGCAATATTTTGCCTGAGCCCATGGTGGCAGCCAGGCCACTTGCTGCCTTACCATAGGTGACCACTGATAGGTGGCCCAGGAGCAGTAGACCCAGCAAGATCCCCATCACAGTCAGAGCCACTTCTGTCCTTTCTTCCAGCCTCCAACTGCCAAGGAGACTTGAACTCCTGATGACTGCCAGTGTCTGTGTCTGCTCACTTCCCTTCCTTATCTATATCTCCGACTTGAACTCCTAGTCCCACTGCACATTCCCCTTCCTTCCCTATTTCAGCCCAAGTCACGTGGGATGCCCCCTTCCCCCTGCCTGAGGTTGGAGATTTGAGGGTGAGTGAAGCAATTTCTCCTCCTGCTATGGTATTGACTTGAATTTCCCTGGAGCCAGTGGGGCTCTCTGGTCTTTGATCTCCCAGGTCTTGTTTATTTTGGGTCCCCTCCACAAGACTCAGAGGTTGGGGGTGAATCTGCTCACTCCAGTATGGGGGTGTTTTCCTTTCTGGTGGGCCCAGGGAGAAGAACTCAACTTTACTGGCCTATGCAAATTTCATCAATTGTACTGTTACCTTCTGCCTGCTCAGCTTATGCAAATGGACAGAGTTAGAGTTGGGGCATCTGTGGGCTTCTGATTATGAGAGCTAAGTGTGTGAAAGGACTTTCTACACAACAAAGCTTAAATAATTGGCAAGCCCATGGATAAGGCTGTGATAAGGGGAAATGCTCCATATCTCATAATGGGAAAGCTCTTTCAATCACTTTCTCCAATAACTCCACCTCTCTGGTGGTAAAGGAGGATCCATTTTCATTAATGATCCTCATGGTTTTTCATAAGGCATTTATTATTCACTTCTTCTAAGAGAACGATAAACCTTGCTTTCAATGCAATAGACCATTGACTTAATAGCAATATGCTCTATTAGGGTGAATTATTTTGTTGACTTCTAATTTGTAGAGACTCTGACCTGCAGGAGAATGAGTGAAGTCCTCTAGCAAAGGTCAATCGCTCCAAAAATCACTCCTCTTCACAGGCCCCAGAGTGACTGAAATTTTATCAGTAGTCTAATTCTATGTGTGGCACTCCCTGCAGTCAACTAATCTTTGAAACCATAAGCAAGCAATTTGAAAATGAAAAATACATCCAACAAATTCATACTGCACTCTAAGTAATGTCTAAGATTTGTTTTCTGTTTATCTGGAGATATATGAGAGGGCTTGATCAGGGAGAGAGGTTTTATGCAGGGAAAAGGGATTGGACAAAGAGACATGCTTTCCGAGGGATGGCTACATACAAATGATTTGGATTTGTGTGCAAGTGGTAAGAGGAGCCCCCAGCATTTCAGTTCCAATTATCACATGAGATTCTGTCAAGCCCTTTTGCCTCCTGGACCCAATACCCCTTGGCTGGCTGGCCTTTGGCCTTTGTTTTTTGGCTACTTCATTCAGCTCACCTCATTAGAAGTTTTAGCCTTTCTTTCCCATTATATCTTCATTCAGGGAAACCTGCACTTCAGAGAAACTTCCTTTTTGTATTTTCCAACCAATACTACTAACACACAACACACACACACACACACACTGCCCCTCCCCTCTACAGCATTTCCTGTTGAGAAGGTGGAAGCCCATTAGACTGGTGTCAGTTTTTGCCTGGCCTTGTGTATCTTTTGAGCTGTCTGTTGCATCTTATTAGGAGTTCCTGTATCTAAAGATAAATAAATATGCTGAGAAGTATGCACAGAATTTCTCTGGGGAAGACTTCCAGCCTTTCAGTTGACTCAGCAGCCCAGCATTGAATAGGAAGTCAAGTTAGTTTGGAGACAGGCTTGGCTCTGCATCTATTTCATCCTGAGGCTTTGGACAAATCAAATCTCTCTGAACCTCAGCTTCCTCAATTATCACCCCATTAAACTAGATACTATATCTTCTAAGATTTTTTAAAATGAAACTATACTATACCCGGCACTTTACTAAGCATTTTTCATGGATGATTAAATTTGGTTCTTACAATCCCTCAGGTAGGTATTATTCTAATTATGTTTATATCTTTCTTCATTACTCTTTATATTGCTTTTCTTTTTCTTTGTAGAAATTACCACTACTTGACTTACTGCATATTTATGGACTTCTTTGTTGTCTGTCTCACTCTCTCAAATGGAGAACTCATGAAGGTTGCAATTTTTGTATGTTATATCCACTGCTGTATCTCCAGTGCCTAAAACAGTTTCCAGCATATAATAAAGATTTACTTGTGGAATGAATGAATTAAAAGTCTCCATTTTACAAATAAGACTAAGACTTAGAATAATACAATGACTTACCTGTATAGAAGTATTTAGACAAGATTCAAGTTTGTAGCTCAAGAAATGATGCTGTTAATTAAGTACCACACTATTTGTTTTCTTCATACCTTTAATGACCACTCAGATAGTGTTTCCAGACCTTCTCTGGATGTTGGGAGAAAGACAGAAGAAATGTTAGACATGGTCCTTGGTTAAGCAAGATTTTAGATAAAGTCAAGACTCACAGGTATGGACATACAAATGGGCACACACATTTTCACACTAATACAAGGTGCATTATTCAGATTTAAAGTTTGTAGTTTAAACAATATCTATTGAATATCTAGTTTAAGCAGTATCTATTGAAGGTATAATAGTATGGGAAGGGTTCCCAGAGGAAGTGATACAAAATGAACTTTTATAGAGTTCTTTCTGTTAATCCTAGGTGTTATCTTGTAGAAAAGACATTATGAATACCCTTTATTTTTTTGTGGTGCTGGGCATTGAACCCAGGCCCTTGTCCATGATAAGCACATACTCTACCACTGAGCTACACCCTCAGTATCAAGGATAGCATTTTCTCATTGGGGAAACTGAGGTCCAGATACACCATAGAACCTACCCATGGAACTGGTAAGTGGTAGAAGTGAGATTTCCCATCCAAATAGGCCTTTTTCCAAGAATGTACACTTTTTCCTCAATACTGCATAAAGATACTTGAGGTGAAACATAAAGAACTAGTTGAAGAGGAGAGCATAAATAGATGGACAGGTGATCTAGGGTGTTTACCTCTTCTTTATCTTCAAACCCAGTATCTCCTAGACAATGGCATGTGGTAACAGTTCAGATTGTGGATGAACAGCCTTTTGAGGTCTGGTACCCAGAGGTCCCTATGACTTGGTGCCTACTTTCACTCCCATACCCTACCTTCTTATAAAAAGGATGGAGTAGTTTACCAGTGTGAATACATTAGCTGAGAACATTCTGTACACCTTGGGTTTGGCTGTGTTAAAGAATCAGAG
The DNA here is from genome assembly GCA_028644305.1 of Xerus rutilus. Taxonomy (NCBI): domain Eukaryota; kingdom Metazoa; phylum Chordata; class Mammalia; order Rodentia; family Sciuridae; genus Xerus; species Xerus rutilus. The sequence continues at coordinate 75,748,082 of CM053417.1, read as the reverse complement.
ATATAAAGAGGAAATCCTCACAGGTCCTGCTTAAAGACACATACACACATATAACCACACAAGTGCCACTTTGAAACACAGATGTAGATACATGCAATCACACATAAACTTAGAATCGTGTTTGTGCATGAAATGGACCCAGGGATAAGATGTGAGCATATTGAAACACAATACACAAAATTTACAGAGGGACACACAAGAACATGGGATACAGACATGCAGTATACATAGATATGCACAGGTATAGAAAACAAGCACTGAAACAGATTCATAAACTCAAGCAGAACATAGCACATGCATATACATGAATGAACACTAATAAAAACACACATACAACAAATATGTACATAGAAACATACACAAATATCAACCCAAAAATACATTAAAAGATAAGTATGTGAACTTAAAAATAAACTAATAATAAGAGGCCTTGTATTTTAAGTGGCAAGAGAATGGCAGAAACTCATTTTACAATGGGAATTCAGAGGTGGTAGCAAATCCCATGGACTTTAGCGGTCGAGGAAATCTTCCAAGAGGACATGTGGTATGAACTGAGGTGTGAAATTTGGTTGGGACTGGATAGGGAAAGGTGATGGTGAAGTTACTCCAAGTAAGTGGTAGAGCAATAGCCAATGCCCAGATGCGATCATGAACAAGAAACATTTTGTTGAAGAAAAATTTAGTTGGACTTATTTTGGTGCATGTATGTGAAGGCAGGGGAGGAAAAGGCCTCATCAAATTATGGAGGAGTTTGAAAACCAGGCAAAAATGCCTACACTTGATCTTATAGGCTTCTAGGGTAACCATAGAAAGTTTTAAAGCAAAACAGGGGCCTGGTGTTGCTAAAAGCAGGTATTTTTAGGACCAAATCTATTGACAAATTACAAGTGAAATTGGGTGGGAAATATTGGAAGCAGAAAATTTTCATATTATCTAGGCAATTGGAAGTTTAATGCAATGGAAAGAACATTGAAATAGACGTTAGGAAGCCTGAGTTCATCTCTATACCCTATAGATGTCATATTCATCCATGGATTCCCAAGATATGTTCTGGGGGATTTCTAGGGATGCTTTAGGGGATAAAAGGGTTAGAATGGGGATAGGAGGTTTAGGTGACTGAATTTAAATCAATAGTATGCTGGAGCCAACTTGAATTCTGAGAGATGATTGTGTGAATTTCTTCTCAACTCCACATACAGTGATGTCATGTTGGTACCTTGAAAGAGGCCATGGTAGGAGTATTTACATCATGAAAATCAGCAAATGGCACAATCCAGGGATTTTTTTTTCCTTCAGAAACCTGACAAATATTCACCAGCACACTACTGGTTTCAACTCTCTATACCCATTTTAACCAGAGTAAATGACCTTATGTGCTTCAACTATTTGGATTCTAGCATGTCATTTACCTAAAAGGAGTCAATGGTTTGGATGGTTCAAATGATTTAAAATGACAGAGCCAGCTAAACCTTAAAGACTTGTTTGATGTGGCTTTTACAGGATCTGGTATAAAAGTCCAGGCATGAGACCAGGCACATAATCAGTATTTAACAAATGCATACTTTAATGGTTTTGACACTATTCTAAGTTCTAGGCCTATAGTAGTGAATGAAACTCATAGAATTTACATTCTAGTAGAACAGATATTAGTCAAACAACAAAACATATATGAAAAGGAAATGTAATACATTCATGATTAAATACTATATGACTTATGAAGTATCAGCAACATAAACACTGAATATTACTGTTACCACTAAAATTATCTATAAATTATTTATGAACAATAAATTGGAAGAATGGTAAAATAGGGAATGTGAATGAGTGTATATTTGCAAGGTTGGGATTAATAGATATGAGGGAGTACCTGAGAGTTAGATTCTCATTTTCTACAGAATAGCAATATAAGCATGCTATTTAGAGATATGTTGTCAATCAAATATATATTGTGTATAATGTGTAAGGTAGTTATGAGTACCATGAAGAAAAATAAAGCAAGACTATTGGATAGAGTGTGACAGAAAGAATATTGGTCTCCCAAAGATGCCTGCATGCTAAGCTCCAGAAAATGTGAATGTTAGGCTACATGGTCTTTTAGTTAGCTTTTGCATTGCTGTGACCAAAGTACTTGACAAAAGCAATTTAGAGGAAGAAAAGTTTATTTTGGCTCATGGTTCCAGAGGTTTAGTCCGTGGTCAGCCAAGTCCATTGCTCTGGGGCAAAGGCAAGGCAGAATATCATGGCAGAAGGGCATTGTGGAGGAATGCTGCAACATTCTTGGCAACCAGGAAGCAGAGAGAGGCACTGGGGGCCACTAGGAAGAAGCACCCTCCAGGGCATGCCCCCAGTAACCTGCCTTCTCCAGCCACACCCAACTGCCTACTATTACCTTACAGTAGTCTATTCAAACCAAGATGGACTGATTAGGTTATAACACTCACAAGCCAATCACTTCACCTCTGAATAGTACTGCACTAACAGGAGCTTTATGAGGGACATTTTATATCCAAATCTTAATACATGGCAAAGGGAAATAAAATTTGCAGATTTGCTTGCTAATCAACTGAATTTAACATAGAAAGATTATCTAGAATTATCCAGGTGAGTCCAATGTCATCACAAGCGTCCTTAAAAGTGGAAGAGGGAGGCAGAAGGGTCAAAGCTAGAGGAAGATGTGACTATGTACAGAAGAAAGGCAGAGAAGTGTACAAGAGTGTTGTCTTGCCAGACGCGGTGGTGCATGCCTGTAATCCCAGTGGCTTAGGAGGCTAAGGCAGGAGGATCTTGAATTCAAAGCCAGCTTCAGCAACTTAGCAAGGCCCTCAGCAAATCAGCAAGATCCTGTCACTAAATAAAATATAAAAAGGACCGAAGATGTTGTTCAGTGGTTAAGTATCCCTGAGTTCAATCCTTTGTACTAAAAACAAAACAAAACAACAAAAAAAAGAACTGCTGTCTTTGAAGGTGGAGAAAGGGAATGAACATATGCCAAAGAATGTAGATGACTTCTAGAAGATAGGAAGGGCAAGGAAACTGACTCCCTTTCTCTCACTAAAACAAAACCTCCAGAAGGGAACATAGTCCTGCTGCATCTGAATTTTAGCTCAATTGCATTTATGGCAAGATTCTAACCTCTAGAACTGTAAGAGGACAAATTGTTAGGTTTTTCATTCAATTTTTTTGAGATGCTGTTTTATTATGTGGCCCAGGTTGGCCTTTGACTCCTGGACTCAAGTGATCCTCCTACCTCAGCCTCCCAAGTAGCTGGGACAAGAGGCATGTGCCACATGGCCTGGCTCAAATTTGTGTTTTTATAGTCACGAAATTTGTATTAATCTCCTATGACAGTAATATGAAACTAATACAGAGAGTAATAAGGTGGCATGTATTCTTTGAGGAACTGACATTTGAACAGAGACCAGAATGAAGTAAGGGAGCAAGGTTGATAGATACTTAGGCAAATATAATTACAGGTATGGAGGATTACATGTACCAAGGCCCTGAGGAAGAAGCATACCTGGCATATTCAAGATGTGATCAGAGCAGAGTGAGTGAAGGGGAAATTTGGTAGATTAGTTGGGAAACGAAATGAGTGAGCAGGAGTGTATAATGCGGGGACTTGTATGCCATTTAAAGGTTTTAGCTTTTACAGAAAGATACAAAATGATTAGAGGCAAATGGCCAGGGGAATAGAGTGATCTTATTTGTATTTTAAAAAGCATTGCTCTGGCATCTAGAGACTTCCATAGACTACAGAGGGGCAAGGAAGGAATCAGGGAGACCAGTCTGGATGCTTTTATCACAAATAAGTGCAGATGCTCCCAAACTTACTAAGTTTTAGTTATAATTTTCAATTTTAGGGTAGTGTGAAAGTGGTTAGCATTCAGTAGAAATGACACTTTGAATTTTGATTTTTCTTGGGCTAGTGATTTGAGATATGTAGTACGAAACTCTCTCTTGTGATGCTGGGTAGAGGAAGTGAGCCACAGCTCCCAGTCAGCTATGTCAACACAGGAGAAAAAAGCCAGTACACAATGTACTGTGTTGCAAAACTATGATGTTAGGTGTAGCAAATGCATTTTTACTTACATTATTTTCAACTCATGGTAGGTTTATCAGGATATAACTCTATGGTAAGTCAAGGAGCATCTTTAAATGCACAGTAGTGGCAGTGAAATCAGCCATGGACGAAGAAATGGGTTCTTATGGCATACCCCATCACCACCAATTCCAAACTCATATACTGAATCATAGAGAATCAGAACTTATAGTACACTTTGACCAATGAATCCTACTTGTCCTCAATTGTACAGAAAGGAAAAGCTGAAGCCTGGAGAGAGAATAAAATTTGTTCAAGGATACACAGTGAAGACTCAGGTCTAGAACCTCGAATAATTTTAAGTACATTCACAATGCCATTCATGCTGCTATAGCCCTTAATTAGGCAGGTTCTATTCAATTACCTTCAGAAATGTACATGGAAGAGGCTGCTTGTAGACTGGGCTGAGTGGAACTGCTTTGCCCTTTCCAGGCCCCATTTTTTCTCTCTGAAGAGTAATACTAATAGAAATGATCAGTTTGCTGAAACATCTAAGAATATGCCTGAAAATCAAGACTGGATCCATTGGTTACATGCATGCAAGTGAAATGAGTAATAAACAAAAAAATGAAACAAGTATATGCTACCAGCCATTCTTTTTTTTTTAATTTTTTTAGTTGTTGATGGATCTTTATTTTATTCATTTATTGTTTGTATGTGATGCTGAGGATCGAACCCAGTGCTTCACGCATGCTAGGCAAACGCTCTACCACTGAGCTATAGCCCCAGCCCCTACCAGCCATTCTTTTTAACTGAAAAATAAAAACCAATGTTTCTTGAGATCTGTTTCTTAAAGTGACAGAAAAAGGGAAATGGAACAGTGGCGGTAACTGTGAGTGGGTGGATGTGATGCATACACCACCCAAGTGTCATCAGTTTCCTCTTTCCACTCAGTCTGGCCACTGACTCGAAGAGTTGAACAAAGGCATTGATGTCCCAAAGCCTAGGAAGATTTGTAGCAGGCCAGGCCTGCCATCTTTTCCATGCTTCCTTCTGAATGAACTTTCAATTTCAGGTAATTTCACCAACAGGATTGAGTTCTTACATAAATCCAGGTTTATGTTAGGTTACTCAAAGGAATTGACTCCTTCATACCTTCCTATGAGGAAGGTACTAATTTTATTCACATTTACAAAAGAGTGTAAGGCCCAAGGACTGCAGATAACTTCTCATGGCTCCAGACCTAATTCAAAGCAGAGCTGAAAATGTAATCTATGAAGTTTGTATTTCATGTTATGACTACCACCATATAATACTGTCTCTTGTACAATAAGTTTTATCTCTGTAATTCTGAGACCAGCCAAGAGCCTGGCATGTGCCAGGTATGTGGTATCTGTTAGGTTTATCCAAATTGAATGTAGAAGTTACTATGTTAGGAGATTAAAATACTATAAAACAATAGGGGAGTGAAGTACTAAATTCCTGATAAGGGTCAAGAAAAGCTTTGAGTGTGAGATGGTGACATTTGAAATACATTGAGGAATGAGTAGGTCTTCTGTAGGAAGCATCAGGGACAAATAAGGGGGCTACTCCAAGCTGAAGTTCAGAGTGAAGAAGCCAAATTTTTGGAGGGGAAGTACTGTGAATTAAACTCAGAGGCACTTGAACATTGAGCCACCTCCTCAGCCCTATTTTTGTATTTTATTTAGAGACAGGATCTCACTGAGTTGCTTAGCACCTTGCTTTTGCTGATACTGGCTTTGAACTTGTGATCCTCCTGTCTCAGCATCCCGAGCAGCTAGGATTACAGGCCACTGTGCCCAGAAGCAGCCAGTTTTTGTGTGGACTAATAATTGCTTTTGGCAGTATGGATTAAATCCAGGAACACTTAAACACTGAGCCACATCCTGACCCTTTTTATTTTTTTATTTTGAGACAGGTTCTTGCTAAGTTTCTTAGGGCCTTGCTAAGTTGCTGAAGCTGGCCTTAAACTGTTGATCCTTCTGCCTCAGCCTCCAGAGTCACTGGGATTACTGGTGTGTGCCACAACATCAGGCTAGCACCGCTAGTGTTGACTAATCTGCCAGACTTCAGTCCCACATGTGAGCAGCTATTTTGGCTCAGGACAGGATTTGACCTGTGCTATGCCCAAATCCATGTAATTGCAAATGATGTAATAAACATTCTATTATATTAGGCATAAATTTGTATTCCATGAGCACATAAAATCTGAAGTATTTCATGAAGCTATCTGTGTCCATATTGGTAGGCAGAAACAAGTCAGTATTAAAAGTTCTTCAACAACAGGAAAATTACTATGGGGATACAAAAAGTAGACAAGTTGTTTCTCAGGACTAGGAGATGAGAGGAAAATGGACGCTCAATGCTAATGTGTATAAAGTTTCTTTTTTGGGTTGTGAAAATATTCTAAAATTGATTATGGTGATGGTTGCATATAAATATACAAAAAACCACTGAATTGTACGCTTTAAATGGGTGACCTTTATGGTCTGTAAATTATATCTCAACTAAGCTGTTAAAATAATTTGAGAAGAAATTTTAATGTCCTAGAAAAAGTTTGTTAAGTCATAATGCAGAATATGAAATGACATCTAAGCTATAACCCTAATTAGTTTAAAAAATATGATGGACATGCAGATAATATTTCATTGTTTTAAGTTTTCTGTATTTTTCCAAGTGTTTTCAAATAATTATGTATTTCCTCTAATATCTTTTGTACTTTTCTCTGTAAGGAAAATGTGTATTAAATGTTAATACTTGTATTTAATTGGTAGGCTCAAGGCAATTTTTCTATTGTCACTTCTCACCACTTTGTGGACTTTCTATAACTAAAATATATATTTTAATAAGTAACAAAACTAAAGCAGTTTAAAATACCATAAAATATCCATCATACATTATAACATCTATAAATAAGTGAAGATAATTGAAGTGAACTTACAGAAAGTAAGCAATCATATTTCAACTTGCATAAGAAATAATATATTTGGCTAGTAAAAACATGACAATTTGCTAAACTTGTAATACACAAAAGATTAAAATTGGTGCCACTACTTTGGAAAGCATGCTGATAATATCTATCAAGATAAAAATCATATTTATAACCAGGCACGGTGGTGCACTCCTGTAATCCCAGCTCTTTGGGCAGCTGAGACAAGAGAATCATGAGTTCAAAGCCAGCCTCAGCAACAGCGAGGCACTAAGCAACTCAGTGAGACCCTGTCTTTAGATAAAACTCAAAATAGGACTGGGGATGTGGCTCAGTGGTAGAGCACCCTGAGTTCAATCCCCAGTACCCCGCCATATAACATATATGTATATATATATATATATATATATATGTATTATATATAAGTAAAGATAAAGAAACATATCTACAAGATTTTTGTTGTCAGTGGTTGAGTACCCCTGAGTTCAATCCTCGGTTCCAAAAAAAATCATATTTACTAAGCAATTGAAGTTAAGATGTTATCAACAGAAACATTTACACAAACATAAATGAAATTCAAAATTTTTGTTGCATGATTGATTTTAATAGGGGAAATTAAAGGAAATTTAAATGTTTATAAAGAAGGGATTGTTTAAACAAATTTTACTCCATCAATATACTAAAGAATACTATGGAGCTACTAAAAAGAATGGAGGTAAATCTATATGTACAGCTGGGCATGATGGCATACTCCTCCAATCTCAGTGACTCAGGAGGCTGAGGCAGAAGGATTGCATGTTCAAAGTCAGCCTTAACATCTCATGAGACTCTCAGCATGTTAGTGAGACCCTGTCAAAAAGTAAAAAAAATAAAAAGGGCTGGGGATGTGGCTCAGTGGTAGAACACCCTGGGTTCAACCCCAGTAGCCCTCATACAATTTATATACATATATATACATAAATATATATATATTTATTTATACGTATATATATATATTTATGTATATATATGTAAAGATAAAGAAACATATCTACAATATTTGTGTGTGTGTGACACTGGGTATCAAATCCAAGGCCTCCAATATACTAGGCCAGCGCTCTACCACTGAACTAAATCTATAGCCCTCTCCAGGATATTTTTAAGTGAACAAAGCAAATTCTAAAAAAGAACGTATAATTAGTTATTTTTGTTTTAAAATATAAGTTAATGTGTGTATAGGTATTATGTGAAGGGCATAAGATAAATTGTTATCAATGGGACACTAGCAGTTTCTACAGAGGATGATCGTTTTTTCTTTCTTTCTTTCTTTATGGTACTGGGGATTGAATCCAGGGGATCTTTACCACTGCGTTACATTCCCAGTACTTTTTCCCCATACTTTTATTGGTTCATTATAGTGGTACATAATGGTGGGATTTGTTGTTACACATTCATATATGCACACAATATAACAATATCATTTGGCTAATTTCATTCCCCAGTATTTCCACTTTCCCTCCTCTCCTCCCTCTCACTGGTCCCTTTCCTCTATCTAATGAGCTCCCTTCAATTTTCATTAGAACTCTTCTAGCTTTCTTTTCCTTTTTCCTCTCTAGTTTCTACATATGAGATAAAATATAATTTTATTTTAATTTTGAGACAGAGTCTTGCTAAGTTTCCCAGGCTAGTCTTGAACTTGTGATCCTCCTGCCTCAGACTTGTGCGTCTCTGGGATTATAGGTATGCACCACCACACCCAACAAGGATTGAATTTTGATATTAAATCTGCTGTGTATTAAGATGTAAGACCTATAAATTAATTTCAGTTTTCTCATTTGTAACAAGATGCTAAAATTATATATATTTCCTACATTTTTATTGAAAGTAAATGGAAAATTCACAAACGTGCTCAGTACTGATTATTTTGCTTTGTATTTTTCTAACTAATTATTTTCATGCAGCTTCTGATATAAGAAAAAATGGTAAAGAAGAAATTTGACAATCCACTTTCAGGTAATGATTTAGTGACTTTGTCTTAAGAGCAAACAAGGTTAGCAGAAAATGCCTAAAACCTCCCTTTGAAGAGCAGGATATCTGGTAGCCTGCAAAGGAGTTCTCTGGATGGGAAAAGCCTTAGATGTTTGTTTTTGCATGCTATTGAAAACAAAAGCATTTTTACCTGTGTTATCCTAAACCTGACATTATTACTACTCCACTGTGTAGACAAAAAAAGAGGCTCAGTAGCTGAGTAACTTGCCCAATATCACATACAATAGAACCAGGAATCTCATCCATTTCTGTATGATTCCAAATTCATGTTTTTTCATATTGCACAACACTGTCCAGATTTAAGTGGAGAGTAAGTAAACTTTCCCTGGTGCAGCCCCTTGGTGTCTTGCACAGCTATTGCTTTTCACACATGCAGACTGCTTCTTTGCTTTAGAGATAGGAAAGTGGAAGTGAAACCCCATTCCCGGGCTGGGCTAAAGTCCTGCTAGGTCATGGGCTTTCACTGACCACAGAGGATGAATACTCTTGAGTAAACTAAATTATTCTATCTCACTGGTTTGGGAGCAAAGCAGAAGTGGCAATAGCTGGGACAGGGATGTTGAAATGTACACAAATAACATGTTTTTATGGATGAGACCAATAAAAATATTCTAAACTTATTCCTGCTCCTATGCTTGTACATTTAGCAAAATGTCATACCTAACCTTGGAAGTAACAAATACTCTTCTTTTGCTACCTCTCTCATGTGCCTTATTATATGGCTCCCTCCTCTTCATACTTATCATTGAATTTCTGACTGGGGTTCTGTGTAGCTCACAACTGAACTACTTGTTCTCACGGACTTACATATCTCCAATTTGGGTTTAAATTTATCCCAAATTCTATTTTGATAATATTTTCTTGGTCTTCAAAATCCTTCACCAATTCTTCCTCATCATCTGGCTTTACTAACCAAGATCATAAACCTGGACTGAAGTATCCCAGACATCCTGGCAAGGGGGCATTTAGAATTGGAAAACAGAGCTGGGTATGTGGCTCAGTGCTAGAGTGCTTGCCTAGCACGTGTGAGGCACTGAGTTTGATACTCAGCAGCACATAAAAATAAATAAAATAAAGATATTTTGTCCATCTATAACTAAAAATTTTTTTTAAAGAATTGGAAAACATAATTTCCTTATAATTCTTACTGACTTTTAGACCATAAACTCTGTGGAGTGATATTGTGTATTTGTTTTTTACTGATATGTCACAAATGACTAGAAATTTGCCTGCTTGAAACCTATAGAGAATTCAATAAATAGTTATAGCATGGGACAATGAATCTACATTTTCGGATCTTGTAGTTCATTTTCTACCTTTTTAGTTCTCAAGTAGGAGTCAAGCTAGTCCTATAAACCTCAGAGGTTATACATTCCAAGGAATAAAACTTTACATTTTTTCTTGACAATCTTTTGTATTTTCTAAAATGGCTCAATGCTATCAAATGTGCTCTATAATTCATATTCTTATTCATTCTGCTTCTGAGTGTCTGACCCTGAGCTGATATCAAATAAGTCTGAACTATTTTTGCTTTCAGGAAACACAGAATCCAGAGTACACATAGCAACTAACTAGACTTGTAGGCTGCATATTAATGCCATGCTATATGTATATGTGTGTGTGTGTGTGTATAGATAGAGATATATAAATATATATTAAGTAGTCCAGAAATATCAAGTAGAGAGATATAATTTTTAATTCTGTTAGAGCTGGGTGCAGTGGTGCACACCTATAATCCCAGTGATTCCAAAGTTTGGTGCAGAAGGATCACAAGTTCAAGGACAGCCTCAGCGACTTAGTAAGTTTCTAAGTAACTTGGAGATCCCTTATCTCAAAATAAAAAACAAAAGGGCTAGGTTTGTAGATCAGTGGTAAAACACCCCTGGGTTCAATCTACAGTATCCCAAAATTTCTGTTATTAGAAAAGAAATCCTAGTATTGCATATATTTTCTGTAGCCCATTATAGACTGATAGCAAAGATGCTCATTTCACTTAGCATTCTCTCCCCATTCTTTCTTCTCTAACATATAATCCCAGTTCCATTAACCTTACTTCACATATCATGTCATGGCCTTGAGAACTTCTTGAGAGTACTTCCTAGGTTTTCTTCCTAATGACTGTATTCTTTTTAAAATTTTTTTTAGTTGTTGATGGATCTTTATTTTATTCATTTATTATTTATATGTGGTGCTGAGTATTAAACCTAGTGCCTCTCGCATGCTAGGTAAGTTCTCTACCACTAAGCTATTATAGCCTGAGCCCCCCTAATGACTGTATTCTTTTTAAAAATTTTTTTGGTACTGGGGATTGAACTTAGGGGTACTCGACCACTGAGCCACATCCTCAGCCCTATTTTTTTGTGTTTTATTTAGAGACAGGGCTTCACTGAGTTGCTCAGTGCCTTGCCATTGCTGAGGCTGGCTTTGAACTCAAGATTCTCCTGTCTCAGCCTCCCTAAGTGCTGGGGTTACAGGCATGCCCCACCACGCCCGGCTCCCTAATGACTGTATTCTAATAAGTTGTGATAGTCAACCCCATGACTAAGGAATTGGGAAATTCAACCACTCCCAGGGAGTATGCTGACTGAGATGGAAAAATGGTTTCAGTGACTTAAGAGTGAAATCAGCCCTCCACTCCTACGCAACATGGAGCAACTAGGGTGGCATAGTAATAGGGTGAAATTGGGGGTCAGAGAGGGCAGGCAGAAAGAAAAAAAATAAGACAGACTTAAAAGGAACCACCACTTGCCTCCATTATTGCCTTGGTTACTGTCATCTATATGATGAGTGGTGATATTAAATTTATTACTTTTATTTTTCGTAAGGCTATTCCTGGTTGGCATTACTGAGGATGAGACATGAATAGGCAGACATAGGCTCAGCTATCTGTGGAAAACTGACTCAATGGAACTGCACTGATGCTGAGTTACATGAGGAGGCACAAATTGTGCAACAGGAGATGCTGCTTTCTTCAATATAAAAGGATTACACAACAACTCAAATGCAGTTAGCTCTTGTCCATCATCACTTTGGATGCATTGCAAGGAAAAATCTTCTCAAAGCCTAGAGTTAATGATACTTCCATCTGGCTATCTATCTTTAATTGCTATAATCTCTCAAAGTGAGAGTTAGACATTATTGAAAAGTAAAAAAAAAAAAGCTTTTTTCAAGAATGCTTTATTTTTTCAAAGGTTTGAGAAATACCTTATATCTTTTAGACACAAGGAAGAAACATCTATTTCTCATGCTATGCTAGGGCACATGTCTGTGCTATTTCTGGATGAAAGAGCTTCAAGGGTTGGTTTGGTTCCAAATACTTCAGCAGAGGTTCTCAACTTTATAGATCCAAACAATCACTATTATAAACTCTGATGGATAGTGTCAAATTAATCATAGACATAAAGCAGTGTCTCATTGTTGGATACATTTAGAATTATCTGGAGAACTTTTAAAAGTCCTCATGTCCAAATATTACCTCAGACAGATTAAACTGAAATCTTTAAAAGGTCCTAGACATCAGTATTTTTTCAAGTTCTCCAGCTGATTCCAATGTGCAGCCAAGATTGAGAATCACTGTATTTATCACTTCATATATCTAAATGTCATTTGAAATACTGTAATGAGATATACACCCAGCAATATTTCCAGAGATTACTATATCTCTTACCTTTATTCTTTTTGGTATAGGCCCATGTAAGAAGTCAAAGTAAGTACTATCTTTGTTGAAGATGTGTACAAATTGAAATGTAGGAGTGTCAGGGACTTGCCAGCCATGGGAAGAATTCTTATCATTTGAGAAAATGCCTAAATGAGATAAAGCATAAGGGGAGTAATGCCCACCATGGCAGGCCTTATTACTAATATCCAGTCAGAAAAGGCATAACACCATATTGATTCTTTGGTATTATTATTACTTTTATTATTTCCTTCTGTGATTTATTATTTTATGGAAGCCAATGTTATTTAATTTGGGGGCAGGTAACTAGAGATTGAACCCAGGGTGCTTAATCACTGAGCCACATCCCTATCCCTTTTTGTGTTTTATTTAGAGACAAGTCCTTGCTGACTTGGATAGCCTTGCTAAGTTGTTAAGGCTGGCTTTGAACTCGTGACCCTACTGCCTCAGCCTCTTGAGTGGCCAGAACTTTTTTTTTGGTACCAGGGATTGAACTCAGGGGTATTTGACCACTGAGCCACATCCCCAGGCCTATTGTGTGTTTTATTTAGAGACAGAGTCTCACTGAGTTGCTTAGCAACTTGCTATTGCTGAGGCTGGCTTTGAACTCGCGATTCTCCAGTCTCAGCCTCCCAAAGTGCTGGGATTACAGGCATGCACCACTGTGCCCAGCTAAAAATTTTAATAAATTCATTTTCTAGTTAATTTTGCTTGAATGTATATGTTATAAATCAAACAATAAGTATTTATTAAGCTAAGATTTAAAACTATTACACTAGGAAACTTCTGGCAATATTCAAATTTGAGTTCCAATTTTGTAGGTCAGTACAGCAGTATGAGAGAAATATGAACAGATATTAAAGGAAATAAATGATTAATGGAATGCAGAAAAAAGAACGTGAAATGGCAAATAGCATTATTTTTTTTCTTTATTGGTACTAGAGGTTGAACAACCAGGGCCTCCCATTGCTAGGCAAGCACTCACCAACGGAGTTACCTCCTCAACCCTTTTTGAGATAAGATCATCCAAGTAGCTGGGATTACAAGTGTGCACCATCCCCACATCCAAGTTAATAGCAGTTTTTGAGGGAGTACTAGGGATTGAACCCAGGAGTGCTTAACTACTGAGCTACATCCCCAGCCCTTTTAATTTTTTATTTTGAGACAGGGTCTCACTGGGTTGCTTAGAGTTTCACTAAATTGCTGAAGCTGGCTTTAAACTTGAAATCCTCCTGATTCAGCCTCCAGGGCCTCTAGGATTATGGGTATGTACTACTGTGCCTGGCTTAGTTAATAGCATTTTAATGATAAAAAACAAAGGTGGCCTGTGATTGACTTCCAAAATTAAATAGGATAGATTAAGGCTCTCCAAAAGTAGGATGGCCTCTAGCTTTAGTTCAAGAACTTGCTTCAGGCATATTTCTTCGTTTTAAGTGGAACAATACAAACTGGTTATCACCTTTAGACATTTCATTGTAAGTTGAGGTAATTATTTGTTCCAAGATTTTACAGTTCTGAAAAAAGCACTATGAAGAAGCTCTTTCTATCCAAGAGGTAGCCTGACTGACCATCTATTCATCTATCATTCAACATATTGTGGTACTACATTCTAGGAATCAATGACATAGGGCAAATAAGACAACAAAATCCCTGATCTGGCAACTTGGAATCTAGATAAGAGGAATGGACTATAAACAAGTTTTTAAAATCTCCTTTTCTATTTTATCTCTTAGAACTTTATGGAATTACCTATTTTTGTGATGATTATGACTCCCCAGAGACTCTAAGATCCATAAGGGTTGGGACTCTATCGTGTCCACTGTCTTACCTCTAGCTCTTGGCACAAAATAGGCACTTGATAAACTTTAAAAGGATTCAGAGCAATATAAAAACAAGTGTTTATTCACCAAGTTTTTAAAATTTATTCTATTTAGGTTTACATGATAACAGAGTGCATTTTGATTCATTGTACATAGATGAAGCACAACTTTTCATTTCTCTGGTTGTATGTGATGTAGAATCACAACATACATGCAGTCATACATATAGCTAGGGCTATGGTGTCCATCATATTCCACCATCTTTACTGTCCCCGTGCCCCCTCCTCTCTCCCACCCCTGTGTCCAGAGTTTCTCCTTTCTTCCTGTGTCCTCCCCCACAATATTGCCCCTCCCACAATATATCAGCATCCATTTATCAAAGAGAATGGCAATTTAGTTTTCTAAGATTGGCTTACTTCACTTAGCATGATATTCTCTAACTCCATCCATTTACCTGCAAAAGCCATAATTTTGTTTTCTTTTATTGCTGAGTAATATTCCATTGTGCATATATACCACAGTTTCTTTATCCATTCACCTGTCGAAGGACATCTAGGTTGGTTCCACAGTCTAGCTATTGTGAATTGAGCTGCTATAAATATTGAAGTGGATGCATCACTGTAGTATGCTGTTTTTAAGTCTTCTGGGTATAGACCAAGGAGTGAGATAGGTGGGTCAAATGGTGGTTCCATTCCAAGTTTTCTAAGGAATCTCCATACTGCTTTCCAAATTGGTTGTACCAATTTGCAGTCCCACCAGCAACGTATGAGTGTGCCTTTTCCCCCACAACCTCACCAAAACTTACTGTTGCTTGTATTCTTGTTAATTGCCATTCTGAGTGGCATGAGATGGAATCTTAGGGTAGTTTTGATTTGCATTTCTCTGATTGCTAGAGATGATGAACATGTTTTCATATGTCTGTTGATCAATTGTATATCTTCTGTGAAGTTTCTGTTCAGCTCCTTGGCCCATTTATTGATTGGGTTGTTAGTTTTTTTGGTGTTAAGTGTTTTGAGTTCTTTATATATCCTGGAGATTAGTACTCTATCAGATGTGCATGTGACAAAGATTTGTACCCAGAATGTCGGCTCTCTGTTCACTTCATCAATTGTTTCTTTTTTTTGTTTTGTTTTTGTTTTTATTTTTGTTTTGTTTTGTTTTATTTAGGCTTAATTGTTAACAGTGTAAATTGATTCATTGTACATAGATAGAGGATAATATATCAATTCTCTAGTTGTAAGTTGTATAGAATCACAACATATATGCAGTCATACATAAAGTTAGGGTTATTATGATCATCATATTCCATCACCCTTGCTGTCCCCATGCCCCCTCCCCCCTTACACCTCTGAACAGAGATCTACCTTTTTTCCCATGTCCTTCCCCACATTATGGATCAGCATCCACTTATCAATGAGTACATTCGGCATTTGGTTTTCTAAGATTGACTTACTTCATTTAGCATGATATTCTCCAACTCCATCCATTTACCTGCAAATGCCATAATTTTATTCTCTTATTGCTGAGTAATATTCCATTGTGTATATATATCACAGTTTCTTTATCCAGTCATCTATGGAAGGGCATCTAGGTTGGTTCCACAGTTTAGCTATTGTGAATTGAGCTGCTATAAATATTGAAGTGGCTGCAGCACTGTAGTACGCTGTTTTTAAGTCTTTTGGGTATAGACCTAGGAGTGGGATAGCAGGCTCAAATGGTGGTTCCATTCCAAGTTTTCTAAGGAATCTCCATA